>CAKKXW010000004.1:5717421-5835402 GCA_920937365.1 Sphaerophoria rueppellii | reverse complement strand
ACTTATCAGTTCTTGTAGTGGGCGAACATGCAAGGTGAACAATTGTTCTGATTAATGTTATTCTTTAAGGTGTATGATGGCTGGTTCCAGAGACTTATTGCGTGTATGAAAAATGCTTTAGTGTTACAGTTCATGCACCAGTGTTTGACATTATCATTTTTGTACGGAGGTATTGAGAGCATGTTGTTTTGTTAAGTAAATATGGAGGTTGTTTAGTTGAAATTATCTTGAAAACCATCTTACAAGCTTTTAAGTTTAGATATTAGTAAAGCTTACCATTTAAAAGGGTACGAAGTGATTCCATTCATGGTCATAACTCATACCTTCGGAGCCCGTATACAAATCCGGCAACCGAATTAAAAGCAACATTAAGATTGCGCATTGAATTCGCATCAGTTTAAGCAAACAACTCACAACCATATGACGTTATAGCTTATAGGTCCGATTAGCGCCCTAACAAGCTTCATTTTAAAATTTATTGGAAGTATTTCTCGACGGATGAAGAGACCAAGTAGAGCAGTATATATCTTAGAGATCATATCTATGTGATCGCTCCAGGTCAGATTGCTATTGATAACAACACCTAAAAGTGTCGATAAAGACAACATCCAATAAAATTAGTGGAGTGTATTTAGTGAATGCTTATATATTTGCAACGTTTTTGTCGTTCAAGGATGCAATGAGAGTCCATTTTTATTACCTCATTCCGATAAAGATATCAGAGCTTCATTCATTCAATGAAGTCGGCACGAACGGCAAATGGAAGTTGCTCTGGATGAGAAATTGACGCAACGGTGGAGGAAAATTACGAAGATCCCAGGAGAGAAGGACAATTCGGAGAGGAAGCTCAATGACGCTCTCGCAGAAGTCAAGCATAAGGAAACCCTAATCAATGAATGAAGGACGAAATCGGCATACGTATTTGAATTCATTGTTTTTATGTTTGTCTGTCAGCAATAAAAAATGTTTAGTTTCAGAGAATAAAGATGTTTTTCGTTTATTTATATAAAATCACGAACTAGATATTGGTATTGATAGTTTTTCGCTGAATCTGGGAGCCGCAATTAGGAGAATATCAGGAGCTGGCTTACTTGGAACAGCTTGAAGATTTCTTTATGGAGGGTGGTCTTCAATCTCTTTCTCTTTTCTTTTCTTGCTGTGGGTTGTTCAAAAATAAATAAATATGTTCTCATCTCAATTGTCTTTAAAATCTTACCATATCAAGATCATTCTTGAAATTTTGCAATAAATTTAGAGCACAACAATTGTTATGATCAAAAGAAAAGAAAAATGTAACCTCAAAAGATTTGTTTTTTGTTTTTTTTTGTTTGACAGATCAACCAAACCTAACTAAAAAGCGTTTTTGGATGATTTCAACTATTTCTAACTATTTCAACTATGACACATCAACCATTTTCTTTTTGACATAAAAACTATAGTCAGCTATCGTCAGCGCAAAAACGCACTTCAGTGTTTACCAACCAAGTGAACTGTCAAGATGTACAAAATGAATACTGCTCAAGTCACTGAGATAACCCAGTTATCTTCGTACCATTTTTAATACAAAATTCAATATAGGTTTTAAAGCTCCATCAACCGATTTGTATTTTAATAAGATTGGTTCTGTGTTTTTCTTGTACAGATACCTCACCTCCCCGACGATTTTGCCGACCATCCCTATACAAATTGAAACCATTCAAAGCGGAAACAGGAACTTGTGTAGTCTGAAATGAACCATGTTTCCGATATACAAATAGCGCCAAGTTTGCTACATTAAAAGATCCATTTGAATTCATCCACTGTATTGATAAGACTTTGAGCGTTAAAATGGAATATGCCCACTTTGAACACTACACAATCAGATCTTAAGATATTTGATTTAAAAAACAGCAAGCTCACTTGAATTATTTTATTTTCTTAAAAACAAAAATTAATTAAACAAAAGTCATAAACATTTTTTACAATAACCATTACTGAAAACTTACGTCTAAAAACTGCTTAAAAATAACTTTACAATATTCCTCCGTTAAATACAATCTGTTAACTTTTATTCACTGTTAATTCGTCTTTAAAAAACATCAGATAAGAACTAATTTCTAAATTTTGAGCTGTGGATTTTGAGTGCAGGTTGATTTGGGATTAGTACTATTAAACAAGAAAGTCGGAACATTAAAATGCATTTGACAAAAGGTCTTAGATCTCTAAGGCACACATTGTATTTCATAGATCTTGTTTACTGATAGAAAGTTGAGCTTATTTTTTCGATAAATATGGTAAGTGGTCCAATTGTCTGAAAACCTGACTAGGAAAACTAAAAAGAAAACAAATAAACTTTAACCTAAATTAACCCTAAACAAATTTGTTTATTATTAAATTAAATATAGAACAATTATTCACATACAATCCAAAAGAATACTGAGGGGAAACACACAATCCCACTTCTTACAAATTCCATAATCAAAGAAACTTAAATTACTTTGTAATGGGCAGGCAGACTTAACAAGTACCTTAATTTAACAAACAAATAAATTATTACAAAATCTTGAGTCTTAGAGAGTAAACCTAAATCATAAATTAATCAAAACTTGGCCCTTTGGAAGAGCGTTTGTGTTTCATGCGTGACCAGTCGAACTTTTGTGCTGCATCGGCAATGATCCCAGGCGCTTGAAGTGGTCGCCCCAGAGGCATTTCGGTGAGACTGAAGGGACTTGGTGTCGTCGTCGGTGTGTCTCGGCACGGTGGAGATGTTGATGCTGATGTAATGGTGATGGGTGGAGTTCGTCTAGGAAATTAATGTCGAATCAGATTGCAAATTTAAAGGAGAAGGTTACTTACTTCTGCTGTGTTATTGTGAATACTGATTTGGAAACGATTCGCTTTCCAGTGAACCACAGTCTACCGATGAATTTCATCCTCTGAATGGCAATGATAGCTAGAGCAACAGTCCTTGAAAAAATAAAGAAAGAACTGTAAGAATCTCTTCACTAAAAATTAAACGATTTTACTTACTTAAATCTCCTCTTCTTCTTTACTGGCAGACAATTAGCCCCACCATTCAATTGCGCCAGCATTTGTGCTTCACTATCCTGATAGCTCTGCAGGGAGATCTTCAAATATCGCTTTTGATACACCAATGCCTTCCGATGCGACTCGACTCTCAGATACCGTCCAAGCAAATGATTCGCTCTTTCCTCCAACTCAGCAACATTGGCATTATTTCCCACCTGATTCTCGAGCTCCTCGCACTTCTTTTGCAGCGCCCTCCGTTCGTCAACCAAAAACTGAACAGTCTCGGTCATTTGTCGGTTCTCTTTGGTATTCTCTGCCAGCAGATTGTTGATCTCCTTCATCTTCTGCATAAATTGCTGTGGAATTGATCCTTCGGCATTGCTATTCGATAGAGCTTCGGCGAGTTTAGCTTCACGTTGGGCACCACGTTCGATGTCATAGCGCAGCAGTGCTACAGTCTGGTTGAGATGGTCTCTTTCGGTCTCGAGCGACAGGATTTTGGCTTTGAGTTCCTGAAGTTCGACAGCATTTTGAGTGCTTTCGACTCGTTGGCGATCACGTCGATTGGCACGGCGGGTTTCTGCTTCTTGGAGTGTAGCTATGCGGGCTTCTAAGCTTTCGATCTCCTGCGATTGAAGAGTAAGGCGTTCTTGAAGATGTTCGACTTCCTGCTCGGCCATGTCCTTGTCGCGTGCCACTTTCTCCATTTCCTTCTTCAAACGTTCACTGTACTCGATGCGATCGTTGAGCTCGGTATCAAAACGACTTCTCTCGCGTTCCAGATTCCTCTGAAGATCAGTGGCTCTTTCTCTCTCGCGTTCATTTTGAGCACTCAATAGCTTAATTTCGCTGCGCAGTCGATCAGCAAGTTCTGATTCGAATTCACTCACTCTGGGCGACCTTCTTGGCGAATCGGTTGGGGATTTCAGCAGCGCACTTGATTTACGTGCCTCTGATCGCTGGAAGACAGTTATTTGAGTCATTAAACGCTCACACTTGTCACGCTCATCGTCGAGCAGTTTATGCAATTCTTCTTCTTTCGCCAGTGCACCTTCCAACCTCGTTCTCATGGCTTCGATGATGGCAACGTCCTGTTCTTGAATTTCCTGCGAGTGTTGTTTCTCTTCGATGAGTTCCTTACGTATCTCCTCTGAATGTTGTTTCTCCAATTCGAATTGTGCTCTCAACGATTCCAATTGATTCAGCAAATCACGCTCAATGAGTTTCTCATTGTCATTCTTGGTGTGGACGTCGAAGTTATTCTCCTCCTCACTCTCGATGGCCTTGAGGATGTTCGAATCCAGCTGCGCTGAATAGTTGAGCTCCTTCTCGACCTGTTGGGCGATCTCATCCAGCGAAAATGGTTTCGAACTCTCACTAGTCTGTGTTCGGAGTTTTTCGATCTCCGCCTCAAGTGCTGAATTCAGCTCCTCCAATTGGGCAATGCGTTTTACACTCGCCAGAACCTTCTCGTTGAGCTCTTCTATGCGATTATCTTTTGTACTTTGACTGGATTCCAATGATTCAATCTGTTTCTGGTATTCAGCTCCATCGAGAACCGATTTTTCGTACAGAATAATCTTTTCAGCCAATTCAGCACGAGCTGAATTGAGGTCTTCGGCTGTTTTTTCGGCTTCTTTGGCACTTGCTGACAACGATTGAACTTTGTCCTCCAATTCAGCTAGCCGAAGGAGATGATTCTCTTCGTTTTGTTGATAATTCAGAAGATTCTTCTCATGTTTCGAAAGCAATTCTGATTTTTCTTTGCTTTCACGTTGGAGGTCTTCAATTTGTTTCGATTTTGCCAATATTTCTGATTGGAGCTGTTGCTCGTTCTTGCTTTTCTCCTCCAAATCGTCTTGAGCCTGGCCCAGACGCACTTGAATTCCAGTGAAATCTTCTTCAAAAGCTTTGAAGTCATAGTCACGTTTCTCCAACGAATTTTTCAACTCATTGATTTCTTTCTCAAGTTTACCGTTGGTTTCCTTCAATTCTTCCAACTGGCTAACTTTCTCTGAAAGTTCCTTGGTCACCTCTTCCACTTGCAACTGAGCCGCCTTCAGTTGACCTGCAAGAGTTTTTCCTTCGTTTTCAGTCACCTTCGGTGTTGACTCCTTGATCTTGGAATCATCCTTGAACTCAGAGAAATTGATGTGCCGTGGAACTATCGCAGTTGTGATCGTGCTTCCAGTCTTATTGGCCGTCAATGTAGGATCTTGGAAGTAATGTGGATGCTCAAACGTTCTCGCTGGATGCAGTGAATTGAAAACAACCAAGTCTCCGGTCCTCTTTTCCGTCAAATTTGCTAGTGCTTCTTTGGATGTATCCATTGTGAGCTCACCTTGTCGCATTCCATCAGGAAGCATCAACGGTGTGTCGATATCGACTACAGCACGACGGATAACATCAGGCTCATCGAATTCCGATATTGACACGATGTCACTCAGAGTTCTCCCACTCCCTTTGGCTCCAACTTCGTTCTTGGCCTTGTTTGAGGCTTCACTTAGGTTCAGCTCGAGAACTCCCTGCAGCTCTTTCTCCTTCTTCTCCAGTTGCTCTCTCAAATGATCAATTTCATCGTTTTTATCAGCCAGCATTGTTTCCATGAGGTCAGGCAGGGCCAGTCGATTTATCATCTCAGATTTGATTTTCTCCTTCAGGTGCTGAATCTCAGAGGTCTTCGCTTTCACTTCGGCTTCCAATTTCTCAACCAAACTACGATCGCTGTGCGAACCGACTGCCAATTCTGCTTCCAAACGGTCTATGGCCGCCTTACTCTTCTCCAGATGGTTTTTGAGGTTTGCAACTTGTTTGTCACGCGTTCCCAGAGTTTCCTTCAAATTCAGTACTTCACTCTGCAAATCGTGAATGCGAATATTCAAATCACTACTGCCCTGGCGCTGAATTTCTTCGGCACGGTGTCGCTGTTCCTCCAGGCGGGATTGCAGTGCCGATATGCGTTGCATTTGCTCTGACATCTTCTCTTGAAGTGAATCACGTTCATGCTGGAGTTCCTAAAAGAACAAATTAAATCATTATGAATGAGGGTGAGTGCAAAGATAAAAAGTGTAAATTTGATTAGACTAGTCAAAGAGATCATTATCAACTACTGGCTGCTCTTAATCGCCCTTAATTGTCATCAATTTGTGAAGTCTGGTTCTTTTGATCTGATCGTGCTTTATGCAGAGAAAAGATGACAAGGAAAACAAAATTCACACAAACGAGGGTGAGAGTTGAATAAACTGAAGTGATCGAGGAAGGCAAACGAACAAATGATGTGGTTGCTTAATTGCCTTTGATGCAAATCCACGACAACGCCGACACGACGCCATCAGGCTGGTAAGATGAGACGAGAATTCCTCATTCATGTCAGGAATATTTACTTGGTGGATGTACTTTATTCACAGATAGGGAAAAATACATCTGGAATGATGTTTATTGTCAACATTCATTCTGGGAGACAATGGTCTTATCGATACAGTGTCTTATCAGGTATGATTTGTCATTGTAAGTGTTTACTATATCTGTATCGGATTCAGCACGAGCTGAATTGATATATTTTTGTTCAATGTCAACAGTACTGTTGTATAAGTGGAAAAATACAGTTTTCAGGCGCTGAATATAGTTCAAACAATGCGCGGACACAAATTTAGACCGAAAAATTTTATTTTACACAAAATGAAATATGCTGGCGTGGTTGCCTACAAATTTTACCAAAGCGTTTGCAAGACATATATAATAATACTTTTTCGGAGTCAGGAATCAAAAAATCATGTAAGCAATTGTGGTTAAATTATTTTTACGGCCCGTTTATATTTTTTGTGAAGTAATTATTGAAGTTTCAGCATTTTTGCTTTGTAAGCACGAGCTGAATAAAGAGAAAAATGTGTTTTTAGTTGAAAATACAATCGATGATTCTTAATTTCGAAGAAAATCAAGCGCTGAATAAGATTGAAACTGGAAAATCCAGTTTTTTTTTAAGTTTTAAAACACCAGAAACTAACCACAATATCGAACTCCAAATAATTCTCAAAACCCAAATGCAAGCCCCAAATACTATACCACAAACATTTTTTAACGAGTTGATTGTTACAAAAATCCAGTTTAACATTCTATCTCGGAGACCTTCAAAACACAACTAAAAATGAAAAGTGAAAACAAATCATCAGGAAAGGGATATTTGAGTCTCCTATCTGGTAGATCAAACATTCTCTGCTAAACTCTGATAACGATGCTTGATCCACTTGAAAAGTACTAATTTATGTAGCATCCGCTAAGCATCGCTTTACACTTGTTCTTTCTCTCCAGATACACTTCTAGACTCACTTTTCTTTTATTTCCATAATGAGTACAAAAACATTACACGATATGACCAACAACAACAACAACACCGACGACGGCGATAAACAAATTCCACTTGAAAGCCTCTACATCTACATATTGCTTGCCGAGTGGCAGAGCGGAAGAAAAAAGCCGCCTGCGTTTGACATGGTCTTTCATTAAATGCCAACCAGAGATGCCAGAAGCTGGCTGACATGACGCTGCATTGAGCTCAAAAGCAAAGACCTCCGAAAGAGATCGTTTTTTTTTTTGTTCTCACCCCAACTAGCAACTTGTCTCTGGCACTCTGAAGTGCGATTGCAATATTGTGTGGCGTGTCGATCGCTCGGATGCGGGTGGTTTATTCACGATGCTGTCGCTGGCTCGCTGCTGTTTATGCCATTGATACGAAAGAGTGTATTCGGAGGGATCATTTTTTTCTGTCGGAAATGAATTTACGGTAATCGCTGGGCGAGTTGAATAAGGGAATGTGGATTTTTGTATTTGGATTTCGTCGGAAAGGGGTGAATTCAATGTAAACACAAAAAAAGGTGGAAATAAACAAAAAGTTGTTTGGATTACGACGAGGAATGAAATCGAAATTTGGGAATGGATTTACGTAAAGAAAGTTTACGTTAAAAGGGAGAGGTGGTTAGGTAGTAAATCTTCAACATAATGGCTTTGTTTACATTCAAAAATTTAATCTTGGTCAGTGTGGCTTATGGAGGGAAGAGCTTCTTGAACTTATTTCAATAAGACTACATATAATGCAGGCTGGCATGGCCAAAAAAAACTCCTCCGTCTGTGTAAGATGACAATGGAAAACTCACTCTGTTCCATCATGGTCGGAAACAACCTAACGGATGCTTTTGGATGTCAGCGATGCGTTGTCACGTGATTTCTTCAACATCATTCTTAAAAAGATTGTGCAAGGCTCCAACGTCAACACCAGAGGCACAATCTTTCAAATGTTTGTCCAGCTACTAGGATACGAAGACGACATTGACATAATTGAGGGAACACAGCGAGATCTCAGTATTTTGTTCGTGAGTCTTTGAAACGGAGGGCAGGAAGATGGGTCTAGCGATTAAGGAGGACACGACCAAGTTAATGCTGTCAACAAGAAAGAACAACCAACATCAACGACGTCCTGGAGCCAACGACAGCATAGACAGATTTAACTTCGAGGTAGTTAAGGACTTCGTCTACATAGGATCCGCTATTTACTCAGACAACAAAACCAGCACTGAAATCAAACGAAGAATCACTCTTGCCAATCGCTGCTTCTTTGGACCAAGAAGGTAATTGAGTAGTAAAGACCTCTCTCGAGCAACTAGAGTCACTGTACAATACCCTCATCATTCCGGTCATAATGCATGGTACAGAGACATGGACCATGACAACAACCGATGAAAACGCTTTGGGCTGTTTCGAGACAAAAATTCTTCTAGTGATTTTTGGTCCAGTCTGCATAAATGGAGAATGGTGACAAATATTCAATCAAGAACTAAACGAGCTGTTCAGCGACACAGACCTAGTAAAGGTCCAACGACTTAAATGGTTTGGTCATGTAGAGCGAATGGAAAATAATGCTTCAAACCGGAAGGACGTCGCAGAGGAAGACCGTGATTCAGGTGGAGCACACAGGTGGGAGAGGATCTGAACCAACTTGGCGTGCGAAACTGGAGACAGCTAGCTAGGGACCGACCTGGCTGGAGACGCTTATTGGATGAGGCCCTGGGCCGACCTGGATTGTAGCGCCACCGTAACTAAGTAAGTAAGACAATGATCAACGTTGTGAACCCGCCGTAGTATCTACAAGAGGGACTATCGCCATCAAGTCCACCAAATTATTGGCGTATGAAGACGATATTGACATGCTTGGAAGGAAACCACAAGCTCTACAAACCTCACTTTTATTCAGACCGAGCAGGCGAACAAAAACTTAAATCTGCTTATAAATGAAGCAAAATAAATCGGTCCGGAAAGGTTAGGCACACTTACTTATTTACTTAAGGTGGCGCTTCAGTCTGTTGTGAACTAGGGGCCTCAATCAACAGTCTCCGCCAGCTAGTTCGGTCCTTAGCTAGTCGTCTCCAGTTTTGCACTCCAAGTTGATTGAGGTCCTCTTCCACTTGAGTGCGCCACCTGAGTCGCGGTCTTCCTCTCTTCTACACTATTTAAAGGGAAGGATGTGCGAAATTGTTGGCGGCCAACGATCGGAAATGATGGACGACCTTGATAAAGGAGGATTCTGACCCTTGGCGAGAGGGTATGGAACGTATCTGGAAGAGATGTCTTTCGACCTTGGCACGGACCTTACATGAGCTACCTGGCTCATTCTGAGTATTCTGAAGAGATTATTTAGAGTTCATCTTAACGCTGATAAAGCTGGACGAAAACACCTTGCTAGCAATAGGTCCACAGATAATCTGACTGTTTATCTTACCGGATAGCGGACAAAATGTAAACAACATTTTGGAGAAAGTAAAGTTGTTGCATTTGGTGTTTCAAAAACGATTTCCAATCTAAAACGAAAACACGACGCAGATATTGGTTTCATATTTCTACCCATTCATCATCAAAAGCATGAAAAATTATGCCAGCTCATCAATCATCGACTTTTTTCTATTCAAAAATCTAATTTCGAAAGAAAACTGGAAACATCTCCAGTTTAAGAATTTGTATACAAAAAATTTAAATAACGAACCGTCTCAGGCGCGTGCCGTTCACACAAAACGTCCCAGCACTATTCAATCTTCCTAAAAACATTAAACATTCTTGTTAACCAGTCAGTCCAAAAAAAAATGAGAAAAAGCCTATGCTAATAAATTTCCTCTTCCTCGTTCTATTTTTACTGCGCGCCTAGACAAAACAAAACAATAAAAAAAAAATATGAAAATCTGTCGGAAAAATTCCCATTCGTGTTTTCAAAATTAGGTGACAAGAAAAAGGAGAACTTACCATGCTCTTAAAAATCATATATGAAATGACACAAGAACAAGTTCAAAAATCACATTCTTTCAAAAACTGACAGTTAACCGTCTTTTGTCGGATGAGAGTTTTCTGATAACGACAAATTAATTCAATCAAAGTCTATTTGGAATAACTTGCAATATGGCACACTATCGCTGCGCAACTAACCATCAGAATGTGTTAGCGGTAGAAAATCTATCCAACGACTAAAAGCCTAGAGAGAGAATTCTGTTCGAGGGTAACAAAGTGATCTTGTATGCGGTTTGAGTGCGGCGACTGCTTCCAACCACAATCTGACACCCTAAAGTGGGACACACAACACAAAGAGCACACAATCAAATTCGAGCATCAAATAAAATAAACTTAACAAAAAAAAGAAGAGCGAAACGCTTATGATGAGTAAGTAATAATAATAAACGTTCTCAATTTTGTGTGTGCTTTTTTTTCTCAAGGAAAAAATTTCAATTGGAAAAAGTTCGTTAGGAGAGGAAAATTCAAATTGAGAATGGGAACGACAAAGACGCCCCGACGACGACAATGACGATTAATTTAATGATCACAAATTAAATAAACAAACAAAAATAAAACAAGAAAGAAAGACAGATGACGGACTTACCACACAACTGATGCGAATATTTGACATTTGCATCTCGAGATCACGAATTCGTTTAACGGCCGCTTCTTCCATGCGAGTGTGTTTGGAGAGTTTCTCCAGCACACGCTGGAGACCATCAATTGGCACCGATTGGGCACGTGGTGAGGGATGAACCGGTGAACCTTGTGGTGGTGAGACGAGTGCTTGTGCCATTGCGTGTGGTTTGTCTTGAACGGATACATCTTCGATGGGATTGCTGATGCATGACACCGATGAAGAGGAATGGTGGAGGCTTTCGAGGTTTTTGGTTTTTTGGTCGAGAGTGCTTTCAATGTCGCGCAGCTGGAAAAATTGAAAAATGTAAATAGAGTTATTACCTAATAGCTTTAAAGGGTAACTTTGGATTTAAATTAAAAATAAAAACAACAAAACTGATACACTGAGGTACAGAAAAATGACAATCTCAAGTAGATGAAAGCAGTGGAAATTTTTCATAGAACAAGGAAGAAAAACTGGACGATCTAGAAGTACATTCAAAAAGCGTCAAGATCAGCCGGAGTCAGTTTCTGAAAAAGATGCCTATGTGCTGCTTTAAAGATTCTGAAACATGTCGTTCCATTCAGACTATATTTATTGGTAAACCCTTCTGAACAAGTGCATTTTTGATCACATGGAAGTGGAAAACACGATTATGAACTCGATTGCACAATTGCACAAATGCGTCAAGCGATATTTGAAGTAAAGGGTTTTCCAATAAGAGGTGTTTTTTTGACATTCAAAGAAAAAAGGCATTTTTTGAGGTAAATGGTAATAAAGAGCAAGATATGTCGTTAATAATGGAAAACAACATTAGCCAAATGGCCACCACGACCACACTTACAGGACCCTATCCTTTTCATGAAAATTTCCATAACAAAATCGCAAAATGGCTGCCCTATGTCCGCGATAGCCTCACGATGGAACATCTTTGAGGATTTGCATCGACGCTGGGCTGTTGGCGTAGACCTTATCTTTCAATTGTTAAATTACAAGGTCTCGGTTGCTTGTGTGGCACGTTCGCCGTCTCCTTGAAAGTAAACGTTGTCCAGATCAATAGAATTCAACTTCGGCCATAACATAACACCGTAACTGTTGATCCAACCTCATTTTCGAAAAAGTAATGTTCAATGACCTGAAAGAGGGAGATCCTCTAAACTGCGCCAACTACAGAGGAATCAGTCTACTTAACATCGCCTACAAGATCCTCTCTGCCGTAATATGTGAACGTCTGAAGCCTTTCGTCAACAATCTGATTGGTTCTTATCAATGTGGGTTCAGGCCAGGAAAGTCAACCATCGACCAAATTTTCCCGTTGCGGCAGATCCTGGAAAAGACCTATGAACCCCAAATCGATACCCACCACCTTTTGATCGATTTTAAGGCCACGTATGACAGCATCTACAGAGACGAACTGTATAAAGCTATGTCTAGTTTTGGCATCCCTGCCAAGCTCGTTCGCTTGTGCAAAATGACTATGGAGAACTCACGCTGCTCCATCAAGGCAACGAGTTTACGGAATTTTTCGACGTCAAAAAAGGATTCAGACAAGGCGATGCACTGTCATGCGATTTCTTTAACATTATTCCTGAGAAGATAGTGCAGAACTTCACCGTCAACACCAGGGGCACTATCTTCCAAAAATCTGTTCAACTTCTAGCGAACGCCGATGATATTGATATAATGGGAAGAACACAGCGTGATGTCAATGGCGCATTTGTGAGAATTGAGACAGAAGCGGCAAAAATGAGTTTAGCGGTAGATGAGAGAAAAACGAAGTATATGCTGTCTTCGAGGAAGGACACCCAACAACGACGGCTCGGCCAGAACGTCAATAGACACAAGCAACTTCGAGGTAGTAAAGGAGTTTGTCTACCTAGGCTCTGCTATAAACACAGACAATAACACCAGCACCGAGATCAGACGAAGAATAACTCTTGCTAATCGCTGTTTCTTTGGCCTAAGAAAGCAACTGAGTGGAAAAGCCCTCTCTCGAGCAACTAAGGTAAAATTGTACAACACCCAAATCATCCCCGTCCTGCTGTATGGTGCAGAAGCATGGACCTTGACAAAAGCGGATGAAAGTGCACTAGGCAGTTTCGAGAGAAAAGTTCTTCGGGTCATCTTTGGCCCCGTGTGCATTGAAGGAGAATGGCGAAGAAGATATAATAGCGAACTTTACGGGTACAACAACGACATGGACCTAGCCAGAAGGATCAAGGTCCAGAGACTCAGAGGCTCGGTCATTTAGAGCGGATGAGACACCAATGCTCCGGCCCGGAAAACCTTCGACACTATTTCCGAGGGACGTAGGAGGAGAGGAAGACCGCGCCTCAGGTGGCGCACTCAAGAGGAAGAGGACCTCAATCAACTTGGATTGCAAAACTGGAGACAGCTAGCTAGGGACCGAGCTGGCTGGCGGAGATTGTTGATTGAGGCCAAAGTCCACAACGGACTGTAGCACCACCTTAAGTAAGTAAGTAGTGTCCAATGACCCCGCGCGCCGGACCGTAAATCGCACCAAACAGTCACAAGTTGGTAATGGTGAGGTTTTCTCAACAATAAATCTTGAGTTTTCCGAGTCCTTGTTGCGACAATTTTGCTTCTTGACGTAGCCGTCGACGACCCAAAAATGCTTCAGTTTTGCGAACTGTGACTGCAAAATGTTCACCAGTTTTAAAGTGAATTTTAATAATTTCAATGCGTTGTTGAAGCGTGTATCGTTCCATTTTTACAATTGGCAGAGTTTCTGCTTGTCAAATGTCAAAAAATAACAGCGTCAAAAAAGACAAGTACCGAAATATCGGCCTTTTCAAAATAACACCTCTTATTGGAAAACCCTGCACGTAGTTTCTACGACAGACGTCGAATGGATACATTTTTTTTTTGTCTTGGAATTTTTGGCACATTGGTGGTAGAGGAGCTCCATCAGCTAGGATTGCACAACTGAGGAATTGGTTTTGTCAAGCCAAAGTCTTCGACTTAGCATTTTTAGTCAAAAAAAATTAAGTCAAACAATAAAAATGGGGATGAGACTACCGCCTTATCGACTTTTCGTTATTCTCTAATTCAACAACTTACTTGTTCAACAATATGATCAATCACCATACCCTGCTCCAATGAAGGACGGGAATTTTGTAGTTTCTCTTCCAATATGCGAATTCTTTCCTGATAACTTGGACCAATTTCCATTCTCAAACTTTGAATTTCCTGCTGGAGAGTTTCATTGGAACGATTTTGTGATCCAATGTAAGCTTCCAATTCCTATGAAATGAAACAAACAAGTTAGCAAAACATTCTCCCAAATCTTTGAAAATAAAAGCTCACCTGAATTTTCTCACCCAGACAATGTTCATTGAGCGCTTTTGTCTCCACCTGGGTCTCCAATTCCGAGATAATTTCACGCAAAACGAATATCTTATCAATGGAAGCCTTCAGCTCCACTTCAAATTTGTCCTTCTTCGACGTGCATTCGTTGTATTTCTGTGTGAGATCTTTGATTTGCTGTTCCAAATTGTCCACCTTGGGGCGAGAAATTTGAAGAATTGTAGGTTAAGTTGAAGATGGTAGGTTTTTGAAATTCAAATTAAACAAAAGCAAAACAGAAATACTACATAATGTTAAAAAAAAAAACAACAACTTACAGTATTCCGGAACATAGTTTTGTATTTCTGAAATTAACATGATTTGTGGAAGTGGGAAATGGAATGAGGTGGAATGTGGGTTTGGTGAAATTTGTGAATGTGCAAATGGTTTTGATTTCGTTTAATGCAGCAATGTGCGTGGTTAATGATTTTTAGTTTTTAATTGTTTATAAGGCGGCGTGTAAGAGAAAAAAGAACAAACGAAAAAACCAGTTAGTACGGTGATTAAGGTTAAAAAAAAAGGCAATTGATTAAGAGCTTGAGAGTTTTAGTTACTTGATGACAAAGTGACGTTAGCCAAACTAATTCAAAAACCCAAAAAAAAAAGTTAACAAAAGATTGGTGAAGAGAAAACTATGAAACAAAAAAACCCTCTACTATCCTAATCCAATGGATGGATACTCACCTCTTTTGAGGCATTCTCAAATGAATTCCTCTCCTTTTCTTTGTCACGAATTAATGTTTTTAATTTTTCAATTTCACGCAAAAATTCATCGCGTTCTAATTCACGTTCGGCAGCTTGATCCTCGAGGAATTGGCGAGTAGCTTTGAGTTGCTTGTCAGCGGTGTCAATCTGTGGGGGTTTTGGTTTTATTTTTTAATAAATCGAAGAGAGAGAGAGAGAAGGATATTTTTGTGTTGAAGATAAAATACTTCTTTTAACGCAATATATTGATTCAAACCAAGAAAACTAAAAACTGTAGAGCCTTAGCCAAAAGAAAATCGAAAACGACTATTCTAAAAATGATGTGCATTCACAAAATTTACAAAATGCTTATCGAGTAAGTTTGTAAACCGTCCGTAAGAATGGAAACATAAACTCCTAATTTAATTTGAAGCTTTTGAATGTTTTCCTCACTCTTCCCCTACAGCAACCAGTTTTAAGTTTTTTTTAATGACAAAGAGACCGCGAAAGAGATCTTTGCATCTTTTTTAGAAAGCATTCGAAATGGATTTCCTTTCAAAAGTTAATCAGCCCAATTCTAAATATTCCCCGGGAATAATTCACCTCGGGAGATGCGTTCTCCAGGGGAGTGATATCCTTTATTCCGAATTCTCCGGGAGACTATTTTTCCCTTCGAAAGTGAGAACAAAAAGGTTGAATGTTCGAAACAACTGTTTGGCAATATTTGTCATAAATTAAATTAATAAACATGATTTCAAAAATTACAAAACCTAAAATGCAAGACAACCGATGAAACCGAAGAAAAAGAAAAATTACCCAATGAAGTGTTGGTTATTGTCCAAGAAGTGAACATAATAAATGCTCTTGCTAGCAACGATTTGACTCTGAGAACGAAGAACAATTGGCCGAAGATTTGGGCAAGCTAATCGAGTATTTTGAAGATGTAAAAAATGGTGTCAAGCTTTTCGGTGTACTTTTGAAGACAATGTGCAGAGAATAGTTTGGTGTGTGTTGATCAATGAAGAATGGATAAGTTTTTGATGGTTTGTTTTCAATTTCACACATTTTTCTTTCTGTTTGAGTTCATCACAATCCTCTTGTAAAGGGTTTTCCAATAAGAGGGGTTATTTTGAATAGCCCGCTATTTCGGTAGCTGTCATTTTTGAAGCTGTCATTTTTTGACATTTGACAAGTAGAAACTACTGTCGTTTTCCATTGGTCTTTTTTTGACGTTTCTTTTTCTACCTCCAATGGAACGGGTTATGATAAAAGTGTCATTCTTCGGACGCTTCTGTTTTCAAAACGGAAGAGTTCTGCTCTTCTCAGAAACATTCCGTCAATGGAAAACGACATACGTCGCTATTTCGGGAGCTTTCACTTTTGAAGCTGTCGTTTTTTGACATTTGACAAGTAGAAACTACGTCATTAATAAAAATGGAACGATACACGCTTCAACAACGCATTGGAACTATTAAAATTCACTATAAAAATTGTGAAAATTTGGCAGAGACGGTTCGTAAAACTAAAACATGTTTGGGTAGTCGTGAAGCACCTTGTCGGACCGCAATACAGAAATTGGTAGACAAATCCGAGCTGTTGGGACAAGTTAGTGATGTGAAGAATAAAACCCGTGCACGTCGCTCAAGAACAACTGAGAATATCGCTGTTGTAGCCCAAAGTGTTTAAGAAAGCCCAGGTTTGTCCATTCCTCGTCGTTCTTTGGAATTGGGCACTCCACAAACGTCATTACACCGTATTTTGCATAAAGATTTGGGTCTTAAGGCTTATAAAGTTCAGTTAACACAAGAACTCAAGCCGGTTGATCATCAACAACGTCGTGTCTTTGCTGATTGGGTCCTAGAAATGCATTAAACTGATCCGGAATTTCATCGAAAAATCATCTTGACTGATGAGGCCCATTTCAACCTCGGAGGCTACGTCAACAAGCAAAACTGTCGCATCTGGGGTGCTCGGAAAACCCAAGAGTTATTGTTGCAAAGCCTCTCCATCCTCAACGCGTGACTGTTTGGTGCGGTTTATGATCCGGCAGGGTCATTGGACCTTACTTTTTCGAAAATGAGGCTGGAGCAACAGTTACGGTCAATGGATTGCGCTATCGAGAGATGATTAATGATTTTTTTATGGCCGGAATTGTATGGTATTGATCTGGACAACGTTTACTTTCAACCAGACGGCGCTACGTGTCACACAAGCAATGAAACCATCGATCTTTTGCGGGAAAAGTTTCCGGACCGAGTTATCTCTCGAAGAGGTGATCACAATTGGCCACCGAGATCTTGTGATTTAACACCTTGCGACTTCTTCCTTTGGGGCCACGTTAAGACCTCAAAGATGGAATTCGTGAGGCTATCGAGAACATAGGACGTATGACAAACAGCCGCAGATAAAAGAAATGTTGCATTGGCGTTTAACATTAAACACAACTTTCCTTAACAAAACTAAGGCTCCTTTTATGGCCTGCTTTGGAATCCGCAAATTGTCCCCATTTTTGACATTTAGAATGCCTCCTTTTTCCTGGAAAATTGTGTTCCATTTTTCGAAGATAGGGAAATATAAAAAGGAAATAAATTCCCTGGCGACTTCTTGTTTGTAATAAGAGAGAAGGGAAAAGGGAACAAACTCCCGGGGAATTGTTTTTTAGAATCGGTCCGATTAAGTTTGATAAAAACACAAAATCAATTTTTTATGGCTCAGTTAGAAACATAAAATCAAACATTATGTGCAGGAAGTATGATGGAAAAGCAAATAAAATAATGATTTTAACTCAAATGAATCCATAATGCACTTCCAATGACCGCAGTATTGAAGTTGAAAATACTGTTGGGGAATGGTTTCATATATTTACAAGATTATTACAGACTATGACACATTGAAATGCTCAAAAACGGCATGCAATTTGGGAACCTCTTTAATTTAACGAATAGTCACAGTTAAAAAGTACAACAACAATAGCATTTCATGTGGAATATGGAAAAATATACAAAATTTACAATTAAGACAACAAGTATGTTTCTCGGCAGGCAGAGTTCCAATTCAAAGCAAAACATAAACAACTCACCTGCGACTGCAAGTCATCTCGATCTTTCCGGCTATTCTCCACCACTTTGTCGCCCTCACGACAGAAATCTTCAATCATCTGCAACAACGTCGAAGTAGCATCATTGTTCTGTTGAGTTGGGCTACTCAGGATGTGACGAGCTTTAACTTGCAATTGTGAGAACGATGTTGTTGGTTCATCGATTCTCTGAGGACTCTTGATCAGACCCAGACCATAGCCTTGATAGTCCTCACGAAGGTCCATGCTGCTGAGTTGATCTCTCAATTGAATAACTTGAGCACTCAATTCCTTATTTCTCTGGACCGCCAGTTCGAGTTCGTGTTGCATGCGAGAACGTTCATTCTCGGCCTTGACCAGACGATTCTTGAATTCGTGGAATTGGAAGTTCAATTCACTAGCAGCAATTGACGAACTAAAGTCGTCGAGTGACTCGTTTAGTGCAACAACACGGTTCAAATCTGGCGGAAGGGACAAGAGTTGTTGGCTTGAAGTGGTTTTTTTGGCCTGCCAAATGCTTTCATTGAATGAACTCGCTCGCACAAAGGAATAGTTCTTAAGACCGTCCTCCTCACAGCTGTCGACCTTTTCAGCACCACTCGATTCACTGGCTTTCCGTTCGGTTTTCTTGTGAATCTCCTCGGAGAGCTCAAGCAAATGAACTGCTTCGGATTTCAAACGCTCCAGACACTCGTTCAAATCAAAATCATCCAAATCGACTGTGTGCGATAGGCCTACCGACTTGGATGAGACAAAGCTTATCAGATGAGGATCCTCAATGACACCCAGCAAGCCCGAGACATCGGGAGTGAAATGAATGCGCTTCGAGAGTATCGAACAGTTAATCAGAGAGTTGTTGAGATCATGGTCACCGCCGCCATCAATGGCAGCGTCGCTTTCCATTGTTCGATTTGCCATGACTCTCTGGATTTCATCCATCAAAGTTGCATTGAGGTCATCCTCACGGTTATTGACAGTTTTCATCAGCTCGGAGAGAATATATCGCAAGGTTTTGGACAACTCACGCAATCCATCGCGTTCGGAGACAATCTGATCGAAGTCACGACTCAGATCGAAGGCAGAGTTGCGCTTAACCTTGCGATTGTATTGTTTTTCAAATTCAATTTTTAGGCGCGACATCTGGAGGGGAATTCAAAGGATTTAGTAAGAATCAAAACGAGATTAACGGTTGCTTACCTCTTCTTCATGTTTAATCTGCAATTGAGCTATCTCCAGTTGACTTTTTGCCGTGAACTTTTCTCGCAGTAAAATCAGTTCTGGTGGCCAATGATGGTCGTCGGCTGTTGTCTCCGATAAGAGAGCCTGAAAGGGTGAAATAAAAAAAAATTAATGCAAGTCGAGGATCGTTCTTATCGGAGGAGGAATGATGAAATTGAATTAATGGAAATTTGATGGAGTCTTTTTGTTTTTGTTTAATTAAGAATCTCTAATCTCTTTGGTCGGGTTAATTGAAATTTTAAATGGAAAAGCTAATTAATGATAATGATTTCCTTCGCAGCGGAATTTTCATGGAAAAGATGGGTTCTTTCAACTGTACCAAAAGATTTTTCTTGTAATCTTCTTTTATATCTTTTTTATTGAAACTGACGTATTAATGTGAGTCGGACGGACGGCGGACGGAGATGGCTCTTCTATTTGAAATCGAAAGTGATGTGGAAGGCGCAGCGCGGCGCGGCGGCGGTGTGGGTAATTGATTTTTTATAAATAGGAGGTTTACTCAAATGCGGCTAGATCATGGTCAAGTGTAAGAGTTTTCATTTGTTTACTTCGTTTTTCTGTTTTGTTTTTGGCAAGGAAATGAGGTTTTTAATTTTTTTTTTCAGATTTTATTGATTTATTGTTCAAGTGTCATTTTGGAAAAAATTAACGATAATTTTTGAAAATATAATTCAAGGCAAATTGATTCATTAATTTTAAAAGGCAAACCGATTTTTGGAGCCCCTTAATTCTGGTACTTGTTTTGTTTCTTTGTGTGGCAGTAATTACTTTTGAAGGACTTCGTCATAAATGAAAAAATGGTCGTCTTGATTTGGTTTTAGACGACCATAAATACAAACATATTAAAGAAGCATCTAAACTTACTCCATCTACATGAACAACTTTACTATCCTCGTGGAGACGATTTTAAAATCGACTTCATTTTCATGATCATTAAATATTTGCAGCCCTAGAATCACATTCGAAACGGAAATGTCACGGCTCAAATCCAACAAAGCCGCTGGAGCAGATGATCTAGCTGCCGAGCTGTTCAAAGCAGCAGGCGACGAGCTAGATAAGAAGCATGTACCAAATCATCGCTAAAATATGATCGGAAAAATGCGCGCCCGATGAATGCAACCAGAGCATTATATGTCCGATCCTGAAGAAGGGAGATCCTCTTAACTGCGCCGACTACAGAGGAATCAGCCTACTTAACATCGCCTACAAGATCCTTTCGGCCGTAATGCGTGAACGTCAGAAGCCTTCGTCAACTATCCGATGATATTGATATAATGGGAAGAACACAGCGTGATGTCAATGGCGCCTTTGTGAGTATGGAGACAGAAGCGGCAAAAATGAGGGCAAATGGAAGTATATACTTCCAAAAAGGACACTCAAGGCTTAGAAAGCAATTGAGTGGAAAAGCCATCTCTCGAGCAACATTCCTGCTTCATGGTGCAGAGCATGGACCTTGACAAAATCGGATGAATGTGCCTTAGGCTCTTTCGAGAGAAAAGTTCTTCGGTTCATGTTTGGTCCCGTGTGCATTGATGGGGAATGGAGAAGAAGATACAACAACGGACTTTACGTGTTTTACAACGACGTGAAGCTAGGCCCAAGGGTCAAGGTCCAGAGACTCAGATGACTCGGTCTTTTAGAGCGGAAGGACACCAAAGCTCCGGTCCGGAAAGTAGAAGTAAAGGAAGATCGCGACTCAGGTGACGCACACAAGTGGAGGAGCATCTCAATCAACTTGGAGTGCAAAACTGAAGGCAGCTAGCTAGGGGCCGAGCTGTCTGGCGGAGGCTATTGGTTGAGGCTCAAGTCTATAACGCGCCACCTTAAGTAAGTAAGTTCATAGAATCACATTTGATACACATCACTATGTTCAAGTTCTTGAATCAAATATGATTCATGATGTTGTTAAATCAGAAAAACAATTTTTTCATTTGCCGTTGGCATTGTATAACGACGTAGAACTGACGTTTAAAAAATTATTTGAATCATATACGATTCATAGATGTAACAAACAGTGAAGATTTTAATTTTTGACACTTATGATGACATTTATGACAAATCAGTGATTTAAATTGACTTTATTTCAACTGAAAGCATTAACTCGGTTAAAAAACAAGTTTCTAAACCCATAAAATAAACAATTAAAATTCAAACAGGGAAAAACACCTCTCATCACTCATTAGAAGACGAAAAAAAAGGTAAAAACATCACCTTTCTAAATAAATAAGTAATAAATGTTCACCGTTCTCTGCCAACAAACACATCCCTCCAGATCATTATCCCTTCATGTTTACAAAACAACAATTCGAAACCAGTTGACCTAATTTTCAACGACCAAAACACTGATCAAATCTCATCCAAACAAATGGAAACAACCTATGCGTCATAGTTTTATGGTTTTATTTTGTTTTTATGTTGTACATGAAGGATGAAGCATAAACAGATCCATCAGTAACGTGTTACAGCCTCCGGAGAGTCCCAAATCAACAAATTTTTATTTATGTCTTCGGATTTTTTATGCCTCCTAGAACTCCAAATTTGTACTTTTTTCGACCGACAGCAACGAAATAAAAGAATTCTGGTGGATTAAAATTCGGAAACGACGACTTTGACATATTTACAGACCTAACGTTTTTTTCGAAATTTTCGAAAGAATTTTAATCTGTTTTGACATCATCGAAATGTAAATTCTTAAGGTCAGACGACAATAAAATATTTTTTAAAACAAAAAAAAATTCCAAACTCACTCTCGAAGTTCACAATTTTTCAACAGTCTAATAAAGTGCCACAATGTTAAGGCAAGGCAGTCGTTTTTAGATTTCATTTCTGAAAGCAAACTCCCCCACATTTTACTTGAGTGCTCGTCGTAAATAAAAATAGTCCCAATTCGACGTTGCCCTTCATGAAATAACTTTTTAAAAAACGACTTCAAAATGCTGTCAGCACAGCATCTAGTCTTTTTTTGTTTCAAAATTCAAGACATAAATAACTCAAACTCAAACGCTCAGCTCACGCGTCATAGTCTAGTACCTAACATCTGCGATGATAACTTTTAGTTTGAATATTTTCTCTCGAACGTTTATTATAGTGACGTTTCTTTGTCAGCGAATGCAGTAGTGTCGAAAAATGAACGCTCAACTTCACACTACGTGACGTTTCTGTCTTTCTGACATGTCACAATTAAGATAATTGATCGACAAGAAGCGCGAGCGCCATAATGAACGGCAATAGTTCCGTTCCGTTTGAATGGAATAAATTATTTTTAATTGATTTGTGTAGTGTTTGTTGGTCATTTTATTATTTGACTGTCTGTCTCTTGTTTTTGGTCTAAATTGATGTTTCAATTAGAATAAATTAGCGAAACCGTATTTTTTTAACGGTTTAACGGGTGGGTGGTGTTTGTAAACAAAAGATCTGTTTGATTACTTAATTTAGTGTCAAAAATTATCTCTTATGTTCTTTTAATGCACGTATCTAATTGGTTCCCTATTTTTCTGGTGCAACACTTAAACACATTATGAGGCATTGACAACAAGTAAGCGTTCCTTATCATTGGAATATCACGAGGAATACACTCATCTGACCTTAAATGGGGCCAAGTCACTTATCAGTAAGAGTCTTTAAATTCTAATAATGAAGCGATCGTTCGTCACTTTTAAATCTGACGAGAATCCCATTTTATATACAAATTATGTCTACTTTGTATTTGCCCTTATTTCTGTTTTACTAAGCGGAGAAATATCCCACGGTTTATAAGAGAATTAATCTGATTCAGTTAAAAAGGATTATTATGCCAAAAAAATGTCAAATTCGAATTAATATCATTTCGAAACACATCCACTGACATTGACCATTTTCTTGAATATTTATTTCCACACAGTTAATAAAATAAGAAATGAATTTTATTTTTAGAAATTTGCTAGAAATATATTTTTATTTGCTTTCAAAATATTGAGAAATTGGTTCGTTCTTTGGAAATTGAAAATTTTCATTGTGGTTTCAAGTGAATTTGCGTCAATTGTGACGCTGAAACGAGGCTAGAAAACCTGTTGAAAGGAAATAATTACGATGCGGATTTGTGCAATATGAACACCACTGTGAACCCATCTTAATGTCTGGGTTGATACTTAATAGATGTGCACTCTGGGTCGCTCTGTGGCGCTCTGATTTCGCACTGAGCTGTTCTCGATGTCGCTCTTTTCTTGCCCCGATGCATTTTCACTGTGTTCGATGTGTATTCAATGCTGCACCGTGAGCGCACTGAACCGACCCAAGTTTTTTTCTGAGTGAAATTTTCGGAGCTGTTCGAATCATCAGTTTCTATAAATAAAGTGAAAAGAAAAACAGAGCACTGCTAAGTACCAATGCGTTCGATGTGAAAACAAACCCAGAGAAATTTTTCAGTTTTTTGACAGCTCCGTTCAGGGCAGTGACAGGTCCGGCCCCAAGCAGGTTACATAGAACGAACCTAATGAATGACATTCCTTCGTAAACACACCCTGCATACAACAGCTGTTTGGCGTTTTTGTTATACGTAAAGTAAACCCCAAAACATGTACCCACTCCCACTGTAATCAATCAAGCAACAAGGGACCGACCCATAGAATCAGTCAATCCGTCAGCGTCAATGCATACGTTGCTGCCAACGTATTTGCCGGATGGAACCGTCACCTAGAATGCGTTGTATACTTTGACAGTCTGATTTGCTTGGTGTAAAAATTATTCACAAAACCGTAAATCTGAACAAACAAATTTAAATCGTGTCATTCATTGCTTTTCCTTGTTGCCGTGGGAACAAATTAAATTGGCCATTGTCAACGGATCAACGGACGCAAAAAGGAGAAAGTTAACCAACTCTATCCGTCGTATCCGTCACATACGTTGATTATGGGACGAGTTTCATAAGAACAGGTATATTTTATTGTACTGTCAGTTGAAAACGTCAACGTTGACGCACTGACGGATTATATGGGTCAGCCCCTTCAGATTTAAAAAAAAAAAAAAAATATCGGTCGTTCTAAAACGTCCAATCAGCATAATTTCGTCGAAGGAAAGCCAGACTGATGAATAGAACCTCAGCATCATATGCCCGATTCTCAAAAAAGGACATCCCCTGAACTGCCCCACTTACAGAGTTATAAGTCTCCTTAACATCGCCTATAAGGTCTTGTCTGCCGTGCTTGTTGAACGTTTGCAGCCCTTCGTCAATAACCTGATAGGTCCTTATCAGCGTGGCTTCAGACCCGGAAAGTCCACCATCGATCAAATATTCACCCTACGAAAGATCTTGGAGAAGACCCAGGAACTTCAAATCGATACCTACCACCTTTTCAACGATTTCAAGGCCGCGTATGACAGCGTCTGTAGAGATCAACTGTATAAAGCAATGTCTAGTTTTGGCATACCAGAAAAACTCGTCCGTCTGTGTAAGATGACAATGGAAAACTCACGCTGTTTCATCATGGTCGGAAAAAACCTAACGGACGCATTTGATGTCAAAAAAGGTTTTAGACAAGGCGATGCGTTGTCATGCGATTTCTTCAACATCATTCTTGAAAGATTGTGCAAAACTCCAACGACAACCCCAGAGGCACAATCTTTCAAAAGTCCGTCCAGCTATAGGAAACGACATTGACATAATTGGAAGAACACTGCGTGATGACGGAGCCCAAGAAGATGGGTTTAGCGGTTAAGGAAGGCAAGACCAAGTTAATGCTGTCAACAAGAAAGGATAAGCAACATCGACGTCTTGGAGCAAACGTCAGCATAGACAGATTTAACTTCGAGGTAGTTAAGGACTTTGTCTACCTAGGAACCACTTTAAACTCAGACAACAACACCAGCTCCGAAATCAAACGAAGAATCACTCTTGCCAATCGCTGCTTCTTTGGACGAAAATTCAACCAAGAACTGTACGAGCTGTAATGCGACACTGACCTAGCCAGAAAACTTAAGGTCCAACGACTTCGATGGTTAGGTCATATTGAGCGAATGGAAAATAATGCTTCCGGCTCGTAAAATCCTTCCGGAATTCAACCCGGAAGGGCGGCGCAGAAGAGGAAGACCGCGACTCATGTGGAGCATATAGGTGGTAGAGGACCTGAATCAACTTGGCGTGCGAAACTGGAGACAGCTAGCTAGGGAACGAGCTGGCTGGAGAAGTTTGTTGGGTGAGGCCCTGGTCCGACCTGGACTGTAGCGCCACCATAAGTAAGTAAGTAAGGAAAACTTGTAGGTAAAGGGTTTTCCAAAAAGAGGTGTTATTTTGAATACCCCACTATTTCGGTAGCTGTCACTTTTGAAGCTGTCATTTTTTGACATTTGACAAGTAGTAACTACGCCATTAATAAAATGGAACGATACACGCTTCAACAACAGCGTTTACTTTCAACAAGACGGCGCTACGTACCACACAAGCAATGAAACCATCGATCTTTTACGGGAAAAGTTTCCGAGCCGTGTTATCTCTCCAAGAGGTAACACAATTGGCCACCGAGATCTTGTGATTTAACACCTTGCGACTTCTTCCTTTGGGGCCACGTTAAGACCTCAAAGATGGAATTCGTGAGGCTATCGAGGACATAGGGCAGCCACTTTGCGATTTGGTTATGGAAAATTTCATGAAAAGGATATGGTCCTGTAAGCGTGGTCGTGGCGGCCATTTGGCTAATGTTGTGTTCCATTATTAACGGCATACTTTCCTCTTTATAATGAAATAAACATCCGATCATTTATCTTAAAAAATGCCATTCTTCTTTGAATATCAAAATAACACCTCTTATTGGAGAACCCTGTATAAGGGCCTATAACCAAGTATTTCGTACACAACTTATATGCAAAACTGATGTCCGTCAGCTCACTTTTTTCAATATCGAAACTTTTGACGAATACAAAACATGTATGCAATACATGTTTACATGTAAATGTTGCAAGTAAAAATAACATAAAGCCCCAATTCCATTTCTTGGTATAATTAAGACTCGTCCAATGTTGCAATACCTTATTATTTTATCTGCCTTCTCGCCATTCATATCAACTTGATTAGCCCTCTTTATTAAAATTACACTTTCTTGCAACACTTCATTGCTGTACATTGGATGTAGGTACATTAAAAGTAATTTAACAGCACTCTCCGTCTTCATTCATAGAAAACATCCTATTAACCTAAATTCCGAATCTTCAATAAGAATACCCAACCCACTATAGTTTTCTTACAATTTGTCGAAACATAAATTTACACATGCCACTTCCGCATTACTTCAAAGACCCAGAATTTGTTCGCTTGCTTCAAAAATGCGACCACTTAAGAAAACAGACCCCAAAACAAAAAAAAAGAGGAAAAGATGCAAAATACTCACGCACCCTCAACGCACTCGTAAAAAAAGGATTCAGATGAAAACGCAGAGTTCAAAAAAATCTGCACAACATGTGTGGTTTTCTGAAGCACTCGAAATTAATTTTTAATAACTTCACTCTTTTCACTAATTTTTTTCTTCAAAAAAACTGGTTTTAAGGCACCCTGTTTTTCTGTTGAATTGAATTAAATCCGTTATCAGTTTGTTTTTCCAATCAATTTTGAATATTTTTCAGTCTTATTTCCGAATCAGTTCATGAAAATGAAAACTGTACACTCTCAGCATATTTTATGTAAATATTTGCATCCGCCGCGCCGCCCTACGTTTGGCAAACGTCAGAGCGAAAAATCAGAAAATCTATTTTCAAACAAAACTCAAACAACGTACTTTGTACCCGTTGTTTTTGCTTTTTTTTTCTTTTTGTCTCTCTACGCGCGCGTTTTCGAATTTCTTGTTTAACTATTTTCAAAACGACCGTTTTAGACACTGTCACCGAAAAAAAAAACAACAAATATGCGAAATGCGACTACACCACCATCGAATGCAAATGTTCAAAAACACTTCAATTATGTTTCAATGTTGTTGTTTCTTATGTTGGGTCTCATGAAAATCTTAAATGAATCTTCCGTTACTTCACGCACAATACGTCTGAACACGTAAAAGTCCCGTTGTAGACTAAAATAAATTCAAAAACAATTTTTGTAACCGGCAGATTTGTTTGGGAATAATTTGTGTAGACTTTTCGTGTGTGGTGAGAATGTGGTGAAAAACTCTTCTGGTGAGAGGTTTGCATACATTCGAGTGGAGTTGGAGAGTTTTCGTTCAGTCAAAGAGAAATTTATGAAAACAGCAATATTTTAATCGTGAGAAATTTTGATGTACCAAAAAAGAAAGACAATTTTAGAGACAATTTGGCTGCCAACAGTTTTTAATTACCATCAGGTGACAGAGAAATATAGATGTCATTAACAATGGGATGAATCAGTGAGCAGCATCAAAATCGGAACGGGATTTTATGATTTGCCAAAATTTTCCAGTGGCGTGCAAAAATATAGTTTTGAAACAAACACATAATATGCGAATTCAAAAGAATATAAACACATTTCGTATAAGGCTTATTAAAGGAGACTTCTGGAAGTTAATTCAAGTCATATTTTCGTCATTAATTTTAATGTTACACAATAATTCTTCCCTATCACAACAAGCGTTTCAAGGAAGTAACAACAACTTTCGGCTGGTCACGCCACCCTCCAACTGTATCCTGCTGTTTTGTCGGCAATTCCTTATCCCTCTTCGCTTCTTTTCCACTCCAAAACTCATCATCATCCTCATCATGGATGATCTAATCATAAAACTCAATTGAATTATATTTTTTCTAATTTTAGTTCTCCATTCCCGATTCCCGAAGTAATTCCTCTTAATCCTCCACCCCAAATTTCAGAGCATACACCACACATCGCGAGAATAACAAACAAGTACTCCATTCAAATGAAACAAACGGGACGAAGCGATGAGTTCGAGGAAAACGCCCAAGAAGACAATACGGGAAGAACTTGACATGTTAACGCTGCTAACGGGCTCTCCGACTCTAAGGAGGGGGACTCTGGTTGTTGCACTTCATTTCTATTCTTCGATTCGGAAGCGCACGAGAGATGTTTAATTTTATCTGTTTTAAGTTCAATGTTCCCTGAACTGATGGCAGCGGCCGGTCGGTGGTATACGGGTTCGGTCAGAGTTCGTGTTGTAGTACAGATTTGTATATGTCACAATTGTTACGAGTGAGGCATTGAATTTTTAGGGGCCGATACATCAGGAGGTGGGTTGTTTTTATTTTCTATTTGAGGCTGTTTACTGGGGGGACAGTGTTTGCGCTAACCTGATTCCATTGAAGGATAGTGTGAATGACAATTTGTCGAAGTGAAAAATAAAGTAGGGAAATTTCTATGGATTGAGTATCAATGCGTGAGGTGATTTATAGCTTCCCTTCACTTCCGGTTGGAAATGCACAATACTGACAGCAGAAATGTACCGAACCGTTCTGATTAATTGCGACTTTTGACAACCTGAAAATTTCAAAGTAACAAAAAAATTGGGCATCTTCGGTCTTTGGTGAAATAATCGGACGATATAGCCTACACGACCCCACCTCCGATAACGGTTTTAGGCTAATCGACTTCACTGCGGGGTTAGACGTAATGGTAGCAAGTACGCGATTCACACATCTCGATATCCACAAGGGGACATGAAAATCTCCTGATCAATCAACTGTCAACCAAATTGATCACGTTGCAAGGTGCCAACATCGACCCTTACCTTGTTGTAGCCAAGGTACGAATGCGGATATCCCGATCAAGGACACGTGAAAATGCAAGGAGAAATTTCGACGTCATGCGGCTACAATGCTAGATCCTTTTCCGATCGTGTCTCCGAAAATTTCCTCAGAAGTGCTTTGCTGCCAGCACAAAATGTAGAGAACCAGTGGCAACACTGCCAAGCAGCCTCTGAAGTGCTATGGTTTTCACGGTCACTACAACGAAAACCTTGGTTTGACGATGAGTGCTGGCGAGCGAGCACATGCAGCTAAGCAAGAGGCATACAAAGCGGTGCTGCAAAGAAGGACTCGTGCACTACGTGCAGCTCGTGAGCTCTACGAGCAGAAAAGGAGAGAGGAGTACAAAAAAGGGAGCATGAGCAGCGCACGATCGAGGAGATAGAGGGATGTCACAACAGGAACACCGTTCGAAAGTTCTACAAAAAGGTGAAACAAACCTCCAGGGCTTATACACCCCGAACCGAAGCCTGTAGAGACCATCACGGGAACATCGTAGTGGAACCAAAGTCAGTGATGAGGATATGCCGAAAGACCACTTTTCAAAGCTGTATAATGGCGATGACGAGCAAATCCCCATCAGCAATACAGAATCATTCAATTTGGGTGCAGAAGGCCCAACAATTCCACCCACCCGACCTTGACGAAGTGGAGATAGCGATATCTGAACTTAAGTCGAAAAAAGCAGCTAGAGCAGACGGGCTAGCCGCCGAACTGTACAAAGCAGCTGGAGATGATTTGGTTAGGAGCATGCACCAGCTCATCTGCAAAATTTGGTCGGAGGAAAGCATGCCTACGAATGGAACCTCAGCATCATATGCCTGATCCTCAAAAAAAGGAGATCCCCTGAACTGCACCAACTACAGAGGTATAAGTCTCCTTAACATCGCCTATAAGACCTTGTCTGCCGTGCTGTGTGAACGTTTGAAGCCCTTCGTCAACAACCTGGTAGGTCCTTATCAGTGTGGCTTCAGACCCGGAAAGTCCACCATCGATCAAATATTCACCCTACGGCAGATCTTGGAGAAGACCCAGGAACTTCAAATCGATACTACCACCTTTTCATCGATTTCAAGGCCGCGTATGACAGCGTCTATAGAGACCAACTATATAGAGCAATGTCTAGTTTTGGCATCCCAGAAAAACTCATCCGTCTGTGTAAGATGACAATGGAAAACTCACGCTGTTCCATCATGGTCGGAAAAAACCTAACGGACGCATTTGATGTCAAAAAAGGTTTTAGACAAGGCGATGCGTTGTCATGCGATTTCTTCAACATCATTCTTGAAAAGATTGTGCAAAGCTCCAACGTCAACACCAGAGGCACAATCTTTCAAAAGTCCGTCCAGCTACTAGGATACGCAGACGACATTGACATAATTGGAAGAACACAGCGTGATGTCAGTGGAGCGTTCGTGAGTCTTGAGACGGAAGCCAGGAAGATGGGTCTAGCGGTTAACGAGGGCAAAACCAAGTTAATGCTGTCGACAAGAAAGGACTACCAACATCGACGTCTTGGAGCAAACGTCAACATAGACAGATTTAACTTCGAGGTAGTTAAGGACGAAATCAAACGAAGAATCCTTGCCAATCGCTGCTTCTTTGGACTTAGAAGGCAATTGAGTAGTAAAGTCCTCTCCCGAGCAACTAAAGTGACACTCTACAAAACCCTCATCATCCCAGTCCTCATGTATGGTGCAGAGACATGGACCATGACAACATCTGATGAAAACGCTTTGGGCTGCTTTGAGAGAAAAATTCTTCGAGTGATTTTTGGTCCTGTCTGCATTAATGGAGAATGGAGACGAAGATTCAACCAAGAACTGTACGAGCTGTTTAGCGACACTGACCTAGCCAGAAAAGTTAAGGTCCAACGACTTAGATGGTTGGACATGTAGAGCGAAGGAAAAAATGCTTCGGCCGTAGAGTCTTCGAATCCAACCCGGAAGGACGTCGCAGAAGAGGAAGACCGCGACTCAGGTGGAGCACACAGGTGGTAGAGGACCTGAACCAACTTGGCGTGCGAAACTGGAGACAGCTAGCTAGGGACCGAGCTGGCTGGAGACGTTTGTTGGATGGGGCCCTGGTCCGACCTGAACTGTAGCGCCACCATAAGTAAGTAAGTTTCAAATATCGAAGCAACATTTTCTAAATTACTTTTCAAATATTGTCTCTATCGAGGTCTCAGATCGAGGTTGCGAACTTTTTCTAATTGTTCTCAAAATACATTTTTGTCTCCTACAAGAATTTGTGTCGTCTTCGCTTGACTCAAATCGCTTTCGATTGCCAAAAAGCTGCCCACGACTTATCATTTTTCTAACGTTTAAATCTTTAAGTTTATGTGCCACTCAAAAAGAATAAATTACACTATGCTCCCAGAATTTAGTTGCTCTGTCTACTCATCGTAAACATCTTGAAGTCAAGACCCAGTGTCGGTATTAATATGCAAACATAATCTTTTGCCAAAAGTTCAAAACATTTTGAAAACCCGAAAAATCGTGACGACAAGATGTGGCCGACCGCCAACAGAACCACACTTTGATGAATATTCCCCCGACACACAGTAGCCACTACAAGACGATCTCGAATGAGCGTGTGGCAAAAAATGTTAGCTGACAATTTTTTTTATTTCCACTCATTGCCAATTTGGATGAGATCATCTAAAGGCAATGCGTGCGATGTACTACTGCTTTGAGGATGTAAGGATCAACGCCAACCAAAAAGAGGAGATTCTCTCTCAGGGCAGCACAAAACAAATTTGCCATGTGTGTCGACTGTCGATTGCAGGCAGTGATTGAAAACGTTTGGCTTTTTGCCATTTTCTTTTTTGAAAAATCAATAAAACAAACTTAAAAAACACAAATGAATCACACGAATTAGTTTTTGTTAAAAGTTTTGTTAGACAAAAAGTTTCACACGCCCGAATTCATGTATTTGTTTGGTTAAAGAAAAAATGATCTCACTTACCTGAATTTGGTTTTCCAACTCACGTACGATATCCTCACGAGCTAGAGTTACTTGTTCTTGTAATCGACGATCGTATTCTCCGATGATTTTTTGAATGACTTGGCTTTCTTCGTTGTTAAGTTCATCATGATCGATTATTATGAGAGATGTTTGGTTAGGATCTGTCGTAGTAGGAGCGGGTTGGGGAATGGGAGATTTGGGAACAGGAGTTTTGGGGTTGTCTTTGTCCTGTGAGTGGAGGGGATGAGGGTATAAATTGGAAATAAAGAAAAACACATGCAGTTAGCACAACAAAGTTCTCCTGTACAACAATAAGTTTTATAGTTTCCTGATTTGGTTTGCGGATTTGCATTTTGTTTCTTGGTTGGGTCAAGGTTAATAATCTCTCTCTGAGAAAAACAGGCATAAAGTGTTGTCTCAAGAAACAGCCAGCTATCAAACTAACGATAGAACTCAAACATTCTTATAGAACGCATTTTTTCGACAAGGCTAATGTTCGAATTAAAACGAGAGGAAATGAGAGAAGCTGAACAATTTTAAGGTCTAAAGCTTAATAAGAAAAATAGAGCTACAGAATGTGAATTGAACTCGACAGTTGAACGTGTTATGTACAAACAAATCATTTTGAATTTTATGTATTTTTCAAAATTAGTTCCAATCATCCAACAAAGCCGCTGGAGCAGATGGTTTAGCGGCTGAGCTGTTTAAAGCAGCAGGCGAAGAGCTAGATAGGCAAATGCACCAAATCATCTGTAAGATATGCTCAGAGGAATACATGCCCGATGAATGGAACCTCAGCATTGTTTGCCCGATCCTGAAAAAGGGAGATCCTCTAAACTGCGCCAACTACAGAGGAATCAGTCTATTTACATCACCTACAAGACCCACTTTGCCGTAATATGTGAACGTCTGAAGCCTTTCGACAACAATCTGATTGTTGATTATCAATGTGGCTCCAGGCCAGGAAAGTCAACCATCGACCAAATTTTCACGTAGCGGCATATCCTGGAAAAGACTTATGAACTCCAAATCGATACCCACCACCTTTTCATCGATTTTAAGGCCACGTATGACAGCATCTACGGAGACGAACTGTACAAAGCTATGTTGACCTCAAGTTTGTGTGCAAAATGACGATGGAGAACTCACGCTGCTCCATCAAGGTTGGCAACGAGCTTACGGAATCTTTCGACGTCAAAAAAGGATTCAGACAAGGTAGTGCAGAACTCCAACGGCAACACCAGAGGCACTATCTTCCAAATTTCTGTTCAATTTCTCGCGTAAGCCGATGATATTGATATAATGGGAAGAACACAGCGTGATAGCGCCTTTGTGAGAATTGAGACACAATCGGCAAAAATGGGTTTAGCGGTAAATGTAGAGGAATATGTCTACCTAGGCTCCGCTATTAACACGGGCAATAACACTAGCGCCGACATCAGACGAAGAATAACGCTTGCTAATCGCTGTTTCTTTGGGCTAAGAAAGCAATTGACTGGAAAAAGCCCTCTCTCGAGCAACTAAGGTAAAATTGTACAACACCGTTATCATCCCAGTCCTGCTATATGGAGCAGAAGAATGGACCTTGACAAAATCGGATGACAGTGTTTCGAGAGGAAAGTTCTTCGGGTCATCTTTGGCCCCGTGTGCATTGAAGGGGAGTGGCGAAGAAAATATAACATCGAACTTCACGGGTTGTACAACGACATGGACATAGCCAGAAGGGTCAAGCTCCAGAGACTCCGATGTCACTTAGAGCGGATGGACACCAATGTTCCGGTCCGGAAAGCCTTCGACACTATTCTCGTAGGAGGAGAGGAAGACCGCGACTCAGATTGGCGCACTCAAGTGGAAGAGGACTTCAATCAACTAGGGACCGAGCTGACTGGCAGAGACTGTTGATTGAGGCGCAACCTTAAGTAAGTAAGTAAGTTCCAATCATCACCTGGCATCACTTTTCTAGGTTTTGCTTGATTTTTTTAAACTTTAACGAACCGCTGTTGCTTCGGTTTGGTAAAACAACTGGGTTCAAAACTCTTCACTCGAAAGACAAAGTGTCTACTACACAAAACATTGATTTTAACAGTCCTACTCTACGGCGCAAAATGCTGGACGAAAAATAAGAGAGAAAATTTAACTGGGCACTCTAGAAAGAAAAATTCTTCAACAGATTTTCTGTCCAGTATGCGACTATGGCGAATGGAGAGGAAGGTTCCACCACGAACTGTACGATATGTAATTCTGTACCAAGATGTGAATAGTCCGAAAAGCCATGAAAAACGACTACATTGGCTCAGACACATCTAGCAAATGAACGACAACGCTCCAGCGAAGAAAGTCTTCTCTTCGTAGCCCCCATGCTCGAGACTTTCAAGAAAACCGAACCTCCGGTACAGAGACAAGGTAACTGGGGATGCCAGAGCTGCGACTGATAAATGCATATAAAGCCCACAAATGTCACCTCATTGAAAATCCGACAAGAACTACAGCCGCAGCTGCCAAAACAGGACTTTAAACTCCTCACTCGGTACTGCACGAGTGGCCTTGATTGTCAACTATACGACTGTTGAGTGTCTGATTTATGCGGTTAATCCAAAAAGACAAAATGTGATGACTTAATTGGTTTTACCACATCAAACGGAAGGAACATATCCGATGAGCAACTTATCGATCTTCTAACGGTTTCTTTCTTAAGCTTATTCAATTCAAACACCCTCAATGAGTTGGTTTCATACTCCTGATACACCGTAGAAAAGCAATTGCACCAGGATCTTACCCCAACACAATACAGTAAATAAATTGAAAGTAGGCCAAAACAGTTAGTTATCAAAACTTAATGATTAAAAAACGATTAAAAAAAAGTGTCGAATGAATGTGTGTGAGGATGGCATGATCCATGAAAATAAGTTGTCGTGAAAACTGTTTGTTACCTTCACCCAGCCAATCAAACAAATGCAAAACACAAACGATATTAATTGAGTTAATTTGAACGAGTTAAAAAATTTCGTGCATAAAATGTGTCAACTGTTTGTTATAATTTTGAAAACAAGAACCAACAACTCACCATAAAGTCATCTTCCGATGGAAATTTGCTCTCATAGTGTTTTAGCTTTTCATTCAACTTGCGAACTTGCTCCTCGTGGGATTTCTTGATTTCGTTGATTTTTGTCTGATAGAATGTCTTCAAGTCGTCCATGTTGGATTTCTAAAATGAAAATCAATATATTTCGGCTTTCTAAGCAAATGAATGAGTAAAAGTACTCACCACATCATTGGCATTTGAATCGACCACCACAGCATCGCCACCGGCACCGACGTCCAACAAATTCGGCGTCAATTGACGATGACTAGGACTCGAAAGCAATTCGGCTTTGGTCTTCTTCCTAGGACTTGGCTCTTTCGATCTGGATGCAACCTCCTCCGGCATCATTTCTTGGTCCGATGCCTCCGAAGAGCTATAACCATGCCGTTGACTCTTCTGTGAGAACACCTCATCTGAATACCTGAAATCATGTCAATTTAATTAGGATTCAAACAACCAAAAACTCTCGCAATCTTACTGTTTCTCCAAATCGGCACACTTCTTCTCAAAATACTGCCTCAAATCCTCCATCTCCTTCGCGTGCACAGCGTCCATTTCATGTCGCAACTGCATCAATTCACTGGAACCATTCTTCACACTTGTTAGCAATAGCCGGAGCCGATTTATCTCGGCGTCTCTCTCGACTTTCTCCGAGGTCATTTGATCGGTCAAAATCTTCACCTCGCCATCATACTTCATGCGAAATTTCTCCAGCTCCTGACTCAAAAAGTCATCGAATTTCTTTTGCACCATGAAAAACAAACGCACCTCATTGGGAGTCAAATACTTCTTGAACTGTTCGATTTGTTTGCTGATGGGTTGGACTTCCGACTCGCCAAAGTCGAAAGTTTCAAAAGTTCGTGGCACCGAAGCTTGGCGCTCTCGAGAGTTCCTTGAGTGTCTTGAAGTCTTATCATCATTGTCGGTGAGGTAGTGCCGATCAAGATCGTCGTCACTCTCGCTCACAAGATCGATAGAAATTTCAGAAATTCTCTGGCCACCATTGCTCTCTTGGTCACGCGGCCAGCCGGTTCTTCGGGCATTCTCAAGAGCTTCAGAGAGTTGCTTTTGCAGGAGCTGCACCTCACTTGCAAGTTTTTCACTCTCGCTTTGAAGGTTTTCCCGATACTGTAAGGACTGCTGGAGGGATTCCTGGAGTTTGAAGATCATTTCGTTGCGTTTCACGAGTTCAGCGGCGAAGTCCATGGTCTGGAGAAAGGAGAAAAAGTTATTACATTAAGAGCTCCTCTGGAAGACAAAATGAAAAAAAACTCACCGCACACCCGAATTCCTCCTGCAAAGTCCTGTACTCCGTCGAGGTTGTCATCAAACTCCCAGACTCTCGACTCGATGGCGGTTGTTCACCGTTCGACGCCGACTCCCGACGCTGAACCGAATCCAATTGCATGGTCAGCGAAGCCAAACATGCATCCTTCGCTTCCACAATATTCTCCAAGTCGCCACCTTTCCTTCGAGCATTTGAATCATCTTCAAACTCACAATACTCTCGTCGTCTACTCCCAACGTTCGCTCATGTTTTTCAGTTAGCGTCAAATCGCCATGCAACGAATTAACCGGCGAACCAGGCGGTGCATCAGCTCCACTCGGCGAAGGCTGCCGCCGGAGGTTGTCACCTGAAGGCGACAAAGAAGATTGCTTCTCTGACTCTTCTGTGATATCCTCGAGCACATCTTTGCTGAATTCACTGGGCACACGTTCCATTTGTTTCACCACAATCTCTGTCTGTTGATCGAGAGGCAATGGTTTGGCTTGCTGTGACGACTGCTTGATGGCTAGAATTTTTTGCTTAAGGTCTTCTATATCGTTGTCCCGACTGGACGATGAGGAGGAGGACAAATTCGCGTCTTGGACTGGAGTTCCAGCCAGGAGTCTGTTGATCAAGCTCTCGTTGTTCGCCAGACTTGGATTGAGTGGGCTCAAATTCCGATCGTCGAAGGTTACTTCCAGGGATTCATTGACATGTACCACTTCCTCGCCCAACGAATGGTCCTTCTCCGAATGCATCGACTCCAAACTCGCACCTTGGGTCGCTGCCGAAGTCACCGATATGTCAAGACTTCTGAACTGGCGATGGTTCGTTTCCATTTCGATTGGACTAAGTCTAATTGGCAAGCTTGAAGTTTGTTGAATCTCCACCGAGATTTCGTCAATTATTTCAGAGACATCATTTGCCGTACTCTGGTTCGTCAGGCTCTTGTCTTCCGTGGTAGGATTTTCGTCATCTTCGGCTTCCTTGTCAAAAGTTTTGTCATTTTTTCCGCTCTTCTGGGAGGTTTCCAGAACAAAGTGTTGTACTAGTTTGCCTCCAGATAGTTGATCATCATCGATCTTAAACTGTTCGTCGTCATCTTCGTCGTCTTCTTGAGATTTTCGAATTGGTTCTATTTTGGGGCTTCTCCTCCTCTTACCCGAGCTCTCATTTTCACTAGCCCCTTCCAATCCGAAAATATTTCTCCTCTTCGCAGCAATATCATTTACTCCAACGCCTCCTCGAGCTTCACTCAAACCGAAGCTACTTCCTGCACTTCCCGCCGCAGAAATAGCCTCTTCGATGTCTTCTTCGATGCTTACTTCGTCACTTGTTGTGGCCACACTTTTCATGGCTTCCATTTCAAAGGCCACTGGCTTATTCAGGGATTTCGTTGGTATTTTTTGGTCGTTTCTTGAACGCGATGATGTCGATGGGCCAGCAGCAGTGTTGGCATTCTGATCGATACGATCGTCCGGTTGATTTGTTACGAATGTTAAATTTGGTATCAGTTCGACACTCCTCGCTTGTTGAGGCGGTTCGACGTCGTCATTGTCGGGACTTGTTGTGAGGGAAATGGATTTGTAGCGTCCACGACGACGAATCAGGGATGTGAACTGCAAATAAATTAAAGAGGAAACATAAATTAAACTTGGGAAATGGCGCCCAACGCGGGGAAAAATTGAGTTTGCAAAGTCCCAATAGTGAAATTCGTGTCGGGAGTCTACAATCTATTAATCTTAGAGATGGAATGGAAATAACCTGAAAAATAATAACTTGGAAAGCATAATCTGCATCTAAATTGGCGCCCAACGCGGGTATAAAGCAAGTTTGCATGGTCTCAAAGGCTAAATACATTTAGGGCTGGCTAAAAATCACTAGATCTTACAAATGGAATAAGAAATATTTGAGAAGAATAGCTGAAAAGGATGTTTTGCATAGAAAATGGAGCCCAACGCGGGGGAAATTCGTATTAGACTAGGCCAAAATCGGTGAATTGAATCTTAGAAATTAAATAAAGAAAAACTGATAGTATTGTGATGTTGCATGTTATCAAAGGTTGGGTTTCCACCGACTTTCAACGGCTTGGTAACCGACAAGGTTTCCCTTGGCTATCAACGATCTGCCGATCGGCTATCAACAAGGTTTCCCTTGGGTTATCAACGGCGTTGAACCGATTTATCAACGGAGTTTTTTCCGGCTTTCAACGGCGATTAACCGGTGTATCAACAAGGTTTCCTTTGGCCTATCAACGACCTTTCGATCGGGTAACAGCACGTTTCATCGCTATCAAGGCTGAACCGGTTTATCAACGGAGTTTCCTCCGTCTTTCAACGCCGATTAACCGATGTTTCACGGACAGGTCCGGGACTTATACTGAAGCTTCCGTATCTTAGGGCATGGATGTAAGCACTCTTAACCTGATTTTGCGTCGACAGTTCGCTCGCTTATGCATATTTCTTACAAAAACTAGGTGTGAATTATATTCGGTCGAGTTGTAAAATTTCATACAAAAGTCTTTCTGGTACGTTTTGTTGGTTTAATTCATGCTATTTTGGAATTTGTAATGTATGCAGCTAATGCATCATTACCCAAAACGCGGGGTAATAACAAGTTACAAGGGTCGCAAACGAGAAATTCGAAAGGGGTTTGGTTAACAATCCATGAATCTTAGAGACTGAATAGAAAAACCATGAAAAAAGAATGGCTTCGAACGCTAGCCTTGAACCGAAAATGGCGCCCAACGCGGGTAAAAGTCGAATTCACAAGTTCCCAATGGCAAAATTCGTGTAGGGCTAGCTCAATATTTATCTCTTTCATGAAATGGTATTAAAAAACCTGAGAAGAATAGCTTGAAAAGCATAGTTTTTAAGTAAAATGGCGCCCAACGCGGGTAAAAACAAGGTTATAAGGTCCTAAAACAGAAATTCGAGCGGTTTAGGTCCAGAATGTATAACGATGCGCAATAGAAACCACAAAATCTGTCAAACTCAGCCATTTTCACGACGAAAATTAGCTTGAACAACAATAGCCACAAATGGAGGCCCTAAATCATTTGTTAAATGACTTTTACTAAAATTTATCATCGTCCTCACAACGAACTGAATTCCATTAGTTCCAAGATCAAATTTAGAATCAAAACGATTTCATAAATCTCAACAATCCAACCCCATCGGCTATTAGCCGTCCTCCGGAGCAGCTCCATACTCTCCCGAAATAGCTCCATTTTGGTTCACCTTTTCAAAAATCATCCACATTAAAGCGACAACGGGAAATTCCGATGAAGCCACCCAGAATACTACTAGAAAACAACAAAAACACAAATGGAAGACAGAAAAACTCATGAATCAGTTATGAAAAATGTTCATTTTAATTTGTTCCGGAAATGAGCATAAAAAATCGCCATTTCAAGTGAAGAAAGAAAAATTAGAAATTCAAATTTCCTAACGGAACTACTCACTTATTGTGGAACAAATGACTGAAATTAAAATTTGCTCTTAATCTCAATTGATTCTCAAGAAACCTGACCTGGATTTTCAATCGCGAACAACACTTACTCAACCACGATGAGATGAACAAAGCGGTATTCGTCGCCCTATGCGGGGGAGGAAGAGGAATCTCAAGTATGTTCGAGGCCTTTGGGTGGAGAAAAATTTGTCCCAGGTGGACCTCAAAGCGATTTGAATTTGTTTTTCTGTGAAGATATCGTTTAGAGATTAAAAGAGACAGTTTGAGAATTTTACGGCCAGATGAATTGGAAAATCGCTCCTAGTCGAGACATTTGATACAATCTGTCACCTTTGTCAAAATCAAATGACAGAAAGAAAAATTATTGAAAGACGATTCATTTTGGTTGCAGCTGCCTTTTGTTGTTGTGCCGATTCGCTCGAGTGGGCTGGCCTGGCTGATGGCCATTTGGTTCGAAGCTTCTAAGTTCTAATGCCCTCATTGTGCGTTTGTCATCATTTTTTTTTTTTCTGTTGACTTTTCTTTGTTTCTAGGGCAGTTTAAAAATTTATTTAATGAAGCATCATGTCGTTACATTAATTTTTTTATTTTTCTTTGTAAAATTTATATTTTTAAATAATTTTTCGTGATGACGTTTATGGGTTACAAGAGCAAGCGAATTAGACTTTTGGGACAAGACGAAAATTGTATTTTTAGATAAAAAGGTGATAATTGAAAGAAGAAAGAGAATTGTAACCTAGACACTTTGTTGAGAGCGAATTTGTGAAGGAGTAGTGGTTGGTTGACTTTTAACAAGTCGTGAAAAATCGAAGAGATTTCATTTAAATTCAATTTTGTGTTGAATGCTTTTTTACTGTTTTTTAATTATGGGTCATTAAAATTAATTGTAATTTATGATTTAATAAATTTATTTTTTAATAATTCTGGAGCTAGAAAATATTAGACGTTTTTTATTGGAAGCTTTCATGTTGATCTTTGGGGTCAAATGAACTGAAAATTGTGCTTAAGGGGCATGCATGTCTGTTCTCATGTCGAATACGTTAAGTGGGCCGCAAAGGTTGAAGTGATTTAACTTATGTCCCAAGTCCCAATGTATGTCCCAAAAATTATGGGGTTGACATTTATATATTTTTGTTTATGCCAGAGACGAGTGCATTAGGAAGAAGGGAAGCGGGTTTGGAAAGGAGGTGTCGGTGTACATTGGTCTTAAATTCTTGAACATTGTAATGACTGCGAAAGACAGTGTGGAAGAGAGTTCCACATTCGCGTAGTACGGCTAAAAAATGATTCCCTTTACTTGAGAGTACGTCCGAAGTTGGGCTCGAGGGTAAACTGATGGGCATTCCTAGAAGCGCGAGTATTACGGGCGAATTGTTTGAGGGGAAGCATGTAACTGGCTATTTCACTAGAGCAACTATCGTAAAAGTAGCGATAGATCAAGGAGAGACACGCTACGTTACGACGGTGGTCTAAAGGAGTGAATGAATCAGTGATCTCTCTTTCACCAATCATTCGTACAGCTCTTTTTTGTATTCCATCCAAGAGGCTTAAGTAAGTAGTTGGAGCACCAGCCCAGAGATGTGAATTGTACTCAAGCTTTGGACGGATATAGGTTTTATAGATAATAGCCAGATCAGACGGGGAGACAAACTTCTTGCACCGTCTTAAGAAACCCAAACATCTTGCGGCATTTTTGGCGACATCGCGTATGTGCTCGGTCCAAGGTGATCAGTGATGCACATACCGAGAATCTCGAGATGTTCGGTCTCATTGATGCAAGTGCCACTCATGGACAGTGGCAAGGGGGGTATATCTCGCTTCAACGATACAAGACAGCATTGAGTTTTCGAAGTATTAAACTCTACGCGGTTATTAATTCCCCATTGTACAATGCTGTTTAAGTCAGAGTTTAATGAGCTTATCATATTTTGCTGTTCCTGTTCCACCTCCGGAGGTACTATCATCAGCGAAACAATTAATTGGATTAGACAAGAGATCATTAATAAAAATGATAAAGAGGGTCGGAGACAAAACGGAGCCCTGGGGAACACCAGCATTTATATTGTGGGTTTCAGACTTGAATCCGTCGAATATACAACTTGTATCGAACGGTTCGAAAGAAAATTTCTAATCCAACGAAGTAGGGATTCATCGATTCATCTGGTGCCAAACTCTATCAAATGCCTTTGAAATATCAAGTGCAACAATCTTACTTTCTCCAAAACGATGTAAAAATTTGTTCCACTGTTCGATGAGATAAACCATCACATCCCTAAAGGACCTGTTACTGCGAAAGCCGTACTGCTGGTCATTAACAGGCTTTCGGTCTTCGAGATATTTCTTGAGCTGATAGCTTATCATTGTTTCCATAACTTACGAAAGAAGGAACGTAAGTGCAATCGATCGATAATTCGATGGAGAAAAAGATTCGCCTTTTTTTGGAATTGGCCGGTCAAATCCAGTTTTCCAACTGCTCGGAACGAGCCCATAACACTAGGATAGATGGAAAAGCTTACGCAAGCGTTTTGCCAGCGTGGAAGAACACTTCTTCAGAATGAAAGCGGGGATAAGACTCTCGCCACAGCACGAGTTCGGAAGAAGATTTGTCCCATGGAATCATTGACGCGCTCAAGAACTGGGGGAGTCATGACACTCCCTGGCAGCAAAGTGTTGGAGGCGAAATACCTAGCCAAAAGCTTGGATTTCGAGAGAGCTAACAACTGGAGTGTCATTTTCAACCGAGGAGGAAGAAGAATTCTTCATATTTTTTACAAAGGACCAAAAATTCTCACTGCCTTTGGGATATTGCAGTATTTTTTGCGTTAATTTTTTGTCATGCAAAACCTTGGTCCGTCGAATATGGGCATTTCAGGCCTTCCTGACTTTCTTAAACTTATTCCGGTTTTCCTCGGTTGGATTGGCTGTTAAACACCCTGATAACCTCCTTACAGCTAGAATCAAACCATAATTTTTCTTTGGGTTTAATACCTTAAGCCCTACTCGGGATAAATATTTTCATAATAAATAACGTTGTTTTGCCATATTAATGATTTCTAGAAAGGCTGAAGAGCTCAAAATTTGTGAGCTTAGCTTAGAAGCAGGAGTCGGCATTCAATTGTTTTGTGTGCTCAAGTTTATTAATTTGGCATTTCTCGATGTTTTTAGGTCACTATAGAATCCGAATCAACCCTTTTTAGGATGATGCCTGTGTGTGTGTATGTGCGTATGTGCGTTACGTTTTTTCTAGCTCGATTATCTCGAGAACCACTCATCGTATTGTCATAATATTGGTCTCATTCGACGCGGTATTGTGTTGTTAAGAGCTGATTAGCAAAATCGGCTTAGCGGTTTTTTAATGGCAATCAAAAATCTAAGAAAACCCTAATATAATGAAAATTATGATAATTTCTGCAATAATTTCAACAATAATGCAAAAATCTTATAGTTAGTGTGAAAAAACAATATTCAGGAGTATCATAGTCTATATTTGATTACTAGCTAACCCGCCAAACGCTGCTTTGCCGTATAAAAATTAGTTCAAATAATCCGATTAGAAAAATTGCTTCAATAAAAGAAAACTATAATATTCAGGAGCAATATAGGCTGTATTTTACTATCCAAAGTAGTTGTTAATGAGTCCACGAAATGGTAAGATCAACTTTTGGCAGATGGCGCCACTGTTATTCAATAAACTTAATGTTTTTCCTAAAATCATCAGTTTTATGGAATTTGACTTTGAACGAACGTGTGTGTTCAGCTACAACGGGATGCATCGGCTGAATATTTTACAAAACAACTAATGTTTTTACGTATTTTTCTACTCTGGGATTTTAGTCGGGTGGACTCCATGGGTTCGGGTTCGCTAGTATTTGCCAAAAAAAAATAATAGTGGTTTGTTTGGGCGGTTGTAAATTCAACAAAGTAAAAATCGAATACTTTTTCCTATAATTTTCTTCGAAATTTATACTTTCTTGAAGTTTTGTGATAAAATTAAGTCGAAAAATTCTTAACAGGTGGTGTGCTAGCATTCTATTTTCGTGGAATCAAATCAGACATCCAAAATGAATAAAAACTTACCATGGCAGTCATAAACTATCAGAAAACAAATATTTACTAGCCGACCCGTCTATAATTTTACCTACAATTCGAAAAAAAAAACTCACCTGCATATTTATCACATCGCACACTGGGGATTTTGCGGAAAAAAGTCTTAAACATAAAATTTTGAAAACAAAATTTGTGATGATATTTTCTGATTCCAGAATAAAATCTGCACCTAAATTAGAAAAATTATTGAAATCGGACCATTGGTTTCGTTTTTATAGCCTTTTAAAGACATAACTTGTTAGTGGTATTGATTATATGGTAAAAAAGCACTAAGGTAAAAGTTTTTGTTTTTGTTTTTTGGTTTCGGCCCAATATTTTTCTTTATTTTTTTCTTAACGAACTTTATTGTCTCAATATTAAACCGAAGAAAAAAATGGCTTTTTCAAATTTGGTTTTCATTGTATGATTATTTTAAGAAAGCACTAAAAAATTTGTAATTTTTTTTATATTTTTGGACATACAATTTTAGCTACATTTGCCTACAGTCAGAGACTTGTGTCATCTTAATCCTTTCAAGTTTATCTTTCGATAGGTACCAAATTTAGGTGCCACCAGGTGCCACTCTGTATTTTATTGCAGATGGAAAACTGCAATTAGTTACAAATAAACTATAAAAATGTATTTTAGTAAATTATTTTTGCATTTTTGACGAAAATATGGAAGTACATCAATAGTCAAACAATATTTAAAAAAAAATCCACTAAAAATTTGACAGGATGAACCGCCATTTTGTTTTTAATGAATTTAAGAAGCTGCTCATAGCTGGCTCAATTTTGAAGATAGAGAAAAATCACCTTCGACAAAGTTTTAGAAAATTTAATTTCCTATTAAATTTGTGCAGACACTTTTTTCTTAAATCTTATTGTTTAAGAGCTATGGTACATCTTTGGCTAACAATCGCATTTTTTTTCTTAAATTCGACGAAATGCTCTCTTATCTATACTAATGCATTTGAATATAATACAAAATAAGTAAAAGAGAGTAGATTTGCCAAACAAAAAATTGTTGCATGTAATGTTTCATTTTTTTCAAATCTACTACAAAAATTTACTCATGATAATTTGACCTTGGCTCAAAGAAAAAATGGTCCGTTATCTTCTGCAAACACAATTATTGAAATCTTTTGAAGTCAATAATTTGTGGAAAAGTGATTTTAAGATTTTCTTGATTAAAAATAATTATTGATCCATAATGGAAAAATGTATATTCCCTGTTGGAACATTGTCTGAAGAGGCTCAAGAATGTCGGAATAAGGACTATAAAAAATACCGACTTAGACATTCTCGGAAATGTAGCCGCATTGCAACAAATCAGGACGTAATGAACCGATTGATGGTGACATCTGACCCCTTAATCTCAAACCTCACCCCTTCTTTTACCATGAAAAATCATGATCAATTATGTGAAGAAGTTATGGCTCTTCTACAAGACTAAAATTTCAATAAAACGCAATAAAAGTGTTTTTTTTGTATTTTTCCACTATAATTTCTTGTGTTTCATTTGATATCTGTATTTGCGATTACTAATATTATACTACAATAGCATTTGTGTCATTTTTTAATGAATTTATTTAATTTTTTTATAATTCTGCGAAAAAAATTTATTAGTTTTTAATATTAAGGGGCGTGGCAGTGGGCGGTAATTTATTATTTTGATTTCTTACGTGCCAAGTTATCATTCCTGAAAATTTCATCCAAATCCATCAAGTGGTTCAGTTTTTATAGAATTTTTTCCGCACTCCCATACTAATTTCCCCAGTGTGCATCGTTAAAATGGAAGAGAATCGATAACTCTCCCATTTTAACGATGTGATAAATATGCAGGTGAGTTTTTTTTTTTCGAATTGTAGGTAAAACTATAGACGGGTCAGCTAGTTAGATATTTGTTTTTTGATAGTTCAAACAGTCACAACATATGAGTGTTTAATAGTTTACAACAAATTAAGTCGCTACTGGTATGACATTGGTATAGTGTGCTACTTTTGAAAAAACTTCTCATAAGCGTAATCCTGAAATTAACAGTTGCAAAGTGCTTAGTTATCGTTTTTTGCATTATTTAAAACCATTGATATCTAGTTTGACTATGTGAACCCTGCAACGGATAGAATTGCAGAAGTTTTGTCTAAAGAACTTGGTTTTTGCCAATCAACTTTAATTAAAGATGGACTCATCACGCAACAATTCCAATGTTGGTGGAAATTAACTTAGTCCTGAAATTATTGCCGGAACGAAGTTTTTCGGGTAAGCTAGTTCATTCAAAAAACAGTTTCTTACGATTTTTGAAAAAAAATTGCCACGAAATTATGACAAAAGTCATAATATCAGAAAGAAATGTGAATTTGTCTAACCTCAAATGTTCCAAAACAATTATTTGTGTATTTTGTCGACTTAATTAAAAGTTCCAACAAATTTTCTTAGCAACTGATTATGGGTCTATCCTTGAACGCCAACATACGTTTACATGGAAAATAGAAACTAAGCTCACTTCTTTTTTTTATTGGCACCAACTCCCCAACTAACAAATAGATTTCAATAAAAAGAAAGTGTCTTCGAAGGTGCGATTCAAGGACTTCCTAGTCTGTACAGTACCACCCGTACCTTACACCACCCACTCAAACAAATCACCAATTCCAATTTGCCGTACAGCAAACTTCAGTAAACCAAACTCAGAAGCACTTATTTTTGGCTATTCATAGATTCAGAAAGAGACACTCCACGCGAGTAACGTTTATGACCTGATTTATGTCAAAGTAAATAAAAGTCGCATGCAAAAATAATAAATTCCATTTTAAGAAGACAAAATCGTTGTTTTCCACATTTTATAAGGACACGCATGACCTTCAGGCCGCCATCACTCAATCCACTAGAAAAGGATTATTGTCTTCTTTTTTCTAGTTTGTAAGGATTTGGGTGCGTTAATCGTTTAGAAGATATAAAACTGGAGACATCCTTATTGATTGCACTCAAAATTAATTAAAAACATGAATTCAAAAACTCTTACATGAAACTCCCTCATTTTGACTCTCGAGTCTCGCAAAAGAAAACCTTTGATCAATTTTCCAAAAACACTGATTTTTTTTCGCTGTATGTCGCCTTTCAAAAGTTCACCGAACAAAAATATAAATAAACACACCACACGACCATATTGCACCAAAAAAACAAAACAAAATCCACGACGAGGAAAACGAACAAACTACTTTTCTGAGAAAAATGCTTTTCCGAACGTGTCCGTATCATACACCACAGCCGATTGACTCGAAATGAAAACTCATGTCTCGCAGCGATGTCGTCGTGTCTCAGTTTGGCTCCTCAGTTCCCCACCAAGCCAGCCTGCCATCCACACGTTCAATTTGTTTATTAATATAAATTCGCAAGGAAGAAGCAAAACAGACTCGACTCGAAAGACACAGAGAATCCACAAATTCAATAAGAAATTAGAATAATAATGCCTTGCACAACTTTGGTTTTGCTTTAGCGTGAAATGTTGATACAATGAATACGTTCCACATACAATCCACATCGGATATCTCCGACAATACGAATGTCTAGAGCTTGAAATCGATGGCAATCTGGAGGTGAAGATTCTTGTTTCCATCATGCGAGCATGGGGGTGGAGAAGGTACCGTTATTTTTGTGTGATTTATGAGCTATTTTTGAGAATTAAGGAAAACAAAAACATACCCAGCCGTAGAGATTGTTCGTTGTGGCACTAAGCAAATCCATTGGCACAGAAATAGTTCATCACTGACGGCCGCGGTACGAGGAGAACCACAAAAAATTAAACAAAAACAAAAGTAGGAGTGGTTGAGGTGTTTCCCTATCACTTTCACTGACGTTTCAAAATTATTTAATATTCAAATTCAAATAAAAAAAAATAACAAGCCAAATGCATCGCCACAAATGCAATGCGGGTACTCAAGCTGTCGATGGCACGGGGTTAGATATTTTTAGAATTATTATTATTTGGCTCCGAATGGAAAATATAATATTTTGCTGCTTCCGAGAATGAACCGAATGTTGGGATGTTCTCTAGAAGTCTATGGTTCAGAGACTGAATGCCTAAATGGACTTTGGAGACACAAATAGGGAATTTTCGATGAAACTGGCAGAGCGCTGGTGGAAGATAGAGCAATTATGCCGGTTGTGGTGCTGGTGCTGTGAGGACTTCTTGAGATGCAATCAGCCTTCAGTCGCTCTCATCTATTTCCAAATGAGAGAATCAATTGCATAGTGGGTTGATGTTTATTTTTGAAAGATATCGAGCGCAACAAGTCTAGGAGAAGAGCGAGGAAAAAGTATAATCCACAGCAGGCGGCCGGCTGCTGCTTCGATGCTCTTGTTTTAAGTCAAAAAAGTTCAAAAAATTCGTCTCGTTTCGGAGAACTTTTGAATTATGCATCTTGTGTTGTCTCTGAAGTGGCAACTAATTGAGGTTGATTATTGTGGCCAATGCCTTCGTTTTACATTTAATTTAAAACACTTGAAGTCGTTTTGCTTTCAGTTTTGTTTTCTACTTTAATGAGTCGAATGTTGCGTGATTGGAAAGTAGGTTATTATTGAATTAAGGGATTTCGCAGATCCAGATGGTGAGCAATTAAGTTATGACCTCGTCATAATCGAGTAGATTGGAGGGTTGAAGGTACGTCGACTTTGAATGCACTGATGCGTGGAAATTTGAGACGGATTTGTTGTGAAGAAAATGTTAGTTAAAACTAATTGCAACGCATCCTCCTGGTTCTGATCACATCATAACCTGACGCTTCATTACGGAACAGAACAGTCGAATACCGATCAAGACGTCACTGTTGACAGCCGCAAATTCGAAGTAGTAAAAGAAGTGGGAATAATGTACCTCGAACAAAAGTAAACTCCCCAAACGAGACGTTACTCCAAGGACAAGGAAAGCCAAAATGCAAGGACAGCAATGCCTCGGCTTCAACGAATGTAGGAAAACAATATTCTAGTCACGAAAATGAAAGCGTTTCTGGTTAGGATGACTGGATGAGACTGTTGCCATCAAATCAGAAAAAAAAACAATTCGCACAAAAATAAAGATGCTGGCCAAGACTGACCACAACAAGTGCCAGAATGGACGAATACTAGTCATATCCCATATTGTCTAGTGGTTAGGATACCCGGCTCTCACCCGGGAGGCCCGGGTTCGATTCCCGGTATGGGAAGACTTTTTTATTTTATTTTATTTCAGTTGCAATTCAATGGGGTTATTTTCTTCAAACAAGGATACAGCTTCTTGTCGCTTGCTTACTTAAGGTGGCGCTCTACAGTCCGTTGTGGACTTGGGCTCCAATCAACAGTCTCTGCCAGCCAGCTCAGTCCCTAGCTAGCTGTCTCCAGTTTTACACTCCAAGTTGATTGAGGTCCTCTTCCACTTGAGTACGCCACCCGATTCACTGTCTTCCTCTCCTCTTACGTCCCTCGGAAATAGTGTCGAAGGCTTTCTCGGCCGGAGCATTGGTGTCTATACGCTCTAAATGACCGAGCCAACTAAGTCTCTGGACCTTGACCCTTCTGGCTAGGTCCATGTCGTTGTACAACCTGTAAAGTTCGCTGTTGTATCTTCTTTGCCATTCCCATTCAAAGCACACGGGGCCGAAGAACTTTCCTCTCGAGGCAGCCTAAGGCACTTTCATCCGATTTTGTCAAGGTCCATGCTTCTGCACCATAAAGCAGGACTGGGATGATGAGTGTGCTGTACAGTTTTACCTTAGTTGCTCGAGAGAGGGCTTTTCCACTCAATTGCTTTCTTAGCCCAAAGAATAAACAGCGATTAGCAAGAGTTATTCTTCGTCTGATCTCGGCGCTGGTGTTATTGTCCGTGTTTATAGCGGAGCCTAGGTAGAGAAAGTCCTCTACTACCTCGTTGTATGGGTTTATTGTGACGTTCTGTCCGAGCTGTCAATATTGGGTGTCCTTCCTCGAAGACAGCATATACTTCGTTTTTCCCTCATTTACCGCTAAACCCATTTTTGCCGCTTGTCTCAATTCTCACAAAGGCGCCATTGACATCACGCTGTGTTCTTCCCATTATATCAATATCATCGGCGTACGCGAGAAGTTGAACAGATTTTTGGAAGATAGTGCCTCTGGTGTTGACGTTGGAGTTCTGCACTATCTTCTCAAGAACGATGTTGAAGAAATCGCATGACAGTGCATCGCCTTGTCTGAATCCTTTTTTGACGTCGAAAGATTCCGTAAGCTCGTTGCCAACCCTGATGGAGCAGCGTGAGTTCTCCATCGTCATTTTGCACAAGCGAACGAGCTTGGCAGGGACGCCAAAACTAGACATAGCTTTATACAGTTCGTCTCTGTAGATGCTGTCATATGCGGCCTTAAAATCGATGACAAGGAAATGGGTATCGATTTGAAGTTCAGAGGTTTTTTCCAGAATCTGCCGCAACGTGGAAAATTAGTCGATAGTTCACTTTCCTGGCCTGAAGCCACAATTCAATCAGTTGACGAAAGGCTTCAGACGTTCACACATTACGGCAGAGAGGATCTTTTAGACGATGTTAAGTAGACTGATTCCTCTGTAGTTGGCGCAGTTTAGAGGATCTTCTTTTTCAGGATCGGGCAAACAATGCTGAGGTTCCATTCATCGGGCATTCCTCTGACCATATCTTACAGATGATTTGGTACATTTTCCTATCTAGCTCGTCGCCTGCTGCTTTAAACAGCTCAGCAGCTAGACCATCTCCTCCAGCGGTTTGTTGGATTTCAGCCGTGATGTTGCGGTTTTCACTTCTTCTAGATCGTGTTCACGGAATTGTTGGCTATCATCGTGTCCGATGAAAGGCTCCTGTCTGACGGCGGTGTTTTATTCGTCGTCGCCGTTATACAGTCTACAGAAGTTGTCTTTCCAAATCCCCAGAATCGACTGCGATTCTACTATGATGTTCCCTTGTTTATCTCTGCAGGCATCGGTTATTGTTCGACGACCTTGAGCCAGCTGTTTAACCTTTCGATAAAACCTCCGAACTTCATTCCTGCTGTTGGCTCTCTTTTTTCTCCTGAGAAGCCTGCGTTTCCTCTCTCCTCTTTCGCTCGTAGAGCTCACGAGCAGCTCTTGTCCTTCTATGCAGCGCCGCTTTGTATGCCTCCTGCTTGGCTGCATGGGCCTGCCTGCATTCTTCGTCAAACCAGAGGTTTCGTTTTGGTGGCTGTGTGAAACCCAGCACATTAGAGGCGGCATCTCTAACTGCTCTCTGGCAATGTTGCCACTGGTCTTCGATACTTGATGTTGGCGGCATAGGACTCCTTAAGAGGTTACTTGACACTCGATCAGAGAAGGATCTGGCGATCTCTTGCGATTGTAGCCGTCCGACGTCGAATTTTCTTGCAGCATTTCCTTGTTTTGGCCGTTGTCGGGATATTCGTAGCACTACTTTAGCGATGTAGTGGTCTGAGTCGATGTTGGCTCCTCGGAAAGTTAGAACATCTAAAATGACGGACAAGTGCCTTCCGTCGATCGCAATGTGATCTATCTGGTTGACGGTTGATTGATCAGGAGATCTCCATGTACCTTTATGGATGTTGGGATGAGGAAACCAAGTGCTTGCTACCACAACATTTCGCCCCGCAGCAAAATCGATCAGCCTGAATCCGTTATCGGAAGTGGTAAGTGCTTCTTGTCGCTATCGATGACTAAATGTCGGCAGATGCCATTCGTCTCATGAAAACTTCTTCTAGTGAGCTAAAAAGTCACCCAACCATTGGTCTAGCTGGAATGTTGCCTTAACGAGATTGGCCCATTTTCATTTCCTCCCAAATGCATTGGTTTGATATTTTTGTAAATCACAAAAGCATTCTGTTTAATATTTCTAGACAGAACCTCCTCAATTTGTTAGGCTAAGTAATATTCTGTTCAAATTAAATGAAACGCTTGTTAAGTATTCCACACAATAAGGCGAAAGAAAAAACTTGTTATCAACATTTTCAAGCGAGAATGACATCATCTCCCAATAACAGCCAATTTAAATCAAAAAACAAAGCTCGCCGGCTGCCTCTACATCTTCCTCCAACACCTACGTGAGCGAGATTTGATTAACAGACACACTTATGTCTCCAAACAACTCGGGCCATAATTCATTCGAACTACAAAGAAATGCCCGTCGATCAATCAAAAATCTGTTTCAAATTATTCTTCCACTTTGTCTTCAACCGAAAAAAGAAAACTTCCATCTTGACGAGGAGACGCAATAATTTATTTTTAAACGACACTAAATTCTGTCACGTTTATGGCTTGCGTTAAGCTCTTCCAACTCATCTTTTCTGTCTGAAAGAATCTCAAAAGAAGACAAAAGTTATGATGAAAAGCGAAAAAGTTTAATTTGTTCCTCCTCGTTGTTTGTAAACAAGACAACGCCACGGAAGTTTCTATTCAAAGTGGGCATTCTCCTCGGCTCATTTGGCCTAAATTGCTCAGCTAAATGCTTCCCCTACAGTGCGAAAAAGGTGTTCCTAGAGCTTAAGTAGAAGAAAAATCGTAAATACCTCAAGATCGCATGAATAGAGGCCATTTATTTGAGGAATAAGGAAACACTTTGGCTAACGCCAATATATTCATGATTCCATGACCACAGCAACACAAACCAAAACAAAATCGAACCACAGGGAGTCGAGTTGAATGCGGGTACAGTGAGGAATTCGTTATTACAAATTCAACAAAATATAAATCAAAAACCAAATATTTGATGGGAACTCGCTGAAGCCCCACGTGTCAGCCAGCTGAAGACATTCGACTTTTCCAGACCTAGAGGCTAGGGGGGCTCTTATCTTTCGCCATCAACCCACAGCAAAATAAACAAAGTCCAAATGGAATTCCATGCTTTTTTCATCATCTTTTTGATCTTAAATTAAGGAATTTGTGAAATAAGGGAATTGTTCTAGTGACTTACATTTTATCTAGGTTCTGTTCTTCGTTACACAATGCACTTAAATAATTAAAAAAAAAGATAATTATAAAACAAAACACAAATGCACCACTGCAAGTCAGTTTTTTTTTTCTAAATTTGTCACAAACAAAACTTTATTTCGCTGAATTTGTTGGGAAATCGATGGAAATTAGATGTTTTTGTGATTGCTTTGAATAAGAAACTTATTGAAATGTATTTATTAACACAAAAAACATAAATATATTGAGAATTCGCAACAAAAAACACGATTATTTGTCGGATAGAAACAAATTGATTGTTCGTTTTTTTGGTTTACAAGCGCGCGGAGGAGTGACTTCTTTATTTTTGAGTGAAATGACAATGACAGAAAATGAGTGAACCCATCGCATGGCAACGCGTGGAACACAACAGCTGGCGCAATAATTGGGATGTGTTCAGAGAGTTGTTGTATGACTTGATGCTTGGGGTGCGATTTCACTTTGAATTTTCATAGAGCTTTAAGGTCGTGTGCGATTTGGGTTAAAAAGTGGTTAAAACTTGACGTTTGGTTAAATATTGACACTTCGCATTGAATAAAATGTGTTAAAAATTAGACTAGTGGTTAAAAATTCATCCATTTTTAACCACAATTCATCCAATTCGCACACGGTCTAAGCTTTGAATTTTAAATTTGTTCAATCACATATTTCCAACCAACGTAGCTGCAAGTTTAACTTAAAAATGTTCGTTTATCTTTAACAAAAAAAACCTAATCATCAACATCATGTTTTTCAACATTCTAGGTTTTTCGATGTGCGCTCTAGGTCGCTATGTGGCGCTCTGATTTCGCACTGAGCTGTTCGATGTCGCTCTTTTTTCGCCCCGATGCAGTTCCACAGTGTTCGATGTGTATTCAGTGTTCGCATCGGGGGCGCTCTGAATCGCCCCAAGTTTTTTTCGGGGCGAGAATTTCGTAGCTGTTCGAATCAGCTGTTGCCATAAAACGAAGAGAAAAAAACAGAGCACTACGAACGCGTTCGATGTGAAACCAAGCCCAGAGAAATTTCTCAGTTTTTTGATAGCTCCGTTCACAGTATGACAAGCATCGGAGCGCCCCGGAGCTGGTTACATCGAACAAATCTCCTGTCTATTTTCTATCATCACGTAGAATTCATCATTTCACATATCGTCTGAAATGTCAAACTACTGTCTTGTGACAATATATCATATCTACTCGTCTCAAGAGAATTGAGAGATGATGATTTACTCCTCGATTCAAAACAAAAATCATATTTTCGGCAGGCAAAGGGTTAAAGAAACGTTTATAAGCAAATTCTTGTCAAGTTTAAAGCTCGTTGCTCGCTCTGAAAGCTTCAATGACAGGTAACCAATGACATGAAGCTTTTTACCCGAAACTCTATGACAGTTATATGTATAGTCATCTTCAATTAATCTGTTTAACGTTTTTTCAAAAGCAGTTTAAAGCTTTTCAATACCAAAAAGCTTTCTTTTTGCTCATTACTCAGCTCAAATTCCTCCACAAGATGGCTCTGCCTGTCTTCAAACCAAAATTCCATCTTCAAAACAGTTTTTTTCTTTTTGTTATTTGTTTATTAAATAAAATTAAAATTGTCTCCTTAAAAACTATATACATTTTCTAATACTGACACTTCTTGACTTCACATTAAGTAAAAATACTAATTTCAAAACCCAAAACTAACGCAATTCTGGCAGGAATCTTACAACACGTTTCAACCCTCTATCTCTCTACGAAATCGACCCACGATGCTGTTCCAACTTCCTCAGTCGATATTCAATCATATTTCGCTCGTCATCTAATGTCATCGACGATGAGCGATGAATTTCAGGTGCTGCTAACAGCTCTCGATCCCTCTGTGCTCTCAGCATATTATTCCGACCCACTTGTTGACACAAATCGACCCTTGGTCGGCTATTCCGACGAATACTATTTGGCAATCCATTGAACGAGATTTGCAATGACAAACGCTTCTGGCTAAGAATCTTCAAATGTTCCGGATTGAGTTCGATTATTTGACCATTTCCAGCCCCACAAACACATGCTGTCTCTGTTGGTGGAGAGTACTCTGGCAGACCGTCGGCGTCGTTGGGTGGTGGGCCTTTGCTGTCACTTTCGAAAATTTTTATGACAGGAATAGGTGGTTTCAATATGAGTCCTGCTTTTCGGAATTCATCCAATGCATCATCGTACGATGGTAGTCCGGAGACAATTGTGTAGCTTGGCAGAGATTCAACATCCATGTCATAGCGTCGTATGACATCTCCGGGATTCAAAGTGTCACTTGTTCGATCTGAAAATAAAGAAGAACAAAAACAACAAGAACATTAAAAGACGAAGAAAGTGCATTAGTATGATAGTAATTAACTAGGTGGAGCTGTTTCACCCTTTTGTATTCCGACACGGTCTCAATTTCATGTCGATAACTTAATTACCAGGAAAGAGGACGAATGCCTTAGGCAGTACCGCTTTTAACATAATTGAACTGCTCCAGAGCATTATACTAGAGAAGAAGGGGGTGGAGGTGACATTTCGGGGTTCGGGAATGTATAGTTATGGATGACGACAAAACGGGTAAATGAAGGTTCATTCGAGTCGAGGAAGCAACAGAGTGTTTGGAAGACTGAACAAAGAAACGCACACAATCCTCGTCAGCTAAGAGACTCAACCCCAAATCGCACTCCAAAACGACCTGCTGTCAGACGAAGTTTTTTGCATCATCTGGTGTGCTCCCTGAATTGGGGTCGCAGCAACAAAAGAAACGGAAGTATGTGTGTTGGGGAAAGGGGACACAACCTCGTAGACAAGAGCGAGTGAAACAAAGTTGAGCATCAAGTTGGGTTTTCTTGAGGGCGGACGGCTCTCTGTGTTGAATATGTTTTGTGTTGAGGGTGGATATATATTCGAGTGTTGGGGATGGTAATTAAGTGCTCCTTGGCAGAAAAAGGGAATTTTTTTTCATTGGTTTCGTTTGTGTGTGTGCTGTTTTACGTTTTTGGATTGTGTCTGAATTGTGAGAGCTGCTTTGGGGATTTGGGAGGCGATAGTGCTTTTTATACATTTGGATTTTCGGATAAGGTGGTGAATCGTATGATTGTTGCTGAAGGCTTGAGAAACTAGTGAATTGAAAGAACACGGGAAGGGGTAATTTCACGCAAATATGCAAAGGGCTCCTTCCAAGAATTAAAAGGCGAAGTTTTAAAACATTCAAAAGCAGTAATTAATATTGCGCGATGAAATGGATTATATAATGGAATTGTTTTCGTTTTATCGTCAAAGTATTATCCGAATCCCCAATGTAAATCGCCGCCGGAGCGTACATCAAAATGTCATTTTGACTTTTCAAAACAGTGAAAGTTCAATTTGACTGTTGAATTTTGACACTGATCTCGGGATTTCATGAAGAAAGCAAATTTTGAATATAGTAAAATTCAAAATTCAATGCAAGTATTGTTCAGAGACAAAAGGAGATCGGAAACTGACTTACGTTTTACCCTCCGGATACCTCAAATTTTACTTTGTTGCGAAGCAACAACAGGCCTCGGAAACGGACGGACATCTACTATTGTGATTGTTACCGAGAGCAACAACAGCGACTCTTCGGATGCGGATTCGTCGTGGGAAACAGACTCAGGCAAAAAGTCGTGGCAGTAAGCACCTAGTTTCCACATCTGAACATCCATAAAGGTACGTGGAGATCTCCTGATCAAACAACCGTCAACCAAATTGATCACATTGCGATCCACGGAAGGCACTTGTCCAGCATTTTAGATGTTCGAACTTTCCGAGGAGCCAACATCGACTAGGACCACTACCTCGTCGTACCCAAGGTAGTGCTACGAATATCCCGACAACGACCAAAACAAGGAAATGCTGCAAGAAAATTCGACGTCGGACGGCTATAATCGCAAGAGATCGCCAGATCCTTCTCTGATCGAGTGTCAAGTAACCTCTTAAGGAGTCCTATGCCGTCAACAGCAAGTATCGAAGACCAGTGGCAACATTGCCAGAAAGCAGTTAGAAATGCCGCCTCTAATGTGCTGGGTTTCACACAGCCACCAAAACGAAACCCTGGTTTGACGAAGAATGCATTCAGGCCAATGCAGCCAAGCAGGGGGCATACAAAGCGGCGCTGCACAGAAGGACAAGAGCTGCATGTGAGCTCTACGAGAGAAAGAGGAGAGATGAACGCCGGCTTCTCAGGAGGAAAAGAGAGAGCATGAGAATCGTCAGATTGAGGATGCTGAGAGAGCCAACAGCAGGAATGAAGTTTGAAGGTTTTATCGAAAGGTTAAACAGCTGCCTCAAGGTCATCGAGCAAGAACCGATGTCTGCAGAGATAAACAATGGATCATCATAGTAGAATCGCAGTCAATGCTGGGGATTTAGACTTCTGTAGACTGTATAACGACCAACAAAACCCCGCCGTCAGACAGGAACCTTTCATCGAACACGACGATAGTCAACAATTCCGTGAACCCGACCTTGAAGAAATAAAAACGGCGATATCGCGGCTGAAATCCGAAAAGTCAACCATCGACCAAATTTTCACGTTACGGCAGATCCTGGAAAAGACCTATGATCTTCAAATCTATACCCGCCACCTTTTTATCGATTTAAAGGCCACGTATGACAGCAACTACAGAGTCGAACTGTATAAAGCTATGTCTAGTTTTGGCATCCCTGCCAAGCTCGTTCGCTGGTGCAAAATGACGATGGAGAACTCACGCTGCTCAATCAAGGTTGGCAACGAGCTTACGGAATCTTTCGACGTTAAAAAAGGGTTCAGACAAGGCGATGCATTGTCATGCGATTTCTTTAACATCGTTCTTGAGAAGATAGTGCAGAATTCCAACGTTAACACCACAGGCACTATCTTTCAAAAATCTGTTCAACTTCTCGCGACGCCGATGATATTGATATAATGGGAAGAACACAGCGTAATGTCAATGGCGCCTTTGTGAGAAATGTGACAGAAGTGGCAAAAATGGGTTTAGCGGTAAATGAGGGAAAAACGAAGTATATGCTGTCTTGGAGGAAGGACTACCAACACCGACGGCTCGGTCAGAATGTCACAATAGAGAGAGGTTGGAGGTTGGACCATATTTGATGTGATAGTATTGGTAAAAACACGCATACTATGGCAGTAACTCTGGTCCATAGCTTATAGGCATTGTCATTTTGACAGCTCATTTTCCCATCTCCCTTTTAAACTCATCTGTGGTATTGTCATTCAAATGGCTTCAGTTCTAGGAACAGTGCGTTGACATAAGAAATGTCAAAAAAAAGAAACAATTTGCATTTTTAATTCGCTGTCACGGAATGTAATATTTGAAGTTAAAAAAACACAAAAACTCCGCTGGCACTGACAGTCAAAAAAAGGCAAGGTTGTTAAAGTTTGACAGTTGAAAGCGCTTTGTTGAAAATGAAGAACCAAAGCTACATATAAGGCTGTCATCAGTTTTTTTTTTATTATTATTTTAAAAAAGGTAAAATTGTGCGAACGCTAACACTGTATGTCAAACTCCTCTTTTGAGGTTGAAGTCTTTCACATGCAAAAATTACCTCAACCCAAATTAAAAATTTATTTGACAGGAAAAGAACAGTGTATGAACCTTCGTCAAAATAACTTCAAAGAGATTGCTTTCTGACAACTTAACGCCTTTTCCCTGTTGGTTGAATATGAAAGTGGTCTTGAAAACTTCAAACAACAAATTTCAGCACATTCCATGTTGAAAATCAAAAATCAATTCCATTTAATAAATAATTACTATCATGTTCCCATTCCATTTTGTTTCGGTGTTCTTTTCCAATTTCAGCGTAAAGCATTCTACGCAAAAATTCGTTTAATCAATTCTCATCTAATGTGGTGTCCCTATTCTAAAACACTCTAACCACAGCAAACTAACTCATGTCAACCCTTTTTGTCATCATTCGGATATTCACCACCCACTCGAACTCCCCTTTTGAAAACCCAAAATTCGATTGCACACGAGAATGAATAAAACAGGACAAACCTCCGGGGTTTTTCATACTCATTAGACATAAATGCTATAATTAACAAAGTCAATTGAAAGTTACACACACCGAAAAAAGGATTAAGGACATTTTTGGATTCGAGTTGAATGCGTTTTGGAAAAACGATAGAGAGCAACGTTGGCGTTACGTCACGTGACATTTGAGTGTAGCTTTTGGTCGACAAAACACACAAAAAACAAGTGACTCGAAATTTAATTTAAATGAGTAACCAAGCCATAGCTAATCCTAGGCCATAAAATATGTTTGCCTAACGTTTTAGAGGGTTCCACAAAAGTCCTTTCAAATGGAAATTAAAAACAACAAAATGCAGAGGCAAGGAAGAAAACTCGTATCCAATAATTTTACGTCATTTTTCAACCTGTCGGTTGTGAATTGGGACATGGGGGATTTACAATAAGAATCTCTGTTCTGCTGCCCCGCTGCCATTTTAAAATCCCTTTAAGCCGGCAAAACTATGTAATTCCCCATGTCGTTGTCCACCCTCTGCGGAGTGCTGGCTGATATTCCCCCTTTTTCTTGGTTTGATGAAAAAGATCGAATTTAATTCGAAAAACAAACAGAAAAGGGTGTGAAACGATGCAGATAGAGAAAAACATTAGAAATGAGAATTTCCATCATCCGCCCACATCCTGGAAGGTCACCCATTCCATTCCTTTACAGTCTATTCACCCGGCCACCACCCAAGGACTTAACAAAAAGCTGGATCGATGCCTGTCGAGTCGACACGGCAAAAAAAAAAAACTGCATGGGTTGGTGTTTCAGCCCTACTTTAAAGCTGCAGTGGGAAAGGAAGGGCCAACAAGGAGTTCCAGCTCAACTCGACGACAACGATGATGATGCTGATGATTCCTATGGATTACTCGTGTCATGGCGCGCCATGGTTTTTTTTTTTGGCTAAAGTGGGATACTCCTTATAGTATTATTTGCCAAACTATTACATGGGCATTTTCTCCTCGTCCTTCTTTGGCATTGTTCTTGTCTCCGGTCTCGATTTTTCGTTGGGGTTTGTTTTTTAGTGCTCGGTTTTGAACAGGTTGACAATTTCGGAAATTGAAAAGAAAATTGTCCATCCGTTTAAAATGTAACAGCAGCACAAGAGAAAGTTAGGAAGGAACAAGTTGCACGTGGCTGTCGTTTCAGTTTACTTTTTTTTCAGGCATGAAGCCCAAATGGTTCCGGCTCGGTGCGACTTTAGCAAAAAGGGATTTTCCGTTGTAATTCTAAAGTTGTTTGCATTTTCTTTTTTGAACTTTTTGTCGGTTTTTGATGAACCCGCAGGATGCAGGGTCTTTGTAATGGATTAGGTAGATTGAAGGGATACCTACTGAGTGTGTGAGAGTGAGATGGAAAGGCAAGGCTTATAAGAATAAGGATGGACACCTGTAGTTTTTAGGCTAAACCGGGGATTTAACTTTAAGTCACTCTTTTAATTGATTTTAATTGAGCGTCTATTAGGGCGATTTTTTTTTTTGCAATTAAATGTAAAATTCGCTTCATACTGGCAAATGACGTTTCTACTGTCAAAAAGAAGTTGAAGGAAGGAAGTAGCACAAGAATATGAAAATAGCAACTTATTTATGGCTCTTTCAGTTCGTATTTGACGAGGTCTTCATCTTCGTTATCTAGAGTTTTATTCGTTTTCAGAACAAAAATGTCTCTTGCTGTCAGAATTAGAACTGTCATCTGTCACCGATAAACTCGTTAAAGGTCCAACGATTCGAAACTTATGTCGTTTTCCATCGGTCGTCCAGAAGCAGTCGGAAGAGTCCAGAAGTCTTCTGAAACTATTCTATTGGACTGACTTTGACAGACGGAATGCTTCTGAGAAGAGCAGAACTCTTTTGTTTTGAGAATAGAATCGTCCGAAGAATGACACAAACACCATAACCCGTTCCATTGAAGGTAGAAGAAGAAACGTCAAAAAAAGATAAATGGAAAACGACATTAATCATCAAGTTCTAACGAAAATGTCAGCTTGAAGCTTGTCTTTATTTCGCGGTTAATTCAATGTTTTGTACACATATAGGTAGGTAGGTAGAAATGGCTGTCCCACTTCCGTGTAGGACGCAATTAGCGCTGAGTGCGCCGTTTTGATACCAAACCTCATGAGTGATGAGATTCTAAAAGGATTTGGATGGGTTAGGAAGGATGTATATTTCGCACGTACAATCCTATACATAATGTAGTATGAATCTCCCTACACTACGGTCTATTATCTCATAGTGCCATCTAGTTTAGGAGAGATAAGTGGGGGTGCTAAAGCCAATTTGTGTTATAAAGGTATGAGATCATGTCTTTGATCTTGAATTCTGAGAGTTCCTCAATACCGTTGAAGAATTCTTTACCTTACTCGTGGAGTGCTCTTTTCCAAGCCAAGGCCGGGCAATAGGCGTTTTTCTTTTTTAGCTCTGAGCAGGGTACGGAGCTGTCAAAAAAAAAAAACCCATATTTCTTTTTTAGCTCAGACATATCTGAGCGCTCAACTTTTGTTTATTTTTTCGATCAGACCGTGGTCAGAACGCGATCTACGAGCTCGGTTAAAATTGATGGAGTAGATGGAGTAAAAAGTTACGCGCGGCCAACTTCATGAGTGAGATGACGCGAAAAAAAAAACAAAACAGTTGAAATGTCGGTCGAAGCAAGTTGTTTTCCGAATGAAGGTAAATAAAAATTATTTTTGTCAGCTTGTCAATTTTATTTTATATGTGACGGTTCCGTGCTCAGGTTTGTTTCTTTATTAACTCGGAAAGGTCTGAGCTTACTCTGCTCAGACCGAGCTCCATGAGCTCAGGCTCTACTCCACACCCTGCTTGGAGCTAAAAAAGAAAAACGCCTAATGGCAGATAAAGTAGGACCGTTTCCTTTTCGTTCTGGTTCTTACAGCTACGGCGGAAGGAGTTATGTGGTATACCCAATTTTGCCGCATGCTCCCCTATGGGCCAATGCCCTGTGCAGGTAGCAACATTCCTGGCTATGTCATGCCTTGGTTTGGAAATTAAATTGATTGATTTGGGTGTGTTATAGGCGGGCCAGATTTTCCTAGATACAACGCAACTCGTTAAACTATTCCACCTATGATTAGATTCTGATGATTATTTGGTCAGGATATAGTCCTTCACAACTCCAAGAGGAGCATATACTCTCACCGCCAATGAGTTGTGCAGGGCTGATCCTTCCCCAGCTAGCTCATCTATGGCCCGGTATCCAGATTAGAGTGACGCTCAAATCGAGTTCCTTTAGGGCCTCTCTGCATTGCTGGACCAGTTTAGAGGATGATAAAACTGAATCAATGGCTTTAATAGCTCCCTGACTGTCTGTTAGTATAGCTACATTTTGGTTCTGTCGGATATCTTTAAGGGCTATACAAGCTTCCCTTATCGCTAACAATTCTGCCTGGAATACACTCTCAAAATAGGGAAGTCTATAGGATTTTGAAATCTTAAGAGTTCACAGAAGACACCTGCACCTACACCGCATTCCATCTTTGAAATATTGATGAAGATAGTTGTGTCGAAGTCTTCCGTCACATCGCCTCCTCCCAGTCGATTCTTGACGGGAACAAGACTCTTAACTTCGTTGAGGTGTTTAGGATAGGGATGCAGTAATCGGTGATTATAGATAGGATGTCTGATGGTATCAGGCTGGTTTGGTTGCAGTGCCCGTATGATCTGGGTTTTCAGCAGCCTATTTCTTTGAGTCTCAAGATACTGCAGGACACCTGATATTTAATAAAGAGGTCAATCGAAAGAAGGTCCAGGATGCCGTAAAGTACATCCGTTGGACAGGACCTGATTGCCCCTGATATCCCTACGGAAGCATTTCTCTGCACTTTTGTAACCTTTTCTGAGAGCGGGCCACCACACAATGGATCCGTAAACAAGTATCGGTCTAACAACCGCTGTGTACGTCCACTTGATCATTTTTTGTACACATATACTTTTCTTACTCCTCTTTTTGACGTTTCTAATGTCAAAAGTTTTTCAACCACAAAACCAAATGGCAAATGGCGATGTCAAAATGTGTCAGTCTTCTTCTGCAAAATATTGGAAGAACTGCCATCTGTCAAAATTAAAAAGCCTAGGACCATTCCGAAGAATGTTTGACAGCTCACAATATTTTTGTGTGACTATCGTAGCTCTAAAGAGCTGAACAGAATGCATCGCCAGTCGCCCGGCGACTAATCTGACAGCTGTCAAAAATAAGAAATTTGTATGGCAGTCGCCCATTAGCAACACAATGCGTCGTTCGTCGCCGAACTAGTCGCCCAAAAGTTGAACTTTTTTCAACTTAGTCGCGCGACGAGTTTGACGTTTGTTTTTTTTATATCGTGTTGTTGTTTCCTTGTATTCTTAAAGCAATTTATTTGTTGATTCAACTCAAGGAATTTTTACAGATATTAATTTTTTGTGTGGATAAGAATATACAGGAGTTTTCATGGAATTAATTAGAAGTGACGAATTATTATGGAATATATCCGATACGCAAATTTATTGCATGCCCATGCACCAAACACAAAATATATTCTTTTATATTTTAATGAATAAAAAAATGAAGAAAAAAATATTTAAAAATGTTTTGTTTTGTTATCATGGGCATATTTGATAGCTCGTCGCGCGACTGCATTGTGTTCACAAATTTCTTCAGCGATTTGGAAGGCGAATTTTTGACAGCTGTCAGATTAGTCGCCGGGCGACTGGCGACTGCATTCTGTTCAGCTCTTAAGATTCCTCACAACCAAATTCTTGATTTTTCTAATTAAACTCATCATTCACAATTTTCTAAAGAATTAAAAGGACCCCCAAAATAATTTTCTTTTAATTTCAGGAAAAAAGTCATTAAACAAATGCAAATATCCGCCACATCGGCTGTTAAAATATCACCCCTCTGACAATACGAGTAAAATTATATGACAGTAGCATAAAAAACGATCACTGTCAAAATAAGAAAAAGCAAAAACCGCTATCCGCCTCTATTTACCATCGCCTTTGTATAACACAAATCTCATTCTTCAGCAAAGTTATTTATGAATCTGTTAAATTCCCTTGAATAAAAACACCGCATTGCTACCCCAACCCCATCGGAATTTCTAATGTAATTTTACAAAAGGCCAAAAAACCCTGCACTTTGAATTTCCCCTTTTCTTAATGCCAAACATTCAAATAACCAGAAGACGGCAAGTGCGTTTTGTCTTTTTCAAATGTTACATCCTGTACATGAGAATCCTTACCTTCCCTCTTCTTTTTTTTATAAGTTCGAACAACGCCAATAAGACGAAAACCATCAGCCAAAGGGGATTGCATACAATGCATGAAGACAGAATGCCCAATTCGCCCACCCCCTTTTGAGAATTTGCTGAGTTAGCTTGAGCTCTGGAATGATTAACCTGATTCCCCCAGTGAATTGCCCAACATAAGTACAACGAAAAAAAAACGACGAACTTTTGTTATTAAATCGATTCTATAAAAAGCTGGAGGAAGGATGGATGATTGTGCAACAACCCTGACACTTCCATTATTCGCATCCCCTTTTTAAGTTTTCAAATATACAAACGGGATTTATGGTTTTAGGTTGAAACTTCCCAAAAAAAAAAGAAAAGAAAATATTCGTGTAGAGCGAATCGAAATTTATTTCGTGGCTTTTGGCAACACGCGTTTTGTGTTTGTAGCTATAACTTTTGTTGCACGCGTCACGCTGTCAGAAATGCAGGCAATACGTTACGTAATGTACGTGATTCTATGGCGTATATTGACATGCAGAGAAGCTTTAACCACCTTCTGCGTTTGTGTGGTGGCTGGTTTCTTTTATTTTTAGAGGAAATTGTTGGCTAATAAAACCACTAGACACTGCTGACTTACTGGAATGGGGAGTCATATGCGTATTTGGAAAACGGTGGCTTTTTCAATTGTCTTAATAGCTGTGCGCGCCATCTGCTGTCGACATTCAGACAATTTCTGTTCTACCCACAAATACACCTTACCACAATCCACAAAGAGCTAAATTAATGTCAGTCTCATATTTTTGTGTTTGCGAACAATCCTATTAGTGGCAAAACTAATGACAAGATCTATTGGCCATATTGTGGTGACATTTCTTGATTCTTTTTTCGAATTATATACTCGATTGATTGTATGCTTCTGTCGAATCGAACTGAAGATTGGAATTCGAGAAGTAATAAATGCATGCTCAGGGCATGCCTTAAGGGTTCCAAATGTCATTGTTGTTTTCAAAAGGTCTCTTTTGTCACAGCAGATGACATCTGTTATCAATTTCAAACACTTGCTTACTAACTTAAGGTGGCGCTACAGTCCGTTGTGGGCTTGGGCCTCAATCAACAGTCTCCACCAGCCAGCTCGGTCCCTAGCTAGCTGTCTCCAGTTTTGCACTCCAAGTTGATTGAGGTCCTCTTCTACTTGAGTGCGCCACATGAGTCGCGGTCTTCCTCTAATCCTACATCCCTCGGTAAAAGTGTCGAAGGCTTTCCGGGCCGTAGCATTGGTGTCCATCCACTCTAAATGACCGAGCCATCTGAGTCTCTGGATCTTGACCCTTCTAGCTAGGTTCATGTCGTTGTACAACCCGTAAAGTTCGCTGTTATATCTTCTTCGCCATTCTCCTCCAATGCACACGGGGCCAAAGATGACCCGAAGAACTTTCCTCTCGAAACAGCCTAAGGCACTTTCATCCAATTTTGTCAGGGTCTATGCTTCCGCACCACACAGCAGGACTGGGATGATGAGTGTGTTGTACAGTTTTTGCTTAGTTGCTCGAGAGAGAGCTTTTCCAATCAATTGCTTTCTTAGCCTATTGTCTATTGTGACATTCTGTCCGAGCCGTCGGTGTTGGGTGTCCTTCCTCGAAGACAGCGTTTTTCCCTCATCTACTGATAAAACCCATTTTTGCCGCTTCTGCCTCAATTCCCACAAAGGCGCCATTGACATCACGCTGTGTTCTTCCCATTATATCAATGTCATCGGCGTACGCGAGAAGTTGAACAGATTTTTGAAAGAAAGTGCCTGTGGTGTTAACGTTGGAGTTCTGCACTATCTTCTCAAGAACGATGTTAAGGAAATCGCACGACCGCCACAGTGCATCGCCTTGTCTGAAACCTTTTTTGACGTCGAAAGATTCCGTAAGCTCATTGCCAACCTTGATGGAGCAGCGTGAGTTCTCCATCGTCATTTTGCACAAGCGAACGAGCTTGGCAGGGACGCCAAAACTAGACATAGCTTTGTACAGTTCGTCTCTGTAGATGCTGTCATACGCGGCCTTAAAATCGATGAAAAGGAGGTGAGTATCGATTTGGAGTTCAAAGGTCTTTTCCAGGATCTGCCGCAACGTGAAAATTTGGTCGGTGGTTGACTTTCCTGGCCTGAAGCCACAATGATAAGAACCAATCAGATTGTTGACGAAGTACTTCAGACATTCACATATTACGGCAGAGAGGATCGTGTAGGCAATGTTAAGTAGACTGATTCCTCTGTAGTTGGCGCAGTTTAGAGGATCTCCCTTTTTCAGGATCAGGAAAACAATGCTGAGGTTCCATTCATCGGGTATGCATTCCTCTGACCATATTTTACCGATGATTTGCTGCATGCTCCTATCTAGCTCGTCGCCCGCTGTTTTGGAACAGCTCAGGAGCTAGATCATCTGCTCCAGCGGGTTGTTGGATTTCAGCCGTGTTGTTGCCGTTCTTACTTCTTCTAGGTCGGGTTCACGGAATTGTTGGCTATCAAGGCTCCTGTCTGACGGCGGTGTTTTGTTCCTCGTCGCCGTTATACAGTCTACAGAAGTGGTCTTTCCAAATCCCCAGCATTGACTGCGATTCTACTATGATGTTCCCCTGTTAATCTCTGCAGGCATCGATTGCTCGATGACCTTGAGCCAGCTGTTTAACCTCTCGATAAAACCTCAGAACTTCATTCCTGCTGTTCAAACACTTAAATGTCATAATTTTGAATATGTACCCCAATCCATCTATTTAAGTTAGTTTCAATTTTATTTTGATGACTAATTCAACAATCAAAGTATTTTTTTTAATTTCTGGAAAGATCATTGACCGTTCAAAAACTATCTTCAAACCGCAATAAGATGGAACAATTTAAATTCAATTCAGTGGGGCGTATGAGTAACAAAAATAAGTGTTTTGTTGTTCTTCTTTGTACTTTGTCTCATAATCAAATATTTTGTTCACCAATACATATTCATTACCCATGTATAAAACACACAGAGTTGTTGTGTGATGTCGATGTGTGGTTTATTCAGAAGTGTGTGTATGTCGAAGAGTTTTCAGTTTTCACTCATCCTATACATGAATGCACTGAAAAGCACTCGAGTGTAAGCAATTTAAAAGATGGTGAAGGAAGCGTGAAGGTGTTTTTGGGAACATCATTTTGTTGGGCCAGAAGGTAATAGAAATAGCTTTAAGACTTTCCGTAAACAGATATCTGTTTTCTGTCAAAAAACTTAAACGGTTCTCTCATTTTGACTCATTTGTGTGGTCGATTAACGATTTAAGACGCTTGTCTCTGCCCCCACTCCTGCGTCAACATTTTTGAACTTTAACGAAAAACAAATTCAAAACAAAAAGGGAAAAGACCGGCACCGGTTAACTGCACAGCACCCGCACGGCGCACACTGGGGAAATTAGTATGGGAGTGCGGAAAAAATTCTATAAAAACTGAACCACTTGATGGATTTGGATGAAATTTTCAGGAATGATAACTTGGCACGTAAGAAATCAAAATAATTAATTACCGCCCACTACCACGCCCCTTAATATTAAAAACAAATTAATTTTTTTTCGCAGAATTATTAAATAATTTAAATAAATGCATTAAAAAATGACAAAAATGCTATTGTAGTAATATAAGTAATCGCAAATACAGATATCATATAAAACACAAGAAAGTATAGTGGAAAAATACAAAAACACCTTTTTTATTGCATTTTATTGAAATTTTAGTCTTGTAGAAGAGCCATAACTTCTTCACTTAATTGATCATGATTTTTCATGGTAAAAGAAGGGGTGAGGTTTGAGATTAAGGGTTCAGATGTCACCATCAATCGGTTCATTACGTCCTGATTTGTTGCAATGCGGCTACATTTCCGGGAATATCTAAGTCGGTATTTTTTATAGTCCTTATTCCGACATTCTTGAGCCTCTTCAGACAATGTTCCAACAGGGAAAATACATTTTTCCATTATGGATCAATAATTAATTTTAATCAAGAAAATCTTAAAATCACTTTTCCACAAATTATTGATTTCAAAAGATTTCAATAATTGTGTTTGCAGAAGATAACGAACCATTTTTTTGTTTGAGCCAAGGTCAAATTATCATGAGGAAATTTCTTTAGTAAATTTGATAAAAATGAAACATTACATGCAACAATTTTTTGTTTCGCTAATCTACTCTCTTTTACTTATTTTGTATTATATTCAAATGCATTGGTATAGATAAGAGAGCTTTTCGTCGAATTTAAGAAAAAAATGCGATTGTTAGCCAAAGATGTACCATAGCTCTTAAACGATAAGTTTTAAGAAAAAAGTGTTTTCACAAATTTTATAGGAAATTAAATTTTCTACAACTTTGTCGAAGGTGATTTTTCTCTATCGTCAAAATTGAGCCAGCTATGAGCAGCTTCTTAAATTCATTAAAAAGAAAATGGCGGTTCATCCGGTCAAATTTTTAGTGGATTTTTTTAAAAATATTGTTTGACTATTGATGTACTTCCATATTTTCGTCAAAAATGCAAAAATAATTTACTAAAATAGATTTTGTAACGCAAACAAAACTTTTTTTTGAAATTATAACCATTTTTATCGTTTATTTGTAACTAATTGCAGTTTTCCATCTGCACTAAAATACAGAGTGGCACCTGGTGGCACCTAAATTTGGTACCTATCGAAAGATAAACTTGAAAGGATTGAGATGACACAAGTCTCTGACTGTAGGCAAATGTAGCTAAAATTGTATGTCCAAAAATATAAAAAAAATTACAAATTTTTTAGTGCTTTCTTAAAATAATCATACAATGAAAACCAAATTTGGAAAATCATTTTTTCTTTCGGTTTAATATTGAGACAATAAAGTTCTTTAAGAAAAAAATTAAGAAAAATATTGGGGCGAAACCAAAAAACAAAAACAAAAGTTTTCACTTTAGTGCTTTTTTACCATATAATCAATACCACTGACAAGTTATGTCTTTAAAAAGCTATAAAAACGAAACCAATGGTCCGATTTCAATAATTTTTTCTGATTTAGGTGCAGATTTTATTCTGGAATCAGAAAATATAATCACAAATTCTGTTTTCAAAATTTTATGTTTAAGACTTTTTTCCGCAAAATCCCCAGTGTGCGGCGCACAGCACACATACCATGCACATGCATGCCACAAGTGTGCAAATATATATAGAAAGTAGGTATCAAAGCAGGGAAAAGGAAAAACAAAAGCCTACACAACGGAAATGAGACACAATAACAACAAAAGAGTTAATATGTATGTATAAATGGCTTTTTGTTTGGCTTAAGACAGAACACAGAAGTTAGGGCAGGTAGTCTAAGGTATTTAAATGCAAAAAAATTGCCTTTAAAATAAAAACAAAAACATATGTACATATTTCCAGGCAAAAAGTGAGACGAGTAGGTGCTTGTTTAAGTTTAAGGTTCGACGCCTCATCCTTATCTTATCAGTAGATTAGTAGAGCATCCACATAAACACACAAGCTTTTCTTTTTTTGGTTTTGCTACGTGTGTTTTGACACATTCTTGTATCCAGCGCCAGGCTGGCCGTCTGGTGATATTTCTATAAACACGTTTTCAGTTCATAAAATCCACAGTACACTGTGTACTGTGCATAAAATCATAACTTTGAATGTAGGTAAGCAATAGGCATATAGAAATCACCAATCCTCACAGATACACCTATACAATGCATTATGGAATGATAATTGCATAAAACTCAATCTCGCGCCCTAAGCATTTGATTTGGAAAATGACTCAAGCAACCAGATATCCTTATTTATACAAAATTCAATGAAGAAACATGTAAATTTTCATGAAATTTAGGGGTTGAATTGACGAATCCTGTTTTCTAATTGCATCTGTAGATTCAGATTCGAATGAGGTTAAAGTCAATTCCTATTTGAAGGTAGAAAGAAAGGAAATGCAGAAAGCAGAGAAATACACGCATCTATACTTAGGCATAGGCATCCCTTGTTACGGTTTCCTTTCCTGCAACTGCCGACATGAAAAGAAAAGACATATACATCCTTGAAGTTGCTTGAATAAGGTGATTGGGAAAGGGATTACGTTTCAGAAAGTTGTTTTTACCTTCCTTCGAGGATGCACCGATGCACTCAATTTATCATTGTCACTGGCCTCAATTATAAAGGGCAGATGGTTAGTTCTTTGTTTGTATTATTTAACCTTAACTGTAGAATTCGCATTTCCAAGCAGTGATGGACACGATAACTTATTAATAAAAAACACAACAACTTCATTTTCACTTCTCAACTTAACTAACCGGAAAGTAAATGAAAAATGAATATGCTATGATTATAGTGGTTACGAATTATAACAGGTGAGAAAGAACTCTGACCCAGGTGGTCGTTTTAAGTTGTTAAGAAGAATTAAAATTTGAAAAAAAGTCCTTTTTCGATAAAATCGAACAGACCCCACTGTTTTTACCGCAAAACAAAAAAATTAAAATAGAAGTCAAGGTACTTTTCTTCGAAAAAAAGAATTCTTCCGAATCAGTTTCAGATTTGCCTTCCCTATTTGTACATATTTACATATGGACCTAGCTTGCCTTGTCTACCTCTAGAGCCATAGGTCATGCTATGAACCAACTCAAGTCGACAGGAAAAAATTATTAACAAGGGAAAATACATATTGGAAAATGTCTTTTTGCAGTGTTGTTACATCGCACTGTAACGGTAACAAGTCACACACATAAGAATTCTGATCTCTCTGATTTTTATTTCCTTAACAACGAAAGCCCGAAGACATGTCTTTCGGTTTCGATCGTGTCTTGTCTCACGTATGCAGTGTGCCGATGAACACAAACACATCGTATGTAAATACGCTAAAAAGATTATTTTCGTCACTGAAATTGTCATGTTTAAGTATTTCGTAGATGCACAATATAATGAACAACAACATGGTTTCATTATTTTTGCTGTCGTCATGTCAGTGCTTAATATCATTATCAGTCATATCGTCTGTATTCTATAACTCTATTCACGAAAAAAAAACGGAAAGTCTTGAGCCTTGAGCCTTCCAACAAATTAATAAACTTAATTCATTCGTTACGAATCATTATTTAAATTTTAATCATTTCCTTGAAGCAAATCGCTTGAGGACCCAAGAGTCGTCAACAACCTCTGTCTACCAAGTCCTCAAGTCCTCTCCCCTCCACGGTGGTGACCACTGGGTGACTTATACCTTAGCTGGAGATAGGGTTGAATCCTCTATGGAAGGTTTTGGCGACATCTAACGAGAGTGGCCGGGGAGAGTGTTCCCACTGAGGCACAGCTCTTTTTTCCAGTCGGCAGCGGAGGAATTCCCAGGATGGAGTCAACGGTGGCGTCTAAAGTTCCAGTTAGGTTGAATTACTCAGTGAACACCTTATATAGGCTACTTCGACATATTTGGAGCTCAGGCCGATAAGGAACGGTTTATCTGGCTCTTTGCCCTTGGAGTTAAAATAAGGACCTGGGCCTCCAGGTTGGGGGTGGTGTTTTGAGGTGACTTCACAATCACATAAAGAATAAATTAGTTGCGAAGCAACATCAAACCTTGGATACGGACGGATTTACTGATGACGAACCATGCAAACGAAATAAGGACAGCGAGATTCGGATCTGTACGTCGAAAGTTAGGTTCCTTAACAGACCATGTGCAGCCAAACAGCTAGCGGAGGCCCCAGACCGTTATAAGGAGATATAACCGCCATCCAGGAAATGCGATGGGAAGGGCCGGGCAAAAGGAGGATGAAAAACTGCGATATTTGCTACGGCGACTGCTACAGAGAACAACAACAGCGTCTGTTTGGATGTGGCTTTGTCGTTGGAGGTAGGCTTAGGCAGCATGTCCTAAGCTTCAGCGCCGGAGACGCCACCGTAGCTGATGGCATCACTGGCGAACTCTTCAAAGCAGCTGGTGATGGCTTGGTAAGGAGCATGCACCAACTCATCTGCAGAATATGGTCGGAAGAGAATATGCCCGATGAATGGAACCTCAGCATTTTTTGCCCGATCCTGAAGAAAGGAGACACTCTAAACTGCACCAACTACAGAATCATCAGCCGCCTAAACATCGTCTATAAGGTCTTTTCTGCACTACCATGTGAACGCCTGAAGCCGTTTGTCAAAAAACTGATAGGTTCATATCAGTGTGGCTTTAGACCAGGAAAGTCCATCATCGATCAAATATTCACATTACGGCAGATCCTGGAAAAAACTCAAGAACTCCAAATCGACACCTACGACCTTTTTTTATCGATATAGGGCCACGTTTGACAGCACCTATAGAGAAGAACTGTATAAAGCCATGTCCAGTCTTGGCATACTTACAAAACTCATTCGTCTGAGCAGGCTAACAATGGAGAACTTCGCACTGCTCTTTTTAAGTCGGTAACAACCTCACCTTCGATGTCAAAAAAGGCTTTAGACAAGATGATGCACTGTCATGCGACTTCCTAACATCGTATTGGAATGAATAGTGCAGTCTCCCACGTCAACACTAGTGGCACTATCTTCCAGAAGTCCAGAAGTGCAACTACTCGCGTACGCTGATGACATTGATATCATTGGGAGATGTCAACAGTGCTTTCGAGGTAGTTAGGGACTTTGTATACCTTGGATCCGATATCAACACGGACAACGACATGAGAGCGCCGAGATCAGACGAAAAATAACGCTTGTTAATCGCTGTTTCTTCGGGATAAGAAGGCAACTGAGTAGTAAAGCCCTCTTCCGAACAACCAAGGTGACGCTTTTTAGAGAGAAAAGTTTTACTAAAGATCTATGGTTCTGCCTGCATAAACGGTGAATGGAGGAGAAGAGAATTGAGAATGGAGAGGAAGGCCAAGGCTCGGGTAGCGCGCACAAGTTGAACACGACCTAAACCAACTTGGCGTGTGAAACTGGGGACAGCTAGCTAGGGACCGAGCTGGCTGGAGAGGTTTGTTGGTTGAAGCCCAAGTACACCCCGGACTGTAGCGCCACCTTAAGTTAGTAAGTAAGTAGGTAACATTTTGCGAGGGTTTCAGCAAAATTATGCAATTCAGACCAATTTGGGGCGATAAAACAAACCTCGAGCCAATGAAAAAATTGAAGAGTATTTCAAAACGGCCAAGAAACATTCTTTTTGAATCCTATATCGAAAAGATCGAACATCATCTTACCAACAAGATAACATTGAGAAACAGAATATGACTGAACAACACCCTAGAAGTTCTTCCCAAAAGTTGCAACCTTTAATGACCAACATTTTACTAAACAAAGCTTAATGTCACATTAACGATTAAATATCTCGGTGAAAGAATTTTATGGCTTTAAGGCGTGTGCGAATCGAATTTACTGTCACATTTTATTCAACACGAAATGTCAAAATTTTAACCAAACGTCAAGTTTCAACCACTGTTTCAAAGCAATTCGAACACGGTTTGAGATTATGCTATTGTAAACATTGCCGTAAGGTTTTCGTTTCGCTTAAGCGACGGCTCCGGAAGCCTTCAGATTTTACAACATTTGTTCTGTTTTTAGCCGCATACAAAGAAAGAATGTCAAAGACGATAATTTTGTTTGTACTTGAAAGACCCTCTGATTTCTGATACACATTGACATTAAACATTATTTATTGTAAAAGCTTTTCGATAAGAAATTGCATTTTCAGCTTCATAAATCCATAATTAGTTATATGCATATAAAAGAGAAAAATTAATGCTCTATACCCTCGACTTCTACTAGCTCTACTTTATTTCTAGTAAAACTAAATTGAATAAACTTCAGCTAGGACTTAAAGTTCCAGGTTTTTAAATTTTTGCAGGTACACAAAAAACCTCCCCATCATAAATCGCACTTTACGTGATCCTCTTTCTACTTTTATTTCTTTTTTCAAGCAAAGTATGTAAACATCTGTCAAGAAAAAAACCACTCAATCCTACACAAAGAATATAGCAATTCCATACACGCAAATACTTGAATAAATATTAAGGTGTTCTATTGACATCGTCCACTACTTTAAAAAGTAATCAACTCCACTCAATTTTGTTAACCACCACCGCATCGCCATTGCGCTCTTTTTCGATGACAAATAAATTTCAAAATTACCGGCAAAATCAAATTTTGCAACAAGAAACGAAACAGGACAACAACAAAGTGTTTGAGTTTGAAAATAATCACTAATACCGTTGTCTCATTTCAGCACTAGACAGCATCCATGAAAAAAAGAGCACCAACAGCTGATTTTTTGCTTTTTGAATGAAAAAGAACAATTCTTGAGCAAAAGAGACGGCCATTTGAAATTCGAGTGTTTGTTTAATATTTTGAAGAAAAAAGCAACATTCTACTCGATCGCATGAGGCGTCTGTCTCGACTGGTCGAGTGATTTTTCAGAGTGTTTTCTTTGTTGGCGTTGTGCGCACGCAGTTTTCCATTTATTATTTTTAAAGTTTTTCGTTTTGTGTCTCTTTTTGTGTGTTTTCATTGTGATTTAAAGGGGAGCACCCCAAAGAAGGGGGTACATTAATCAAACTCCAACAATTTCAATTGCAATACGAATCAAACAAATCGAACAAACAAGCAGCAAAATCGAACAATGATGATAAACGCTGTACTCGAGCATGTGCCCATCAAGCTGGAGAACTTCAACGATAGCAATAACGACGACGACGACGATACGAGTTCCAATTCCAATGATTGTGTGGCCGTTTGGCGAACATCATCATCAACAACAGAAACAGCTGCCGTTCCTGATGTCATCAGTCGGACATCTTCAATTGCTTCAACATCGAAAAATCTGGAACTACTGGATGTGGTGGAGAGCTGTGGCAATGTGTTCATCTACAGTCGGCGTAAATTGTTCCTGATTTGTGCATTCTGTGACAGTAAGTACGCGAATATGTTACAATTTGCCAAACATCTGAATGACTGCCACAAAATTTTCTACACGCATTGTGACGAGGTGGTTGTGCCGACATCGTCGTCGGCGACAATTGCTGATGATAGTGACTCAGATGCGCCAACAATAGCGTCTTCAATTTCGTCGAGCTCGGGGTTGATTGTGAAGGGTGGTTTTCAAATTCGTTTTGTTGGGGAAGGTCCTCCTCCGAGTGGAAGCAACAACGAAAACGATGTGGAAACATTACCTATGGCTTCGGATGTGTTGTTGAGGCATGTTCCCATCAAAGTCGAGCAAGACGACACTGTTCCAGAGGACGAGAAGGACATGCTGGACTTTGAGAACAACATCGAGAGCTGTGGCAACATTTTCGTTATGAATCGCAAGAAGCTTTTTCTGATTTGCGGCTTCTGTGAGGGAAAATATGCCAATATGGAGCTCTTCGCGACTCATTTACATCAGTGCCATACTATCTTCGAGGAAGAAACCGAAACCAATCAAAGTATAGTTCCTGCTCCGCAGCCAGTTCAAATTAAAGAAGAACCCGAAGAGGTGCTAGTTCCTGTCAAACGACCAGCAACTGCAGCAATTGAGACGTCACTTCCAATGGTCGCAATTCCGACTACCGGCAACGAAGCAATCATCCGCACTCCCGGCCCACCAGCCCTACCGCCCGCAGCAACGACCAAGAGGAAGAAGGTTCTTCGGGAATCCCAAAGCGATCGAGTTTCATCCAAAGACAGCGACACTATATCGGAATTCTCAGACTTCTCCGAGGAAATTCCACCCAACGACGAAGCCTACTTCATTCGTGACCCGCAACATTGCAAATTCACCTGCCGAAAGTGTTCGAAGGAATTCAAGAAACTCTCCCGCATGTTGGAGCACGTCCGAATCCACACTGGCGAAAAGCCCTATCAGTGTCCGGTGTGCGGCAAGCGCTTCCGCATCAAACTCCGCCTGACCGAGCACCAGATGCGCCATCGCGAAGTCAAGGCATTCAAATGTGATACCTGTGGTCTGGGCTGTGCCACTCGACAGGACTACGCCATGCACCAGCGTCATCACAAGAAAGACAAACGTTATAGTTGTAAGGAGTGCGGCAAGGCGTTTGTTCGCAGTGGCGATCTCAAGACTCACCAACGCATCCATTCGGACGAACGGCCGTTCAAATGTGAAATCTGCAGTCATACATTCCGTGCCAATCAGAATCTCATAATGCATCGCAAATTGCACAATTCCAGCAAGCCATTCAAGTGTGACTACTGTGAGAAGACATTCAGGAGGAACATCGACAGGAACGTCCACCATCGGACGCACACAGGCGAGAAGGCGTTCAAATGTGAGATTTGCGGTCGGGGCTATTCGGCGAGGATTCATGTCCGCAGGCATATTGAAACGCGTCATTTGGACACAACAACGACATCATCATCATCTCCAATCGAAGCAAATGCAGATACTCAACCCAAAAAGAAGACAGCGAGAAAGGAGAAGACCTTCAAGTGTACCAGTTGCTATAAATTCTATTCGAGCAAATCGAGTCTTGAGAAGCATGTAAAAAAGGTGCATATCGAAGCCGTCATCGACGTCACATTACCAACAAGCAGTCAAGAGCAGCCAGCAACTAAACCAGCACCAACGAGTCCGGTCTTAGCAGCTAGTCCTTAGGATCACTTGTTTTTCTTTTTCTTTTTCAACTTGAAATACATACTCGCTTAAAATATAGACTTAAGAACGCATATCCAGAGTAAACAGATACTCGCACAGAAAAAGCATTTTTTAGGTTAGATTTCGTACTTAGTTTATAGAGATGGAGAGAAGAGTCAAGGCCCCTCCCACACACAACACAGTCCAACCAAATAGATCGGGACAAGGAGGTGCAAATCAAACTAAAAGACAAATATTTTCTTGTAGATTTAACATTTAAGAGCCAAAATAAAATACAGAACAATGACTATTTTTTATACGCTTTATAAAATGTTGCGTTTTATTGTTGTTTTAAGCTCGCGTCAACGCTCAGACGTTAGGACCTCTCAGAGGAACGGGAAAGTGTGCGCGTCGGGACTGTGTCTTCTTTTTCTTTTAATTAATTTGTTGTTCGCCTTCATGATTGATTTTGAACTCAAACTTTAACAATTGCTGAAATTCAAGACTCAAGAGCAAAACCCATAGAAAGCTGTTGCGCAAGATCTAAACAAATTAAAACCAAAACTTCGATTAAAAGTAAATCATTTAATTTCTAACATCTTCCTTTTCAAGCAAAGATAGCGTTAAACCAATATTTAAAAATTCAAGAACATAATTGTGCTCAACACTTAAAAAAGAAGAAAATTCAGTCAACATCACTTGGGTCTCTGGTACGTATACTTGCTTTTTTCTTTCTCCCTTTTGTTACTAGCAATTTTATTTCATTCTTTCATTACAATCCATCGCCTTTTTGTGAATGCAAAATTAATTCACACCGACACACAATTAAATCAAGTTCAGTGGGTGTCCAAAATAATCAGCAGCTCGTCCAGAGGTGACTTGTTGTTGTCAAATAAGTAAATTGGGACGGTAAACAATTGAATGGAAAATTTCGTAAATAAACAATAACAGAATATCAGATTTCGGTTACTTTTGTGGAAGTTGAATATTTGCTTAAGGAGTTTGTGGTGGAAGACATTTGAAGTCTTGGCATATGATTCGTTACATAAACCGGTTACAAATGTATGTAAGATTTCAGCCTGAAAATAGTCTTCAGTCTTGCATTCTTCTCTCGCGTCCACTGTCTGGAAGTGGCTTGGCAACAGCAGCTTCTTGGTGTATGAATTGGAGGTTCGTTCTTTCAGGTCGTCTGGAATTTTAGCGGTTTTCTTGGATATAACGTTGTTCTCTATCGACTTGATGTAAGCGAGCGAGCCAATGTAGTCGTCGAGTTTCTGCTTTCTGGACTGCATCCAATTCCTGGGGCCTGATTATGGGATTCGCGGCGAATCGTTTTGCTAGCGAGTTTGACATTTTTCAATTGTTGATTTCGCCTTCGCCATCTTCGTTTTGAATTCGACCAATTAACGAATTCGAATTCGTTTTGAATTCGACCAATTAACGAATTCGAAGGCGAATTTGAAAAGCCATAATGTTTGCTGGCGAGTTGAAATCCGACAGCTTTTTATTGGCGGATTCACAGGCGCAAGAATGTTAATTATTATTTACTGGAATATTGGAAGAATTTTTTTTCGCTCCGCCGCGAATTCGTTAGTATGGAAAAACGCAGCGAGTCGTAGTTGAAAGGTCGAATTTAAAACGATCCGCCGCGAATCCAATAATCAGGCCCCTGGTATATGTGCATTTGCATTCGTCGCGTACGAGATAAAAAATTGCTATCATTGAGTTCCGAACACTTTGTTCAGACATCCCGAAGGAGAAGCGGTCCGCTTGGTTAATTCTTTACCAGAGTTCCACTAATGCCCATATTCGTCGCACCAAATGTTTACATGACCAAAAATTAAGGCAAAAAATACTACAATGTCCCAAAGGCAGTTAACATTATTGGTCATTTGTAAGAAACATGAAGAATTCTTCTTTCTCGGTCCCTACGTTCGTTGACAATGACACTCCACTTGGTAGCTCGCTCGCAAAACCTAAACTTTTTGCTAGGCCCTTCGCCTTCAACTCTTCGATGCCAGAGAGTGTCATGACTCCCCCAGTTCTTGAGCTCGTCAATGATTTCATGGGACAAATCTTCTATACTCGTGCTGTGGCGAGAGTCCACAAGAATTTCATCATACATAAATCCGCTGGTCCGGATGGTATCCGCCGCTATTATTCTGAAGAGGTGTTCTTCTATGCTGGGAAAAATCTTGCGTTAGCTTTTCCATCTATCCTATTCTTTTGGGTTCGTTCCGAGCAGTTGGAAAACAGCATTTGTCCAGCCAATTCCAAAAAAAGGCGAATCTTCTTCTCCCTCCAATTATTCGTCCGATTGCATTACGTCCTTCTTTCTAAGGTCATGGAAACGCTGATAAACTATCAGTTCAAGAAATATCTCGAAGACCGACAGCTTCTTAATGACCGCAACACGGCTTTCGCAAGCAACAGGTACACTAGTGATCTGATGGTTTATGTCTCCGAACAGTAGAACAAATCTGTACATCGTTTTGGAGAAAGTAAGATTGTGTGCACTTGATATTTCAAAGGCATTTGATAAAGTCTGGCATCTTGCTCTTTTATCGAAAATGCGTGCCTTCGGTATCGATGAATCCCTTCTTCGTGGATTAGAAACTTTCTTTCGAACCGTTCAATACAAGTTGTATTGGACGGATTCAAGTCCGAAACCCACAATATAAATGCTGGTGTGCCCCAGGGCTCCGTTTTGCCTCCGACCCTTTTCTTCATTTTCATTAATGATCTGTTGTCTGTAACTTCTAATCCAATAAATTGTTTCGCTGACGATAGTACCTTAGCTTTTCATATTCGTTTCCAGACTCACATCCCTCCTTTTCGGATGTGGAACTGCAACGGCAAAATAGGATAAGCTCATTAAACTCTGACTTGAATAGCATTGTACAATGGGGAATACAAAATCGCGTAGAGTTTAATGCTTCGAAAAATCAATGCTGCCTTGCATCGTTGAAGCGAGATATACCCGCTTTGCTACTGTCCATGAGTGGCACTTGCATCAATGAGATCGAACATCGCGACATTCTCGGTATGTGCACTCATGTGATGTCGCCAAAAATGCCGCAAGATGTTTTGCTTTCTTAAGGCAGTGCAAGAAATTTGTCTCCCCTTCGGATCTGGCTATATCTATAAGACTATATTCGTCCAAAGCATGGGTACAATTCACATCTTTGGGCTGGTGCTCCAGCAACTTACTGAAGCCTCTAAGATGGTATGCAAAAAAGAGCTCAAGGAATGATTGGTGATAGAGACATCACTGACTCATTCACTCCTTTGGATCACCGTCGTTATCGTCGTGTATTTCTGTTCTATCGTTACTTCTGCGGTAAGTGCTCTAGTGAAATAGACAGTTGCATTCCTCCCCTCAAACGATTCGTCCGTAATACTCGCGCTTCTAGGAATACCCATCAGTTTACCCTCGAGCCCAACTTCAGATGTACCCTGAAGTATAGAGCATCATTCTTCAGCCGTACTACGCGAATATGGAACTCCCTTCACACTCTGTCTTTCCAAATCATATATAAACCGGACCTTCTTTCACAACCCCTTTCCTCCTTCCTAAAGCACTCACTGTGTCTCTGGCATAAAAAGGGTATAAGAACCCATTGAGTGGGTGCTAATAATTAAAAAAAAACCGCAGTAGTATCAAGCCAGCTGAGTTGCTAATTTTTTTGCTCTTTCCACAGCTTCAGTGCTGTCTTCGTGGTTTGTTGCATTGACTCTGCTCCGTCTCTTTAATCCAATTATTTCCAGAATTGAAAACATCAATAAAGTCTTTCGCCTATTTGAGTCACTATGGCGTATACTTGCTTTTTTCGACAAACTCCCAAAATACACCATTTTCTCATTCCTATTAAATCCAAAAATATGGCAACACGGCTACTCCCTGCACGACATCTAAAAGTATGTCATGAAACTTCCATTCGATCGTTCAACTCTCTCTTTCACCCATTTTCACTCGCAAAACCCAACCCCATTCGATAAAATGCAAAACTTCACTTTAAAACTCATCAACTACATGATTCATTTGCAGTGGCAGCAATATACATCAAAACGATTTTATCGAAATCCTCATTAGTTGTCCGTAGACCACAATTAACTAGCAAATCGCCCGACACCTTTTTAAATAGAATCTGAACGCCTACATTGTAATGTTTCTTTTTTTTGTTCCCCACATCCCCTAAGCGATGTTTTGTGTGTGTTTGCAAATAAACGGATACTTCACGCTGTTTAGTGCCAAACCTAATGTAATTTACACGGCCAACCGAGTTGGATACCCAGCGATAGGGTTAACAGAACAACATTGGATGGGGTGTCAATTGAATTAGTGTGGATCGGGGAGCTGTATGTGTTTCGTGCCACGTCATCATCCGGGCCCACCTCACCACCTTCTCTCTATGGACTAATCAGCAAATTGCGTGGATGGTAGATGTCAGAGATTTTTAACAAATGGTCAGCGTGAAAATGGAAATTGTTTAGCAGCACCTTGCTACACAATGTTCTCTCTTGTTCACGGTATTTACCGTGATTTGTGGTTCATTTTTGACAGTTCCTTGTTTTTAATGACATAATAATATGCTTAAGGTAATGAATAACAACGCCATCTAGAAAAATTTGAATTTCCCTGGGTTCGCGCACCTATCAATCATAAATTTAACAACCGGAAAAAGTCTCCATTTAACTTTAACCACTACCTATTTGTGGAGAACAAACGAACTCGCTAGAGAGTTTGTTTTTTATGACTTTTGGCAGTTCATTAAACTTTCTATCTCTCGTTTGTTGGTGGGTAGCCATTTTTTGCGGAGGATGTGGAGCATTTTTTGCCAAAAGCAATTTTCTAAACACGAACTTTACAGTCATAAAGAAAGACCCATTCACAGTGGGTTTTATGGCTTATTTTATAACTTAATTATGATTTTAATTTTCCTAAAAACCACTAACTGTATTCACAAACAAAATGGAAGACTGCAGGATATCCTATCCCTTTGTCTGTCTGTCGATTGTGTCCATACGTGTGTCGTGGTAAAGTGGACTTAATTTCAAATGACATTTCCCCCAAATAATTAGTTTATTAAATTAAAATCACTTTCTGACCAAATTTCCGGCCTCTGAAATAAAATTTTGTTTAACCTATTTTCAAAAGATATTTTTAGAGAGAGAGAGAGAGAGAGAGAGCGAGAGAGAAGGAGTGAAAATATATTTGGTAATTTTTAAATAATGTCAAAATTAATTTTAATGCTGTTCTGTTTGTCGACGGCGTGGTTTTCATTGTGTCGCTTTATTAGGTTATGTTCTTTTTTTTTTTGAACAAATTAGGAAGCCTTTTGAAGTTGATTCAATTGCAATTAGTATTGGCAGAGTTTGTTTTTGGGTAATCTCCCTGTTGTTGGAAATTAACTCTAATGAATCGAAAAATAGACAATGCTCCAAAAAAAATGACCTTATTGATTCTTTTAATTGTTTGATTTTTTGTGTTGCATTAACAGTGCGAAAAAATGGCTTCAAAGTTGAATACCAAGCAGTTAGAAGCTGTGACACTTGTAATTGGCATACATGGCGTATACTTGTTTTTTTTTTCTAAATTAAAGAGTTGAATGAGGAAACGAAAACATTAATTAGTGTGTTTTTTGGTCCTCATAAATTCAATTAAATAAAGATAACGTGATTCATGCTTTTATAAGTTTCGTGACATATCTCACGAGTTTTGTTTAATTATATTATTTCTAATATCTCCACTCAACTGCGAAATATTGACTGACGCAAATCGATATCTACAAACTTTTGTTTTCTCTTGAAGTTAATAAATCTAATCAATTTGAAGAAATGTCGCACTCTGAAAGAAGGGGCAGGAAATCACTCAAATTTTTGTTTTTTGGTCTTTGAATACCTACTCTGTTATTGAACTTTAAAATATGAGAATGTTAAGTCGTTTCTTTGACGCACATAATGAACCAAGAACTTAATTAAGTGCAAAACTTAAGCGTTTCAATTTTTTTTATATGAATTTTGATATCATTGGATAATTTATTAGGTTTGCACTTGAATCTTGTTCTGTTTTCAAAATTTACAACTGAAAAAAGTGACATTGAAACGTTGCGTTACAATACCGTATTTCAGTCACCAACCAAAGTTTAAATTAACCGGCCACTCATCGAGTAACTTCCAAGTCATCGTTCTCTTCTTGTTGGTGTTTTTTTTAATAATCCATCCTTATTATGCCAGAGACACAGAAAAGGCGTTTGAAAGGAGGTGTCAGTGTACATTGCTCTTAAATTCCTGAACATTGCAATGATTTGGGAAGAAAGAGTGTAGAAGGGAGTTCCATATTCTCGTAGTACGGCTAAACAACGATGCTCTTTATTTGAGAGTACGTCTGAAGTAAGGCTCGAGGGTAAACTGATGGGCATTCATGGAAGCGCGGATATTTCGGTCGAATTGTTTAAGGGGAGTTGAATAGCAACTGGCTATTTTACTACAGCACTTACCGAAGAAGTAACGATAAAACGAAAGAGACACGAAACGTTACGACGGTGATCCAAAGAAGTGAATGAGTCAGTGATGTCTCTATCACCAATCATTCCTTGAGCTCTTTTTTGCATACCATCTTAAGGGCTTCAGTAAGTTGCTGGATCATCAGCCTGGGGATGGGAGGTGTACTCAAGCTTTGGACGGATATGTCTTATAGATAATAGCCAGATCAGACGGGCAGAACAATTTCTGGTACCGCATTAAGAAACCTAAACAACTTGCGGCATTTTTGGCGATATCGCATATTAGCTCATTCCACAAGAGGTGGTCAGTGATGCACATACCGAGGATCTCGAGATGTTCGGTCTCATTGATGCAAGTGCCACTCATGGACAGTGGCAAGGGGGGTATATCTCGCTTCAACGATACAAGACAGCATTGAGTTTTCGAAGCATTAAAGTCTACGCGGTTGTTGATTCCCCATTGTACAACGCTGTTTAAGTCAGAGTTTAATGTGCTTATCATACCCACATCCGGCAAACTGCCTAGCAAAAAGGTTAGCTTTCGCGAGAGAGCTAACAAGTGGAGTGTCATTGTCAACGAGCGTAGGGACCGGGGAAGAAGAAGAATTCTTCATTTTTTTTTTACAAATGACCAAAAATTCTTACTGTTTTTGAGACGGTTCAGTATTATTTGTCTTAATTTTTGGTCATGCAAAAATTTGGTCCGTCGAATATGGACATTGCAGCCTTTCCTGGCTTGTTAAAACTTGTTCTTCCATAACACATATTTCGTATTTGGACTGTAGAAATAACGAAAACATGGCCATGCATTGGAATACATACTAAAGTCTTAACTTCTCGTTACAAAAGAACCGTTACTCTATGTCTAGTAACATTTGTTGAACGATGTTATTATCATCAATCATCGACGGGACCCGGTATTCCTTCAGCAAGTGCTCTATAGTTTCCCGACGACCGACGCCAACTAACCCAAGGCTTCAGATGTCATGGTCTACACCATCCTTTCAGCTAAAATTCGGTCTAACGTGCTGTTTCCTGACGTGAATTGTATAGTAAAAGACTTCCCTGGCTAGTTGTTTTTCGTTCATACGAGCTTGGCGTTCAGCCCATCGAGTTCTGATAATATTAATTTATTGTAATTATATCTGCTTCGTGGTAGATATGTTACAGCTCTTGATTATGTCATTACCGGAAGTGTCCATCGTCACAAACAGAGCAAACTACTCTCGTTTTTGCTGGAATGCGGCTAAGAGACTTTGGCCAAGCACCCAATTCGTGCATCCGTAAGAAAGTAACGAAAGGTTTTATTTTGAAAGAGCCTTAAAAGACTACTGACCGAAGGAAATTTAAAAATTTAAGTTACTTTTTAAACGTTACTAAGCCCAAACGGAATGGCTGTAACTTCGTAACGCTCCAGCCAAGAAAGGCTTCTCATCCCAGCCCCAACGTTCGAGACGACAAGGAAGACCGAACCTACGGCACAAGGACCATGTGACTGCGGATGCCAGAGCGCTTGGTTTCGGCAACATGACGTTCAAATGAAGAGTTCAACAATTTCAAGAATGCAAAATTTTCCACGAAGCTTACGTAGTGAACACGTGACCTCTCCAAAGTGTAAACAATTTAACGACATAAAAATGCTATCATATTGCAAATTAATTAATCCAGTTTAATGTCCATTTTTACACAACATCACGAGAAAAGAAACAACCCTGCATTAATCATTGTACAAAATTTCCACATAACAATAATTATAACCGACACACCCTTTTCCACACAAAAAAATATCAAAACATCAAGACAGTTTTCCAGTTTAAGTTTTAACCCTTCAGGCGACATTTTTATAGCAGCAGTTGTTTGTCTCTGTGACATTCACAAGTACTTGACAGAGCCATTTCAATTTAACTTAAACTATTTAATCAATTCGATTTGCATTTTTCCAGCGTTTATTTGTCTCGTCAGCGGCGGCGCCGCCCGCAGCCATAGAATTCTTAAAAAAAAAACCTTCAAAGAAAAATAATCACCTTTTATAAAACTCGATCAATTTGAATATTAATCAACAACAAAAATTGTTGTATGTCGTCAAGACATGACAAGAATGCTCAAAAAGACGTACACATGTAAACGTCATCCGCGCATTTTGTTTATTACCATTTTAATCATTTGTTGTTTAAACTTGTACTCAATTTATCTAATTTCTTTGTCTTAAAATTTATCATCATCAAAACAATAAAGATAAATTCTTTGGGTTTTATGAAATCGCAAATATTGAGTTGTAATTGAGTTGTCAAACATTGCATGAAGACACTAAGACAGCTTGTGTCAAGATCGTTAATTATAATTTGACAGATCATCATAAACAAAATGACAGCAAGCGTGAATGCATAAAATCTTCTTGATTTTGTGTTTTTTTTTGTTTGTCTAATAAAAATCTGTGGACGAAGGAATAATTCTGAATTTATTCAGTCAACTTGTTGCTGAGAGAATTTTATAACGACTTTTTGAAATATTAATAACAGAAATTTAAATATAAACTTTGTCTTCATTTAAATGAGGTTATTTTGGAAACATGTACAGGTACACACAAAAAATAACATGTTTTCAAAAAAATGTGTACAGACCTTAAAATTTGATCATAAATGGTTGTAAACAGGGCTGCCGTTTCAAATTTTCGCAGAGGAGTAATTTCAAGTTCAAGAGGTTAGTACTTTGCTATTGAAGGGAGTACACAAACAAAACATTTTGTTTTGTGAGGAACACTCTTTAATTGGGTAGAAGAAAAGAATCGAGTTTTGACAGCTTTGAATTTAACTTATGAATGTACGAATTCACTAGTTCGCCCATTCTGACATACGGATCAATTGTTTGGTGGTCTGCCCTAGACAAAAAATATAACATCGATGAGCAGAGCTGTAAAAGAATGCAATCATTTTTGTATTGCAGTAAAAAAATTAAAAAGACTTATTTTTTGAGTCTTTTGACTTCATGTGAGCACTTAACTTTAATGGAAAATTCGCAGTTAGGTTAGGTTATGAGGGGTGTGCACAGCACACAGGGGTGTGCATAGGGGGGGAATGTCATCGGTGGTCTCCATCACTCTTGGAATCATGTCATATCTTTATAAGATTGACCCGTGTCCATAAGAGCTGTGCTTCCAAAAACTCAGTTCTTTTAAACGAATTGCGGTTTTGGCTGCCGTGCACCTTATGTCCCTGTTATTCCTATACAGGCTAGTCTCTGTACCTTATTCGGGAACTTGACATAGCTTGATTTTTCTACTGCTTTCCACCATACAATAGAGCCATAGGTGAGAATGGGTCTGACAATCGCTGTGTGCAAGTGTAGAATGCGCATAGTGCTTTTTTCATTCTTTCCTCAGTATTACGCTTCCATGTAAGATTGGGGTCAAGGATCACCCCTAGAAATTAAGCTTCCTTAGGAGAGTTTCCAGTTTCCGTTTTTTCGTGAACAAAACTAGCTCTGTCTTGGTGGGGTTGACCCCGAGACCGTTCTTAGTTGCCCAAGAAGATAAATCTTTTAATGCATTTTCCATAATGTTTCCGATGATGGTAAGGAACTTGCCTGATACCAAAACCACCACCAACTTTGTGAGAATTTTGTTTACTACGAGGATCCAGAGTAGGAGTGAGATGACCCCTCCCTGTGGTGTGCCTCTAGTAACTGTTTTTGCAATAGCGTTAGATCTCAATTGAGAGTTGATAATTCTGCGATTTAAAATGGTGAAGATCCAATCGACAATGACAGATTCAACTCCAACTTCAACTAAGGCGGTATTGGGGCTGGTGTCTTCTCCGAAGAACTGGGAATTAAAAAATCCTTCAGACTGCCCGACAGATGTAGCGTATTTCAAGCTGAAATTCCTGCGATTAACCAAGCATGTAGGATTCTAAAACAAGCAGTCAAATCTGACGAAGTAAGTATGCTTCAAACAGCAACCTGACTAAGTCCAGAATCTTTAGAGACTGCAAGCAAGAGCTCGCAAGTTTTAACAACAATATAAAAATCAATCCAGTCTGGGTACCAGGGCGCAACGACATTCAAAGTATTGAAATCGCGGATGAACTGGCCAGGACGGGATCAAGTCTTCAAATATCCCTTGCTGAGGTAGTTAGGATTCCCTTAGGAGTCATGAAAACGGGTATTCAAAACCATTTTCTACAAAATCTAATGTAAGATGGAAAAATCTCAACAACTGCAATATCTCGAGACAGATATGGCCATAGATATGTACCAAGGAACATCTAGGTCAAACATTGGCAGAATAAATGCCATTTGCACAGGACACTGGCCGGTCGGATAACATGCCTTGAAGCTTGGTATTCCCCACAATGAATTTTGTCGTATTTTTAGGTAACTTCGAGTTTATGGTATCAAAAGGGCGCAATTGAACCGCCATTCTAACCTACCTGCCTACCCTTTCACTAATGGCTCACTTAACATTTTTATTATGCTAAAGTTCACCAACGAACAATGTCTGCTTTCTTCCGAAATTTGGTCATAATTCTCGTCCTAGTAGACCGCAATAACAAGTCGAGTGCAAAAAATTGAGTGATGTTGCCGTGTCAGTGAGACAGTGGTTAGGTCGAAGTGTCGACAAAAATCGCTGCCGTTCCGGCGTCCGTTGCAAATGATCCGAATCAGTCAATTTCAGTTCTATGGTGTTCTGAATGGCCAGCGTTATCGCACCATGACTACCAATTAGGATATGGTGATACAAGCCACAAAGCACACTACTTCACAATCACTTTATTGAAGGGTAGATTTGATGTGCGAGTTACCTCAAGAAATTGACCGCCCGCTTCGCTCAAATAATGATGAAAATAAATATGTAGGCCCGGTAGCTAATAATTTTTATTTTTGTAATGTTCCTTTGAGTTTCCAAGGGGAGTTTTTCGAGAATAGAGGAGTTTCCAAGGGGAGTTTTTCGAGTATAGCGGAAAACGCGAGTACACTGAACGCAAAGGGAGTACAAATACTCCCTTGGTAGTAGTTTCGGCAGCGCTGGTTGTAAATGTCGTAAAAGGCTATAAAATCTACCAAATTACCAAATTATTTTCCCTTATCGTTCATTTCGCAACGAACAGTTCATAAATAACATCAGTTCAATTTCTGGAAATTGGCAAGAAAAAGTTGAAATTTAAATTTGACTTTTATGAAGAAATATCTCGAATGTCAAATGTCACTCTTCAAACAACACTCAATATGTCACTGTCATTTGATGACACAAATGTCAATTTATTGCTGTTTCGATGCAAACAAAAAACAATTCGAATATAATTTTTAAGTGTCAGTGAAATTATTTGCGGTTAAATTTATTCAAGAAACCTGAATTTATTTAAATTAATTCTTAAAAACACCATTTAACCTGTTACGGTTATTAACACTTTTTTTTTTTAATTAAAAAAAAGTAGGTATTCTCTTTTTTCTTAAGTTCTGTTCGAATTGAATCTGATTAACTGAAATCTGGTTTAAAATTGTTTTGTTTATTTTAAATTGTTATCAATTTTGTATCGAAAAGAAACCGTCAATTGGCACAATGAGGATAGAGTCATAAAGTATTGATTTTAATCGCAATAAACTCTGAAGTGAAACGAATTGACTGTCTGATGTTTTTCAAATAAACCGAAATTAACTTCTTGAAATGGAAGAAGCGCAAATGGCAAACTAATTGCCAGTAGAATATTCACTGACATGACTTTTTTGTGTAAACCTGTCTAGCACTTACTCAGCATGAAAAATCGGATTGAGTCATTCCTGATGATGCTAATTACTGGACTTTAATGCTCGCGGGCTTAGCTTAGATAATCATCTCATCAAAGCATGAGTAAGTTGAAAGTCTTGTGAGGTATTAAAGAAAATTCGAAAATCGTGAAATTCTGGTGAAATTAGTTTTAGACCAAAGTTCTTGACCTTCGGCGCTAACAACTATTTGACGTCAAATCAAATTTCAATCACATTTCCATGCCAAGATAAACTATCAACTTGAATGGAGGTCGAGCACCTCCAAAGGTAATTAGTTTTCAAAAAGCCAAATGGGAGCTTCTAATCGATTTCTGTCGATAGCAACAGTCAAACCAAAAATAATAATTTTTCTAATCGTGTGCGTAGATGTCATTGAATGATAACGGAACGAAATTTCCTATAATGCAGATTATCTTCAGCGAAAGTGATATTAAAATGCTAATGACAAGAATTGTTTCTATTTAAGGATCAAAAAGACACACGTTAGTTGCCATGTAATGAGTTTTTGATTGGAGAGTGCTATCAAGAAATTATTCTGACAGGACAATCAACTAAGTGACAGAATAAACTCCCTGCAATGACAATCAACTAAGTGACAGAACAAACTTCCTGCAATGTCATTTTGACATTTGATAGTAAAAGACAGATTTTAGAAACATAAAACGTCAAAATCCTTTCAAATTGTACAGAAATGCGTTCTATCGATTTTCTTCTCACGATTTTCTATAGTTGAAAATTAAGAAAGCAGACAAGTAAGAGTACACGAACAGAACTAAGACAACGTTTGAAATAAGAAAATTACACTCACAGGACTAAAATATTTGACAGAATAAATGTCATTTTGATTGCGAACGACATAAAATGAGTGCCTGGCTGATTCTAGAAGCATAAAATGTCAAAATGCCATACAAAAATACGTGTTTGACAGGTACTAAAACCGTATTAAAAACTGTTAGATTTTAAAAGTGCACGAACAGAACTAAGATGATGAAAAATTAAATCGATTGACGTTTAAACCAGATCACAAACTTTGACCTAGTTTTTATTTCATATCCACACACTGAGACACACCATCGCCAGACAGAAAAACGCGCGTAATGAAAACAAACATTCCACATCCATTTTAAATCGATTAAGGTAGAAAGAGGGAGAGGGAAAACAACAAAACCCAATGAAGATCAATTAATCTAGACTTGAGGCAGTTTAAGAAAAAAAAAGCAAAACACAAACAATATGATGTCCTCCCCCAATAAATTGTTTTAATTAACAAACAAATTAGCATGTGAATATATGAAAAATATTAAATTGCAAACACCCTTGACTCAAGGACATGCAATTTTTGTATCAAACTTACAAGAATTCTTCCACTGTTGAAATTTGTGATACAAAAAACAGGAACAAATAAAGAATATCACTGTCACAATCAGAAGTGTCAAAATCACACCGATCCAAATGTCACTAACAACACGATTATATTCGGCTTCTGTCATTCCGTGTGGATGCAAACTTATGCTAACCGGTCCCGAATCTTCGCCGCTGGAATTTTCAAAAAACCGTTCAACCGACGACAATGACACTTCCTGATGATTGTGATGGTGTCCTTCATGTGTGAGATTATCCAAATTCGAACTTAGTCCCAAAGCTAATTTCTCCAATTTGCTTATAAGCAATGTGTAGTTGGGTGCGAGTTCGAATGATTGCATTTCGATGCTGTTGCTGTTGTCTTGAACGACCTTGACATTATCCATGATGGATTTTTACAGTTTTTTTTTTTGTCGACTCGACGAAAATGCGCGGGAAACAACCAAACACTATTTTACCGATTTATTTATAGACGCTGATGTGTCAAGCAAAGTGATGTACTTGCACCGGTGCACGTTTCTTTTTCTTCGTTAAATAATAACAATTATCAGAGGAGAAAAATTAAATCAGAACGAAGCACGTCTTACACACAACTCGATCATTTTCTTAATAAAAGTCGTTTGATTCGATCAAATATGGTTGCGAAAGAGCTCACAGAAACGATAACAGCCAGTTCCACCATAACAACGGCAGCAGCAGCAAAAAAAAAATAAATAAAACAACAACAAATGTAGAGTCAACAGAACAGCAATACCCGGCGACAACTTGTATTTTTTTTTAGTATTCAAGAATGAAGAAAAGTATTTTTTTCAAATAATAATTAAATTTGTAAACAAATAACAAATACAGTGATAATGATAAATGTCGATTTTGTATCGATGGCGCTGGTTGTGGTGGCGGCGATCGCGAGTACTTATAACGTGTGTAGATTTAGATGGTCGTGCAATGACAGTGACAATTGTTGTAATTGCTTACAACTTGCTTGCCTCCTTGAAATGCTTTTAGCATGCTGCTGTTAGGTTTATTTTTTTGTTTGAAACAGCTTTTTGGGGATGCGTGCTCATATTTAATGAGCTATCGGTTGTTTGAGATCGATAAAATTCGCTCCAAAAATTCACGTTGTCGCGGCGAGATACAGAACTTCTTTGATTCTTTGAAATCTTCGGGGGATGCTGCTGTTTTGAAAAATTAAAAAGCATTGAAAACAACTTTTGTGTTCAACATTCCTGTCTATTTTTAGTCTGTTGGAGAAACAACGGTTAGGTAAAGATAACAAATAGTAGGTTATCGATACAAATGGAAGACCGATAACATTGTTTAGCAGTGGCTGTGGCGGCAGGCGCCCAACGCAGCAAGCAAACAAGGCGAGTTATGGTTGCAAATTTGTAGGTTTTCTTGTTTTTTGTAATTGTTTGTTCTCTCTTTTTTCTATTTTCTCAAATGTGTGGTTTCGATTAGAAGTGAAAAATGAAAAATGCAAATATTGACAGAAGGTACAGGCAGAGAGTGTTTACTGAGTTTGAGTTGGCATAAAGGTGGAACTAGGGAACTAGATAATCGATGTTGTTTTGATCTAAATAAAAGTTTTGTGATAGGAAAGTTTGTTAGTATCAAAACAGGTACATATTTTTAGCTCAATGAAATGTTAGTACGACTTTTCAATATTTGCAGAACCTTGTGAGATAAAACAAAGCTGTTCTTTCTCACCTAAATAAGAAAATAGAATAAGCACCTCAACTAGTTCATTGTATTCAGTCTTCTTTTGTTTTCCAAGGGGTTTCACCTTAAATTTATTCGTCAAAACAGTGAGTGTATTCAAGAAATAAATTATGTGCGGTTTGAACAGATCGGAAATACTTCTGTCTCGAGCCGATCGTGTTTATAATTAAATCAAAAATGACGCATGGGAAATAGAGTTACATAAAAAACGCATTAAATACAGCTTTTTTGACATCTGTTTCTTCAAACAAATAACAACACTGTTTGGTGGTATTTCCTCTCATTTAATTCCAAATTTTAACTTTTTTATATGACAAGACGAAATTGACATTTGTTTTGACATCATCCATTCATTCACAGTTGATTTTTGAACTTTTATTTGACATTGGAAAAGTTAATTATAAAATTTGGAGGCAATTATCGCATACGATGATTGCCAACAATTCCGTTAACCGGACCTATAGAAGAAGTAAAAACGGCAATATCGCTGTTCAAAACAGAAAGCGACGAGCTGGATAGGAGCATGCAACAAAAATCATCTGTAAGATATAGTCAGAGGAATGCATGCCCGATGAATGGAACCTCAGCATTGTTTGCCCGATCCTGAAAATGTGAGATCCTCACTGCGCCAACTTCAGAGGAATCAGTCTACTTAACATCGCCTTCAAGATCCTTTTCTTCAACAATCTGATTGGTCCTTATCAATGTGGCTTCAGGCCAGGAAAGTCATCCATCGACCAAATTTTCACGTTGCGGCAGATCCTGGAAAAAACCTATGAACTCCAAATCGATACTCACCACCTTTTCATTGATTTAAAGGCCGCGTATGACAGCAACTACAGAGACGAACTGTTTAAAGCTACTTCTAGTTTTGGTATCCCAGCCAAGCTCGTTGGCTTGTGCAAAATGACGATGGAGAACTCACGCTGCTCCATCAAGGTTGGCAACGAGCTTACGGAATCTTTCGACGTCAAACAAGGATCTGAATCCTGATACACTGTCGTGCAATTTCTTTTACATTGTTCTTGAGAAAATAGTGCAGAACTCCATCGTCAACACCAGAGGCACTATCTTCCAAAAATCTGTTCAACTTCTCGCGTACGCCGCTGATATTGATATAATAGGAAGAACACAGCGTGATGTCAATGGCGCCTTTGTGAGAATTGAGACAGAAGCGGCAAAAATGGGTTTAGCGGTAAATGAGGTAAAAATGAAGTATATGCTGTCCTCGAGGAAGCATATACCGACCGACGGCTCGGGCAGAACGTCACAATAGACGCATACAACTTCGAGGTAGTAGAGGAGTTTGTCTTCCTAGGCTCCTCTAACCTAGGCAATAGCACCAGCGCTGAGATCAGACGAAGAATAACTCTTGCTAATCGATGTTTCCTTGGACAAAAAAAAGCAATTGAGTGGAAATGCCCTCTCTCTAGCAACTAAGGTAAAATTGAATAACATCGTCATCATCCCAGTCCTGCTGTATGGTGGAGAAGCATGGACGTGGACAAAATCGGATGAATGTGCCCTTATCTGTTTCGAGAGGAAAGTTCTTCGAGTCATCTTTGGTCCCTTGTGCATTGAAGGGGATTGGCGAAGAAGATATAACAGCGAACTTTACGGGTTGTACAACGACATGGACCTAGCCAGAAGGGTCAAGGTCCAGAGACTCAGATGGCTCGGTCATTTAGAGCGGATGGATTGGTGTCCATCCGGCCGGAAAGCCTTCGACACAATTCCCGAGGGACGTAGGAGGAGAGGAAGACCGCGACTCAGGTGGCGCACTCAAGTAAAAGAGGACCTCAATTAACTTGGAGTGCAAAACTGGAGACAGCTAGCTAGGGACCGAGCTGGCTGGTGCAGACTGTTGATTGAGGCCCAAGCCCACAACGGATTGTAGCGCCACCTTAACTTAGTAAGTAAGTTAGTAACTGCACAAAAGGATTTCAAGCCAAATGTCAAAAATTGGTTTGACAGCAGTCTTGTCACGCGATTAAATATATCTAATAATATAATTTCGTCATCTTACTTCCCAAATCATGTTCTTATCAACACCAAGGAACAGTAAAATTTTATCAACACAATTTACTCGATATCAAAACCTTAAATGACGTAAGTTCACTATCTGCATCAAGATGGCGTAACAAAACGATCTTATAAGATATCTCCAATTCGAAATATTTTTTTTTCCAATAAGACTTTTTCGGAAATTTCCATTTCCTTAAACAAAAAAGGCCCCTTTTCTGGCAGACGAACTGACACTTTGACATTATTCTTCTCTTTACGTAAATCACTTTCATTTGTTTAAATTAATTGTTCTTAACAAATAGAATATGACGTGAGTGCTTTGTTTTGATAAATAAAATACATCTGATATCATCGGAATGACACTTAACGGTAAAAAATGATAAGAATTCTAGTGAGGTAGTCATTTTGTAAATATAATGTGATCGTCTCTTTGTGTCAGTCAACTTCCAAGAAAGTGAGATTACCCCAGAAGGGAATTCCTTATGTCTGACAAGAATAAATCTTTCCTTGTGTTCCTGTTTCTTTCTTAGAGACAAGGCATAAATATTTGAGAGTTTGATTCATCATCTTTTGTTTTAGGGAATATATTTTTTAAGTCACAAAAACTTAGTTTATATTTATTTTTGTGATAAGCTTTGTGCTAGATAAATTTGCAAGTACAAAAGTTTAAACAAATTAAATTAAATACTGTCATGAATGGTCTCTTTGATTAGACAAACAGGGCTGTGCACAAAATTTTGACATCAGAAAAGAATTTCGAAACGGAAACTACATGTTTCAAGGTGTCACAAGCGACAACACCGTCAGTCCTTAAAGTTAGGTTAGAATGAACAACTCTGTACTGCAAGTGACGTTTTGACAGCCAAGGTACAGTTTTGACAGCTGTTGCTGCATCATTTGATTTATTGACAGTTGATACTAAAAATCGAGTTCGAACTTTCGAACTTAAAAACATTGGTTCAAATTTTGAATTTCTTCTTCAGAATTCTGATCACATTGCTGAAAGAACCATAACCACGTGAAATGACTGACAATTTTATCAAAATTCGACTAAAAGAGCATCGTTTTTATTTCATCAATTGACAGGCTATTGTATTCGAACTTGTGACGACTTGTTAATTTTTCCCGACTATCAACAAGACCTTATCATACATTCATCTCCGAAGACAGATAGTGTCACTCAAAAGAGTGTTTTCACACTATCTCCTGACACACATGTACATGAGTGATAATTTATTGATCAAATAAATAAATCATCAAGTGGAGTACCAGCTCCTTTAACTCTGTTGTTGTGCTTATAAATCACGTTGTCATAAACCTAGGTACAGTGAACTTTTTTTTTGTACCGAAACAAAACTTGCAACGTGCTAAATTCAGACTCAAAACTCACTTGAGAATTAATTATTAATTTTTCACTCATATTGACACTTAAACTTTGCCAACACTGAATAAATAAAATTTATTTTGATTTTTTGTTGTTAATTCAAGAATATTAATCTAAATGATAAAAATAAATAGTAGGGTTGGGCATTGTGGTGTTGTTCTCGTTGTTTACTTTTGATCGATGAGCGAGTATGCGACGATCGCGACGATGGAAGATTGATTGCAATTTCAATAAATTCTAACGATATTTGTTTTTGTCTGATTTCGATTTTACGTGTTAAATTTATGAATAAATATTTTCAACTCTCAATGAGTTCAAACAAATTAGCCCAACAATGCAAATAATGTTTTAAGAAATTGAAGAATTGAATTTATTGGATCGGTTGGAATTTCTTCAATATTCTGATAAATAAGATAAAAAGCGGTCCAATTTGCATATTAATTTTTATGAAAAAAAAAAAAAATAAATAACAATGGCAAAAATGTGTGAAAGTTGAAATTAATTAGCAAGGATGCTCTCATAAGATAATAATTGTTTTTTGTATGCTTAAAAGATCTCGAACATGCACATGATCAAAATTGCCGATTGGATTTTTTTTTTTTAATTTAGATCATCCGGAGGGGTCTACTAAAAATAAGCGTTCTACTTATGATGAGTAAACATCAACCTTGGCTGTAAAGCCTTTCAATGAAAATGTTTCGAGTCTGCGGAATCAGAATGTGATAATCCAGAAACATACTTGATACTTCCGTAGAAACACCTTTCCTTTTTCTTTGTTTTTGAGTTGGCAATGAAACATTTAAAACAAATTTTTGTTTCCATTCAAAAAATTGAACGCTTAATGTGTTGCCAGGCGCAAAACTCGAGAACTCTTAGACTGTTTATGAGGGAATGTTTGGGTAGTAGTGTAGATGGCTTTTAAGAAGTTTGTACAAATTCGACTGAGCCGTTCATGAGAAATGGTAAAAAAAACCCTACAGAATGTTAACTATGCATTTGACTATGTGAAGTCCTTAACGAAGTTGTTGTGCATGAGCCAGCGAAGATTTCTGCGACTTCGTTCGCCTCTACCTCATCCACCGGCCAGAGATGCATTATCGATTTGTGCATCACGCCCGCATGGGAATTTTGTTGAAAATTATTTTAAAACAGTTTTTTTTTTTTCTTAACTCGTAGCCTTCATAAATGTATAATTTTCCTCTTTTTAACTACACTTTTCACTGATGCTTTGCTCTTATTATTCGTAACTTATAAGCATAACGTTGTATAGCTTAAACCCTTCCTCGATAAATGGACTATGCAATACAAAAAGAATTGTTCGATTTGATGTAGTAGTTCCTGGGATCAGCACGTTTAAGCAAACAACAGAAGCCTTCCAAAATGAATATTTTTTGCCATTTTATCTACATTTTCCACTGACACCTCACTCCTATTGGTCGCAGCGTTATATTAGGTATAGCTTACGCCTTAAATGGACCATTAAACTTTAAAAGAATTATTCAATTTAATTAAGCAGTTCCTGAGATAAACGCGTTAAAACGCAGAAAAATTAAAATTTTTTGCCGTTTTTTCCACATTTTATACTCGTTCTATGCTTCTATTGGTCACAACTTAAGTAGTCTAAAGCTTTCCTCGATTAATGGACTATCCAACACAAAAAGAATTATACCATTTGAACCATTAGTTCCAGAGATTACCGCGTTCAAACCAGCAAACTCTTCAGCTTAATATATTAGTATAGAGTATAGATAGATAAATAAATAGAGTGGCGCGTCAGCTCTTGAAGCTTGAAGAGCCTAGGCCTAAGGACCTACAATTTAGCGCCGATTCCGAACGGCAAAGTTGGGAAGCACTCTTGGAAGTTTTGTCAGTTCTTCGCAAGAGACAGTGCCCGTGAAAGATGAAATAAAAACTATGGGCACGAGTAGGACCCGAACCCACGACGTTCTGCTTAGCAGCCAACGCACCTTACCACTAAGCTACGGACACATATATAAAAATGTCATGCAAATCCGTTGTGAACTCCTCACTACTTTTATACCAGTTTGGTCTTTGGGACCAAATCTTGAGGGAATGTTCGGTTAGTTGCATAGATGGGTTTAAAGTATTTTGTACAAAATCGACCAAGCCGTTCATGAGATATGGCCGGAGAAGTGGGTTGCAGGGTAGTCGGTAGCGGATAGTGTTGTGACGAGAACCAGGAAGCGCGGTAGCTGGTAGCTTGTTCAAGTAGCGTGTAGCGGGTAGCTGGTAGAGGTAGAACGGGGTAGCTGAGTAACGGGGCAACGGTTTAGAAGAAGAGGGTAGCGGGTTAAAAAAATTAGGTCTTTTATTTATCGATTGAGGCAGTACGAAGTCAAATAGAAATGTTGCAATATTGCTCACCATTGTTCTCGTTTTGGAGTAAGCAAAGCGTTGATAAAGCCTGCCCTCTTATTCAAAAAGCGTGCTGTTGTGACGAATCCCTTCTTCGCTAAATGAGAAGTTTCCGTTTGGATCGTTAAATACATGTCATATTGGGCGAGATTAAATGAAATATTAAATATATGGTATACCCCAGGGCTCCCTTTTGTCTCCGACACTATTTCTCATTTTCATTTTTGTTCACCTCCCTCCGGACTTACTGGAGTAGTTTAGTTCCTTTAACAGTAGTCTAAATAAAGGGTTAAAGATAAGTCGTCACTATCGTCAAGTCATTTATGTCACGTGAACACCGACGGCGAGGTGAATTTACTGATACTTCACCGGAATATGCTCAGCCAGTTGTATTTCTCCCATTAAGTGATTCAACGGTAATGTCCATAGCGCCAGGAACGCTCATCAGTTTCCTTATTAGTTTACCCAACTTCGGTCATACCGTCGAGCGAAGAGATTCGTTACTATATTGCATAACACGAATATGGAATTGTTATGACATTTTAGTGACACTTCCTCTTAAACCGTCTACTTCTTTTACTACTGCTAAACTATTCGACTACGGACTTCTCCATAATCCTGTTTTTGTGTTTCATCAAAATCTCATGTTGAATTTTTTTCCTTTTAGTTTGTATATTGTGTATGTGAGGTCCAAACTGTGCAGAACAATTCAAATGAAAGAAAACAATCATTAATAACTTTTTTTTTCTATGACATTGTCAGAACCTCTTTTTTTCAAGTAGGTGTCTTGTAGGAGTAAAAATTTAGACTCCTGCAATTCCCCTGTTCAATTTAGTATTGCGTTGCAAATTCTGATTGATGAGTTAAATTATAATAGAAATAAATTTCCATCTAACGTGACGATATGAGAAAAAAATAGAAACCCAAAATGACACGCCAAGAATGCCAATATATACTTCAAAACACCGTTTACTACCAGCGGCATCATAATCATCGCCTTCATCGACATTCTATGAAAAGACTGTACCGCACAAAGTATTTACCAAGAAAGTCGTCGTTGGTGGCGACAGAATGTCTTGTCTCTGAAGTCTATACCTATATGGCGAAAATGACGTCTGTTGGTATTTAACGAAGTCACTTCGTTCGTCGTGTGTGATGGTGTAGCACCGCTACGGTTCTTGACAAGGACGAAAAGGAGTTTCTATGAATATTAGCGTAATTTTTAAAAAAGCCATTAAAATTCCACGAAACCAAAAGAAACTCTGTGGAGCAGCAGCAGCAACTTCTATCCTTTGGAATAATGATCTTTTGCTGTTTTTTGCTGCTTGAAGTTTGTGTGTGTGGTCGCATCTAGCATCCACGGCAAGTTTGTGTTTAGCTTTGGAGAATGTTAAGTATTTTGCCAGGTGGTAATTTTTGTATAGAGCAAAAGAGCACATTATTCCCGAGGTGTTATTAAGAGTTTTGTATAAAGTCCTTGAAATATGAGGTTTTAATATGATAAATGATGAAAATTCAACGAAAGCAGTTTGGAATTTTTGAAGTTAATATTTCAAATGACAAATGGGAATAGAGAAGGGGGTCGATCTGGTGATGGTTTTTGATTTCGAAAACTAATTGAGGTTGGAGTGAAGAAGGCGAGTGCATAACGTTGATAACGAGATTGCAGTAAGGCTTTTAAGGAGGTAATTTGTGTTAATTGCATTTCGAAATAGATCGTGAGGTTGACGATGTGATTTAGTATGATTTTGAAACGTTCCTTTAAAGTAAAATTAGGGAGCAAGCTGGCTCTTTATGGCTCCATTCATCGACCTTAACTGTGGTGTCACCGTGAGTTATGAATTTAATTCCCAAATGTGAAAAAAATGCATGCATCGATTTAATGAACAATTTCGTTAAACTAATGAAGGTATTAATCAATTTCATGAATGAGTTCGTTGCCTTGATGAATTCGTTTGTTAATTTCATCAACAATCTTCATTGATTCTTCTGTTAAATTGAACAACTTGTTTAAACAATTGACTTTCGAATTCAATTTCACACATTTTTTTCAGCAAAACGAATACAATCTCCGTCATTTTTGACACAAAGTATGAAAATATTCACATTTTATTCCTTCTCCAGCGATAACCCTATCTGCAAAGCCATTATTTCGTTTTGTTAGAAAATATAAATCCGGATATCTTTTGTCAATATCCAGAACGGAAGATAGATAGTCTCTATCGGCATTTCTAAAAACATTGTCAGCTTTTCCCATGTTTTCCTACATAAATCGGTTTTTAGAGGAGGAGCAATAAACTCCCTATTTTCCCATAAAATCTGTTTGCCCTCCGCTTGCACTTTAAAACCTCAGTCACTCGAAAATCCAGTAGCGATAAGAAGAACATTTTTATGGCTAAATGCTAAGAAATTCGTATGCAGTCCTGTTTCCTTGACAGATAAAAAAAAAAACCATTAGACAGGAAGAAAACAAATCCATCATCCCGACAAAGAGAAGAAATATTTATTTACCCAAAGGAATTTTTGCCAGAGAGAGAGGAATTTTTGGAACGCGTCAGAAGCGTCACACCCACACCACATTCCCTCGCTTGGGATAGCGATAAACCCACGCTACTTTAAGAATTTTGTCTTCCTTTTTTTGCTGCGTTCATTTCTTATCGCCTCGAAACAGTGATTTTACGACCAAATACCGGGTCAATGTGTGTAAACTGTGAACTGCAATTGCAAAAACGTGCTTTTAAGGCAAGTGACGGTGCGTGTGCATACGTCTAGAAGGATATGCGAACATCCTTCGACGGACGGGAAAGCGAAAAATAAGTAACAAAAAGTGATTGATAGACTCGCTGTCGCTGTTATATGTTTGCACTTCACTTGATGCGCTGAACTCTGAAACTCTCGAGTCGCCACCTACCTACCACCTCTTCAAATAAAATGTCCTCATGCAGGATGCTTAAATCTCGATAAGAGTTTATAAGACGACGAAAATGCATGAGAAAAATATTTTCTCATCGTGTCGACAGTCGGTCGTTGTCGTAGTTGCATCCTTGGCGCACTTAATCGCCTGCACACATCTGTTCTGGGTTTTATGTTTTGGATATTATCGAGATAACCGCGAAGATGCGGATGAAGGATCAAGGATGATGTCCTCCTCTTGAGTGTGAGCTCAAGTGTTTACTCAGTGGCAGCGATTAAATGGTAACAAATAAGGTGGGAACAAAAAATGGAATTTCCTTGTTGTATTAATATGCACACACATACACCCATCCTCACATGAATTCTTTATTGATTAAGAGTATACGTGGGATAGTTGGAAAATGTCGATCAAGGATAAGAGGATTGAACAAAAAATTCAAGAACTTCCTGAGCATCTTTAAGCTTCGCAAAATTTGCGAGCTAAGAGATTTTTATATCTGCACAGAGCAAGGATATAGGTCAGGAATGTATGTTCATGAGGTTTAACCTCAATATACAATTTTTCAATCCAGATCCAGGACCAAAGTCAACACAATAAGGCGTGTACCAAATATCAACAACGAGCGCTGCTGGGTGGGCTGGCATGTGTCCCATTCCGAGGATAATATCCGTGGACTGTGCCGGTATACGAAAATCACGAACCAAATCGATTTAGACTTTAGTTTATTTAATCCTGTTCCATTTCGTGCCGCTGCGCTGCTCTCGACCGTGATGTGATGTTTGTCCAGAGATATATCGTCCTGATGGAAAATGAAAATAAAATCCTGTTGTTTCTGGCTTCCAGAGATGAATACCAGGATAAAATGGCATTGAATCGATATCAGATCTATACCTAATGGGATCAGGAAACATTTTTTGTTTTGTTTAGTCCTTCGAATTTGTCCTTTTTTTGTTTCAAGAGCAAAAAAAGGACATCACACTTAATAAATGATATCCTACCTGAATGAGTTTTAATCCGGTCAAAGAAGAGATGGAAACGGAGATTGTTGGTAATTTTTTCGGGAAGTAATTTTTCAATTCAACTTCGCCTTTAATTTTTATTCTTTTTGTGAGAGTGTGATTTTCGGTTTCCTTTTGATCCTGTTTGTGTGTTGGGATTTGTTTTTTTGGTCGTAAACGAAATAAAATTTATTACCGGACATAATAGGATCATAAGTATGCGTTAATAGGCTTTAAAAGTGTCAAAGCATTTCCGTAGTTTACTCTTTGGAGTTCAGTTTGGTGTGAAGTATTTTTGTCGGGATGGATTGTCTGTTTTTATGGTCAGGGCAATTACACGGAACTTCCTTGACATTGATGAGGAAATCTGCCATGAAATTTTATTGGAATCAATTTCTTCGTCGATGTGGGAATGTGAATTGGAATTAATTGATTCATGGTATTTATGAGGAAATGATGATAAATGGTGGGAGAGAATCAATAAAAAATTTCGTTTGGTATTTTTTGATTGACCTTGGGTTCTAATCACTTCCTGGAGAGGTGCACGTTAGGGATCCTTTTGTCTCTTATTTATTAAGAGGCTTAAAAAACGTCTGTTCCTGTTTTTACCAAAAATTCATTACTGAATTGCTCGTAATCCGGCTTGAAGGAACAATTTGCAGCTATAATGTTTTCAGCTGTTCTGTTTCTCTTCCTTGCAGTCTTAACAATAAATGATTGAAATGAAAGAGAATAAACGTCCCCGAGGAATGCTTTTAACTGCACACAAAAAAGATCACACAGCCCCTTAAGGATCCATCGCACTTTGTCAAGTGCATTTCTGTTTCAACTTTATGCATGAGCAAAGGGCAAAAAAGTAAAGAAGAAATTCCTTTTCCGAGGACAATAATTGAAAAATCCGAATTATCTCGGTGAAATATCTCACATCCGTTCATCTCCTGTTTAACCCTCACAGCGAAAAAAGAAAAGAAGCACAATTAAACCGCCCAATTGTAATTAAAAAGGAAATTCAAACTCAATATCAATAAAAGTTTAAAACAAAATGAAATAAAAAAAAAGTGGAAAATCCACCCGAGCACGCGCGAATGCACGGCTGCATTGGAATCCGTTTTCCACCATCGGAATGTCATTATAAAAATTGTTCATTGAGCAACGAGAAGAGAGAGAGATAGAGAGAAAGAGTTCGAAGAGGTAACGAGGCACTATAGCGTGGGAACTCGGAGACGACGATGATGATGATATACCCTCGCAGAGTTCCGGTTACACTGGTTGATGGTTTGGTTTCCTTCCGTTTTGCGGTTTGGTACGCGTTTTCTTCCAACGAATTTCAATTATTTTATCCTGGTCCAGAGTCCTGAATCCTGTTGCCATATTGAGTCGTTTTTTTATTTTGCCTGCAAATCGATAAACTACTATTTGATATATTTTTTTTCAAATGCTTTTTTGTATATCCTGAGTTCGTCCTTAATTTGAACAAAACCATCCTTTTGTTTACTCTCTTGAATGTCGGATGGTCATTGGAATCCTTTAGTTCGGTGGTGGCTGGTAGTTTCGTTTCGTAATTTGTTGTCATCGTATTCGTCGTCGCCACAACTCAAAACAAACGAAGGATTTCTGCCATCCTTCTCAGGCTGTTGTTCGACTTCCTTGCTTTTACGATTGTTGCATTTTGTGTGTATAGTTTTGCCAGAGTACCGGAATGTGCAGAAGCAATAAATATTCTGCTTATTTATTCAGGAGGTTTTCCTTTTTTCATTCCTCAGCTTGTTATAAAATTCCCTATCGCAGGACAAGGTAAACAATCGAACGATAGGATACCCAGTCTTCAATCTATAAGTCTAAACAACTGTATCTTGTTTATGTGGTTGATAAAAGGGATAGACTGCGAGTATCTGTCGATGTGAAATTGATCTATTTTTTTTTTTTTCTAGTATTGTGGTGTGGATAACATCCTAATGAGATATCCTTGGAGATTGTTAAGGAGGGTATGAAAAAAATGTTTCTTTTAACAAGGAAGGATAAGAAACACAGCCAGCTATGTTCTAGGTCAGTGCAAATATTTTTTTTGTTTTTTTATTTTTTTTAGATTTGATATGTGATGCCAAAAATGTTGGAATGGTTTTTATTTCGTACGAGAATGGAATTTTTGTCAACACATTCACAAGCCATCAGAAGCATATCAGTAGCTCATATAAATGTGGTGGCAAATAGGATGGAAGTGATATTGGGATGTTTGCCAGGATATTTGGAATTTTTTTTTTGTTCTTTGGCAATGGCACAGATCCTTTTTTGGAATTTTCTCATGATTATGTTTTATGGCTTTCTGTAGATGAAATGATGAATTATATCCATTTTGTTTGTTATATGACTTTGTCTGTGGTTAATGTGAACAAATGGTCATTGGATTCTACAAATCACTCAATTGGATTAATTTCGGTATAAACGAAGGAAAAATGACTTATTTCGGTTGCAATGTGATTCACCTTAGACATTATGATCCAAAATTCCAGAAAACCCTGCATAAAAAACTCAAAAATAATAATTTTCTTGTTATTATACCAGTTTATACCAGTTGTAAAATTCGAAAAGTTAATAAATAACGTTTGCAGACAAAACTATTTGGGTGAATATCGTTAAAATATCCGTTTTTCCGTTGGTTATCGAGAATATCTGAAATTATACCATTTGATTTATACCAATTTAGCTCTTTTTTTTAAGTTGAAACGAAGTTTTAACTTTTTGTATAGAAGTGTTATCGAATCTCTTTAAATTGTGAATTATACCAGTTTATACCAATATTAAAATTCTCAAAAAACGCTATTTTTACTATTGATCTACCTTTTTGTCTCAGAGTCCTTTACTAATTGCTTGAATTTCGCCAATTTTTGAGTTTATACCATTTAGTTTATACCAATTAAGCTTTATTTCTTGAGTGTGATGAAGTTTTCTTGCCTTGAAATCAAAAAGAAAACTCTTTTTACATGAAATTTTTATCAACTTTCGTTACTTGTGAATTATCCCAGTTTATACCAGTTAAGTATTCAGAAAAAAAATCTTATTTTCATATTATCTTAGAGGCCTTAAAAATATAACAATCATTTGAATTAAGCCATATCAGAGATTATACCAATTGATTTATACCAATCAGGCGTTAGTTTTTGAGGCTTAAATGGTTGCATTTACTTAAGAATCATTTCTGCATAAACATGCATGAACAAAAATGTTTGCATTTTAATTATACAAGTTTATACCAAAATATTGCTTTTTATACCAATCAATTGGCAGAAATTCTAGGAACTGTCATTTTCAAATTTTCAGATCAGTAAAATATAATGTTCGATTGATTTTCCGAGAGTTGCCATTTTATACCAATCACAAAATGAGATTCGATACTAGACCAGTTCTTACCAAGTAATTTGTTGCGAGGCAAGAGGAGGGGAGCTAGGAATGGGATACTAGGTTCGTCAGCTCGTCGGACGGGGCCGGGGGGGCGATCTTGCCCCCGAAACATAACCTCACTTGCAAACAAATACACAGATCAGGCCTAAACACATAGGGAAAAGTAGGACTAGGAACAGACGGACGGACTACCTCTACGTCAGAGGCACTGCTGGTGTTAGTGCAGTGAGGTCATTACCCAGGGTGGAATCTTCGGCCATTTTAAGATTCCCCCAAGGTGTTAGTAGGATGATAACCTCCGTTTTGCTCTCCCGAGCCACTATTTACTGACATGTCTGCGCTATATTCCGTAACAATGGACTTCAATTCAGTGGAAAAGTCGACGGAAGTATCAAAATTGAACCTATCGAAAGCGTTATTAAAGCGCCTAACAAAACTCTCGAATCTGGCTTCTGATATTGATCTAAGATTGTCCCAACTATCGCGCAGGCTACTTTTTTGGTTCTGGCTCATACTCTCACCTCTACACCTAGCTTCGAGAACAATTTTCTGTTTTATGATATGAGAAAATTTAACGGAAAAAATAGATTTCACAGCCTGAAAGTATACCATCTTTTTTGTTTATTGCAATTCTGAGCTTTTAAACGTGATTACTCTTTACATTCAACAAATATCAAATTCTCTTTTTTAAACAATTTCACTCACCAATATCAGCACCTTCATTATCAGCAGTCTCCAGCTCCATTCCATTAGCCATATTATTCTCTCCGTCCAAAACAAATCGTGGAACTTGCGTTCCACTTGATTGAATTTCATTGCCCCTCTCATCACAATCACCCTGCGCATTCCGTCGTTCTCGCTGTCTAATTTCCATTTGGGTTTTCTGCTTCTCAAACAGCTGAAAACACCAACACAATGTAAATCCAATAATCATAAAGACCCAAGCTATGATCATTAATGTCACAGATGTTGTACTCCGTATGTGGAATCCATCGTCACTGTCATCATCAGTATTATGCTCTTCAATCAGCAAGATCACATTATCCGGATATGCATTGCTGATGTTTGTATGAATTGCTGCGAAGGGCAATTGGCCATTGGTGGCGTTGAAAAAGTTCCGTACAAATTTAATGTAGGTTATGTTTGGCATTTTGTTGAACTTTGACACTTGAATGAGAGTTTCACACCAAAAACCGGATTACGGATTAGAAAAATGAAAACAAAAAATTTTATAGAACTATAAACAAATACGTCCGCACTCTGGAGAGTAATCAAACCTGTGTTTTAGAGACAAAACATGGACTGAATGTTAAAATTGAGATCTAAGTGGAGTGTGGTGTGGATGGTGGAGCTTGCATTTGGGTATCCAGTTTATCACAAGAGAGTTGTTATTTGTTTTTTTTTTTGTTCTCGTTTTCAATTGTCTGACTAATGTCGAAGAGATACTGTTTTTAGTTACAAATTAAAGGTGAGGCTTTATATGAGGGGTAGTGGGGGTGTTTGAATAAAATTCTGATTCAAAGAGAGTTTCTTGATTCTTCAAGAGAATTTGACTTGGAATGAGATAAATAAAGATAGTATTAGTTTTAGTGTTACCATAGGCAATTTTTAAATGTGATTCAAACAATTCAAACACAAAATAAAGTTTTGTTTTGTTTCTTAGCGAAAATAATTTTTTAATTACTAGCCGACCCGGTTAACGTTGTTTTGTCAATAATTTATTTTGTCTACTGTGTTTAACGGCTAATTAATGCTTCGAATAGTGTCTATATTGTTCTTGAAGTTTTTGAGAACTGGAAAGCGCTTTTTATTATTTTTTAATTAATTCAAACAATAAACATTTTGTGAGATTAAAACTAAGGAAGAAAACAGTTCGGTTCCTATTTGTTTTTCCTGTTTTTTTTTTTTTTTTTTTGTTTAAATAGTACATATATCCTTAGATGTTTTAATTTCTCAACTCATATTGAAGTTGTACAAAGCTCTTAAAGACAGATTTTCGGGCAAAGGATTTTTGTGTATAGTTTTAGAGAAAGCAACGATAGTTGGGAAAGCTCGTTTTAATTCCTCGAACTGTCAAATTTGATTTTTGAATTTGAAAAATTATGGTCCTCTTAATTTCTGGGAAAATTAGTTTCGGTCAAAATTAGCTAAATCGATCAAGCGATTCTCGATTATTAGCGATATTAAAGAACAGCAGTTCATTTTAACTGTGAACTTAATAGACACTTTATTCGAAAATTTGATTCTTTACCATTTCACGCATTTTTTTGTCGAAGCAGTGTCAAAGTTTTTCGCAACTGTAACAAAGTCACATGCTTTTTCATTATATAAAAATACTAGCCGACCACCCGCTCTAAAGAAATTGTTAGTGGTAACTTAAAGCTTGGTTTTTCAGTTTTCCCTTCACAGAGTTATCATATGAATTTTTTCTAATAATTCAACCCCCTCCCCCAAGACATCGAAACCTCAATATCCCGATACCCCTCACCCCGCTACCATGCACCCCGCTACTCGTTACCCCGTTGCCACGTTTTGATATGAAACAGTATCGGTAAACATATAATGGCGTTGTTTCGCCGTTCATTCCATTCTGAATCTTTTCTATTCTATCTGTAATCTTATAGAAGTTTGCTGGAAATGTGATACAAAATTCATTAATTTGCATTCGTCCGTTTCCAATGTCCTTTATCTAATTGGTTTGCAAAATTTGCTGCGCATCCACATTATTTTAAAAGTCAAACTGCATAAAACTGATAATCAGATTAGACTTCCCAATTTCTTCCTCATTTATATGACAAAGCAGCGTTTGATGGTCAGCTAATTATCCATTGCCGAAGATTGTAAATATATGTATTTCCGAAGGTAAACATTTATGTGGCAAAACAGTGTTTGGGGGGTCAGCTAGCAAGAAAATATTCTAATAATCTAATCATTCCTCTTTAAAATGAGTATGATTTTCCCTACGGAATCGAACCTTATTTATTCAATTTACACTCACTCCCTTCGAAAAATATTATAACTAGACTAGTACGATCGATCGTACTGAAATCGCTTCTACTACTACTACCGTATGATACAGTAGTTTCAATCTAGTAATAATGGTAAAAGTTAGCATGAAATAGTCATCGGCACTTCCCCCACCAACGGTAAGGGGTTTCGATCTTAAGGTCCTTTCATCCGTATTAATTTCCACCACCGACTTTAGTAGCTGTTGATCCACGGTAAGTGCTACAACCGTCTGTATAAATGGGCACCAAGGGCATTATACCTGCTGATCCGTGTGACCAGGGGCCCTTTTCTTGAATCAAAAAATCAAATATTGCATAGATTATCGCATTCGATATCAAATATCTGCTATCTGCTATATGCTGTCAAACGTCTCGCATACGGAAAATATGGAATGTTTCATCTCGAGTGGGTAGATCCACTCAAGATGACTTATTTGTATACGAAAATTGTGCGATAAATATGAAGTTTCAAAAATATTTCCTAGTTTGTGTAAAACATCAAAATGTGGAAAAAAGCATCAAAAATCAATCAAAAAGTTCACAGAGAACGTCACCAACCGGAATCAAGACAACATCTTAGCATCCGTGAAAACAAGAAAGATTACAAAAAGCGCTCGAATAATGCCCATTGCAAGGAAGAAACCTTCATGTTCCTCCAAAATCGTGCTTTGAACAAGATTCTTGATGAGTTCTCCCATCATATGATGAACTCAAAGATACAAAATGACGAACATATCGTATTCGACAAACCCGATGAGCATTGCACGGAACAATTGTCTCCTATGGAGACCCAAGACTCGAAGCAAATCACCACCATCCTCATCCTTAATCGTTGCATTAAAATTCAAAGAGCTTGTCCAAAGAGTGAGGTACAACGTGTCGGTCGCTTCGGTGGGGTACGCTGCCATTTCTTGGAGAATGCATAGAAAACAAAAGCAGCTATTACAGAAGTAGCAATGTGAAGGTTTCATCGTAGATATCGTTTTCTTTTTTAAGATCTGAACAGAGACTGAACTGCCAAACTCAGAATTGTGTTTCTTTTTTAGTTCAGTGTGTTCAGAGCAACAAAGTTGTGTTACTTTTTAAGTTCAGAGCTCTGAGTCTTCAGAGCTTGTTGAACAGACTCTGAACAAAATTAGCTCTGAACATTTCGTTTGCGAACTTCATCGCATGCACGAAATCGTATACGAGTCAAATTGGTTTAAGAAAACAACTCTGCTTTTGCATGCGAGATTCAGTAAGAGTCAGTTTTAGTTTCAAGAATAGGGCCCCAGGAGCATAAGACCTGTCGATTCGTTCCATCAGAGGCGTCGTACCTGCAACTCATATTCAGGAACCTAATAGGATGGCGAGCTGGGGTTGTTGAGGAGGATGCCCTATACCCCACTAAGGGTCCCCCACGGACATACAAGTTCTGAGGACCTAAGTAAAACAAGTAAGTTCAGTGAAGGAGTAATTAGTCGGTGGAATAGGTTTCTATTTTAATAGAAAGCACCACTACCATCTACTATCATGCCGTGGCAGCTTCTTTCAATATAACGACAAGGCATTTTGATTATTCCTCAATTTTTCGATGTTCTAATGTTTTGAGAGGGTTGGGGATGAATGACCAAAACCCGAAATCCCAAAGAGAAAATTCCCAAGGACAAAATCCCCAAAGATGTTTCTTCAAAAGACAAAATATCCAGGAGAAAATCTCCAAAAGACAAAATCTCCCAGGAGAAAATTTCAAAAACAAGATTTGTGAGTTCTGAATCAAGCAATAAAATCGCGCGATTTTATTGCTTGATTCAGAACTCACATATCTTGTTTTTGAAAATAATGTTGGATGTTTCGTTTCATAAGATTTAAACAGCTTGTTTACTTAAAAAGAAAATACATTTTTTCTTTAATTTATAACTTCATTTATTATAGTAACAAAAAATTTTAAAGAAAACAAAAATATAAATACTATGTATTCAAAATTAAGCTTTATAAGTTCAGTATAATATGTTCATAAATATAAAAACACAATATCAAAAACATATATTTTTATTTTAATCAAGAGGTAATACATAGGCTAATCTTCAAAAAGGAAAGCTTCTGAAGACATTTTCTTTGCTTCAATAGGTTTTAATAACTGATGTCTAACAGCCATGAGTTGGTTTTGAGAACGTGCTCTTTGCTTGTTCATCGCTGTATAGTATGAACATAACTCAGCAAATAAGTTTTTTAAGAAACTTTACATGTTCTTAACATAATACAAAGTGTATTAGGTAAACGAAGAGATTTTTGGGTATTTTTTGGTATTTTTGGAGATAATGACATTAAAGATTTTTTCTTGGAGATTTTGTGCATTGACCTTTTTACTCATGGGAATTTCCTCTTTTTGGTCAATTTTTTTTGGAGATTTTGTCCAATTGTGATTTTGTTTTTTTTGAGATTAAGGGCCGCTCCCGTTTTGAGAGAGTTGACCACCAAAGTGTTTATGCAATAAACACCAAGAGGTTTACGAAAAGGCTTTGCTTGCTTCATCTGCTTGTGAAAATACTCTTGACTTGTTCCTTACGTCTGACCCCGATAAATACACTATCAGTGTATTAACGCCTTTAGGCAAATTAGAGCATAGTATTATATCTGCAAATTTCTCGCGTCAAACTAATCCAGTAACAGAAAGAGCTCCGAAGGGAACCTTAAGGCAATACGAGAAAGCCAACTGGAACGGTCTCAACAACTTTTTCCGGATCTTTAACTGCTCACTATGCTTCCTCGATAGTGACGTAGACTCCAGCGCAGATATGATATAAAGTTTTCATTCCCAAAATAATTATATTAGTAGATTATTTTGGGAATGAAGAATGAAAACTTTTATCCCATCAAACCAAAGGAAAAGTGATTGTTTGATTCAAGCTGTAAAGAGGTTATCAGGGAAAAGGAAGTAAAGTTCCGGTGTTTTAGAGCCAACCCAACTGAAGAAAACCGGAACAAGTTTAAACAAGCCAGGAAGGGCTGCAATGCTCATATTCGTCGGACCAAATTTTTACGTGACCAAAAATTAAGGCAAAAAAATGCAATGTCCCCCAGTAAGAATTTTGCTCATTTGTTAAAATATGAAGAATTCCTCTTCTTTCTCGGTCCCTACGCTCGTTGACAATGACACTCCAGTTGTTAGCTCTCTCGCGAAAGCTAACCTTTTTGATAGGTAGTTCGCCTCCAATACTTCGCTGCCAGAGAGTGTCGCAACTCCGCCTGTTCTTGAGCGCGTCAATGATTCCATGGGACAAATCTTCTTCCGCACTCGTGCTGTAGCGAGAGTCCTAAAAGATCATAAATCCGCTGGCCCGGATGGTATCCCCACTATTATTCTGAAGAGGGGTCTTTCACGCTGCAAAAGCACTAGCGTAAGGTTTTCCTTCTATCCTATTCTTCTGGGTTCTTTCGGAGCAGTCGGAAAACAGCATTTGTCCAGCCAATCCCATAAAAAGACGAATCTTCTTCTCTCTTCAATTATCGTCCGATTGCAATTACGTCCATTCTTTCTAAAGTCATGGAAACTCTGATAAAGTAAAAGCTCAAGAAGTATTTCGCAGAACGAAGGCTTCTTAATGTACGCCAGTACGGCTTTCGGCTTGGTTAACTAAGATTCAAAGTTTTCCCCAAAAATTTGACCTTCTGAAACCCATTGATCCCAAATGAAAGCTTGAAATGTAAATAAAACAATTGTCTACGGTTCTTAAACATGATAATTGTATATTAAAATTTGAACGCTACAATAAAAAAAAATTGTTTTCTTCCATACCGTCAATTTGTTCTATGCCAACAGTCGAGAGTTGCTGCGATGTGATTTTAGCACGATTTTCAATTTCTGTTTACCTGCCAAAATTAAATGGACTATAATTAAATGACAAGTAATGAAGAAGGCATTTACTGTGTCGGCAAAAGTATCTAGTATCGAGGAATATTGACAGCCAATTAAGATAATGTCAAAGTTGTTGAAAGTACTTTTGAGTTGGCACACACTTCACATGAAATAAAACTGCGATTTAAACCAAATTTTTCAACCAAATCCTTTTGGTCATATTTTGGAAACAAAATTTTAAACTAAACAGCATTTTCGCAAAGTATATAGGTTGTATAAAATTCAGGACAGGGTCATCTGATAAATATAAAAACAAAACATAAATCATGACCCAAACAAAATTGACTGTCTACCTCCTCTAAAAAAAACACAGCTATCCCTAAAAACATAAATTTAAGAGTGCAAAAAAGTTCACTGCATAAAATCCATATTGCTATCATCAAAAACTATTTCGAATAAAATTGTTTCTCACAATTTATTATCCCTATAAATTGTCTAACATGAAAATAGTTTTTTTTTTACCCCAAATACACTAAAATAATTTAAATAACATAAAAATAAATGTAAATAAAAAAAAAAATCACACAACTTTTCTGCCCCATAAACCCATCAGCAATAAAACAGATATTTTTCTTTTTTTTTGCCAAAATCATGATCGTGACTTTTTTATGAGTTGCCGAGATTTCCTTGTTGTTAAATTTGGTTTGCCCCGGCTCTCATCGAAGCGAAGGTATATTCGGAAACGGCACACCAAATGCAATTACAATTTTAATGAACCATTTGGTTGTTTGGTTTTTATTTTTTTATATTTTAACGGACCAAAGAATTTTTATTCGATTTCAGTGATGTGTTTATCATTCATTCCATGCATTCCAGGGCGAGCGGGAAATTCGCATCCTGCGATATCACTTTGCTGATTTCTATCTCCCAGAAAGGCAATCATTAATGCATAAGGACGAAAAACAACACTCAGTGAAAACTTAAAAAAAAGTGGTTATGGGAGCTCCTGGACTGTGCATTAAACTAAATAACATGTTTCGTCAATATTTGATATTCCCAAAAGGTTTTTTAATACCAAAAACCAACTTTTTAGATGGATTCAGTAGTTTAGGCTGTTCGAGAGGTTATAAGTGAATTTGATGAATACGCTGAATATGAGTGATTTATGAATGCTACAGTCTGCGCAAGAAGTTTTCTCCTTATTTCATAATTTTTTTTTTAATTGTTGTTGTTTGTATGGCCTCAAGTAGTTGGATGCCATACAAACAACAACAATTACGTAAACTCTCATTCCGGCAATACAAAATCCTAAATCAATTTTTTTTATTCGACAATTCAAACACACTCCCTCCATGGGCTAAGCCTTGACGTGGCGGAGCGGCTCACGGTAACTACTACTATGAAGCTTAGAGCTATGCGTTTGCGAAACTTGTTTTCGCAGAAGGGCCTCACATGGTCGACAGGTCGAAACGGAGTAGGCTGTTACTTCTAATTACCCCACAACGAATGAGTGTTCCCACCAAGGCACTCCCATCGAGGGACGACAGCGAATGAATTTCTTTTTTGGAATCAACGGTGGCGTCTTCAGTTCCAGTTAGGCCGAACTACTTGGTGAACACCTTTACGGGCTACTTCGACTTATTTGAAGCCCAGCCCGTGAAAGGAGCTCTTTTTTCGACTCTTGCAGTCACATCAAGTGCCTGGTACTGCATGTTGCGGGTTTGTACGTCGGGGTGACTTCCTCGCTACGTAGAAAAGCAACAACAGGCCTAGTAAACGGACGGATACACTGAAGACGACCCAAGCAAATGTATAAAGGACAACGAATTTCGGATATGCAGGTGGAATGTTCATCGTGGGAAGCAGGCTCCGTCAAAAAGTCTTGAGCTTCAAATGTGTAAGCGAACGCATCACGAACATGCGAATCAAGGCTAAATTCGGCAACATTAGCCTAATATTCGCGCATGCCCCCACAGAAGAGAAAAAGGACGGCACCAAAGACGAATTCTACGAGCTCCTTGACAAAACGTATGAGCAATGTCCTAGCTATGACATTAAAATTGTCCTCGGCGATTTTAACGCAAAGCTGGGAAAACAGGACAGTCGGAAAACACAGCCTGCACGACACCACTTCCGATAACTGATTCAGGCTGATCGATTTTGCTGCGGGGCGAAATCTTGTGGTAGCAAGCACCTGGTTTCCACATCAGAACATCCATAAAGGTACATGGAGATTTCCTGATCAAACAACCGTCAACCAAATTGATCACATTGCGATCGACGGAAGGCACTTGTCCAGCATTTTAGATGTTCAAACTTTCCGAGGAGCCAACATCGACTCTGACCACTACCTCGTCGAAGCCAAGGTAGTGCAACAAATATCCCGACAACGGCCAAAATAAGGAAATGCTGCAAGACAATTCGACGTCGGGCAGCTACAATCGCAAGAGATCGCCAGATCCTTCTCTGATCTAGTGTCAAGTAAGCTCTTAGGGTGTCCTTTGCCGCCAACATCAAGTATCGAAGACCAGTGACAACATTGCCAGAAAGCAGTTAGAGATGCCGCCTCTAATGTGCTGGGTTTCACACAGCCACCAAAACGAAACCCCTGGTTTAACGAAGCTGCAGGCCCATGCAGCCAAGCAGGAAGCATACAAAGCGGCGCTGCATAGAAGGACAAGAGCTGCTCGTGAGCTCTACGAGCGAAAGAGGAGAGAGGAACGCCGGCTTCTCATGAGAAAAAAGAGAGAGCATGAGAAGCGTCAGGATGTTGAGAGAGCCAAAATCAGGAATGAAGTTCGGAGGTTTTATCGAAAGGTTAAACAGCTGGCTGAAAGTCATCGAACAAGAACCGATGCTTGCAGATATAAAGAAGGGAACGTTATAGAAGAATCGCAGTCAATGCTAGGCATTTGGAAATACCACTTCTATAGACTGTATAACCTCGACGACGAACAAAACCCGCCGTCAGGCAAAAGCCTTTCATCAGACACAATGAAGAAGTAAAAAAGGCTAAAAAGGCAATATCACGGCTGAAATCCAACAAAGCCGCTTGGCCAGATGGTCTAACTGCCGAGCTGTTTAAAACAGCAGGCGACGAGCTGGATAGGAGCATGCACCAAATCATCTGTAAGATATAGTCAGAGAAATGCATGCCCGATGAATGGAACCTGAGCATTGTTTGCCCGATCCTGAAAAAGGGAGATCCTCTAAACGGCGCCAACTTCAAAGGAATCAGTCTACTTAACATCGCTTACAAGATCCTCTCTGCCGTAATATATGAACGTCTGAAGCATTTCGTCAACAATCTGATTGGTCATTATCAATGTGGCTTCAGACCAGGAAAGTCAACCATCGACCAAATGTTCATGTTGTGGCAGATCCTGGAAAAGACCCATGAACTCCAAACGAGTTCACGGAATTTTTCGACGTAAAAACAAACTGTCTGAATACTTTTGAACGCTACTGCACCTTCAAACACATTAAACATTGAAAAGCTCTACTTTTCAACTGAATGTAATATTTTATTTGGCAGTTTTTCTCTGTAGAACTGGGGCATTGGGCGTTCTTTGGTGAGTTTAAGCGAAAATTCCAAACTCAATGGATAGTTTTTGCGGTACTAAATGTGTGTTTACACTATGCACGCATATGGTTTGAATTTATGAGCACTTTTTTGCTGCTCTTGCAGTGGCCGATAGACTTTATATTCTATTCATTAGATTGATTGCAACTTTGTCTCTTTTTTGGTTTCAGCATTTTGTATCTCTTACGAAAAAACTACCCAACAAAATTGAATGGGCGCGATTTCGTCGTTGTTGTTAGAGTTTTTGATTGATTTGTACCATAAAAGTATTTTATTATTTAGAAGATTTAATGGATTTTCGAGCAATTTTATTGAGGCCAATAGATTCGTTGATTTTAAATGGTGTTGGGGTTTATTCAATTTATTTTTCATTGATTGAGTTTGAAGAGGCTTACGATTTGTTTGTGTTTGTTTGAGAGATTTTGACCTTATTTGTTAGATTGATGGGTTTTAATTGATTTGTTTTCATTACGTACTCAAATTTCAATTTAAACAACTGAAAACAGAACTTTCAAAAAAGTAACGAGCCAAATTGGTAACCTTTCGGCACACCAATTTGTATTCCCATTCAAATCTAATTTACACCAACTTTTGCGAACCACGTCTCATGCAAACTTATCAAAAACAACAACAAAATGATGAAAAATATTGAGAAACAAAACCCACTTGGATGCACTCTCCAGCCAAACCAAATCCATTGTGCAATAAGGATCTCTAGCTGACTCCCGCGTGAACCCACAGAAATTGTAATTTTCGTTCCATCTTGCTTCTGTCAAAATCCGCACACCACCAACAAACAGTTCTCTAAAGAACCCAATTCAAAATTTACGTGCATTAACCACCAGCAGGAGCAGCAAAAGCAAATAACAGACTCTTCTGCGAGTTTCTAGACCGCAAAACACAAAACTCCTCACCCGGTTCGTCCCAATTCGATGACATCTCCGAGCTATTGTGTGTTCCAAGTTTATTGCCACATTGCGCCACCAACACCGTTATTGTGTAGAACTTTTCCAGGAAAACAACTACAAAACCTCGCATCGTCGTCGTCCTTGCCAATTGGAAAAGTAGAAAAGGAGCAATTTTTCGTTAAGGTTGCTTTTGTGTCTCGAGCTCGACTCGGATGTGACGTTCAACGATATGACGGTTGTTTGGTGTGGTGGATTTGTAACTAAAGTCGAGTTGAGGGCACAAACGACGACGTAGCATAGTGCGAGACTCCATTTATCCACGCGCCATAATGAAGAAGGGGTTCTGTTTTGAACCTTTTTGTTGATGCGAATCACGTTCCTTTGTCGAAGGCGATGAGCTTTCCGAATAACAAGAGCAACAGTGGCATGAGCAGAAGCAGAAACAGCAGCCAGAAGACAGAAGGTAGCAGTGCGCGAGGGCGAAATGACAAGGATCCACTCATAATTAATTTTTCGCTCGATTTGCCTTTTATGTTTAGAAAACGTTATTTTCGACAAAAGGACTCGTTCATAAGGTAAATCCCCAGGAAACACACAGAAACGGGTGACTTTTACCCTTCGACCGGCCGGCGGCGATGCTCCCTTACTTCTCCCACCAGACCTCCGGGGCCAATATTACTTTCAAAATATTTATGAGTGTACATGATGTGGGCTTTTTTTTTTCATTTGTTGGGAAGCACAATGCCTGCCATCCGATGCTTTGCTGTTGAGGGTTTGGGAAGAATTCATCGTTTGTCTAATTTTTAGGAGAGAGTCCGTTGTTTGCCGGGTTAACGGCTAAACTCCTGGTCCTGCTGTGTTGTCCAGTTTTGCTATCATAACAAGATCACATACCTTTAATGCGATGCCGGGCTTTGTATATAGGATTTCTGAAGGATAAATTTTATGAGGTGAGATTAATGGATAGCGACGATGACGGCGGCGGGTGCTGAGGATGGGTTGAATGTGTCTGATGTGTCTAATATAGAATATGGATGGGTTGGGTTAATTTTTTACGATGAGTCATGGCATCGAGATGAATTCTCTTTATTGATAGAACAACGTTTTTGACATGTTGGACAAAGGGTGAAGAAAGTTTCCCGGAGTTTTGAGGGTGGTACATCATTTTTGACGTGTATGACAAGATTTAATGGTCTAGAGCTCTGAGTTTATGTCAGATGATTGACACCGATAAAAAGCTTAGTCACCGAGATTGAATAAATTTTGGTGATTTTTATTATTGAACAAAGCGAGGATGAAGAGAAAAGAAATACAAAAAACAGACTGCACTTAATGTTCATTTGAAAAACCTTTGAGACATTGTTCATCCTAACACACCACACAATCTTTCATGCAAATCAGTAGAGGAAAATCATCGGTTTTCTTGTTGTTCCCTTCAAACAACGTCTGTTGGGTCGCTTGAAGCTGAATTGTGACAATTAACCATTTTTGAGTGCGTTTAAACATATCTTTTTTTTTTTTTTTTTTTTTTTTTTCTTAAGACTATCACTTTTTTTTTTTTTTTTTTTTTTTTTTCTATA
>CAKKXW010000004.1:5501865-5709482 GCA_920937365.1 Sphaerophoria rueppellii | reverse complement strand
AAAACAAATCCCCACATCCTGTCATATTTTTGTACATTCACCCTCAAAGCAAAGTTAATTATTTGAACTTTCACGCTCCATCTCTCACTCAACACTACGAAATTCAAACAAACTTCTTGCCCAAAATCAAATTTCTGTAAAATCATGAAACTCTTTGGATGATATTTACTTAGCCAAACTAAGAAGGCAAACTCTGTCTGTTTGCCAGCAGTGAAAGAGACTCCTGGCTGTCACAAATTGGATATCCCGCAAAAGGCAAAAAGGATATATTTTACTTTCATTTGCAATAGCAATTTGCTCAAAAACTTCTTATACCTTCACAAAGTCCTCCTAACCTTATACTCATGGTCTTCTTTTCATGAGAGTGCTCTCTAGAGCAGAACCATATCACCACAACTGCTGACTGCACCGAGTCGGATTAGACAAGACTTTCAGCCATAGTCAGTCGCAGAGAGCTGAAACCTTTTGGTGTACATAGGCCTTTCATTTCATTGCCATAGTCATGTTTAGACTTACTCATCATCATCATGTTGGAAACGCAATTTTATAAATCCTTCAAAGGAAAAAGGGATTTCCAAAAGATTTGAATATACCACCGACCGACAAACGACCGACGGCACAAACGAGACAAAACAATTCATAGGAGATGAAATTTTTCCATCTGACTACACTCACCAGCTTCTGTATTTAAACAAATAAAATCTATATAACAACAGGTAGAACGTAGGCAAGCGGACATTTCTGAAAATCATAATTGAAATATTGACACGATAACCACAAAAGATACTGCGGCAAAAGGGTGAACCTTGAATAAAAACTCTAAAGCCGAATTAGGAATTCCAACAATGACGACAGTTGTTCGGGATTGTTATTATTTCTGCCCGAGAGGTGAAGGCCAGCAGGGAAAAGGATTTAGACTTTTTGAGTTACAAATTGGAAAATTGCTTTTCTAGGATGTTGAGGAGCAGCTAAATAAATCCAATAATAAAGGCAGTTGGATTAATGACAATATTTGCTTTTTATTTTTTTCTTTCGAAAATTGGGTTCTTGTCAATTATCAAATAAAAATATTGACATATTGTTCTTTCTTCATTCTGAGGGAGCTGTCAATTGTGATTGACAAGGGGGCTTGAGGTAGTTTGGTTAGGTGTCTCTTTGGTATTTGAAGGGCTGCGTTTACACGTGGGAACAGTTGTCATTTGGAGTTATAAGCATCTGTTAATTTGGCACAAATTGGGTTCGATTTGAATATTTCTCAAAAACAAAACCTCTTCAAATTACTCAAAAATTGTCAATAAATTTGTTTAAACCCGAGTGCCATGCAGTGCGGAAAATTCAAAATTGATTTAGCCTCTCCATCGTCCGATGTAAATTATGTGTCCAAACACTCTGTCAATCTATCCATTCATTTCTCTCCAGTGCTCAGTCCCCATCAGGAGTAGAGCCAATGCACCCACGAGTGCACACAAACCGACTTAGCAAACAAATGCCATCACAGCTCAGTTAGTGCTATTCAATTTATCAAGCAAAGTTTCATGTCCTCCTCAAAAAAACAACAAAAACCTATCGAATTTAAATTAGAAAAAAATAATCCAAAAACTAACAAAGAGAGTATGATAAAAAAAATTCCCATATCGCAACAGGATAAGCCAGAATAGCGCCCCCAGCTCGGTATCTAAAAATTCTGTCAAACTATGACTACGACTACTCCTCCTCTAGGACATATTTTGTTAGAATAGTAGTGATTGATTTATTATTCCAATTTCCCTCCAGGTCCGGCTTGTATGTTGTGTTTATCGTCTACGGCTAGAGTGGTTTAGCTCCCGATGACGTTTGAATGCCAATGGCGATGCATAGAGTAGACTCAATCTCTAACGCAGTCAGTCATTCATATTCAACAGATGTCCAAGTTTATGAGGGAATGACATGTCCGTCGTACCCCTACGATTTATTATTAGAAATTAAGGGTGTTATTCGGTCGCAGGTTCTTGTTTAAATTGAAAACAAAAGTCTATAACATTACTGAGTGTTGAGAACTGTCATGAGGTTGGAAAAAAACCTTCAAGCGAGTGGAAATTATGTTTTGAGGGTCAATTTAAAAGTTGAAGGTAAATGGGCTTCGATTTTATAGTCAATATCCGTTTTGCGGATGTATTAAGCATCGAAATGTCGAAAAATATAAAAATTAAACAGCGTTGTTATATGTTTTTTTTTTTACTCTAAAAAATTTGAATTTTTAATGATTTATTTATGATTCCTTAAAAATGCCTTTAAGTTTGAAAAAAAAGTAAGAAGAATAAAATACCCGTTTGCAAATATTTACCTAATATATTCACGCTTTGGCTGGCGCGTTTATAGGTGATGACTGGCGATGACGAGACTCTCTGTCAATATAAATATAAGCTGTAGACTAACGAGACTCAGAGTGTCCGTCAACCTTTTCTATATATTTAGTCATTTACACACGAATACAAATGCAAATGTGTCCTTAAACATTTTTTTCTTCTTACTCGAATTAATTTTCGAAATGCTAACAAAACACACACATCATGGCCGTCACCTTTGATGCATGGTCTGGTCTTGTGTCAATATTAATTTCCCTCTGATTTTTTTGCTATCCTTTTTATCTACTGACAGAATGTTTGTTGAAAGGATTTCTAGAGAAAAAATACGATGATACCATTTTGAACTAAATACATTTTTTTGTTGTAGTTCGTAGAACCTCCTTAGAGGTGAAATGATTATTGAAGAGCATATGCTAAGAAGGTGTGTTTGGATTTGGATTAAGGCTTAGACGACTCTTTTCCAGTTCTGACAGATATGTTTGCCTTGAGTATGAAATGACCAGAAGCAGTTGTAGTTGTCGTTTCGGTCGATGTGATATTTAAGTGGAAAATTATGTTTGCATTACGGTTTAGCTGAAATTTATAGGTGAGAAAAGGTTTAAGGGACAGATGGAACTCTTGGAGTGATGAGGATATTTATGTAAATAGGATATGCAAAGGAAGAACATTGATTTATTGGATTTGAATCGGAAATAAGGAATGTCGGGGATTAGGTAATGTGCGAGCGTAAATTGCAATTCAATAGGAGAATTTCACGAAATATGATTTCAAAAATGATTGTTGGGCGCCATTTAGAAACACTAGTTTTTCTTCGATGTCCTGTGCCGAAATTAAGTTATTGCTAAGTGAGATCAATCATATTTGACCACTAGAAGTAGTACGTTGACCTAAACTGTTCTTCTCTTAGCTTCCAGGCGTTCTTGATCAAAATACATGCGTCCTATTTCAAAATCTTTGCTTCTTCATACGAAAACAGATAGAAAAGGCTACTCTCATAATTCTCTTACAAAATTCCTAAACAAAACCCACTCAACTCCCCACAAAACCAAACAAAAAATCTACATTGTAAATTTTTTTAACAAAATCAAAATTCGACAAGCAAACAACATTATCAAAATAATCACTCAATTTTCCCAAATTCCATAAACCCTAGCCACTCAAGTAGAAAATAAACAAATTTATTGGAAAAGCTTTGTGGATGCTCACAAACGTTCGTATATGCAATAATCCTTGTCTCAAGGATCCTCTAGTGATTCCTTCATGAAATACAAACAAACAGAGCACCCCAAAAGACAAACAGGACTTGTCATCATCTTATTCCGTTTTCCTCAATCGCTATAGCCCACAAACAAAGAAGACGACAACGGTGCACACTTTACAAAATTAAATCGTTTCAAATTCATCCCAGATAAAAACGAACCGAAGGAGCACAGGAATATATCTCAAGATACGCACTTTGAGGACATTAAGCAGCCACTTTGGCAGATGACAACAAATAAAATTGAAACTTGCATAAGGATTCTCTTCTCTAAGTTTATTCTTTTTTTTTCTATTTGTCTCTCTCTAATCTCAAATGCAAACACATTATCCTTCCCCTGAAGTAGCAAAACCGACTAAACAATAGGTCTGAAACTTTTTCTATTTAATCAAAAACTTCAAGTTTTTAGATTGTCTGTGAATGAGGGGATGTTGGAAATAAAAAGGACATACGGAGACACGAAGCCCCAAGGGGCTCATGAACATGCTTGTTCACAATTGCCTAGGAAATGCAGCTAAAACTAAAGTCGAAATCCTTCCATATTATCACCAATCTCTCCTCCCCAAAAATCTCACACGGCTCGTAAATATCTTCGAAATCTTTCCCCCATAGCTTTTGGGTGAAGTTTCGACTGCTAAACACTTTATTTTGATGGCTATCGCTCTTTACAAAATGATTTCCCGCCATATAACCGATGAAAACAAAAGGGGGAACTACCTACCCCTCGGATTCATACTTCATCCCCATCATTACTCATTCTGATCACATGTAATCTCAGGTGAATTGGTGGAGGTTGGACTGTTTGTACTACGACGATAAGGGAGGGTGTCTTGCAATTGCTTTGAAAGTGCCACCCTATAGACTTCAGTCATATCGCTTAACCTTGAACCTGTGTGGAAGGGGGGCATTTTGGGAATTCCCTTTGTTTGACTTTAACTAAAAATTTATTTCACTTTTTCTTTTTGCCGAAGACTTTTTGGGTAAAATTGACGACAACTACCGACGACGAAGACTGGGGTGTACCTATGCGTTTGTCAGATTGCCATTATCCCAATAGTAGACGGCCCGATGATTATGGCACTGCAGAAAATGAAAGAATAAAAGAAAAACGTACCCTTATGCCCAATAACAAAACGGAAAAATCTAATTTTGAACTTTTATAAGTGTAGACACAATCAAGTTCGGTTGATACAGTAGGGCCAGAAAGTTTGTGTAGAATTTGCGAAAAATGTTCACAAGGAATGAGTTTTTCTCATGTGGATTGCATTTTTTTCTTGTAAGCGAAACATTGTGAAATTTTTTCTTTATAATGAGGCTTAAAAATTCATTTGAAAGCTTCTTTTGCACTGCTCCATCAAAATTAACAAATTTACTCAAGATCCACATGTTTAACAGTGTGAATTTTTGATGTGGATTCCATTCACTCAAGTTTTCTCGAGAAATAATCGAAAAAATCCAAAATTTCTGATATTTTTTAAAGCAGATTATTTCTTTTTTTGCATTATTTTTTTCTTAATTTTTGTGGCACGGCAAACATTGTGGAACGTATTTTCTTCGTCTTAAATTTCATGTTGATAAGTGTAGGAGCATTGAGGCACTTAAACTACTGAAAGACTTAAGCCGTCTGCTTGTTGCCTTTGATCCACATCTTAATCAATGTGAAATATCTAAGTGTGTGGATTCCATTCACATCAGTTTTCGCGGGAAATAATTGGGGAAAGTTTAAACATTTCTGATAAATAGAATTATAACATTTTTTTAAAGTTTTATTTAGACTGAAATCAAAGGGAATTATTTTTTAACAATCTCCATTGAGGCATTGACTACGTTCCACAACTTTTTTCCCCACTGTACACCATCATAACACCGGATTAAACTTGTTCATATCAAGTGGTGTGAGGGAATTTCCTTAGCACCCAAGCCAAAATGTATAACTATGCACATCAGCTAGCACCCAAGAAGGCGCCCTCACATCAGTCTTTTATTAGATTCAATGCAATTCCGAAAGTGTGCTGCCGCCCGCAACGGAGGGTTGTAAAACTACGATCATAACACCACATGCTTCATAGATTCATTTGATTGCGTTTTGGAATGAGCATAATCCTCATCCTTATCCACACGATGAGAAGAAGCAACAAACAAAAAAAAGTATAAATATCCTGTCACCCCGAAAAATTGATGCTGGCTCTGGGACGAGACTAGAATTATTGTGAGGGTGCAGCAGTGGGTAAATAATGCTTCCCCCACCAATCATATAGTCATCAAATTCAACAATAGAAAGTTTTGGATTACCTTAAATAAAATATAGTATACAACAGTCTTAGCTCGGCAGTGAGTCAGTGTTAAGCTGGAAGCCCTCAGTAGCCAAAAAGAGCTTACCCTCTGACTCAGAGACTCCGGAGACGACCAAAAAACACTTGCAATGTTGTAACAAAGTGTTTCGAATGGACTTTTCCACAACAGGGGTGGTTGAAACATTCTGTCATTCCATTCAACCCAACACCCACCGTCCAACGCTAGGCAACGCAACAATAACAAGACAACGGCAATAAATGTTTTGGAATTTCATTTCGAGCCAAATGAATGATGCGTTTAATATTTTTTGGTTGCCCAATGTTTGCATATGACTATGACTCTCTCTCACTCTTTAAAAAAAGCAGGCGAGGGTTGAATAATAATAATAAGTCGCTCGACAAGGGCAACCTCAAGACCGAAAATAATATCAAATGCATGAAGCGAACAAATACAGTACAGTCTGTCAGTGGTGGAATTAATGGATAGAAAATTTAACAACAGACGGTAGCGTGAAATTTCGTAACGAATTTTAAAATTGTCCTTTTTACCCTTTGGGTCGGGCTTTATCCTTGGAAATTTCATATTTGTTGATTTTGGATTTTTCATTACGAGATGCCATCAGTGCGTCATCATCGGCGGAAAGGGTGGGTGAGTCGATTTTTCAGCAATTCAAAATTCCATCGAATTAATGTAATATGAACATTGAACACCCCCTTTCTTTTTGAGTTTTGGAAATTTCGAAAACAATGCACGCGAAGCCGGATAATGTGTTTGTTTGTTATTTTTTTCGGAATAGATAAAGTGTCAATGTATTTGTTTGTACAGTATGTTTGCTTTTGTTAAGAAGAGTAGAGACAACTTTGTGGCTATAAGTCGCCCCCTAATGTGTCTTTGAGTGACAAATTTATTTATGAAATAATCAGATTGCAAATGAGATGATGACAACAATGATGACGATGATAGTTCTCGGGATGGGATATTGTAATTGCGTCGAGATCTAATCTGAAGATAAATTAGTTTTTGGGTATAATGGGAAGACCAGCGATTTAATCTTTGAAGGCAATATAAAACAGATTGGTTTATGACTTTTGTTGACTAAAATAGGCCTTCGTTGAGGAAGTGTAACTTCTGGAAGGATTCCAATTTTCCAAAAATTATTCTCTCAAAATTCAATATTCCGAAAACAGGTCAGTATTCATTTCGTGCTGCAAAGAAAACAAGCATACATATTTGCATTAATAAAAAAACACTAGCTGACACGAAAGACGTCATCGTACTAATAATTGAGTTTTCTTTTATCTGAATCTTTCTATGCATTCTAAAAGGGAATTGAATTTCAATATTAGCACGTTGAGAAATATATAAATTCATCCTTTCTTTAAGTAAAGTAAAGTACATAGTTATACTGTGATGGCTCTAAGGTTCGTATAGCTTAGAGGTAAGCAATTATTTTCGCGTTGATAAATTACAAATAAAGCTGTTTCCAACCGATGCTCCTTAAAAACTGGTGTGATATTCAATCTTAAAATTCAACAGAACGACGATTGTCGGGTCAGCTAGTCACTTTTTACCTTTTTTCAATAAGGACCCTGTTAAAAAAAAAACAATATGAAACGGCTAGCTGCGTTAAAACGAATACCTTTTGCGTATTGTCAGTCTAATATCACGAAGGTTTGGTCAGATAGTAAATAATTGGATTTTCTTGTTTATATTTAAGGTCAGCTGACTCTTTGTAAACTAATCTTTTTGGAACAAACTCTGAAGCTGTGAAGCTGTTTTCAAGTTTTATGCAAACTAAGATATATCTTTTATTTATATACATACTATCTGACCCGGCGAACCTCATATTGCTTCTCTTTAGATGATGATAACACACTGTGGCGTGGAGTACTTTCCTAACAACCAAGGTACACCCATACTTATAAATTATTTGTATGGCAAAACAACGTTTACCGGGTCAGCAAGTAGAACAAAAAGTATCATTCATACACAAAATGATTGAAATGAATGATTGATTGAATGAATGGATACAAAAAAAAATGTATTCAAGACGATCCAGCCTTGTAGTTGCAGTACCTATAGAAACCGACTGCAGCGCCACTTGCCGGATTGATTTTTAAATCCTAACCATCCAGGAGTCACCTGAACGCATAAAAAAATTATTCAAATCGGTCCAGTCGTTAAGAAAGAATTCATTGACATCACACGTACAGTAGAATTTTATATATGCAAAACTAGCGAACCCTACAAACGTCGTTTGTTACATTCTACATTAAATATTTTTAAAAATGTTTGAAAGAAGAAAACCTGCAGTCAAAACATCCTTTAAATGTGAACCTTGTTGTAAGTCCAATACTGTCAATGCTCTAAAAAGCAATCAATTCAAGTTGAAATTTCCTTAAAGGCCTTTTTCAATCAGGGCTCTGGTGAAACCCTTAATTATGATAAATTTGACATCTTGCACCTTGCATTAAAAATGAACCAAACGCAGTACACGCTTTACCATATGCCATAACCATTTAAAATGATGATGATGAGGATTACTTAAATATTTTCTTTTAAAGGATCACACGTCCTGAATTCCCTCTTGTTGATTGCCTCATTCCAGAAAACACAATCGTCATTGTCGGCTGCCGACCGTACGACCCGCCATCGGCATCCCCAAACAAAAGATGGATTTTTATGAATTTATTATTTCCACCATCTGGACTGCTCCAACAAAAAAAAAAAAAAGAAGAGGGAATGCTATCCATTCATCCATTCTGCATTCCGCATTCATCCAAACGACTCTGTTTCCATTTCGAAGTTCTTCTTCTCTCAATTCTTTTCAAAGTTGAAGAAAAAATAAAATCAATGGACTCTCTTCGTACGTGACATTCGATAGAGTCTATTGGATTTGCGAGATCGAAAATCTCAACACTGCTCCTACGCCATCGTCATCCGCATAAAGCCATTGTCGAATTGAAAAATAAACAAAAAACTTGAAAAACGACAAAAAAAGAGCCTTTCCAATTTTCTTTCAAAAAATTTAACCCCAAACTGATGGTTGGGATACACGGCATACCACATTATCGTAAGTCCGTATAGATTCTAGGCCTACCCGAACATGTTTTCCCTCAACGCTCCACTCATGGTCCTTTGGGGGATAAATAATAATTTCCAAGACGAAACACACACACAGCCACACGCATAGAATGTTGGTAGTCAGAGAGCACAACAAGCACGAGTCCATATACCTACTGGGGCACTGGGGATGAATTTTAAATGAGGTTCAGATTGTTGGATGCTGCGAAAAATGATGTCGCACAGACCGATTGGGATACAAGTCGGAGATAGAAGGACATCTCGTTTATCAATATACTCGTAGACGAACGTTGTCTGAGTTGCTTTTGCATTATATTTGGTGCATCTTTTGTGTGATGGAAGAACCGAACCACAAATGGATACACTAGCTCTCTGTGTCGCTGCGAGAAGATGAGAAAAGTTCAGGAAAACAATTTTTCCCCAATGACTTTTGGATGGCTTCCCAATTCGTCGAAATGACAACAACGATGACATTGAGGCTGGCAGAGCAGCAGATATAGGAGATCCTAAGTCAGAGCTGTATGTCAGTCTGTGAATTATGGGAATAGATGCATTACGTGACCGGGATCAATGGACTGTGTAAATTGATTGAATATTTTCTTGTTCCTTTTTTATTTTTCATCCATATGAGTTGTTTTTTGTTCGTCTCCTTCTTTTTTGTATGGAAATTTTGAAGCGGAAAAATTGAGTTTCAGAGAGATGAGGAATTCCTATTTTCCTATCTATCTTGTCAAGAATCTCTCCTTTCGTTCGAGTGATGGCTTGGCGGTGATGGGGAAGGATTGGGAAGAGAGCTGACTTTTGCTTACGATGTGTGAATGATGGTTATCTTGTGTGTAGTCTCGTGGCTTCTTTATATTTTCTGATATGAAAATGGTGATGGTGGCAAAGTTGAGGGAAACATAAAATGATCAAGTGTCATGTAAGTTATGACAGTTGTTAGAAAGGATTTCAAGGAAATAATGAGAATATGTATTTTCTTTTCTTACATGCCTCTCGTCTCTTATGACAGATAATAATAGAGAATTATGGTATTCAAGATGTTCAGACGTGAGGGAATTTTTTTTTACCCATTTCTGAGGAATAAAATATATTTCATGAGAGACTCGAAAAGTGAGTTAGGATAGGGAATTCGTTTGAGGAGTTTCTTACTTGGAAAGGTAGAAATGGATTATTCTGTTTCTAGGAAGTAAATCAAATTATTTTCTTTTTGGAGTGTAAAAGTAGTCGAATTTTAATCAAAATTATGTTTTTGGTTTTGTGAGAGTAACAGTATCTTAATTTCATACCTTGAGACATAAAAACGCTAATGGAAGCCATCAGGAGGAGTCTAACAGATAACACAATGGCTTCTACACTTCATTTTAAAAAGTTCCTTTTAAGTTCTACATTTCGATCAATTTTAGTATGAAAAAAGGAAAGACAAATGTATTCCATTAGTAGCTGCTTGAAATACAACATTTTTGACAGCCAAATGCCAAACTCATCACCAGAACTTACTATAGAAAAAAAGTTTCTGAAACTATTAAATAAAAAATCATACAAAGCGGCGACTGTCGGGTCAGCTAGTCCACTGTTTAAATTTCACTATTCTTCAGCTCTGTCGAATTCAGTAAAAAATGAAATTCAATTCTGTAACAATTACCAATTTCTAATTGTCTTCCTAAAATGATGGTAGTTGGGACAGGTAGTTAATATTTGAATTGTCTGTCAGCTTAGTCCTTGCGAATGAATCCTTTTGAACAAACACAATGAGTAAGTACATACTTTGGTCAAGCCGTTTTAAAGTTTTAACCTCACTAAGAAACGTCTTTTATTTTATATGAATACTAGCGAACCCTACAAGCGTTGTTCCTCACATTCTTTCTACATTTAATACTGTTAAACTTTTTGAATGAAGAAAAGCTTGAGTCAAAAAATCTTTTAAATGTGCACCCATACAATTGTGAAAAAAAAAAACATTTTATCAAAATCGGTCCAGTGATGCATGAGCATTTCAGTCTCAAACCCACGCACACAAATAGGAACCAAACCTCAAATTTTATATTAAATTTTACATAAAACACCACGTAAAATCGAGCAGAAAAACACGGCCGAACTTTCCGTATGTCGACTTATGATGGAAAGAACAAGATATATATACCAGGGATGTTCACTTAACTGTGTCGTAAATTTCGCCTTGAAAATAAAATCAACAAAAATCCCGATTGCAACATTTAACGAACCTCAACTTTTTTTTTGAGGATTTCCTATCTTTGACACTCCAGTTGTTAGCTCGCTCGCGAAAGCGAACCTTTTTGCTAGGCAGTTCGCCGCCAACTCTTCGTTGCCAGAGAATGTCATGACTCCTCCAGTTCTTGAGTGCGTCAAATCCATCCAATCCCGAATCGAAGGCGAATCGTCTTCTCTCTCCAATTATCGCCCGATTGCACTTACGTCCCTTCTTTCTTAGGTCATGGAAACGCTGATTAACTATCAGCTCAAGAAATATCTCGAAGAGCGAAAGCTTCTTAATGACCGGCAGTACGGCTTTCGCAGCAACAGGTCCAGTGGTTATCTGATGGTCTATCTCACCGAACAGTGGGACAAATCTTTACATCGTTTTGGAGAAAGAAAGATTGTTGCACTTGATATTTCAAAGGCATTTGATAAAGTCTGGCATCTTGCTCTTTTATCGAAAATGCGTGCCTTCGGTATCGATGAATCCCTTCTTCGTTGGATTAGAAACTTTCTTTTGAACCGTTCAATACAAGTTGTACTGGACGGGTTCAAGTCTGAAACCCACAATATAAATGCTGGTGTGCCCCAGGGCTCCGTTTTGTCTCCGACCCTCTTTCTCATTTTCATCAATGATCTCTTGTCTGTAACTTCTAATCCAATTAATTGTTTCGCTGACGATAGTGCCCTTAGCTTTTCATATTCGTTTCCAGACTCACATCCCTCCTCTTCGGATGTGGAACTGCAACGGCAAAATATGATAAGCTCATTAAACTCTGACTTAAACAGTATCGTACAATGGGGAATTAAAACCCGTGTAGAGTTTAATGCTTCGAAAACTCAATGCTGTCTTGTATCGTTAAAGCGAGATATACCCCCCTTGCCACTGTCCATGAGTGGCACTTGCATCAATGAGACCGAACATCTCGAGATTCTCGGTATGTGCATCACTGACCACCTCTTGTGGACCGAGCACATACGCGATGTCGCCAAAAATGCAGCAAAATGTTTGGGTTTCTTAAGACGGTGCAAGAAATTTTCCTCCCCTTCTGATCTGGCTATTATCTATAAAACCTATATCCGTCCAAAGCTTGAGTACAATTCAAATCTCTGGGCTGGTGCTCCAGCTACTTACTTAAGCCTCTTGGATGGAATTCAAAAAAGAGCTGTAAGAATGATTGGTGAAATGGTGATAGAGAGATCACTAACTCATTCACTTCTTTGGAACACCGTCGTAACGTTTCGTGTCTCTCCTTGTTTTATCGCTACTTTTACGGAAATTGCTCTAGTGGAATAGCCAGTTGCATTCCTCCCCTTAAACAATTCAACGGTAATACTCGCGCTTCAAGGAATATCCATCAGTTTACCCTCGAGCCCTCGAGTATAGAGAACCGTTCTTTAGCCGTACTACTCGAATGTGGAACTCTCTTCCATACTCTGTCTTTCCCGACCATATCACTGTTCAGGAATTTAAGAGCAATTTAAAGCACTCACTATGGCAAAATAAGGGTATAAAAACCCTTTGAGTGTGTGCATACTGTAAGAAAAAATCTTTGCACTAATTCTTCTGCATTTTAAAATTTTTGGCTTATCATCATTTTTTATTTGGCTTTTAAGTTTTTCCTGTGAATGATTCTTCATGTGGTCTTCTGACCACACGAAGTCAATCCAACTATACTGCTGAAGTCACATTTTGTTGATTCTCATTCTCACTACAGAGTGAGGTATCTGGAAGTCCTCTTTAGTTAATGATCTTCCCTACACCAGATGATTTACGATGTAATTCCTCAAACCGAACATCAACAAGACTGTTTGCTTCTTCATTTTTATTGATTTACAAATCATCATGGCATGGCTCACTCTTGATATCCAAGTTCACCTTAAGTTTCATTCGTTTTCATGAAAATTTCCTTAATGAAGGATTTAATGAGAATTTTTGTTTGTCTCCCAATTCAAGTGAATGATTAAATTTTTATTGTTCTGTAGTGAAGCTATGAGGATTGAGGACTATTGTCTCACGAAATATCGTCTTCGATGTCATTAATGGGTATGAGGGAATAATATCTTTTATCGATGAGATAAAAATTCCTTTCTGCTGAATAAAATGTTAAGAAAAACCACAAAGGCGAGATGTCGTCTGTTTATGGGATGGTGTTGGGGTGTGCACTTTTGTGAGGGACCCTTTTTGGAGTTCAAATCAAATAGATTTTTATCTGCAAACTCACTTGGATACACACATCTTTCATCTTATAGTGATTTTCATCTTTCTTTGAAAGACTTATTGATACAGGGTGTTTTCGAGATATGAAAAATGATTGTTTTTTTTTTTTTAAGGAAGAAACGTCTTACCTCGAATCTGAAAAACATTAAATACAAAAAGGTTATGCTCTAAACTCTACTACAATTTCAAAAAAAAAATCTATTACAATTGTAAAGGAAACCTATTACAATTTTAATGAAAATCTATCACAATTTCAAGGACAATCTACTACAATTTCAAGTCAAATCTACTACAATTTTTTTTAATTTTCGCTCTGAAATTTTTGGAATAATTTTTAATTTAGTCAAACACTAGTTAATATTTTCTCTCAACTAGGAACACCCTGTTTGTTTATCATCTACTTTACAACATGAAACATGCATTCAAGTGGAACTTGAAGAAATATAAAATGTGAACATCTTCTCTCAATTAGATCGCTGCAAAGCCCGCATTACTTGCTCCCGAAGATGTTCGTCCTTCTTTCCGAAAATTCAAAAGTGCACAATGCTCACGATGGCTGTCATCATGAAGATTCTTATCGTTCCTTTTGATAATGGCCAGTTTTTGAGAAAAAAACATTTTGTCAAGAGGATTAAAAATGTTTTGGTCTTGTCCAAGCAAAGCCAAGAATGTTTCTGACAGACTCAACGCACTCACACTCTCTCCGAAAAGGTCGTCATTCAGCTAATACATAATTCAAACCCCCCACACTCGACCACATCACCCATGTAATAATCATACTGCTTATGATTGCATTTTGGGCCTTTTTCAAATAACATCACCACTGTGCGTTGCGTGTCGTCGTCGTCGTCATCATCATCATCGCCGACTGTCTTGTCGCAAATCGCCCCTTTAATTCAGATTCTAATTTATTTTGCACCCTCAATGCCTCTGCAACAGCGATGACGATGTGCAGTAAATATATTCCATAAAATATCATCATAAAAGTAATTTTCAGATTGTGGCCAAAGAAATCGAATGCGGAGTTGGGGGCGAGACTAAATATCGCATCGTGCTCCAGTGCACAGGCATCATAAGGGAATTCCCTTGAAACAAGTGCGCTACTCTTTTCTTTCTAGCAAAATTCGATTTATATGAAAAGAGGGTTGACTCAAAACGTCAGAATAATTATCAGCAATGGGGACGGCACAAATTCAACGATGAATGTAATTTGAAAATCTGCTCCTTTTCTCTCTGCAATTTTATTCGGAATAGAAATAAAATCCTTCAATTCAATGATATATGAGGCGTAATTAATCCCGGATAATCTGTGGTCTTACAAGGCAGTCCCTTCTCTGTCTGCCTGCTGATTAGTCAGGACTAGAGAGAAAAAATCTGTTGCGATGATTAAACAGCAATGATGGAGAAATCAGTCAACATATTGACGGCAAAGTGTTTCATTCCAGTGTTGGGCGCCATTTGGTTTTGAAGATGTTTCAGTTAAAGGAATTGATCGTTTGATACTTTCCGGGCGATTGATTTCCGTGGTGTTGGGTGCCTTCTATTCTCTTTGTCGGTAAAATTTGTTTTCAAGTTCAAGATCGAACTGAGCGGTATCATATTTCTGCTAAGCGCCTGTCAGGGTCGCAATTCAGGGATATCATGCAACATAAAACACGTCTAGGACTCCTTGTTAGGTCTTGTGTGCTGCAGTCTATTTTTGTCCTATTTTTAAGGTCGAAGGCGTTTGTTTTTTGCTTGTGTTCTTGAGCGGCTGATATTAACAAAGGTTCAAATGACAAGACTCGATGGTCGATTAAGAAATGAATACGAATATTTTTGTTCTTCGCTTTGAATCTTAAATTCTTAACAATTCTCTCAATTCTCCGTACCTTGCCACTCTTTAGCCATAGTTTACTCCATTTTATTAAATTTTGCATGTGTACAATTGTTAAGGACCTTCACGCGAGCTAAACGCCGCCTCGAAATATTGTTTGTCATCGGACCACTTAATAACCACAAACGCAACAATTTATCGCCTCTTACAACACTCACCAATATTGCCTTTAAAATTGTAAGTCCTTCAGTTGAAAAACTTATTGAACCGTTAATCAAAGCGAACTCGAGCGAAATTCATAACCCAACCAAATGAATCATCTCTCCGAAGCTCCATATCTAATTTTTGATAAACTATCTCACTCGCTGCCGTTCGTTGCACAGAACAAGTACAACTTGAAATAGAAACCTTATGATGATGATGCTCTCATTCGAAGGATAATATTTCGATATCCCCGTTTGTTGTAAAACCGCACGAAGCTTGCATTTTCCATCATCATCCATACTCTACGACGACGCTACTCCCAAGCACAAAGGCAATCAAACTGTGGGTCGTTATTGTTCGTGGCCTCTGCTCACTTTTCTCGCTTTAGTTAAATGATGCATCAAATGGTCTTTAAGGATTAAACGTTAAATATTACTCTTGAACACTTGTGATCGTGGCTGGCTCGCTACTGCTGTGTGGGTGTGTGGGCAAAGAATAAATTCTGAATTAAGGATGCATGATGGAACAAGGCGAGCAATTCATAAAAAAAAATGAAAAAAATTGATATAGAAAAATGGGGAAGGAGCAAACACATTCTTATGTGCAAATCAGGCTGATTTCGAAGTAAAATGAATTGCCGGAGCTGAAATGATGCTTGTAGACTCGCATCACGTACAACTGCGCTGAGAATCAGGCGTCTAATGACCTACGAGGCACACTCTTGTTTCCTTTCTATTTTCATACCGTCCGACCAAGGGAATGGGGGCTTAGGAATAGTTTCGCTTCCGCAATTTACGGGATTTTTTTCCTTTTGTTCGGAGAAATATCTAAAATTGATCAGCAGAGAGTATACGGGAATTGAGGGAGTTCCTGGGATCATGATGAGGGTGGCGGTCATCCTCAACGGTTGAGTCCACATATGCTAACCAAAACATCCCTTTACGATGCCACACAGCAGGATGTAGGAGTGGACGGACGACTGATACTTTTTGTACAGTTGAACGCCTTTGCAACGAAGACATGTCTCAGGACTCGAATTACAGAAGGAAAAAAAAATGAATTGATGTCGGCGATGATGCGATGTGATGGTTGATGCCTCCTTGGAGAAAGTTTTCTTGTATCTTTTCTTCTTCTGATTCACAACTCGAGTGGAATTCTTGTGTTTTGCTGGGGTTGGTCCTTTAGAATTGGAAATCCTTGTTTCTGACACGTTAATCAGTGTCGGTCTGGTAGGTTGCAGCTGCAACATTAAACTACACACAATCAGGGCTGCTTAATGAGATTCCTTCATCGTCGTCGTTGTTGGTTGTTTTAATTTCCTGACTTTCTAGCCGGGGACATCCTCCTCTAACTCGGTGTGTCCTGATTTATGTTACGGTTCCCCATATTACATTGAAGTGTTCAATGCTCGATTTCGGAGAAGACGGCCCAAAGGTATAATTGGCTTGTAATTATGTGCGTTTACACACATACTCAGTGCGGATCACGCTATTTAGATTGATGTCCTTAATTAAGGAGCAGTGTTTGGTGGCCCCCTTGTTCGATGTCAATCAGTAATTAAAACCACCAGTTTTTTTCTATTTCTTATTCTTTTTTTTTATATTTTTTTTTTTGGTTTGAGGAGATTTTGGAATTTGATTTGGTTTTCGGTTCCTTTCGGGTCGGGTTCTGAATGGAAAACGTTTGTGATTTTATTTATGGAGCGGTCTCATTAGGTTGGTAATTTATGTTCTCATGTTTCATGTTGTTATTGCTTCCTGCATTGCAGCAGAGAGTAGATGTCTGTTTCATGAGGCGTGTTGTGGCGGTTGCTGGCTGGAGCACTGAGATAAAATAGAACTGTTCGTGCACCTGCAGGCTGCAGGAATTTTTTTTGTTTGGTTCCAATGAATATCATCTAGTTAAGGTATTATTTATTAATTAGAGTTTGGAAGTTTTTGAGGGACCAAGTTGGGAAATTGTTTTCATTTACATAATAAAGTTTTTAGGGAACGTGGCGCGGTGTTCGTTATGCAAGTATTTTTGGAACTTATTAATTTATGAATATTGCCGCAGGAGTAGATGATTTAATAGAGGTGAATATCACTTTTAAAAAACGATTACTGTGGAGATAGGCGGTTTTCAACCACGTGGCTATTGCTTAAATAGATGCCCTTGATATCCTTTTAGCTCTGGTTCGACCTTTCAACTCATTGAACAAACTAGTAGGTAGAACAACAAGTAGGATTCGAACTCAAAAAGTTCTGCATAACAGCCAACGCACATAACCACTTCGCCACGGGCACTGCCCTTAACTCTTTGTTTAGTTGCTTTCAACTTTCATAAGTGTTTTCTAGAACCGTTTTTGGGGCAATCCAGTATTATTTAGAACGAAATATCCCTTAAGCGTCCTTTGTTCGAATCCTATCCCTCTGTTGAGCCATTAAATGTCAAATTTCATCAGCGGATGGCAAAGATTATTTCTAGGTCGATTTACGGTTCAATCCGGTTGGTGAACCGAGGCCTATCTAAAGACCAAAACAAAAAACTCTGGCATGGCTCGGATACTCATGAAGTAACCATTGAAGAGTCACGGAAACGATATAAAGATAACGAATAACATCCTTAAGTTGAACATTAGATCAAATTGCTGTAAAGCAGACATTACCGATTTTTAGTTAAGACTTGACTCATTGAGTCTCTAGATTCAACACTGTAAATGACAGGTTCAGGACCAATCTCACATCAAGAGTGGATTTGACAACATCAGCCGTCTGTGTTAACCACCACAAGGACTGACATGGGAACACCATGTTCTTCGAGCTCCTCAACAAGGTCTTCGAGCAATTTTGACATAGTCGAAAGCCAAAGCATGCACTCCACTATAGCGTCCGATACGAGAAGTAGGCTGATCTGTTTCGCTGAAGACCATTACGTTTCTACGTTCTGATTGCATGTTCCAAAGAAACATGCAAATATCCTGATTCTTCCGAAACCAGATTTGAAACCCAAAATTGATTTGGACACTTACACCGATCGATGATGAAAGCTTAGGAAATTACTGCGAGAAAATGCGACATGCATACTCCTTCCTTTTTCGATGTTGTCTTCAATAATATCCTTAGAACTCTTTGTCTCTAGCATTGAGTGTAGAGAGCCAGTGATAACAACTGCCAAGCAGGCATCAGAGATGCCGCTATAGACCCGGCCAATAAAACAAAGCCTTTTGTTGACTTCGTCTGTCGGCTTGCTAATGCAATTCAGGAAAAAGCATATTAAATGCACCAAAAAAGATTCGATCTACGGGCGACCTCGATGAGCAGAAGAAAACAGATGAACACATTTTCCCTCGAAGGCGCAACAAGGAGTGAAAATGTTATCATTCTCAATGAATAGAACCTCAGCACTGCATGGTCGATCCTCAAATCAGATATCCTTTAAAATTATACAACTATAGAGACCTACAAGATCATGTCTGTGGTACTTATGAATTTCAAAAGTCGTTGCTCAAGAGCCTAATTGTTTACAGATCAGGGAAATCCGCTGTTCATAAGATTTTCACGCTTTGACCAATCTTAGAAGAAACACAGGAGCTTCAAATCTATTGACTATTGACATCACAGGACTTCGCACATAATTGCAACGAACTACAGACACTTACAGCACTGGCGACTGAGGCCATATTGGCTCAGACAGAACAAGACATTAATACAACAGAGAGAGACAGATAGACACATAGAAGGAAAGAACACACAACAGAAACAGAAGAAATAGATTTATATTGTCTCATATTATCGCACAGGTGGCCTCAGAAAAGCTGGCGATTTTTGTAGAAAAAGAATGCTTACTGCTGAAGCTGGGGCTTGAACCTGCAGCATTTGGCTTAGCAATCAACTCCTCTATCCTCTGAACCATGGCCATCTGCCGCTTCAAATCTATTACTTTCACTTTAATTGCTTGTCGATTTCAATACAGATTGTCAAATGGATATAGAGAAATGTCTTGTGTTATTTCCCACAGATCTCATGAGTCTGCACAGACTTTTTGCGCAGACAGAATTCAATAGAAGTCTGATTCAAAGTTGGTGTCGTGTGGAGGGTCCACACTATTGAATTTGGTCTGCGCAACAGGTCTGCACAGACTTAAGTCGGTACGATTTTATGAATGATGAAATACAAGTCTGTAGAGACAATTCTGAAAGTCTGTGTCGCGTAGACCCCAAGTATTGCTAAACATAGAAATCGTTCAAGTTAATTTTGAGCAATAAAATGACGATGTATGTCTTTAAAAGCCCTTCGACAGTTAAACAATGTTAATTTACGTAAAATTTTCATCGCGACTTTGCAACAGAAGAACTTCGTGACCTTGACCTCATTTTGTCATATTTCCTCCTAAATAAGTTATGTCCCTAAGTGCCGTCTGCTTATTTATCATCCTCCACCACACGAGTTCATGGTCTGTACTCAAAATCCCACTCAAGTCTCAAATTAGCTATCAAAAACGTTTTTTATACTTCACTTACCGCTAAAACAACATTTTCATTTTCTTCCAAACGAGGCTACACATCCCTTTTAATCATCAATAAAAACGAAACAAAACAACAACTTCTAATTTGTCCCGACCGCAATGCTTAACAACCACACCCACTAACCCACACACAACATACTACTTATACTCAATAATTCAATCCTTCCCGTTTATTTTTTTTGTAAAGGGTTCATTGTAATGAACCTCACGTTATAGGGTTTTAACTCTCGCTCGAATGACAGCGAAAATGTCACACTAAACCACATGCTGACTAAAGCTACTACCAAAAAAACTTCAACCTCGAGACTAATTGCATTAAAAGGCCAACGAGCTTCATTCGTATAAGCTCCACAAAACCGTTCGTTGGTTCTCGTTTGGCTCGGTTCTACACAAAATCTCACAAACACATGTCTAATCATATCACAAAACTGACAACCAGCTAATCAGGTCTGTTTACATTCAACGGGCCATAGTAACTTCCTCTGGGGCTGGGGGGCTTGTCTTCATTTAAATAGAAAAATACACAAAGCTGGAATTGGGGGTACTCCTTTGCGTGCGACACATCTCATCAAGGAAAATGTTCCTCATTTTCACTACGAGCGAGCCTTGGAAGGCTTCCTTTGGATCTGACTTTGGCATTTGGAATTATATGACACTTTTGTCGGATTCGTTAATGCCAGTCGACAATGTCAATATGGAAATTTGGTGGAGCTCCCACTTCCTCCTCCTCTTTTACATGATTATTTCAATGCTCACTGGCAAATTATACTCTTCACTGTTTTGGAGCAAATAACGACGACGACAACTAGCAAAATCCTTCTGACACATGACACATCTCTCCAAGGCGCGAAAGACGTGAGTGTGTGTCTGTGAATCCTTTTTTTAGATTTACATTCCTATGCACAGCATAGCACGACGAACGTTCCCCCGCGTTCCCGTTCAAATAAATGTCAAAAGGAAATCCCGTGATTTCGGAGAAAACATTACGACACTTGATTTACCTTTTGCCATTTCCCGGGACAGCATTACACAAAATAAAAGGACTCACACGACAAACATACTCGAAGGAAAAAAAAACTCTCCAGTGCTCCATTGATTTGATTTTGGTTCTTTTGGGTGTGTGCTATGTGTGATGTGGGTCGAGGAGGAGTCCTTCCTCAAGGCAATTTGGGTTTTTTCTTCTTTTTTTTCCGAAGGATCCATTCGGTTTGCGATTTTCAAACAAATTATATCTACATATCCTTTTTGCTGATTTTATAGAAAATCAGGACGAAGAAATAAGATCTTCTCCTTCGTTCCTCTTTGAGTAGCGTGAAATGTGTCGCGTTTTCTTTTTTTTTTTTTATCCCGACAAACATTCCCCCAACACCATGCTGATTGATTAGGATTTGTCTTTGGAGATGGGGGGACCATGATGAAGATTCCATTTCAGGATAACGAACGAATAAATGCTCCCTTTGAGCGAAGAACACACATAAGGTTATTTCAATTTAATGAACCGCGCTGGGGAATTTCCTTGCAATGACGATTGAAATATTGTACCCGAAAGGATATAAGGAGGATGAAGCTCAATCGATGTTTGAGATGATATCTTTGGAGATCGACACGTGTGCGACAGGATTATTAGGTGGGAAATGACTTGATTAAAGTAAAGAGGGATCTAACATATTAGAGAGCTCTTTCAGAATGGGGATTTCGTCTAGAGGACCATTCTATTTCGTTCTGGGCGATGATGACTATTTTAATTAAATTGTGTAGTTAAGTGAATTGGGTGGCAAAAGAGTTTTCCTTTAACTCAGACAGGGGATGACTGATAGCTGACTGATTTGAGGTGAGAAAAGGTATTGTGCTGTCGGACCTTTTGACATCGAGAGTATAAGAATAGATGATGCCTGCAAGGTGGAACTCTGGAAACATTTAATTCGAGTAATTGAAAACCTTTTGTGGGTTCTTTGGAAGAGAATTAATGAACCGACATGTTTGACTGCAACTTCTTTGTGAGCAGTTTGAATGACATTTCCTGTCAAAAACCACCCTTACGATGGTTAAAGTAAAACAGTTTTTTGACCATTTAATGTCATTAAAGGAGAAGTCGCTAAACACAGACAGAATTATTCACGAATTAACTTTCATAATGCAGCCTAAGCCTGAATGCAAGTCTCCAAGCAAATAAGCAAATACTTCAAGACTAAAGCCAAAGTAGGAAAGGTAGGAACTTCTTCCCTTGACATTTCATTCACATTCAAGTATGCTTAGGCTTAATCTTCCGTATTAAGAACCTTTTCCTTGCTACGTCTTTCGGGTATAGCTTTGAATAAACTTTTGTCGGGAGTCGTGACCTATCGCCCGCCGCCGTGCCGTCTGCCTTCACTCCGTCAACGGAAAACAACGCACATGATAGTCTTCTTCTTTATTTTTCGTTTTTGTGCAGGGAAACAAAGTATGTTGCATAACCATTTCTGTGTTTTTGTTCCTCTAATCCCCACCAACGAGGCTTATGTGATGAAGCCAACTTTATGGTGCCTCTCTCTGTCGCTCCCTCTCTCTCGATTTCAGGGTATTCTAACCTTAGCAGCGGCGATAGTAAAACACGTTTCTTTTATTACTTCTTTTTTTCTATTCGACTTTTTATCCGATATCAAGGTGAGACCGTAAGTCTTATTGATTGGATTAAGGACTCTTATTCACGATTCCCTACGTCCGATGAAAAAATATTCCAACATCGACTTGCATGCGGCAAATTGGTAAAAGTGTTAAATCTCTTAATTCATAAATCGGATTGAAGTCAAACATTAATTTGAATCATTAATCAACACATCAGGCATAGAAAACGCTTGACAAATGACATTTGACTGGTTTACACATGGAAGCCATATTGAAGTGTCAAAACTGATGACATTTCTCTCTCTTTTGTATCGAAGTGCATTCAACAGCTTTCACTTTGCTGACAGTTGAATAGTTTTGAAGGAATATTTCTATTTCGGTGCAGGAGTCGATAAAATAGGATCTGTCCTTCGTGAGGATCAATATAGAAGGTCTCCTCTACCTACGATTCAGCATGCCAATGATTGATCGATTATTTGGCAGAAAATCTTAAGACATTTTTCCAAGGATCAGGATCCTTCTTTCAGAGATGTCCATTGTTATCATTTCATGTCCGTGACTTATTTGATTTTCTAAGCGTCTTTTAAGACCAAACAATACAATCATTAGGATGTGAGCAGTTTTCTTTCTTTTTTTTTGAAATTTCTGTTCTGAAGAAAATCCTTCGGACAAAAGAACAAATTGACGGAAAGGAAGATGTTAAAGGTGCCCTAATGTTGGGCAAGAGCAACATCTTTTCTATTGACATTATTGTCCATTACCTACTTTGATGCATGGATAATTGTTTCATTTGTGTGTTTTCTTTTCAATTTTGAAGGACAATGCGGACTAAGGAAAAGAACAAATTTTCCCAAAAAACTGTGCAATTGTGGCTCAATTAAATGTTTGAGAATCGAACAAAGGATACGAGGTAAGTGATGCAGTAGCATATGGTAGAAGATTTTGTTTGAGAAAATTAAGAGGCCATCGAAGGATGGATGGATATTATTTCCGGTTAAAAATGGGAACTATTGATCTTGCTGAATGCCCTTTTTCATTTAATTAAGAAATATACTAGTACGCATCCTGCTGAGGATGGGATTGTTTAATTTTGACATTCTTTAAGGATATAGGAATATATTTCAATTAATGTTGTATTGATGTCTATTGCCAGGTTGGGTAGTATTGACATCCTGTTTGGTAGTTCCTGTGGTTTAAAGGTCGTGGGAAATTACCGGAAGCTGAAGATTATGCAACTTGCTTCCCGGAATAGATTAAGATCGGATATTTTTGTTGAATAAAAATCTTCAAAGGTTAATTCGTAAACATAAAAGTAACTAGGTTTCGGACATAATTCTTCTAGCATTATTTTGATCTTCTGTGCGCTAGACTTTCCTGTCATTGTTCACTCCCTCATGTAAGCAAGATATCTGCTAGATTTCCAGCTCAATTCTTCCAAGCTTTATTTAACTTTTTTCTGTCGTTAAAGTTACACCAAAGTCCACAAAATTCAGCCAGTTCGTTGCCTTGTTATCATTCTTCAGCTTCGGAAATCAAATTGCTTGAATCCACGCACTTACTTTTTCGTCCTTCAGAAAATAATTTGAAATGGTACTTTAGTTTCATGAAAAAGGTCTGAACTACTCAATTGTCTCCTTAGTTCTGAGAAACAGCGATTGTCAAGTTCTTTATTACCAGCCTTAACCTAGTTTGACACTCATTAAATCTTTAATTTTTCTTTTTCACAAAAAAAATCACTGATATCCGGACTAGATTAGGTTAGGTTAAGGGGTTGACAGTTGTTGTCGTTAACCTTACACTTAGATCTATGCAGATCCGTTGTGATACACATGAGCCTTTCTGCTCAAATTGGTAAAAAAAAACATAAATTCAAATATTTAAACCATTTGGACGCATTGAAATAATAAATAAATAGGCGCGACAGCTCTTGAAGAGCCAAGGCCTAAGTGGCTTACTCTCATCAAAAATTATCTAGGTGCGTGTGAAGAATTGAGGGGACCTACAATTAAACGTCGATTCCGAACGGCAAAGTTGAGAAGCACTTTTTCATGATAGATGATACTCTCGGAAGTTTTGTCAGTTCTTCGCAAGAGGCAATGCCCGTGAAAGATCAATAAAAAATTACGGGCACGAGTAGGACTCGAACCCTCGACGTTCTGCTTATCGTTCAACGCACCTACCCACTAAGCTACGGACACTACTATTTGGAGGCATTGAAGTAGTTAAAAATGTTTGTTCCTAGAGCATAGACAGTTCTTTCAAGTCCTCTAAAAAAAAATTGCCGAGCAAATTCTTACTTTGGCGGCAAAGTGCAGGACAGTGACAGAGAAAGTGTGAAATGTCTTCATACACTTCCTTGTCACGCATCGTCTGAATAGATCATCTGAACTGGGTCGCATCTTTTTTTTATGATTTCCTCACAGATTAAGTCCAATAATTGTGCTCACAAGATCGCAATTGTAGTACCTCAGGTGTCAAGAAATTTCACCTTTCGTCAATCTTAATTGTAATTCTATTTGAAATCTCCAAATTCGTATAAAAGGTCAGTAAGCTGATTAGCTGTGCTTGGGTAACATCGAACGTTGATCCTTTTCCCGCTTATTCATCAGCTTTCTCATTGCCTGGTATAACCCTGCAGCTTGAGATCCAACAGAGTCTAGTGGGATTGCATATGCTGCGTGCAACTTTTAGCTATTCGTGGCAGCAAGAAACAAGCTTTGATTTTACCTCAGTTGCACACTGAACCAAAATCGGCAGTCATATTGATAATTTTGTGCTTTAAATTGAATATTTTGTTGTCAGTTTACAACCAATGACCGACGTAGTCAATATGATAATTTAAGATTTTCAATTTAATGGCGTCATCAAGAAATTGTTGATTCGAAAACCTGGGTTGTCACATTAATGATTTGCGTTATCAAAAGGTAAACTATAGTCGTCATATTGAAAACTATAGTAGTCTCATTCAACATGGTAGTAGTCATCTTGAAACCCCAAGTTATCAAATTGAAAACCACGGTAATCCTAATGAAAACAACGGTTATCATATTGAAAATAGTTGTTGAAAAATGAAAATCGTTGTTATCAACTTGAAAACAAAGGTTGCCAATATGAAAACCATGATTTTCTGTGGTTTTCAGTATTACAACCACTATAGACTTTTGAATTGAGTTTTTTTTTTAATGTGATTGCCGTGGTTTTAAAATGTAAGAATGCTGCTTCGGCTGCGAAAAATATCACAGTAGTTCAACAGCATTAAAAAAAAAGGATGCGCCCGTGTCCATGAAACCATGAATGTACTCGTATACTTACTTTCTATAAATTTATGAGTCATTCTTTTCATTCTGAAATATAAACTTTAAGAACTGTTTAAAAATGAATTAGATTCAATATTTTGGAAACATTTTATTTGAATAAATGTGAAATTTAAATTTGTAACAAAAAGTTAAATACTTAAGTAACTTATAATATAGTAATATATGAACAAAAAGTAAAAAAAATTACTGCTGATAGGCCAATTACATTTATCCATTATTTTATAATATATTGTTTGATCGCCGCCGCCGCCGGCCGGCCGATTTGCACAGCTTTCTAGAGCTCTTAATGCCAATTCTTCGTTCTGTTAATGAAAATTAAGAGAAAAACTGTAAACTTAAGGATACTGAAGCAAATATACAATATTAAGCTAACGCAAAACGAATTTTCAATCTACATTGTTTGTATTAGAATATGCTTACACATACATATATTCAAATATCGGAGATAATTGTTTCCGTCTCCAACTCCTTATAAAGACATTAATTTTATTAAGTATAAAACACACAACTTTAAAAGAAAAGAAATGTTTTCAAAAGGTAGTATGTACTTTTAAGCCTTTTTATTTTATATACTAAAAGTTAAAGTCTTATAAGAAATATAATATTTTCACCTATTTTAACTTTCTTTGAATTAAAATGTTAGATAGTTTTTTTTTTTTATTAATCTCACACAGAACTTTTTACGTCCGATAAACGCGGCTACCGACTGCTAACTCATGACATCATGTTCATTTGAAAATAATATTAGTTTTCAAATTGACAACACTATTGTTGTATTTGATTAACATAGTTTTCAATGTGATAACTTTAAATTAACAATCATCGTATTGATAAGCAAAATATTCTATTTGATTATTCCAGTTGTTAAAACGACAACTCTGATTTTCAAACTAGATACAAGAAATTGAAAATTTCGAATTGTCCCATTTACTATCAAGTTGTAAAATTTTGAGACGACTTTTGAAAATTTACATCATATTGTCAATTTTTTCCATCAATATTACAATTTACGGTTAACAACCAGTAATTGTCAATATGACAACGGTTATTTTTTTCAGTGCAGTAGTCACTTTTATTGCCGCATGGCTTTTAATTCAAAGGAAGTATCGTATCATGTGACTGTCATAACCTCAGTTTAGAAGACACTGCTTAATTGTGGAAGCCTAAGAGAATTGGTAAACTTGAGGGATTCCGAATAGAAGCATGCACCGGCAGCAGTATCCTTCTTGAAGCCACCAGTTTAGATAGTTATTGTCGATTCTCTGATGCATGGGTATGGTATATTTTCGGGGTTGGATTTTAACTTTTTGTGTTGACGTGCTAGTTTTGGAAAATGGTCTTAATATTGCCGTTGAAGAAGTCGCATGACATACAGCTCATCGTCTAGAACCTTTCCAGGCATCAAATGCATCGATGAGTCTTTTCCGATCGTGAGTTCTTCATTGTCATCTGTATTGCCCGCGTTTCTGTACAAATTTCTTAGATGTGTGTGAAACACACAACATTAATGCTGGTGTGCCACAGGGCTCTGTTTTGTCCCCGACGCGACGTTCTTTCTCATTTTTATAAATGATCTTTTGTGTGCAACTTCTAATCCAATACATCGTTTCGCTGGCGTAAGTACTCCTCTTCGAATGTGGAACTGCAACAGAAAAATAGGGTAAGCTCATTAAACTCTGACTTAAAAAGCATTGTAATATGGGGAATTTTAAACTGAGAACGGCTTAATGCTTCTAACACCCAATGCTGTCTTGTATCGTTGAAGCGAGATATACTCCCATGACATCAGTGAGTGGCACTTCCATCATTGAGACTGAGCAGCTTTGATCTGGCTATTCTCTATAAGACTTATCCGTCCGAAGCTTGACTACATTTCCCCTCACCGAGCTGATGCTCCAGCACCAACTTAAGTCTTTTGGATGGTATACGAGACATTACTGACTCCTTCCCTTTGTTAGATCACTTTCGCAACGTTTCATGTGTCTATCTCTGTTTTATAGTTACTTCTACGGTCAGTGCTCTAGTGAAATAATCAGTTTCATTCCTTTCCTTAAAAAAAAGCCCGAAATACTCGCGCTCCTAGAAATGCCCATCGGTTCTCAAACACAGAAAATCGTTCTTTAGCCGTACTTCGCGAATGTGGAAAATGCTTCCACACTCTGTTTTCTTAGGACTTCAAGACACCGACACCATCTCTCCATTCCTAATGATCGCACTGTGTATCTGGAATAAAAGTATAAAAAAAACTCCTTTAGTGTGTTAAAAAATGGCTAAAGTTGTTAAAGCTATTCCCGTTGCTGCCATCATATGTAGATATTCTTATTTAATTAGAACCTAGCTATAGTCCTCTTCGTCTTTTCTTTTTCGATTTTTTTTTAATGATAAAACATACAGTAATAAAATTTTGGAATTGATTTTCTCAGACAGAACTAACAAAACCCTTAGAAGCTGTTTCCAATTCCAAACTCACAATTTTTTTCTTCTTCGTCTTTTTCGGAATCAAAAAAATGCTCAAAAAGACTTAGCTTTGGAAATGAAATTCCTTAAAATAAATTAATGAAAAACCCTGCATTAATTTCGTTCCGTCTTATTTTCTCTCTTTGAAGCAGATCTTCAACCCGCTCAAACCCCCTCATTTTAACCCAATAAAAATCCTATTTCCAATGATATAAAAAGCAAAAAATCGAATCGATTCACTGGCTGACTTTTTCTCTTTTTATCTATTTCTCGTCGGTCGTCCTCGAAGCGCAACGAGAAAATGAAAAAGTTTCAAATTCAATCCATTAAATTACATCGCTTTGATACTTAAAAATCAGAGAACATCTCATTCACAGGATATTCGCGCTATCCTACACTCGTCCGCCTTCATTTCTGCTCTACAACCTACACCTACTCTACTACTTCCTAAGACCATTACTAATATACGAATTTATATACCCACTTTGTGTGTCTTTCCCTTTTTTGTTTTTTTTTTTTTGCGATTGCTTGACGAATGGAACGACCAAAGGAACGAAAATCCCATCATCATCATTGGAATTGGGAATCATTTGAATCGTGTCGAAAAGAAGCTTCCAAGTCGACGAAATAAAATTGAAAAATTCAATTAAAGCGCCTAGAATCGCAAATGAATCAAAATGCGAGAATCAAATCGATCAGCAGAACAAAAAGGAATCTTTCTCTCAAAATACTTGAAGTGTGTTTTTTTTGCCTTTCTTTTGGATCCTTTTGAAAATAAGATGAGATTTTTGATGGCAGGACGATTTAAGTGATTCGTCTTTCGTTAACATCCTTCGACTGATTTGAAAAGCACAATGCGCAAAGTGGTTCTGCTGCTGAAAGGCAAACAGCAATAATAAAAGCTGTAACGTCTTCTTTTGCACGAAAAACGAATTTGCAATTTAAATGAATTTAATTCAAGGAAAAATACCCCACCAGAAAAGGTAACTTTCTACCAAAGGACATATTAGCAAGATGATTCATCAGACTAACTGATAGATTTCATGGACAGGCCACTGACATACAAGTTTGTTGGGGAGAATTTCCAGTCACTAACTTGTGACACAAAAGTTGACAGGAGAAGAAGTATCTTTGTGAAGATTTCTTTTTGTTTGTGGGGGAAATGGCTGCAAATGGATTGCACCCTTGGGGGATGATCTCTACTGAGATTTAACAACATTTTATGGGGGTTAGTGTTGTGGGGATTCATTTTTCTATTGCTTGCCCTAACCGTAATAGAAAAGAATCAACAGTTTTTGAAGTGTTGAGAATGCTCCCCATATCCTGCACACAGGAGTAGTATTAGGGGAGACTATGCATATCGTTTGAAAAGATCTCAACGACACTCGATGATGTTAATAAATGGTTGAATCTAGTTTTTATGGAGCATGAATGATGCTATTAATCAAATTTACTGTGAGTAATCACATTATTTGAACCTAAGTGGATGGTATGTGGCTGTGGTGGAGTTCTATCAGGAGACTGACACTGAATCATCCAAGGGGGAGTTGGTGCGTTGGATAGATAGAAGCGTTGGAAATTACAGATTACGAGATTATACTTGTTGTTTGAATAGCTGAGATTTTCTTACGATTTCAGAAAACTTATAAAGTGCACAAGTAATTATTTTCACTCTTCTTCAGTGCAAGTGCAGTTTTAAACCGGGTATGCATTTCAAGAAGTGAAGCCACATGAAATTCGGTGTATTGGCCCAAAATAAGATTACTGTTGATATTATTGTTCATAAGCGAATTTTGTTTAGCAACGTAACCCACTTTTGGTCAAATGGGTTGGTTCGTCAATTAACAAAACTGCCGTGTTTGTAGTGATGATAATTCTCAAGTGTATGGGAGACACCTTACATCAACAAAAACTGACTGTTTGATGTGCTAGATTACTGTCTTTTTGGTTCATCATTTGATTTGAACCATCATGATGTGAAGGATCCGCAGTTTCAACAAGACGGCGCGACATGCCACAGTTCGTAAGATGCACGGTAGCCAAAAGCGCACTTCGGTTAAAAGAATTAGGCTTTTGGAGGCACAGCACCCAAAGATACAAAGATTGACACAATTGCAACACTGATTATATTCCACCATTATTAGATTTAAATAGGAACTTTTCTTTTTTCATACCCGAAAGACAAGGTTAGGATCCTAACTTGCTCATCAGCCAACTGGACATCCCCTTCTATACTGACGGGTCTAAATTAGAATAAGAACAGGAGCCAGCGTATTTTTTCAATCTTTTAACATAAGAGAATCATATAAACTCCCGGATGACTGTATATGTTTCAGGCTATGATTTACACCATTAAAAAAGCAGCAGAACTGATACACCAAGAAAAAACTAAACTCTTCGTAGATTACACTTTTCATGGACAGCCCAGCAGCCATCGAAGCCTTAGCCAGTGAGACCATAACATCCGAAGCGGTACTAAGTTGTAGGAATAAACTTAATAAGGGTCAGAAGCAAATAGAAGTTGTAGCAGCCATCCAACTGGGAGACCACACGTCCCGATTGGCATGCTTAAAAGGAAAAAGACCTTAGAACCAAAGAGCAGATCAATAACTCCTGGAAATCTGGAAATCCAAGAGCGATTGTGTTATCTTAAGAAGTTTATGACGAAGAATTAATGAAAAGGATAATCGGTATATCTTATCGCCAAGTCAAAAGAACATAAAAATCTTGAAAGGTGTACTAACAGGTCACTGTTCCATAGGTGCAATGGCCAATAAAATGGGAGGCTGCGCACCCGATTTCTGTAGGAGCTGTCAGGATGAAAAGGGAAAAGAAACCACCTAGCGCAGGTCTCAATGGAAAATATGAGAAGATTTATTGATAGCACAAGCTGGTTCGTAAACGAACGGGTATATGTTTACAAGCAGTCTTAGAAGCATCATTGCTACCATTTTAAATAGGGGATCACAATGGACCAATAGGCCCCCGTGTATGCATCAGCTTCGTGCTTTGCACACCCCTCTCTTCCTGCCTAAATGTCACAGTTCATGCCACAATTATTTCATTGAAAGAAACATTCGTTAACCCCATGCTATCCTGTTATGGACCCATGATTTGGTGTCCAAGATCTTGCTATTAAAGGCCCTCCGCTAGGGCTTTCTGCTTCGTTTGATAGTTATTAAAACGAGTTTTGAAGAAAACAGTTCCAAAATGTGGAAAATCACTTTCTAGAACAAAAGTTCATAGAACACTTTGTCCATTCCGAGTTTACGGTCAATCTGATTGGCCAACTGAGCAAAACAATCCGAGTAGTTATTGATCGTTTTCCAACTAAGCTAACTCTATGGATCAGCATGTCAAAATATCACGATTTCCTCGGCCTATTTCTTTTGCAATAACAAACAGGCTACTGTACGTTTTAAGTGACACATTCCTTACACAAGTGGTCAATTGTCCCTCTGGACCTCTGGATTATATTTTTTATGATGTTATTTTATTGTTTGATCTATGTCGACAACCCTGCAACTCTTAAGGAATTAGAAGCTAATATTCCACCTACGATTGACGCCATGTAGTAGTGCTCATGGCGTAGTAGTATGTGCGTTGGCTGGTACGCAGAACGCGTGGGTTCGAATCCTGCTCGGTCCTCATCTTTCACGGGTACTGCCTCTTGTGAAAAACTGACAAAACTTCCAAGGGTATCACTCTGTCATGAAAAAGTGCTTCTCAACTTTGCCGTTCGGAATCCGCTATAAACACGGGCAATAACACCAGCGCCGAGATCAGACGAAGATTAACTCTTGCTCATCGTTTCTTTGAACTAAGAAAGCAATTGAGTGGAAAATCCCTCTGTCGAGCAACCAAGGTAATGTTGTAACACCCTCATCATCCCAGTCCTACTGTATGGTGCAGAAGCATGGACCTTGACAAAATCGGATGAAAGTGCATTAGGCTGTTTCGAGAGGAAAGTTCTTCGGGTCATCTTTGGCCCCGTGTGCATTGAAGGGGAATGGCGAACAAGATATAACAGCGAACTTTACGGGTTGTACATCGACATGGACCTAGCCAGAAGGGTCAAGGTCCAGAGACTCAGATGGTTCGGTGATTTAGAGCGGATGGACACCAATGCTCCGGCCCGGAAAGCCTTCGACACTATTCCCGAGGGACGTAGTAGGAGAGGAAGACTGCGTCTCAGGTGGCACAGTCAAGTGGAAGAGGACCTCAATCAACGTGGAGTGTAAAACTGGAGACAGCTAGCTAGGGACCGAGCTGGCTGGCGGAGACTGTTGATTTAGGTGTCCCCTTAAGTAAGTATAAGTAACTTAGTGCGGGCAAAGCCACAGGTACCAGCTAGTTCGTAATAAATGTCGTTAAATCATAAACCATATTCTTATACTAAACAAATAATCGAAAATATTTCTGTTTTGAAATAATATTTCAAGTTCTAACGCTCTTGAATAAAACACCTGTAAAAGTTATTGATCTCTTGTTTTTATTAAAATTGTTTGATCGTCGAATCTGTGTTTGAATATTGGTCTTGAATATTGTGAGTGCCTTACGATAAAAAACAAAACAATTGTTAACTTTATTGCATTTATACGCTTGAATACTCAAAGCTTACCTACCTTTCATAATTTAATTATTTCATTGCATTCAATAGAACAAGTTTTTCTCTTGCCTTAGAAATATTGTGAGGCGTGTGGTAATCATTAAAACGAGAACCTCATTAGCTTGAATTGATCTTCTACTTAAGTTCAATGAACGCCGATTCCGAACGGCTGAACACATTCCAGTGACGAATAATACTCTGAAGCTTTGTCATTACTTCACAAGAGGCAGCACCAAAGAAAAATGAATTAAAAAAATGTTAGAAGAAGACCCACACGCATTCAATACACATAACCATTAAACAAAGGTTACTTCCGTCCTAAAAACAAAGTCGTTGGAATTTTTCTCACAAGAATTAACAAAAAATGACAGTTGAAACAACAATTGATAAAAAAGGATTTATGCAAGAAGAAAATTGCAACAAAATGATATATTCATAGAAATGCCTGCCTCGTGTTCCACCAGACACTCTTATCAGCTCTGATCATTACAAAAGAGCAGGGCGGGCGGCGGCTAAGGTGATAAATGAATAATTTCAAATGATCAACTGATGCTTGCACATTTTTCAATTTCAAGAAAAATGTTGCAACTCACGTGGAAAATCCGAAGGAACCACGCTTATTTTTGTTATCTCCATTCGAATGCCTTCCCAACTGACAGCCTTAGCTATGATTTGTGTTGGCGTTGTTTTGCAAATTTGTTGTGATTTTTATTTTAAGATGTTACGCTTTAATAAGATTGATCTTTCACTGATCTCTGTTTAGTGTAGAAATATAAAACAACTTTGTGTTTTTGAGATGAAACTAAAAAACTGAAAACATCACGTTTACCCAACTGATGTCAATGTTCGTCTATGCTAATTGAAGTAGTGCACTTTATCTTTCCCAGAATCTGTTTAGTTTCTATTTCTATTAACAAAAAAATAAACGATTAACTTAATAAATCACAATGACTCGTTTATTACTGTGCTTCTGCTGCTGATCGATCTTCAAATCATAAATCTACAAATAAACTGCAGTTGGAAAGATAAATTCAATGACTTGTATGTTAATGTGTTGCTTCAAAGCTCGCCTTTAAGTGGCGATTTAAAGGCAGGCAGTTGTTTTTTTAAATGGTAGGTACTAGATACATGCAAGACGGCAAGGAAACAGAAAGTAGTAAAAAAAAAGAGTGATAATGCCATTTTAATTGGATTTTCAGACCATTGGTATTGACTTGTAACCTATTAAATAATAAACTCATTTGTTTATTGTTTTCTTGGCATTCATTTCGTTATCAGCTTTCATTTGCATATTTCAGGTTTTTCAACTGTTTTGCAATATTTTATTTCTTTTAATTTTTTTAATTGAACATTTTCGCTTTCATCTCTCTTAAGAAAACTTCACCTTCAGCGATATGAATCCAGATTGCATTTTTTATGATCTTTAAAAAGGCTTTAATTGACGGAGTTTCAATTTTCTTAACCTCGATTTCGTGACATTCATATTTCATCTTGAAGCACTGTTATTACTTACGAGTACTACAGAGTAAAAATCAATGAAAAGTTTGGCCCGGGAACCGTACCCAAACTTAGAAATAAAAATTGTTTTATTTAAACTCTGATTTTATTGAAAAATTATTGTCCTTATGCTGCATTTCTTGCAGAGACTGAATGTGCATTTTAAAATAATCAATTATCCAAAAAGTAGGCTATAAAATATTTCATGACAAAAGTATACTTCAAAATATTCTCAATATTTGAAAAATATGCTTTGAAATTATGTCATCAATTGAAATAAAGAATGCATCGTTACAATCTAAAAAAAAAAAAATTAAGTGGCGCGACGGCTCTTGAAGAGCCAAGGCCTAAGTATCTTAGGTAAGGTTAGGTTGTATTGGCTGCCTAGTTGTTTTTGACTCACTTAGACCTCAAGAATCCGTTGTGATACCACAAAATACTCATGGGAAAGCAATGAACTTAAACAAACCAATTCGTGCTTTTAATGAAGTTAGAGAGACATTTTGTGTCGATCATTGCTAATTCACTGGTATTATCGAAGAAGGGATTACCGAGATAGTTATTCCTTCTAATGGAGAGTGCTGGACATGTACATAGAAGGTGTTGGACTGTTTCCTCTTCCTCCTCGTCCATGCAGCTTCTATAGAAGTCATTTGTGTAGACCCCTAGCCTCAGAGCATATGCCTGCCTATGAGGCAGTGTCCTGTTATAACTCCAATTGTAGAGCTTATATTTTGTCTGCTCAGGGATATCAAGCCTTTTGACCGTTTTAGGCCATATTTGCCTGGTGGCTAGGCAGGTACCCTGTGACCATCTAGCATTTGTTGAATCTAGAGCATATTGTTTGAGATGATATTTGTAGCAAGTGGTGTTTCTATGTTATGTTTTTGTCTAACATTAGGCAGAAGTGTTTGGTTTTTGGCGAGCTCATCGGCTTAAGTGCCTTACTTTCATGAACAATTCTCTGAGTACGTACGAAGAATTGAGGGAACCTACAATTTAACACTGATTGCGAAAGGCAAAGTTATGAAGCACAATTTTTTCCATGACAGATTGATACTCTTAGAAGTTTTGTCAGTTGTTCGCAAAAGGTAGGTAGATGATTCTTCGCCTTCAAATGCTGTGCGCCTTCAATTGCTGAGCAAGTTGCGCATTAAAAGTTAATAATTTCGAGATCTTTGTGGTTACCAGTGGTTCATTTCGGAGTTTTCACGACAAACAGCACGAAGAACCAAAGTTTAAGAAGCCTTGAAGAAGACCACAACACTATGTCGATTCTGATCGGCTTATTTAAAGAGTACTCTTTCCGCGAGTTCATCGCAAGATGCAATAAGGGTGCGACTGAATATTGGAACAAGTGCCCACTTAACAAGATGGGTGCGGTGGAGAACAAGGTGTTTGGTATCGCACTGCACGCTTTGTTATAATAAGCCCACAAAAAAGAGGGAATTATGAGGGCAAAACCAACACTTTAGTGTAAGAGGCATTAAATCTCAATCACTTCGGTAGCAAGCTGCGAACTTTCGTGGTTTTTTGTCTCGTACTAAGTAATTTAATGGATGAGACTGGTTGTGAATTCTATCTCACAAAGTGTAAAATTCTATATATTTTATGGAATTTGGTTGCTGCTGCATTTTGGTTGATGAAAGTGGTTTTTGGGTAAACTGTTGATGGTTAACGGCGCGCGGTCTTCCAGTGAATAAAATTGTTGGAATTGTGGTTGGTGCAACGTTTAGTTACTAATCAGGAGTCAGCCGACAAAACAGCAAATTCATCGAACACAATCTTGAATAAATACTGTATGCTATTAAATTTTCTTTGAATTCCGATCTTCTCACTCAAAGAATTGTTTTACTTAAAGTAACTTAATCGCTTCTAAATCGAAAAACTATTTATTGCCTTAATTTTCCGAAATTCATCTTCCTGGCAAGATTGAAAACCAAATCCCACCTTTAATTCTCTAGAACTGTTCTTCCCCAATAAATAAATTGATCACCACAATGACCACAAACATCACTTCACTTCACATCTCGAGGATTATAAAACGATTTTCTGTTTAACTATAAAATTATACACCTCAATTTTTAAGTTGAAAAAAAGGTCATTACTGTAACATTGTCAGTACCACCTTGTAGCCACCTTCTAAGACTGACCTTTTGTTCGATGAAACAGAGGGACCCATCAGCAATAAGAAATGTTAGAAAATGATCATATAATTATATTCGTATTAAATTACAAGGATCATTATTCAGTAAGGAAACCTTTTGTTTGGTGTAGTTCGAGCCCCATCAAAATGTATCTTGCATCTGTGAAGTCTTTTGGGTATATCATCAGTCGCGTTCACCAAGTATCATTTTTCATCTTCCATCACCTTTTTTTTGGGATGGTGTTTTGTCTTAAATGGAAGGAATGTCCAGTCCTCACCTTTTCTTAAGCATGCAACATTCAGTCGAAGAAACAGTTGTTGTTATCGATAATCGATCGTTTTGGTCAGCAGACAGTTGGTAATCGAACAAGACTGACGAGAAGTAAGGAAAATGTGATCCAAGGGCGTTGCAAGTACTTGCTTATTTTCATTAAAATCCTTTGAAATAAAATCAATGACAGTGGGATATTCACCTAAAAATCTCGAATATTATCGATATCGTTTTGAGCAACTGTTATTGAAAGTCTGTCTTTCGAAAGTGAAACCAAAATTTCAACGAGCCCATAATTTATCCTTACGATTTCAGCGTTGGTAACAAGAATCGACAATGACCACTCAACAAAAACCAAATTATCCGCGTCTCACCTGCCTTTTTTAAGGACATTATAAACATTTCATTTACCTGCTTGTGGTGGTGCTACTTTTTGTTTCTGATACGTGCCTTCTGCTATTAAAAATATCAAAGAGAAAAAATCCTGCGAGGATTCCTTTTGCCACTTGACCCACGTCAATGTCTTTCGGTGAGCCTCAGTGGCACCTGCCTATTTCAAAAAACGTATTCCACCGCTGCGCCGTAAATCGATAATTTGCGTTCTTTTTGTCTGTCTTTTTTTTCGATTGCGACAGGTTGCATGGTAATAAAATTGCAAACCAAAGGAACATTACAAGGATTTAAACGAGGCTATCTTGGTATTATTTAAGGCTTTAAAAAGGACTACAAACGAAGGACCTCGTTTTTCAGTGTTACATAATAAGTAACCACCGCACCGTCACTGTTTCTAACACAAAACAATACAACATAAGAATAATATCGATTTCGGTTTAAAAAAAAGGAATCAAGGATTGTGTGAGGGGCGTATGACCAGTCAATCCGACTTATGGTCGTTGGGTCGGATGGAAAACATGTGTTAGACGGATAAGGGAATATTTTATGGGATTTTTTTTTTCTTAGGGCCCGAGGTTTGTACTTGAATTGCATAAAACTGTGGACGCCGATAAAAAGGCAGTCATAAACTATAACGACTGAGACGATTGAGGTGAAGTCCGACTAATTAATGAACTTATTGCAGGCGAGATAAGACTTTGAATTTGAGCCGAAAGACCGACAAAGTCGAGTGGCAGGTGAATTTCGGTTTAATGCGAATCGGGAGTGCAGGTTGCTAACGTCGTTTCCTAATTTAATGCACAACATGCGAGTGTGTAAGGGTCTCAATATAAATCATTCGTCAAAATCGGTTCAGCAGAAAAGTCTTGAAATGTGTTTTACTCAAAAGACTGAAAACATGACCCATGAGAATAAATTTACGATTTTGAAGTTTCTGTTTCCTTTTGATAGACCGACCACACGCATAAATATTTAAAGTTGATATCCCTGAAAATTTGCCAAACCAAATATTCACAGGAATTTATGTTCCTTCCATTCCATGCATACCGCCCAGAAGCGTCAAAAAATACAAACTCAAAAAACGTTCACTTCCTTTTTCCTCACATATTTACACAAAATTAATAAACCCGTTATTCATAATCATATCGCACAATTTTCGTTTGTTGTTATTGTATTGCTTGTTGTTGTAATCTGCCTGGTGGCTGGTGTCATAAAGTTGCATCCTTTTAATTGTGTCATAATCGTGTGAACAAATTCACTTCCGTTCTGTTGAACGGGAAAATAAATTCCCATAAATCACAGCTTCGCACAGTGTAGACCCTTTCATAACGCTCGCCTGAGCGGGTAAATGAAAATATGAAAATAATCCCCTCTTCAATTATTTTTTTTTCTCGATTTTTAATTGAAGCCACAAAAAATGTCACAAAATTTCAAGAACTTCCGCTCGGATGAATGGTGTGCCGGTGTCTCGCTTCAAGACCGAACGGAACGACCGACATGCATGCATACGTTCTCAAAGACTAAGCATGCGAATAAAAGGCTCTGTTTTGTGGATAATTTTCAGCTTTTTTTTTCATTCGTCCCGTTTTTTGATCGTCTGACGTCTACCGACTCATCTGCGGATTTGGTTTCATGGTTCCTTGAATTCTCGATGTTTTTTTTCTTCCTTCTGTAGAGGTATGAAATTGACACCAACTCGGTGGTATAATCCACTTGGCACATCCTCCCATTCATGAATTGTGTTAGAAGGAGTATTCCACGTTCGTCGGTGGGGCTCCAAGCCCTCATATCACATGTGCTACTGTCTTTCATTGAGAAAAACACAATTTTGCAAAGTGAATTAAATTTTTTTTTGCATCCTCAGGTCTTTTTTTCTTATTAGAAGAATGCAGAAGGTATGTGAACTTTTTCTTCCTCGGTGACACAATATTTCGCATAGTCTACGGCAAACGATTATCCCAGAAATCTGATACCTTTCCACCAAAACCAGTTTATTGGCGATGAGTTTTTGGGCTTAAAACCTTTAGTTTGTTGTTGATGACATTCCTTTTTAGTACGAGAACGAGAACTTTAAATTATGGGATGAATGAAGTAGACAGAATGGCAAGGTGAAACGTGTGCAATGTTGACGAGAGTGGGGATGAAAAGAGGTTAAGTGAATTTGCTTTGGAAAATTTCTTCTCTGTTTACATTGTGGATATGACACAGTGATGAAGTAGAATACAATGAAAATGACGACAATGTTTAAGGATGAAGAGGTATAGTTATCCTTTGTCATATATCGTAGAAGGTAGTAAAACGGATGAAGATGGGGGAGCTGTGGGAATGTAATTACTCAATCTATTAACCAGGTTTCGTGAAAGGATATCAAATTTATAATATCGTTGGCAATATGACGATCGATATTAAAGTGGTAATGTATAGTTTGAAGGAGATTACCCTTCCATCATCTCGAGGGGAAAAGGGTATTGGTTTTGTTTTATTCTGATAAAGTGATAAGGCTACATACAGTAGTGAGGAAAAACTGTAAGCATTGAGAGAAAGGACTCGTTTGAAATGACATAAAATTCTATTGCTTCAAGATTTTATGAAAATGCGTGCAATTTCTAATTTAAAGTGACCTGGCAACCGTAGAAGTTTTCTGAAACTAAATATTTTCAGAAATGGTATGACAATTTGTTTCATTATAAATTTTGTTGTTCTTGTAGATTAATTTGTTACAATATCACGACATTATTTAGAGGACTTTCTTAGAAATCAATTTATAACGAAAGGGGCGTCAGCATCAGTGAAAATTATCGATTCAATTCAAGAGTTTCAAAATTTCGTTAAACATCGATGATATAAATTTGCAATTAATTACAAATGCAAGAAAATGTTCATTTACTGGCATCTGGCAAGCCTCTAAATTTTCTAAATGCAATATTTTGAAAATTTTACTATGGCATGTGTTTCATTCCACAAAGCGTTGTTGTTTTAGATCAATTTTTGCAATATCTCGGCAGAATTTCAAGGACTTGCTAAAAAAATCAATTTATAACAAAAAGGGGCGTGGCAGTCTGTGCAAATTGTTGATTCAATGTAGCGTTACAAAATTTCGTCTAACTTCAATGATCGAAATTTGCAATAAATTAGAAATGCAAGAAATTTGTCATTACATGGCATATGGCAACCCTGGAAATAAAATGCAATATTTTGAAAATTTTATTATGGCATGTGTTTTATTCCACAAAGTGTTGTTATTTTAAATCAGTGTTTGTAATATCTCGGAAGAATTTCCAAGATTATCTGAGAAATCAATTTATAAAAAAAGGGGCGTGGCAGTATATGAATACTATTGAAAGAAATCATATGTAATGTACGTATATAACTTTTACATGAAAAATCTGTCCATTCCTAAAAATTTAATTGAAATCATATAAGTTTTTGAATAAAATTGTCTCTAAAGTGGGAGTGGCAATGAGTTCGGGTTTAGTGAAAAAGGTAAAGAATTTTGCTTAGGAAACTTAAATAAAAGTCAGGCACCCATATGTAAAGTAGGCTCATTTCAGACAGCCTAAACATTACCTCTCCATTTAACCAAGAGTGTAGCAAAATTTTTGAACGCCACTGTGTCACGTAATATTCAGCTTAAAGCATTCACAATCGTTTGGATCATATTTCCATCAAACAAAATATGCGCATCATGTCGTCTTAGCACGTCTTTTCGCCTCTCAATCAAAATATCTTTAAAGGATTTCCATAATCAGGTTGTGTCGAATGTCGATGTAACAGCTTCCATTTAGATTATTGTGACAACCCCACCTAACAGAGAAATGCTACGTTCCAATGTGAACCAGAAATCAATTTATTTATGTTCTCAAATAATACACACGTCGCGTCGCGTCGAAGGAAATCTGTCAGAATTTCTTTCTCTTTTTTCTTATTATCTTCTCTGATCGATAACAAATGTTCCAACACACGAACATAATGCAGAACTCTCCTCTACCTGTAGGTGGTTCCCAAGCATCAGTTTTTGTCTCTGTCAAAATGAATTTTAAAAAGAAAATGTTTGATCTGAAGAAGAGAAAAAAAAAATCCGACGAACAAAACAAGGTCTGAAATCTGAGATTGTCATCTGGTTTTTGTGTTTTCGTTTTGTTATGCTTTCCGTCTGTTTGTGTTTTGGATGATATCTTACACTAGATCTAGAAATCTCACCCGGTTTAGAAATCGACAACTAGGGTCATGTCGGGGTTTGAGAACAAAGTCAAACTCTGAAACAAGAAACTCAAAAATCTTGAAGAAATTCAAAGCAACTTCCTGCACCTTGTTCTGGCACTTTTTCTCTCTCATGAAATCACCTCAAACTGTTGAATCTTTCAACAACAACAACAAAAAATGTGAACAGTAAATTTTTGTTATGTCATTTGAAATTGTTAAAAAAGTATCTCTTCGATTGCTTCAGAGCACCTTGCATTTCTGTAAATCGTCAAAACCAAAAATTTGGGTCAAGGAGCATTTTTCTCAAAAAATACCTGTAAATCAAGATTATCGATGAATTGCTTTGTAAACATCGATTTTTAAGCAAGTTTTTGTTGAAATTATTTTACATAACAGCCAAGATCAATGAATCGGTGATTTTTCGTCGCTGGGTTAAGCCAAATCAAGTTCACACACAACTCATCAGCCAGTCCTTGACTTATGTTAATTTTTGGTGTAAACAGAAATTCCGAAATTTCATAGTCAGAGAGTTACAAAGCTGACTTTTTTTGGTTTTGTTTGTTTTAATATTTTAAGTGTGGAACGTGGATCTGGTTAATTAACACGCGCCAATCAGTCTGGAGCCTGTGGTCGTATATTTTGTCAAAACAAATTTATGTAGTTCATTAATAGTATCCACATTATGCATGTTTGTTAAAAAAAAAAACGACCCGAATTCATTATATTCTTAATTTCTTAGTTCCGTTTCGGTTAAACAAGGTTGCCAAGTTTCTTTCAAAGAAAAATGATTGATACGAAATGTTTTGTGGTCCCTAAACTTCCTTAACTAAACACTTAAACAAATGTCTTTGAATAAAAAAAAGACTTCCAATTAGTGTCAGTTGGTAGTAGGTAAGGAGGCACTCTAGCCTGGGAAAATTGCAGATTTGTTATTTTTATGGAATCTTTCTACTTTCTAAATTCTTTCTAGCACTAAACGTTCTCTAAAACTCTTCCAATTCCCTTATTATTTCTTAAATAAAAAGATTTGCTTATATAATTTTAAATTTAAATTTTATTTGTATTTTAAAGTTTCTTAAAATTAACTTGGAAATTAACTTCAGTCTCGTAGCACTGGAATACTAATTTTTTTTAAATTAGGTAACACTATTTATATATATATTTTTTAATATTAAATTTAATTTTAAAAATATATTTTATCTAAAATTTCTTATTTCTAAACAATAACAAAAATAAATAAATATATTTAACGAATCACAGCTCTTAAGCAAAAACAACTTGCAACAAAAAATATTTTAACTTTCTGTTGAGGATCACAAAAGTGTTTGAACATCCTGGAATTGATTGTGTTTGGTGTTTTTGAGGATAGTTAAACGTCAGTCGTTTGTTTTTCAGTTCTCTTTTTTAATCCCCGAGATGGTCCATCATTTCTCGTCCTTCTTTTTTTCAGTGAGTAAAACTTTTGATATATCCTCGTTGGACCATATTGGATGTGATACGGCTGGTGGTGGTGGTGATTTTATCACACATGTCCTTGTCATCGTATCGGATGTATCACTTGTCTGAAATTGTTGTTGTTGCTGTTGTTGCTGTTGCTGTGGCTGACAGCCCATCGCTTCTTCATAGGATGGTATCGAATACTGTTGCAATGCCATACGAGGTACATTCTGGCACTTGACATTTTCTGTCAGTGGTATCGGTGTCCTCAGTGACGTTGTTGTTGTTGTTGCTGCTGTTATGGAACCACCCATTGATGGTGATTGTGGTATTGTTGCGTCTGTTGCTGTTGTTGTCGTACTACTCGAAGTTGATAAATCCTGATGTGTGTCCACCAACTGGGCCTTGGACATCAACAGTGACTCCTTCTCGTTCACCATGAACGCACCAAACAATGCCGATGGATAGACAATTAAACAAGAGCCATTATTGTTGCCATTGTTGCGGCCAGTTGATTTTTGCATTAACTCCAGAGCTGCTTCATATGATGGCAGACCCGAGACTAGAGTATATTCAGGAACTGGGTCATCTGTGTCGGGATTCAGTTTGGCTGATTCGATGTCTTGTGACTGTTGGAGATTATGACGATCTGCAAAGAAATAGAGAAAATCATGTGTGAGTGGTTTGTTTCTTTTTTTTTTATTTTGGTTTCAAATGGATTTTGTGGGAATTCGATGTGAAAAAGAGAAATCTTCTTGCATCAAAATGCATAGAAACTAATTAATTTATCATAAACAAACTGGGTGAAAGTACGCAACCATGTGGAACCCCATGCAAATGTGCTAGAACGAACAATAGGAGCTCATTGCTTGCCCTGCTTTACGGTTGACAAACAAAATTTGCATATAAACAAAATTTAATTAAAAAATATTTTCAGGTGATTGTATCTGTTGATCTCCAGAAGTGGGAAAAATTATTATTTTATCGATAGGAATTTTTCGTTTGACTTTTCAAACCCAAACACACCCAGATCGCTTTGTCTGATTTCTTTGTTTTGTTTGCCTCTAGTCGTTTAGATGTGAGAACTTCCGCGTTTGTTAAAATGCTGCTCCACACCAGACACATCGATTGTGGCAATGCAATGAAATTGTGTAAAAACAATAAATGTGCAATATCAGTTTGTATAGAGTAAATCGATCTTCTTCGCAGATGTCAGTCGTCTCGCATTTGGATTTATTTGCTTTCATTTTTTTGATGTTGTTTTCTTTTCAATTGAATTTTTCAGTTCATTATTATTATTTGTTTGGTATTTGCTTTGTATTTAACTGGGACTTTGGCAAGTCGAGAGCACAGTGCTCATCACTGACAATATCGATGAGTGACGATGGTGACGGCGATGTATAGCGAAATTCCCAGTTGTGCGATGAGTTTTTAAAATTAACGTAAATATTGACAGAACTGAATTTAAATGAGTTGCCTTTGACCAAGGCTCTTGAAAAAGCTTAACCTAACAAGCCCACTTCATGCCTCTTTGCACGTTCAACCAAAACACATTCATTAAAATTCGCGCAATTGTGCGCCATAATGACGTTGATGAGTTACGAGATGGTTTCACCTGATTTTCGGAAAGAGTTGCCAACTTTTGGGGATGGGAGTAGGGGCAGCATAAATCAATTGATTACCAACACAATTGTTTGATTCGAACAAATAATGAAAAAATACATGAAATCGTGTTTATTGATTTATCGAAATTGGTTCGTTTTTAACATTTGGCTACTAATTACTTCGCCTAACATTTTAGATGAACTTGCATGTAGCCTCATAGAGAAGCGTTTACAATGAGTAGAGATACTCTTTGTGGTCATTTGTGTGGATTAGCATAATCGAATTTAGAGGAATGATCCTTTTCCTCCTCTGATATGCAAATTAGTGACAGTGTATCTATCTGGAAAGTCAATCAACATTCAGGTGGGTTTTTATGGTTGGACATCACACAAATTCTGACCCTAGAAGTAAAAAAGCTATTTTACATTGTCAAGAAAAATACTTTTGTATCTTTTGTTAGGATCTGTCTCTCGTTTTCGGGAGATTGCTTGTATCTTGATGGGAAATTCAGTGGCAGTGGGCTATTCTAATGTAATTTTCTATGAAAATAGAACCTTTTTAAAGTGGTCTTCATTTAAAGAACGATGTGTGTGGGTTAACGTAGAGATTTTGTATCTTTTTTCGGCTTCCATTAGTTGACAGTGGAGTGAGAGGAAAGAAATATTACAACAGGTAGCTCGAAAGGTTATCCCATCAGACACTCTATTTGTGAGTGGATATAATGTTGGGTTTTGAAGAACAAGTTTTAATTGATGTCCCGACATCCAGTCAAGTACTTACTTAAGGTAAAACACTAATTAAAGGTCGAGGGAAGTACATATTTAAACTTTTTCATTTTGTATGTTTTTCAAAGTCAAGTGCGTGGCTCGGTTAAATGCCTTTTGGGAGGAGATAAACCCAAATTTGTTGTTTTTTTTTATAATGCATCTGACCTAGACCTGGAAATTAGTCAGGAAACAACACTTCGGGATGGAGAGATAAGAGAATTTTTGAAGAGATAAGTTTTTTTTTGAACCATCCAAAGGCATTAAGTTGATCGTGAAATTTGTTTTGCCCTTCGGAGAGATTGAAAAATGAACAAAGCACAAGCTATTGACATGAAATAAATGGGGCATTTAAAATTAGACACATTGGTGAAAGCTGATTCTAGTGGACACTTTTGTAACAAATTTTTTTGACTTAGTGGCAATAAATTATAGGGAGAGATAGTATGTTCTGGAAGTAGATTATTATTTTTTACGTCATTAGCGACCTTCACATTTGAATATTTACTACAAAATTTGAGTCAAATATTTGATGATGGTCGTCTTATTTCTAGCTGGAAGACTTCTTCTATTCCAATCCCAAATGGGTTTAAAAGGAACGAGGGAAAGAAGTAGGTAGTCTGGGAAAAGACGAAATTTGCACTCCGATTGCAAGAAGTCATTTGACTGCAGTAATAACGGCGGTACCATTTCAAGACGACGAAGAAGAAGCCATCAAGTATTGAAGAAGTACAAACAAAAATTATTATTGGCGCCCAATGGCATGTCAGCTGAATTGATCAAACCTGAGGACCAAGTCTTCAAACAATTCATACATTAAGAAATATCGGACATATGCCGAAGATATGCAAGAAGACTGGCGAAAAGGACAAAAAACATTTAACAGAATGCAACGATTTATAGGGGTATAACATTGTTGAGTTCTACAAGATCTGAAAGCCTGATAGGAAGAAATCATAATCTTCATATATCAATCTGGTTTCAGACCTTGAAAACAGACTTCTAAATCAGGCAATGTAAATATGTACCGAATAAAAAAAAAAAATCAATGAACCATCTGCCATCACTACAAGTAAACTGAAAAGGCTGCATATAGGCTGACCATGGCAAGCGTTTTCACTCAAGTGACGGTTTTCTGAATGCAATTTCCATGGAATCTGACTAGGAAATCGATTTGCCTGTCTCCTTTTCAACCTTTAACTGTTTTTTTTTTTTTAACGCAGAGGACGTTGAAATCCTTCGGATGAACCAACTAGTAGTTCGTCGAAGAACCTGTTACTGCACTTAATTGATAACAATAAGTTGTTGCTCTCATCTGTGGAATACGCGGTATAGGACAATTCAATTCTTCAACAATCTTGACTTGGCACTTGAAGCCATCAAGTCGATAACAGTGTAAACGAAGAAATACACAGATGACTTCTCATATCCAAATATCAGAGAATTAAGTTCTGTCAATGTTCTGTTTATCCCAGTGCTGCTGTATGGTGCAGAAGCATGGACCTTGCCAAATCGGATGAATGTGCCTTAGATTGTTTCGAAAGGAAAGTTCTTCGGGTCATCTTTGGCTCCGTGGGGAAGAAGACATAACAGCGAACTTTACGGGTTGTACAACGACATGGACCTAGCCAGAAGGGTTAAGGTCCACAGACTCAGATGGCTCGGGCTTTTAGATCGAATGGACACCAATGCACTGGCCCGGACAGCCTTCGACACTATTTCCGAAAGACGTAGGATGAGAGGAAGACCGTGACTCAGGTGGTGCACTCAAGTGGAAGAGGACCTCAATCAACTTGGAGTGCTAAACTGGAGACAGCTAGCTAGGGACCGAGTTGCTGGCGGAGACTGTTGATTGAGGCCTAAGTCCACAACGGTCTGTAGCGCTACCTTAAGTAAGTAAGTAAGCAATGTTCTTTTCAACAACAGCAGCAAAAGTCTATTTGATAATAAGTGGCTGAGGTCTCGGAAAAATGCCACTTTGACTCCACAGGCGATATTATGATAAGCCATATGTCAAAGTTATACAAAATATTGCTTTCGACACAAATTGAGTAAAACATGTTAACTTTATCGATTTATCGTCGAACCTGCATCTTAAAAGCCTTCATTCAACAACATGGCTCAAGGACATAAAGTTCAAGTCAATATTTTAAACTCTTAAGTCACGTAGTCACTATTGCATCAATCACGATTATTCGATAATTTTTTTTATTTGTTAACAATTAATCTTTAAACAATATAGATGCTAACTAGGTCAACACATTAAAAAATTAATAAACAAAAAATTTCAACCACACCACCACAACAATTTGTTTATCTCGCTTGAGCCCCCATAAAAAAAAAGAAAAAACTTGTGGTAAATCGATATAAAACCTTCAACGTCATTTCCCAACATTTTGCGAAAAACAAGTTTGATTTATTTAAGAAAAAAAAAATATTTATCTCAACAAAGTTGCAAAAATAGTCAAAGATAAGATAACAATGGCTAAAGTCACATCTAATTCCAGAGAACCTTCAAAACAATTAGTTGACATGAGTTAAAGTCTAAAACGACATAAAGTACACCGCACCTCTCCCTAGCAAATAGAGAGAAATGACAATTTATCAAACTGACGAACCTTTCAAATAAAATATTGAAATCGAAAGGTAAACGAACCATAATAATAAAAAGCTTCCTATCTCTCCACTTTTGCCAATTCAATTTTGCTGTTCATCAAGAAGACCAACAACAATACAAAATTTCACTTTCGATTGTTTTTTTTCCTCTTGTGGATTTAAATAAAATGCGTTCTTCCATCGTTATCTTTTTTTTTTGTCGTTTTATAACTTTCACCCATGTTAATATGGCGAGACCTTCAAGCAAGTCAAGCACGAAAGATAAAAAGACACAAAAGTCGTTTAATATACTTTTTTTTCTTGCCTTTTTTAATTTGATTATGGAGGGCAATAAAATTGATTTTATTTCGGTCTGATGGTGGTCTGTCGTCCTCAGATAAATAATAACAAAAATATATGTCGAAAAAATTGTAATCCATTTATGACGTTAATATAGAAATAAAACAATATTTTTCTGTTGACATTTCATCGTCAAAAATGGCTGTCAGAGAAAGAGAGAGGACGCCACTACTGACAGCATGATGTCATGGTGATAAATTGCGACTCTACTGTAATGTAAAAAATAAGCATGATTTTCGCGCAAATAGTTAATACTTCTTTAAACTAAATAAATCACTGGTTTTATTTTTTGCACGTACGCCACAATTTTCATTGACTTTTGTTGTGCTTGTAGCTAAATGATAACAATAATAAATAATTCTTGTGATTAAATCACGAAACAAGCATTTACTCAGTTCAGAAATTTATAAATTCAAAATCGATTAGTTGAAAAAGCTATTTTTAAAGGGGGGTCAATTTCGACTCCATTTGACTAATTTTATTTGTTTTTATTTATTTTGATAAGAGATTACAAAATTTGAATATTTTAAATGGCGTTTTGGATTAGTGTCAGGGATGTTGTTTTTGCATAGTAACCCAGTAAATGGCGGGGACATTCACCCCAAGAATGTTTAATTTGATTTGGGAAACGTTATCTCCTATTGAAGTTCGAAAAATGTCTTGAAATTGTTTAAGTGGGAATTTTTAATCTCCATAACGTATAAACATTTTCATCTTTTTGATGCCAGCCTTAACATAAATCGCATGATCCCACCAAGGGTGTCATTGTTCCCCCAAACAATGCAACCTATGTATTTTATGATCGAAAATCGTGTAAGCCATTGCTTATAAGGCATCCCACACGATCAGTTACAATCGATAAATTTAAATTGCGTATATTTTGATAATTCCATAGATTTAAGTCTGGGATTATGAAAATTAAGGTGTGGTTTGACATCTCTTGCAAGAAAAGAAGAAGAAGAGGTCGACTTTTTATCCAAACGCACATGTCTTGGATTTATTATTTGTTGAATAAAATTTAACATGTTTTAACTATATTTATAACTAAGCGTGCCATATAAATATTATTAGAATGGATAAACGGGTTATTTTGAAGAGGTCTTTTTTTTATAACAAAATCAGTTTTGTAATATTAATTTGCATGGAGACGAATAAATTAAATCCCATGGACTTGTTTTGAAACTGATCTTAGAAGATCGTACGATCGGTGAAGATCGCTGACATCCAAATTAAGTGTTAAGTCTGGCTTTAATTAGTTTCGATAGTTAATTTGAAGTCCATGAAGTTTTAAGACCTCTCGGTAGGCAAAGAATTTGAATCGAAGATCAGTGATCTCACTTTCATTGAAAAACTATCAGAATCGATGAAGATCACATTCTTCAAACTAAAGAATCGCTGAGAAACAAGATTATGTTGAAGGTTTTGAAAGTCCAGCCATAAGCTCAGGGGCCTTGATTCATTTATCAAATTGAAGATCACTAAGATTGAGACTGAAGATCGTTTTTTTTTTTCAAAAAATTCCCATCAGAACAGATCAACTGGCTCTCATATAGTTTCTTAATTCGATTCTTTTGAAACGGAAGAACGGTCGTTCAAGATCACTGACTAAATTTTTAAAGGTCAAGATCACTTGCTAAAGAGTTAGTGAAAGTGAAGATCACTTGAAAACATTAAAATTGCTTTCGACCTACATCAACCAAAATGAAGATCATTTTATTTCTAGAACAAATCCACTATCACAATTCTGAGATTACATATCAGAGATCATCGATCATGTAATTGAACCGAAGATCACTGGCGATCGTTCAATAAATTCAAGATTACTTAATTCTTTCTGCGCAGAAATTGAAAAAAACTGTTGACAAACAATTATCAAGAAAAAAGTAAACAATTAGTTGGAGTAAACAGATCACTTGTCAAAAAGCAAACAACAACAACCACCGTTCAATTGTTTGCACAAAGATTTGAGATAAGTTACACTTTTTCTAGATTTAACCACGATCACCCCCTAGTTTTCTCTTGAAAAAACAAATCTCTTTCTTTTTTGATCAAAACAAGAGCCAGTGTTGACTGTCATAAATTCCTCGGCTCTTGACTGACCCAATTACACTCACAATAATCATCCGTCTTCTTCGCGTGACATTTTGAGTAATTTACGATCATTACATGACGTAACAATATTTTATAGATCAAAACAAATAATAACGGTTCAATAACCGATAATTACTAAATCAATAACAACTACAATAATTGAACTTCACAAGAACAAGCCTTGAGTCGATTCAATTGTTGATCGCTTATCACATCCCACTTCTGAAAAATTACAAACAAAATAAAAAGTCTACTTACAATTCCTCTTCCATTGTCTAAATTGATGATACAGAAAGCACGAACAAATACAGAACACCATCGAAATGATTATCAACGTCAAAACAATGCCAATCCAAATTTCATTCATGAACTTGTCATACTCCAATTGCTGTTGCAGCTCGTTAGCTGCAGCCGCAGCAACGCTTGTCGTTGCAGCCGTTCCAAAATCAGACGAATCGATGACAATATGATTGCGCAGAAGATCCATATTGTGACCGCTACCGGATGAAATTTCACTATTCGAAACACGGATACTATTGTGACCGATTGCCGGACTGCCACCGCCAAAACCGAATAATGTTTCACCGATTTTTTGAAAGAACTGATTTCCCACAGAGGCCGATCGATTAATCGTATTCAAATGAGACGTCTGGTGTTGATGCAGATTAGCGACTGAGGTGATCGTTGCTCTACCGGTTGCGTTTAATAAGTGAACTGATTGTGAGAGATCGTCAGCGACGGCGCTAGAGTCGTCTGATGGAGCACTATTGAAGAAGTGTGCAGCGAATGTATCTAAATTCATGGTTTGCGGTATATCGAGTCTAAATTCACGATCAAGTGTGTTCATATTCTATACACGATCAGGTGTATGTGTGTTTAAGTGATCTTGAACGATCTCTATAGTACGCGATCGATACAAAGAAATTTTTATGGAGCGATTGACTATAAACAGATAACTTCGTCCGAAGTGTACGAGGTCTGGTTGTTAACTAAATGGAATTTCAAATTGACGCTGAGAGAGTATGTTATTATTGTATCTCAGTCTCTCGCCAGTATCTTGGAGTCTTTGTTTTGTTGTGTTTGAGTCACAGTCGATTGTAGAGGTAACCGGGTCTGCTATAAGCAGGCACGACACGATGCACGTAGTCGAGACGATTTTGAGTTGTTTTGTTCTCGTTTCTTATGGATTTTAATCTGCCGGCATTTCTTTTTTCTTGATCGCTTGCTTGGAGCTAGAAGAGATCTCTTATCTCGAGGGTTTTTCACTCAAAGTAGTAGATTACTCTGTTTGACTCAAACTACCTGTTTGAGTGATCTTGTCGTTACTCTACTTTGTTTCCAATAGAAATTATCTATTCAGAAAATGTTAATGCCTCTAGAGAAGATCGTTTTTTGTATTTTTATGGAATGAGGAATTGTATTTTAATGCAAATGGGTAATTGAAATGCTGTAGAAACACTATGATCATGATCATATAGATCACTCTGAAGTCTGAAGATCACTTGAAATGGGAGAAATTAGAATGTTTTCTACGTTCTTCATTTCAAGTTGAAGAATATAATCGGGGAAAATGACAAGATCACTTGAACATTTGAAATCTGATGCCTGTTGAAGGGTTACGTTTGTTGATCGTGAGAACTTCGATCAATATCTTAACAGTTTGTTTTAAATTTTCGTTTAATTAAATCAGTAGTTTTGTTAACTTCACTGGAGATCGAAAGCTTGATAAAAATTGAAAGCTGATATGACTTGACAATGAAAATTGAAAATTTGGTGAATGAGGAAGTTTTTTTTTCTCAAGGAAGCACTAAAACAGTAAAAACGTAAAAGTTCGATTACCGATGTTTTTATCGCCTTTTTGCTGAAATCTCGTTAAAGTACGATAATTTTATTAGAGATCGCTAATTTAAGGTTCATTGGGCTTTACACTAAATTATCCAAGCGTTCAAGGTCACGATTATGTTAGCAAACATTAAAAAAGTGCCAAGGGCTAGTTGAGAAATTTAATTTGAATGAGATGCTTTGGCAAGATCAGTAAGGGAATTGTTGAAGATCGCACAGGGGCGAAGGTAAAAGCGAATTTAACTTAAATTAAGTGTTAACTGAGGTGATGAATGTTTCCTCATTAGCGAAGTCTGAGTTGTGAATCAGTAATTGTTTAACATTAATTTAAATTATAAAAACCTTTCCAATAGAATTGAATGTAAATATTACTCACTGATTTATTAGCTTACATAAAAATTGGTTACGACTTGACTGCTAATTAAAGTTAAAAACAGATGTCAGGGTGGGTATGGGTGGGTATTTAGAATATCCCTTTCAATGTGCAATTGAAATGTTATTGAAAACTTAACGACTAGTCTGTAATGGTTTTAAATACGATGGTTCTACATTGTTTATGTTAATTATAGAATAAATAAATAAATAGAGTGGCGCGACAGCTCTTAAAGAGCCAAGACCTATGTGGCTTACTCTGATCAACAAATTACGTATGAAGAACTGAAGGGACCTACAATTTAACAGCGACTCCGAACGACAAAGTTGAGAAGAACTTTTTTCATGACAGATTGATACTCTCGGAAGTTTTGTCAGTGCTTTCTTCGCAAGAGGTAGTGCCCGTGAAAGATGAAATACAAGCTTTATGGACACGAGTAGGACTCGAACCCACGACGTTCTGCTTAGCAGCTAACGCATCTAACCACAAAACCATGGACATTACTGTTAATTTTAGAAGCTTAATAGCATTTCAGTGAAACTATTAGTTAAAGTAAGAGTGTTGCTACAGCTTCGCACGCCAAGTTGGTTCAGGTCCTCTACCACCTGTGTGCCCCACCTGATTCGTAGTCTTCCTCTTCTGCGAAGACTCTACGAACCGGAGCATTATTTTCCATTCGCTCTATATGACCCAACCATCGAAGTCATTGGACCTTAACTTTTCTGGCTAGGTCAGTATTGCTCATACAACTAATGCAGTCTCTATTTATGAAGGCTGGATCAAAAATCACTCGAAAAAATTTTCTCTTGAAGCAGATCAATGCGATGTTTTCATGTTAGTCCATGTCTCTGGACCATACTTTTGGACCGGGATGATGAGGGTTTTGTACAGTGACACTTTAGTTAGTCATGAGAGAACTACTCAATTGTCTTCTCAGTCCAAAGAAGAAGCGATTGACAAGATTGATTCTTCGTTTGAAGTCAGCGCTGTCTAGTTTATAGTGGATCCTAAGTATACAAAGTTCTTTACTACCTCGAAGTTAAATCTATTAATGCTGACGTTTGCTCCAAGACGTCGATGTTGGTTGTCCTTTCTTGCTGACAGCATTAACTTGGTCTTGCCTTTGTTAATCGCTTGACCCATCTTCCTGGCCTCCGTCTCAAGACTCACGAATGCTCCACTGACACCACGCTTTGTTCTTCCAATTATGTCAATATCGTCTACGTATCCTTAGTAGCTGGACGGACTTTTGTAAGATTGCGCCTCTGGTGTTGACGTTGGAGTTTTGCTCAATCTTTTCAAGAATGATGTTGGGAAAATCGCATGACAACGCATCGCTTTGTCTAAAACCTTTTTTGACATCAAAAGCATCTGTTAGGTTTTTTGCGACCATGATGGAACAGAGTGAGTTTTCCATTATCATCTCTCACAGACGGACGAGTCTTTCTGGGATGCCAAAACTAGACATTACTCTATATAAATAGTCTCTATAAACGCTGTCATACACGGCCTTGAAATCGATGAAAAGGTGGCAGGTATCGATTTGAAGTTCCTGGGTCTTCTCCAATATCTGCCGTAGAGTGAATATTTGATCGATGGTGGACTTTCCGGTGCTGAAGCCTCACTGATAAGGTCCTATCAGGTTGTTGACGAAAGGTTTCAAACGTTCTCACAGCACGGCAGACAAGATCTTGTAGGCGATGTTTAGGAGACTTATAATTCTTTAGTTGGTGCAGTTCAGAGGATCTCCTTACTTGGGGATCGGGCATAGGGTTCTGAGATTCCATCCGTCGGGCATGCCGTCCTCCGACCAAATTTTGCAGATGAGCTGGTGCATGCTCCTAACCAAATCATCTTGCGCCAATTAAAACTTGAAAATCTCTCTTTAGATATGAGGAAATGATTCTAAGCACTGTCCGATCTCGATCTCGAAATTATCATCGTTTTTGAAGTTCTTAAGATCGTACTGTCCTCCAGGTATCCCAAACAATCTTACTTCTCACTCAATTTAGAGCATTTTTTCTACTTGCTTCTAACTCTGGGAAAGCATAAAGCAAAACAAAAAACATAAGAATCTTTTCAGTCTACCGGCCTCTATTAAGTGCATTTATGAACCAACAAAACAAAACTAGAAACCCAGGGAGAACAAGAGCACAAACATAATAAAAGAATTATGATGAACAATGGGAAATGAGGTCTATTCTGTTCTCTGTGTAGGTCATTCCACAACATGAAAGACAAAACATTTCCAACTACCTGCTTCCATGATCCATGATCGTGCAGAACGAAATACATTCCCATTCCGCTTCATGTCCGACTTGATTCCATTTAAATTTTCCCTCAGAACAGAAAAAAGAAATGAGAGCACGTAACAATCCGGGGTTGGTCTCCGAACTCGAATATCTTTCTTTGCTTTGATGGACAAAGTCATTGAACTGATTAGTTCCATGAGTTTCCTGGAATAAAAAACAGGGAAGATCCTTTTGCAGCTTATCTTGCGTGATTGCTATCCATCGATCAATCGGACTCTTAAACGATTCCAAGGAAATCGACATTGAAAAGTCGCCCAAAGATATAAAAACGAAAAGTTATGACTCCACAGGTCCGGAACTTATGATCTCCCTTCTGACAGTTTCTCGATATGCGTTCCTAATTTTCGTTTATTTTTTTGTCGGTGTTGAGTAAATATTTAACAAATTTAAGTTGAGGTTGAGGGTGATGATGTGAAATTTGCTCAAGATACAAATTTGACTTTTGTTTGTGTTTGGCTTTTTGGAGTTTCAAGACCCTCGAGTCTTAAAAACATAACAAAAAACAAATAGAAGATCGTTTTGGAGTCTATGTTTGCTGGTGGTAAATATTGCTCGTTGATAAGGAAAAGTAGACGTAGTATAAACGTTTGGGGTCTCGAAGGAAGTGTGGTGTTGCATGTCGGATCTGTGATAGGAGTCGTAAGGTGTTTCGAGATGCATGTTAGAGATATGTCACCAAATTGACGTATTGATATTGATCGGAGATATTCAGTTTAATATTTTGACATCATTTTGATCTTTAAAGCAACAGGTGGAAATGTGTTTCGTGTTGTTTGTATATCGAAGATGGTTTGGTAATATGTCAAATTTGACAGGTCTCATAGCAATTATGATCGATGAAGAAGTATTTCTTCATTTGTTCAAAAAATTAGTCGCTAAGGAGAATTTTCGACGTTTAAACATTTTTGTTAAAGATTACTTAAGGTCAGCGTAACGTAACGAACAACAATAATCACCTGCTTACTCATCGCTGTCATTAATCTCTGCAAGAATAGTATGTCTAAACATTCAATGACTAATGAATCAAAGTTACATGTTGATGACTTATCATGTAACTCCTTAATTATAGGTATCTGTATGTCATTTAATACGAATGTAACAAAGTTAGAGTTTGATACCTAATTAAGTAGGACCCCAAGACCTTACAGGCAGCTCGCTGCTAATTATTATTTATCAATAAATTCTTATCGAAACTACTTAAGATTATGAATCAACTTAATTAATCGATTAAAACAGAAAAAAGTAAATTGCTCACTCAAAATTACATCTGTAACAGTGTTATGGACGCAACGTAACGTTACGTCGACAAAAGTCAGTTTCTTGTTTTTTTTTATTAAGTAATTAGGTTTAAAATTATTATTCAAAGCAATCCTAATAGATGTTTTACTTCTCATCGGCTTATTTTAAATATAATTGAGAAAATGAATGTTAAGCTGAAGTAGATAGTAAAATGACAGCTGTCTGATGACGTAAACAGAAAAAGTATTGCGTTATCGAAGAACTACATCTCTTTTGGTTTTGGTATCATCGGTATCGATTTTTGGTGAACTGGAAAGATGAATTTTGCAAGTATGAGTACGAGTTATTGGTGTTGATGCAGCAGCTTATAAAGTCAGTTTTAACAGGGAGGTGGATCTGGCCAGCAGAATAAACCAAATTTGTATGAAAATGTTATCGATATGCAAATTACCTGTATGCTTTAATTATCATTATCTTAGGCATTGTTATTATGATGATATCGATTGATTTTTACCTCGTTCAATAACCTCTTAGAAGCGTTTTCTTAAATATAACTACTTATAATTCTGAAATAAATAAATAAACCGTTAATTCATCGAATCATTATCGATAAATGTTAAGATAACATTTTTATGCAAAAAAAAAAAACACCTCACGTTAACCTTTTTTCGCATTTTGCGTTCCCTCATCAATAAATTAAACGTCAATTACAGAATTGTTATCAAAATTCATATATGATAGTAAAAGCTGTTCAAATAATGGAATTCCAATCGAGTTGTAGTTAAAAAAAGCTTATTACGTAACTCGCGGTGGCATTAAGCTGCCTTTTGTTGTTGTTGTTGCAGCTGTCAACGTCTAGCAGATTAATTGTTCAGAGAGTATAATTGCCATTTTTATAAGTACAATCGTGCACAACAATCGAATATGCAAAGATTCAGCTTGTCCTGTCACCTGATCAACACTTGGTCTATGTAATTAAAATATCAACTCGCCACACGAGATGCAGGGATTAAAAAACAAAAAAACAAACACTTTGATGATGGCTTCTGTCAGGAGCTGTCACGTGCAATCGCATTGGCTTTCAGTCAAGTTCATCGAGGCTTCATGTGATGATAAGAACAAAACGGCACGATTATGCCATAATCCAATTGAATTTGACAGATGACAGCTTGTGTCATAAAAAAGCCATCAGTATTTCTTAACAAATTTGCAAACCCCAATTTGACCATCAAAAAATGTTTATCAGTCTACCACTAATTCGCCACAAGGCACATTCACTCAGACGATGGGGTAAGAGACAAAAAAGCGAAAGTAAACAAAAATACCATATGGACCGTTATACGTCACCTAGTTACTACAGTGCCTGGCAACATTATGCCTCAACACTAAATACAAAAAAAAAAAAATAAACTGCAACACAGACACGTTCGGAATTAATTCTGTTGCAATATGTTGAACATGGCACGATGCATGGAGCACGTATTGAATGTTGTCCCGAACCGGTAAGTCCCCTGCAGTAAACTACACCAAAGCATCGCTAGACCGGTAAAAGTGTGCAGGTTTGCATTTTTTTTCTTCGTTTTTCTTCGCTGAATGCAAGCATTCTGCATGCCTGAATGGGGCCGTCGTCGACGTCGTCGTAGTCTTCGTCGTTGAATAGTCGACTTTTGTGTGGTTAGTTAGCTCTCTCGACTAGGTGAATGCGCCCATTGACCCAATTACCTTGTGACTCTGTGGTAACTGGTAAGTCGGCTTAGATCGGCGATTTATTAGCTGTGAACTGTGAACGTGAAGTTGTGTTTGGTTGTTGGTCTTGTAGCGAAATTTAGGCTCACAGAGGAATATGGTTTGCTAAATGCTTTTTGGGGAATTTACCTTTAAAGAGCTTTGTGGCTGCTTGGTTGTTGTTTGGAACAAGAGAGGTAAAAGCAACAAAACTTGTTTGATGAGATTAAATGTTGGAAATTAAAAGGTTGATAGTGTTGCATGGAGGCATTCAGGCGATTAGTGGAAAGTCTTAAGCCAAATAGTAACCAATTGTATGTGTTTGAGCTTCAATTAGAAAAGAAACGTGTCGTTTTAATAGTTGGAAAATTGTCTAGGGAAGGGAAAATGGGATATAGCCGCTATGGTTTTTGTGGATTGGGTCATTTTGCCTTTTGTACTTGGGTACAGATTTATGCTAATGTGCAAATCGTTGTATTAATGAGTGTGTTAAATTGATAGTAAAGGGGAAAAAAGAAAATTGAAATCAATTGTATACTTTTCAGGGTTGGTAGAACCATTAAGTTTGACTGTTGCTTTATTGAGGTCCAAGTTGATAAGTTCTCCCTTCTCAAAGTCTTTAAGGTATACTGAGGTCCAAGCAGGAAGATTCTTTCTTCACAGATTGTGCATTAGAAACTACTTGCTTTTCTCCGTATTGGGCGCCTGTCGAGATATGAAATAAATAAAGTATTCACACTACTGCTAGCCGGAACAAAGCGTTTAAATGCCACGAAAATAAGAATAGGTAAGTGTCTCCATGAGCTTCCCTTACGTCCTTATTCTCACATTGGGCGCCATTCAAGATAGTATTACTAAAATAAAAATATCATTGCATACTTTTCAGGATATGAGAAACATTAACAAGGAAAATTGCCCCTGTGGCTAGTTAAATTGCATGAAAAGGTTGGGAAATTCGTAGCCCATTAACAAATTGTAACAAGTAACGAGGCTGACATTTAACTCCTTATCCGTTGAAATAAAAGTGGATAACTTTTAAAAAGAGCAATTAACACTCAACTTCCTTAATTCTAACCCTTTATCGTCCCACAAATAAACATAAACAATAGATAATAAAAACAAGGAAATAAAATAAAAATCGTCCTTTAAACAAATAATATCCATAAACTCTTTAAAAAACACTCAAACCTCGAAAGAGAAATAAAACCAAAAACAATATTTTCTAAGAAAAATATTGTCTTCCTTCTTTTTACAACCCCATCGTTAAAAAAGTAAAAAAGCCATTACGACTCTCATCATTTCATATCATAAGTCATAACCTTCCACAATGGAAAAATTGTTTTTCCAAGAATATCCTTACACACACACACAAAAAAAAATAGGACCAACACCAGAAACGTGACAGAAGTCGTAAAAAGTACAAAAAATTCTTCATTTTTCTTGAAAATAATTTAAAACTGACGAAGAAATAAAAATCAATTTTCAACTCAGCTGGAATTTAATTTTCATCGTCCTGAGAAGAAAGAAAGAAAAAACTTTAAAAAAGAGAGAAAAAGGATACCTACAAAGTGCTCATCGTGGAGTAAGAAACTCATTGGTAGTCATTATCCTCTTTAGCATCTTATTTAGCAACTTTCAAAAACCAAGGACTCGCTCGAAATATGCTAAATAAATATGGTGTCGAAAAGACACTTGCAAGACCCTGATGACTCGACAATGGCAAGGACATTTTCAATAAGAAGAACGACGAACCCCTAGAGAAGCAAGAAATTCAATGAGAAAAATTCTACCATCGATTTTATTGTTAAGCAAGTGAATTGTCCTCAAAGATAAAGAAACAAAAAAATTATACTCTGCAACACTATTTTACAAATCTATAGAAATGCTGTTGCTGTCTTATATCTAGGCGTGTCATTCAAAACCATTAGTCGTAGTCGTCCTGGCCTGGACGTTCTTTGTGTTTTACTTTTTTTCTGAAGAAATCCTTGATGCACAGCACGAGCTATTAGGACAACAACTATGATCACTAAATGAAGCCATAAGGCGAGCTACAGGATAATAATAATAACACAAATAAATGCTTGCTCACGTTTTTCCGTTTTGTATTCAAAGAAGGATATGCCTGTCTGTAACTATTTTCCTGTTTAGCTCACCACTGCTGTGAGCCTGGGAAAAATTAAGGCTACCTTCCTCCTACCAACAAAAATATGAAAACTCCCGCTGAGTCCTTGCTGCAAAAGTATATTTCTCCTTTTTCAAGTTCTAAGGACAAAACAACATCAAGTCGACGACAACGACGACGACGACGAGTCAAATAATTATCTCCCATTTTTTCCTTGGAATTCGTCCTTACAAAAATTTTATAACCAAATCCAAGGACGAAAACTTGAACGGGAGTAAAAAGAGCGCGTGGTTGGTTTGAAGTGAGTTTTGTTTTTCAGGACATTTTACAAGAAAACATTTTCCAACGATGATTTGTGTTGGCTGTAAAATACTTAGCAGGTTAATTAGAACCGAAAGGATGTTTCGCAATGTCCTTGGTCGTCGTCGTCGTTGTAGTCGTCTTTCTACTGTTTTGGTGTTCATTGTTTTTAATTATATTTTTGTTTAAGGATAAGGAATATTGAAATTAGCTGCTTTCACTGCAAAAAAAAAAGGGTTTTTCTCTATTCTTTTTGGAATTCCAAAAAGTCACGGCAATGAAGTTTTCCAAGGAACGAGTGACGGAATATTATCCACGTTGTCCTTGGATGTTTATTGTTTGTTATGATTGAAATAAGGGACTTTGGGAAGTTGAAAAAAACTTACTGCGGCACGATCTGGTGATTTGCAAAATGAGAACATGAATGATGAATGAACTTTTCAAGGTTCTGCCTGTATCTACTTAACAGTCTTAACGCGAGGAAGAATTTGGACACTAAAATTTCTTTACAGAATAATTTATTGGGCAAATATGTTTAGTGTTATTTTTCGTCGTAAATACCTTAATGCTTGGGAGTTTTAACAACTCGTAACACTAATTTACATTTCTCTTTGGTATGCTGGCGCTTGATTTTTAGTCTTTTCTTCAAATTATTGAATAGGGACCTCATTAGCTGATACCTAATAAATATTTAGAAGTCGAGCACTTAGCAATTTATCTGAAAGTATGTCACGTTTCGAGAAAATAACCTTTTTCTTTGTTTTAGAATGGTATGCCGCAGGGTTGGGTTGTCACACCGCAATTTTCCTACAACAATAAAAGTCAAAATTGCATTTAATCGTTTAACTTCACATCGTTTAGCTAACATCCAAGGCAAGAGGTAAGAGCAAGTTATGCATGATATCCGGAAAAAAGATCAGATTCCTAAGCAGCACGAGTTGTCGAATTGCTAGCGGATGACTTCGGCGATTACAAAAGAAGGTTTCAACTATCTGATACTATTTTAACGCCAATCGTTAAGAAAGAGGACACTATCGGTGTCACGGTTGAAAAGCACTGTTTACACGATTCCTTACATACTTATGGTGCCGTTTAGTTCCGGGTCGGACCAGGGCCTCACCCAACAAACGTCTCCAGCCAGCTCGGTTCCTAGCTAGGTGGAGTCGCGGTCTTCCTCTTCTGCAACGTTCTTCCCGGTTGAATTCGAAGACTACTAAATGACCCAACTATCAAAGTCGTTGGACCTTACTTTTTCTGGTAAGGTTAGTGTCGCTGAACAGCTCGTACAGTTCTGTCCCAAAAATCACTCGAAGAATTTTTCGCTCGAAGCAGCGCAAAGCGTTTTCATCGGATGTTGTCATGGTCCATGTCTCTGCACCATACATTAGGACCGGGATGATGAGGGTTTTGTACTGTGACATTTTAGTTGCTCGAGAGAGGACTTTACTTCTCAATTGCCTTCTAAGTCCAAAGAAGCAGCCAATGACAAGAGTGATTCTTCGTTTGATTTCAGCGCTGGTATTGATGTTTAAGTTTATAGCCGGATCCTTGGTAGACAAACTCCTCGAAATTAAATCTGTCTATGCTGACGTTGGATCCAAGATGTCGATGTTGGTTGATCTTTCTTGTTGACAGCGTTAACTTGGTCTTGCCCTCGTTAACCGCTAGACCCATCTTCTTGGCCTCCGTCTCAAGGCTCGCGAACGCTCTACTGACATCACGCTGCGTTCTTCCAATTATGTCAATGTCGTCTGCGTACTTTTGAAATTGTGTCTCTGGTGTTGACGTTGGAGTTTTGCACAGTCTTTTCAAGAATGATGTTGAAGAAATCGCATAACAGCGCATCACCTTCTCTAAAACCTTTTTTGACATCAAATGCGTCCGTTAGGTTTTTTTCCGACCATTAAGAAAACAGAGTGAGTTTTCCATTGTCATTTTACACAGACGTACGAGTTTTTCTGGGATGCCAAAACTAGACATTGCTCTATGTAGTTGGGGTCTATAGACTCTGTAATACGCGGTCTTGAAATCGATGAAAAGGTGGTAGGTATCGATTTGAAATTCCCGGGCCTTCTCCAAGATCGCCCGTATAGTGATAATTTGATCGATTGTAGACTTTCCGAGTCTGAAACCACACTAATAAGGACCTATCAGGTGGTTGACGACAGGTTACAAACGGTCACACAGCACGGCAGACAAAGTCTTGTATACCTCTCTAATTGGTGCAGTTCAGGGGATCTCCTTTGTTGATCGAGCATACGATATTGAGGTTCCATTTGTCGGGCATGTTTTCCTCCACCCTAACTTTGTAGATGAGCTGGTGCATGCTCCTAGCCAAATCATATCCAGCTGCTGTGTACAGTTCGCGTTGAAACAGAAAACCAACAACTCTGTATATCAGACCTAAGTTAAGTTAAATCCTACAAGGAAATCAGATCATTCGGCCTTGCTTATGTATGTATTTCTTTGATGAAAGCTTCTTTCACGAATAAAACAGCATTGTTTGCCCGACGCCAAAATGGAGAATCATTGAGCTGCGTGAAAAAAATTGAAATTTAAGCCGCTTAAACGACGTCAATGTAGCTCTGTGTCAGGAAAGTTTGTCATCGTTCAAATGTTCACCCTGCGTAAGATGTTTTAAGATCCTTAACAAGGTAACGCCATACTTCAAGTCGGTCCAGAGGTTCATCCAACAGGCGTCTCCAGCCAACTCGGTCCCTAACGCAGTTTAGGTCCATTAAGACCTAAGGGTTTCACCTGAGTCACAGCATTCTTCTTCTGCGATATCCTTCTGGCCTGAACACTATTTTCTCCATTTCCTCTAAATGATCCTGCCAATCATCTGAGTCCTTAACATTGCTTACTGGATCTGTGTCGCTGACAGCCCGTTTACTTTAATCCTTGTCTCGAATTACGCAAATTTTGCTCTCGAAGCAACCCAAAGCTGCTCGTCTGACTGGTTTTAAGAGTTTAACAACACAAACGATCAAGATTTGGACTTCAAAAAGGAGAAAATATCCTTTTCGAAGATTGAAAATTGTCTTTATCAGCCAACATTGGCGCTGGCGGAACTTTCAGCCAATGAATTGATGTTGATGCCAATATATTGTGATATAGAAGAGTTAGTAAGCTTGATACTCTTATTTCTAGCAGAACATTTTGTTAAAATGCCACAACACAAACGAGGAATTAATTTTTATATTTAAACAATTTCTAACTGCAGTAAAGTTCAACTATCTTCACCCTAACCCTTAAACGGCGTCAATGGCTCGTCATCCACATTCTCAATAATAAGTTATACAATTTTACACCACTACATAAAATTTGACACTCGTGCATCACATTTATGGACAATAGAAAGTTCATTTCCTCTGTCTAGTTTAATGCACTTCTATTAACAACAGCTTTTGCCTCAACTTTTGATTCTTCTCCCGGAAAAGAAAACAATAAAAAAAATTTATTAGGCAATTATCACGCTTTATTACTTTTCGTAAGAATTTCATTTAACACATCGTAAAAAACAAAGTAATACTCATCGGCATCAATTTTAAGTATTTTTTTTTAGTTCAGAAATTGATCAAATTTGGCGAAAAAATGTTCCAATTCTTCATGCAATTATTCATCACAGTTCTGAGCACCCGGAAAATAAATATCTTGAACTCCCACCGCCTAACATGAACTTGCGGATGTTTAAACAGAAAATTAATTCAATGTTAATTTCTACGTCACATCAATTTTTTAATGACGCAAAGTGAAAAAGTACTCAATTCAAAAGCAACTTTTACCATTCTGTTTGCTTGCATGATAATGATAAATCACAGCAACAGAAAAACCACTCTTGCTGATTTATAATACAAACACCGTTAGTTGGCTAATAACTTAATGTAAGCGTTTTGATTAGCGAACGCCTGCTGTAAGCAAATATTGCCACAACATGACGCACCTTTTGAATACCCTCTGGCAACAGACATGTACGCCGCGGCGATCTATTAGCTGGAAAAATTTAGCATAGGGTACAATTTAATTGCATCAGATTCATGATGCATGGGCGATTGTAATAAAACTATAAAAACATCGATTAAGTTTATCGTAAATGGCGCAAAATGGAAAATTTATAACAAACAATAAAATTAGTAGTTATGGAAGACTTTGACATGGAAAGATTGCTCATAAGTGGTTTCAGAGTGTTTAACGACTCTTGGACTCATTGAGTGGTGGTTTCCGATTAATGACACGAAAACGAAAGTCTTGACTTACTTTACATTGTGTGCATTGTCAATGTTTACTAGAAAAAACAGATAAGTTCTTGAGTGTTAATTGAGGTAGTCACTTTAATAACTGACCTAGATTTTGCGTTAATTTACAATTTGTAGATAGAATTAACAGTCAACAAGTTGCATAATTCTCGAAAATGAATATTTTTTAAACGCAACAATTTTAAAGCGGATTAGTCTCAAAGTTGTTTTCTTAGGTTTCCAACAAATCAACAAATTCCTTTAGTCACACGAATCCTGATTTCAAAATTCGAAACAAAAATAGTTCTCAAACCAAAAAAAACAAACTGAGTGGACACTTAAAAGTGTCTTCACTGTTTGAATCAAGAAATTGTAGCCTGTCTGTGCATTCGTTGAGTTTTCAAGGACACTTCAAATGTCCTCGATCAGTGCGTTTTTATGATGTCCTTATGTTATCTTAAGACCTCTTTAGTGAGGCCTAAGTATTGAATTTCCTTTCTTTATGACAATTTGTTCCAAGGATAATTTCCGTTTTTGTTTTTTTCTGAGGTTTGCTTGAAATTTTTTTCGTTTGTTTGATGAAAGGTGACACTTAAAGTCCTTTGATTCTGTTCAGGGGGTTACTCAAATAATGGAATAAGAACATTCAATGAAAATTGAAACTGTTACGCCAGTGAGTTGGCGAGTTTTAAGGACAAAGTAAATACAACAAGGAAATAGAAGAATGTTTCAAAAAAATATTTTTTGAATTTTGTTTTCTTTTTTTTCGGTTGAATAAGAAGTTACAATGAGTCTCGAAGGCTGTTCGTAGAAGTCATTGTCTTTCGAAATTGTGAATGAAAATTTTGACTATTCTTTTGTTCTTAGAAACTGAATGAGTTCATCCAAGTATCTCATGGTCATGCAAAAACCTCAGCTAAAGAGTCTTCTTAACACAACTTCAGTCCGTAATCCTTTCTTTACTTAAGATAAACCAAAATCTAGACATAGGTTTAACTGTAACTGTCTGACTTTTCCTTAATAATACTTCCCATTCCTCAAATCCAATGATACAAAATTCTTCATTTACCTCTGGCGCCTCCTTCTAGGCAAAAATGTGAATTATAAAAATAAAAAAGCCTGCTTGAACTTTCTCAACAATTGTTTCTGGACCTGTTTCTACCTCATAGGTACCCGTTTTTCTACACCTTAAGAAAGTGCCTGAAGTCCCCTTCATAATTTCACACGTACCTATCAGGAGTTGAGGAAGAGAAAAGAGTGTTACTTGGTCACTTCTCGGAGCTGTTACGCCAGTTCGCCTCTAAACCCAACTGTGGTTGCGCTTCCAAGCACAGAGATTCTTTCTCTAGCCGAACCTCGCGAATGTGGCACTCCCTACAACATTCTGGAAAGGACGAACCCGTTCCATTTTCCCGAATGCTAACACTTGATTTTTGGTGCGATAAGGACTTACCTTGTAAAACAACAAACACTTTTTCTTCCACACCTTTTACAGAAGTTTCAACTCTCCAAACCCCCAGAAAACTTCAAGAAGAACCCACTTTCCCAGCAATTAGCTTCACTTCACCTGATCTTTGTGGCACCTACTCATCATTATCTCATTTTATCATCCTCAAAAGAGTTCCGCTCAAAAGTACCTACAAATTTCCCTTATCAATTAGTAGGGCACATAGAAAACATCTTCCGAAGGTGACGAAAAAAAAGAACCGAAAATATCCAACCATCCCCGCAAACCGCAACGATGATGGTGGGGCATAGCAACTTTAAAGAGTTTCCACCGCTAGCAATTAGTTCTTCCGCGTCACTGTTCGTGTGAGTTCCGTGCTCTTTTCACCTTAACATCATTTAGACCTGCCATTTCGATTCCATCATTCCTTATCGTTTGTAGATTAGAGATGCCTTTGAAGTGTTCCGAGACTCGCTAACCCAAAGAGGGAATATTCATCTTCTTGATAGTTTAACATCACATTAATGCCATAATCATTAAATTTTGACGGAGTAAAAAAATATTACAATTCCCGGTCCTTAATGGAGACTTACCATTCATTCTCGTGGCCTTGTGCGTTTTTTCCTACTAACGATGGCGTTCCAAACGAGGCAACAGAGCCTCCATTCAAAATGAGGCATACTTTATGACGTCTTCTTTCCATCAGCTCGCAGTCGTCCGCCCCGCCCGTGCTGGGTAAACTTTTACCTTATTTACAACTGTCTTTCATTTTTATGAGCTGCGAATATGCGTTCCAAAATTGAAAATTTGCGAAAACAAATATTTTGCCTGCCTGCTGTAATAATATCAACATGACATGCTAATGGCAGCGGCGGCGTGCGAATCTCGTGGCGGAAGCGACGAAGCGAGAGAACCTTAAACAAATTTGCCATCATTAAGGGTAAACAGTAGAATGAGGCTGATAAATGGTCTTAACGCCACCACCGAGTCGTCGACAACCTAATTTTTATGTGTGCTTTTCCTCTCTGACATCAAACTAAGAATGCGAACTGACTGATGTTCTATGAGGTCAATGACAGGAATATTATAGCCATAACCATTTCGATTCCAAGGCAACCTGTCAGCTAGGTATCTTGATGAAAGAGTGTCAAACGTGAGGTGTCACAAAATCACGCATTGTCGCTTTCCTATGATTCCAAAAAGAAAAAAGACAAACAGAAATTATGTCCACTTGTAAGAACACGCGTGACTTTGATCAAGCGCGTCTCTTTTATCTTTTTGACATTTCCACATAGCCTCGTGTCATTTTGTGTTTTGGTTGTGTCAAAAATTTGAGAGTTGACTTTTTTCTGTCTGTAAAACACTGACGGCGATTGGCGCCTTCTCATGATTCGAGACTAATCACCGTCTTTACAGGAAGTAGAGCACTTTTGGTCTTATAGTGATAAGGCAGCAAATTGGTATGATGAGTCAGGTCCTATTTTTCCTCCATAAAGAGCCTACAGGTAGGAGATACTAGACGAGAGATCAGGGAGGTCTTATCACACTGCTAATGCTACTTAAACTGGACATTTGTGTGGCCTCTGTCGTAGTTGTCGTCGTCGGTGGTGGTGGTACATTTTATCTGTGCTGCTGAAGAGGTTCTCGAACTTGAATGTTGCCAGTGAGGTAATATGACTCAATGGGATATAGGGTGTCATAAAATGCTAAGTAGGTTGGATTAGGTTAGGAAATCGTAGAAGAAAGGTATTTGGACATGAGTCACCTGAAATTTGAGAATTTATTTAAGTCACTGTGAGGAGGAAGAAGAATAATAAAAAGAGGGATAAGTGTATTAAATTCTAAATCCAAATGAATCATTGTTGAGGGATTCTCAAAGAGGTTTATGTAACGTTGTAGGCCGTAAATTAATAAGGGATAGATTAAGAGGATCCAAATTCCTCGTTTGTATGGAAAAGGGTTTGTTTCTGTCAAATGAATTGAAGAAAATATTTCAAGTGAACAAACGTGTGGTCCTTCAAGAAATACTTAACTAAAGCCCTCACCAACTGATGCAAACATAAAAGAGTTTTGATAATTTGCCTTTTAAAAACATGGTTAGTCAAAAAATTTGGGTTTCTTGGAATAAATCTTCTCCAAAAGCAGAGTTTAGTCGACATTTTTGCGCAAAAATTAATGTAGCTCTTAGTATAAGGCTTCCCTCACTTGTAGTAAGAAAATCTATTGCTGAAAGCCTATCGTATTCACTCTTAAAAGAGCTTATATATCTACTGATCTACCGAAGTTTAGACAGTATCACTTGGAGTGCTTTATCAGCCGATCTTACACCGGGGTCAAGAAGGTCGTGGTACCTACTGGTAGATCAGTGCTTCAACAAAGAGGTTGACACCAACAAAGGGAGTCCTATCCCAGTCAGAACTGTCAGAGCGAAAGGCTGTCGTATTAAATACGACCATAAGATTTAGCTGAAGCGTGTAAGCTTCTCTTATAGTTGCTTATTATGAAGACTAGGCTTCACAGAGTTTTAGTAAGCTAATTTTTCTAGCGCCAGAGTCCGAGTTGGATCAGTTCCTCATCTCACACATTTTCCAGCCAATTCAGTCCCTATTTAACCGACTCAGAATTGTAATCTTCTGCCATTTCAATGTTTCTTCGGTTTCATTACTCGATTGTATAGTTTTCGGAGCTGCAATACTATTGCTGATTCGTACTGCAAAACCTAGAAATCTTGTTATTTGAACCTTCAATTTTTCCTTAATGTAGTTGCTGAGCTATTCAGTTCATTGTAAGCTCAAAGCGGAGCCCTAGATAGACCATTTTTTTTAATTAAACTATTCGGTCGTGACACCTCGCGTTTCCGGAAAGGCTTATCAGTTTAAAATTCAAGCCCATGTTGGGAAGTACTATTAAATTCAGAGATTCGTTATTTATCCGTACTTACGTGAATGTGGAATGTCTTATTACTACTCTCTTTCTTTTCTATTCACACTGTCTACTGTCCAGAAAACACACAAAAAACCCTTGAATGTGCGCCTTTCATACCAGGGCTTTGCCCTTATGAAATGTTTTAACTTAAGCTTCCTCCCGTCTATTCAGACGCACCATTCCTATACCTTCTGGTGGTAGGTGTGAAATTTAATGACGAAATTAGCCTCTGGTTTCGGAACCGGACTTAAACTCTTCGAAACAGTGAAGGGAACCCTAGTCACCAAAGCACAGGGAATTGTAGATGTTTTTCAATCAGCCACTCGCAACAGCTGAATGCGCATAATTTCGAGCGAGCCAATGACGAAAAGAGAAGCAGGAAAACCAGTCAATGAAAATCCAGTTAAAGCACCCAGCACAGATGAGGTAGATAAGGAGCCATTGAAAAGCTAACAAAATAACCATAGTCCCGCGCCGGGTCAGAATGACATATCTGCGGAATCTCTTAAATATGGCGGAGTTGTTTTGATGAACCACTGCACGAGGTCATCAAGGAAGATGGAGAGGAAGAATGTATGCCCACTGATAGTCGATAGCTCATTATTCCCATTTACAAAAAAAGGCAATTCTATTCATGCAAAAACTACCGAGGTATATCCCTGTTGAAGGTTGCATATAAAATCCTATCCAACGTTCTGTGTGAGCGTCTTAAAACGTTCTGCAACATAATAATCGGCACATACCAGTGCCAGTGCGGCTTCAGGCCAGGCAGAACAACGCTAGACCAAATATCCACACTGAGGCAAATCCTGGGAAAGACCAATGAAACGAAACCCACCATCGACTTCAAAGCTGCTTATGATAGCATCCACCGCCAAGAGCTTATGATGGCGATGTCTGAATTCGGGATCCCGAACAAACTGACCAAGTTGTGCCGCATGACGCTTAACAATATATACGCAGTGCAGTGTGGAAATGGTTAACAGCTCATCCAAGTTCTTTCAAACATGCGCAGGTTTTCGACAAGAGATACCTGCCATGTGATTTCTTCTGCGCAAGGCAGATGTGAGCACGGAAAACACTATCTTCAACAAATCCACCTAGCTCCTAGGTATGCGACGACATAGACGTCATTGGTCGATATAAAAAAGCTGTGCTTGAGGCCTTCACAGCGATTGAAAAACAGCGAAACTAGTTGGTCTTGAAGTGATTGAGGACAACACAAAGTACATGTTCAGTTCAGAAGGTTTACTTCAGCGACTTTGTAATAGTAAAGCCCTCTTTAAAAATTTTACGATAATCAAATCTTTTTTTCAGTTTTTGTGGTTTTTCCCTTGATTTCAACCAACAGCGTTTGTCTATTTGACAGTCTTTCTACGTTCTATGAACCCAATTCAAAATCAATTTCATGAGAAGCCACACGACTTCTGCATAAAACTATCAAAATTTTCGCCTATTCGATTTTTTCTGACGTCTCAAAATCCCCAAAATTACGCACTTCGGAATTTCGAATCCAAGACATTAGTCACGCTTCACTTAAAACCAAAAAATCTTCCTCAATCCTCATTGGTAATCGTTCGATGAATCCAATCGAAATAATTTTTATTATAAATTTTATTTCTCTTAATCATTATTCATCCATTAAAATGTTAATAAATGAAAAAAACAAAAGAAACAAACTTATTGCGCACAAGCCTCTCCGTCTCCACGAATTTATTGTATGAACGCAGACACAATGAGCGTTAAGTACTCCAAATTTTTGTTGTTGTCATTTCAATTGTTTTGGCTTTTTTTGTCCGTTTGTTTGTTGCTTTTGACGTCTGGACAATATGTGCGTCGAACGCTGTCTAAGCAGGTTGATCCATAAAAATGTTGTAATTGGTCTATTACGATGTTGGAATAGCTGGTACTAAATTAGACACCTTTTTTTCGTGTTCTGTTACTTTTTTTGTTTGTAGTTTGTTTTCGGTTTTTTGTTTTGGGTCTAATGGAGATGAATGTACCAATTTTTTGTTTGTCACAAATTTCAGGCACGTAATTGCTTTCAGTTATAAGAAAAAGAACACTCAATGGGAGCGTTTTTTTTTGTTTGTGGAAAATTTTATTCGTAAACAAAGTAATAAATCAATTTGTCATGATGATGATGATGATGTCTAGTTTTATTGTGACAAAAGGTGCTGATATTTACAGTTTAAACAGGTAAACGATGCAGGGCACTTTTGGGGCCACATGTGCGAGTTTTGAAAGCAATGAAATGACTTCGTTTTCACGGCACGTTGCAGACATTGTTAAAAAGCGGAGCATGAGAGTTGGGTGAATGAAAAGGGTGCCCTAGTAAATTTGAGTTGAAAAAAGCTTTGTTAGATCGTATTTGAAGATAACCTCTGAACATGCCTTGACGTACAAATAGGTAACCAAAGAAAGATGATCCCATGTCAAATCAGCGTCTTGTAAAGTGTGCATTTTCTGTCTTTCGGCTGTGGAGTTTCGAACCCTAAACCCATTTTTTATAATAAACACACACTCAAGGGATTTCTTATACCCTTATTATGCCATAGCACAGTGAGTGCTTTAGGAAAGAGGGAAGGGATTGGCGAGGAGGTGCAGGTGTACATTGGTCTTAAATTCCTGAAAACTGCAATGATCGGGGATAAAGAACGATTCTTTATACTTGAGCGTCCGACCGAAATTGGGCTCGATGGTAAACTGATGGGCATTCCTGGAAGCGCGGGTATTACGGTTGAATTGTTAAAGGGATGGAATGCAACTGGCTATTTCACCAGAGCAATTGACGTAGAAGTAACGGTAAAACAAAGAGAGACATGTAAAGGCTTTTTCAATAGTAACGCTACAAAAGTTTTCTTAAATAAAACAAAAACGGTTTTGGATATCAATGAAATTCTGTATTCCTTTTGCATGGTCACCACGGGCACGCTTGCAGAAGTCCAGACGCTGAACCCAATTTTCGACGGTTTTCAAGCATAAATCGGCCGATACTGCTGCAATTTCACGTTCGATATTCGTACGAAGTTCATCAATCATCGCTGGCTTCTTGGCATAAACCACAGATTTAACGCAGCCCCATAGGAAATAGTCTAACGGCGTTAAATCGCATGAACAAGGCGGCCAATTCGCAGGTCCATTTCTGGAGATAATGCGCTCATCGAACTTCGTTCTCAATAATTGGATTGTTTGGCCCGCTGTGTGACATGTGGCACCGTCCTGTTGAAACCACATATCGTCCAAGTCAATTCATTCCAAAAATAATCGGTTAGCATTGAGCGGTAGCGATTCCCATTCACAGTAACGTGCCGGTCTTGATCATCACGGAAGAAGTACGGCCCAATGACACCACCAGCATGTAAACCGCACCAAACAGTGATTTTTTCGGGATGTAATGGTGCCTCGTGAAGCACATGTGGATTGCCGCCTGACCAATAACGCATATTTTGCTTATTGACGAAGCCATCCAGCCAGAAATGAGCCTCATCGCTGAAGATGATTTTTCGATCGTAGCGCTCTTAAAGTGTTGACCACTGACTCCGAATTTCGGTAGTAAATTTTAATAATTTCGACTGGTTGTTGGATCGTATACCTTTCCATGATGAAATGGCAAACCTTACTAAAGATAAATGTCAAGAGAGCGGGAAAAAATATGGCGTCGTTTGCTACCCTTATAGGCCTTCTTTTGTAGCGTCGCTATTGAAAAACCCTTTAGCTGGAGCACCAGCCCAAAGATGGGAATTGTACTCAAGCTTTGGACGGATATAAGTCTTGTAGATAATAGCCAGATCAGACGGGAAGAACAATTTCTTGCACCGTCTTAAGAAACCCAAACATCTTGCGGCATTTTGGGCGACATCGCGTATGTGTTCGGTCCACAAGAGGTGGTCGGTGATGCACATACCGAGAATCTCGAGATGTTCGGTCTCATTGATGCAAGTGTCACTCATGGACAGTGGCAAGGGGGTATATCTAGCTTCAACGATACCAGACAGCATTGAGTTTTCGAAGCATTAAACTCTACACGGTTTTTTATTCCACATTGGACAACGCTGTTTAAGTCAGAGTTTAATGAGCTTATCATATTTTGCCGTTGCAGTTCCACATCCGAAGAGGAGGGATGTGAATCTGGAAACGAATATGAGAAGCTAAGGGTACTATCGTCAGCGAAACAATTTATTGGATTAGAAGTAACAGACAACAGATCATTAACAAAAATGATAAAGAGGGTCGGAGACAAAACGGAGCCCTGGGGCACACCAGCATTGTGGGTTTCAGACTTGAACCCGTCCAGTACAACTTGTATTGAACGGTTCGAAAAAAAGTCTCTAATCCAACGAAGAAGGGATTCATCTTAACCGAAGGCACATTTTCAATAAAAGAGCAAGATCCCAGACTTTATCAAATGCCTTTGAAATATCAAGTGCAACAATCTTACTTTCTCCAAAACGATGTAAAGATTTGTTTCACTGTTCGGTGAGATAAACCATCAAAATTTGTTGCTCGATCAAACCGAGGTAGAGGAACTCCTTAACTTTGTCGAATTGCATTGTTGGTATATAGTTACGGTTTCTTCAAAGTGTTGGACAGATGATAGCATATTCTTTGTTTAATCTGCATACACATCAAATTCAACGCGTTTCTTGCCACGTGCAACGCAGTACATGTTCCAGGATAAAGTTGAAGACGCAGCTCCTTCTCTGAAACCTGTGTGCATTCTTTTATTAAGTAACCTCTTTGGCCACCGAAACTTCAGAGTAGCTGCAAAGCAACAATTTATAGAAATTGATGACCAGCACAAAAAGCCCTGCCTACGTTTCACCCACATCGAGTTCCCCTTGTTAATGGCATCTCAATCAACCAGAAGCCCCAAGTTGCCGTGTAAATCACCCATTTCCGATATCTTTTGTTGATATTTTGTTTATCTCTCAGCATTTAAATCGAATCCCACTAAACCTAAATTATACAACCGCACGATTTACAACCCAAAAACCCAATCTACAAACCCGTTCATCTAAGCCCGGCTTATAAAAATCAACAACATCCCAAATTTCAATCTGTTCTTTTTTTAGACATTTGTTTTGGAGTTCCGGCCATTAAATCCGTCATTACGACCATGGGCCCCCATTCGAACTCTATAATCATGAAAAATTGATTTCCTAGTTTTCTCATGGAATTAACCGTTTTTTTTTTTGTCCCTCCTCGTCTGATTTTGAGAAAAATCAAAACCAAATCCGATTTCGTGCATCGGTCGTCTGGATGACATGAAAAATCATCTCACCATTCATCGCAAAGTCCCAGATTCATCAAACAACAACAAAAAATATGGAAAGATCACCCAAACACCTGAGGAGAATTAATTAACCAGCACCAGAGTCCCAGAACACGAAGAAGAAGAAAAAAAGAACACCTACATGATCACTGATCGCCTCACTAAGCCCAATGAGGCTCTTTATCACAGCACGGAACCACCATAATTTCGAAGGGAAAACCTGGTCTCGCCTGAATTAATGGTGCCGACAAGTTTGTGTGCATAGCTTCCAACAAAACAAGATCCCAAAACAAAGATACCGGCGAGAGAGCTTTGCGTGCAGTCTGCGAACGGCAAGTTTCCATTAAGAAAGTCGAACTTGTATCTTGTTGCCGTCGTCGTCGTTGTGATTGTTGCTGTTTGGAGATAAATACAAAAAGACTACTGCCAGAGATGATGGCATTTATCGCTTTCTAGTTCGCTGTGTATTGACTGATACTTGCTTTTGTGTGTGATTAAAATCAAAGTCACCATACAAAACGTCACTCGAGAAACCAGTCAAGTTGGTCTTTGCACAGGTTGCAGGTGAAGTTTGGACTCGTTTCGTCATCACCAAGTTGCCATGAATGAGTGACTGACTGACTGTTTGGAACACGTTTTTGTCTCCATAGCTAAATATTATTGTTGAATTTACATAATTGGGAGCTTGAAAGATTGCGTGATGTTGTTTGAAGTGGCTTTTGGCCATTTGACACACACCAGGTGACCGTTTGTATTATAAACGATCGTTAATAAGCCGTTTTGAGCTCGATTAAGTTCGAATTTGTTAGTTGCAAAACTTTTTTCCACGACCGACGCCGCCGCTGCTACTTCGCACACCTTTACCCTCCTCACCATGATTAGAGAAATGTTTATTTGAAAGCTTAGACTGAAACGTGCCTTTTTCGGAATTGATTCAGTTACTTTTTGTTTTGTTTGGAGATTTTTGAAGGACAAGACAGAGTAATGGACAATGTTATGTCGATAGGACGTGTTCGATAGTGACGAGACTTTGTGTAGATTTGTTTGATTTGTGTTCGTTTGAATGAGCAAGTAGGATCGTTGACATCAACTGTCAGGGCAAATGAGTTATTGATGGATAAAGTTTTTGTGATCGGAATTTTAAACAATTGCATTGTGGAAAAAAACTATAAAATGTTGACTTTTGTGCATTTAGTGGGGATTTTCGGAATCCGAACAATAACAGCTTTTTGATAAAGATCGAACCCAGAGGTTGTTTCCATAAAGTTTAAGTTTGATGTGGGGATTTTCAGAAGGTCGCAATTAAACTTGAGATAATTGACTTGTTAATTTATGATTTAAACTAAACGAAATGTTTCTGTTTTCTGTCATTCACCAACTATTGTTGAGGGGAAAATAAGCAACATTTTCTGACATATTTGTTCTCAGTAATACAAAATTCAAAAACTTAAACTTGTCACAGGTTTTGGGTTACTTATTGGTTGTCTGCGTTTTCTATGTTTTAAAACCGCTATTGGGAGGATTGGCATAAAGGCCACATAACCTGACTAGAATGAAGTTCAAGATCCATTTTAAGGGTGGAAACGGACTGCTAAGACACTCGCTTCTACTGGCAGAAAAGAGGTTCTGCTCTGTCTTGGTACGCTAACAAGCTGCACGGTGCTCCAACTTCTTTAGTTCGTCTGAGAAATACGTTTTCTTAAGTTCTACAAAGTAGGACTCCTCATTCGACTCAGTATTAAACGTGGCAATTGACTTTTTCAATCTAAGAAACAGACAAAACTTGCAAAGGGCCAAATCTGGAGAAAACTGCAGATGGGTTGGCAGTTCATACTACAATTCGCCAAATTTGGCTGTGTCGATGGCGAAGGTGTGAGCCAGTGCGTTAACATGATGGAACATCATTTTTTTGCAATTCAGCGTCGAACCGGTACAATAATCCGGTGAGTGGTTTACACTCGTCCAAATAATCGATGTAGACACACGTTGTGCAGCCAAGAAAACGGTGACCATCTCTTTCCGGACGCCTGTGATTGCTACTGGACAATCATCACCTTCTTTGGAGCACGTTCGTCGGCTGAAGTCCACTATTTCGACTGTTCCTTGGTCTCTGGTGTGTACCTGTGTGCAAGTCGACTGTAAAAAAACGTGGCAAAAAATTCTTCGGACTGCACTTTAACATCATAAAACACATGTTCTCAAATGGTCTCACGGTTGCGCTTGTTGTCCAGAGTCTAAGCCGGTCTTTTAAAATATCAACTTGTTTTGGTTTGCATACAAACATGTCTATTTTGGTCTCATTATCCTACGCGGTGTCCGCGTTTGACAGCATCTACAGAGACGAACTGTATATAGCTACGTCTAGTTTTGGCATCCCAGCCAAGCTCGTTCGCTTGTGCAAAATAACGATGGAGAACTCACGCTGCATCATCAAGGATGGCAACGAGCTTACGGAATCTTTCTATGTCAAAAAAGAATTCAGACAAAGCGATGCACTGTCATATGATGTCTTTAACTACTCCGTCAACACCAGAGGTACTGTTCAACTTCTCTCCTACACCGATGATATTGATATAATGGGAAGAACATAGCGTGATTTCAATGGAATCTTTGAGAATTGAGACAGAAGCGCAAAAATGAGTTAAGCGGTAAAGGAGTGAAAAACGAAGGCCGACGTCTTGGACAGAACGTCACAATAGACACATCGAGGTAGTTGAGGAGTTTGTCTACCTAATCTCCGATATAAACACGCGCTATAACACCAGCGCAGCGCCAAGATCAGAGGAAGAATAAGAAAAGCTCTGTCTCGAGCAATTAAAATAGAACTTCATAACATCCTGCGTGGACCTTGACAAAATCGGATGAATGCGCCTTAGGTTATTTCTTAAGGAAACTTCTTCGGGTCATCTTTGGCCCCGTGTACATTGAAGGGGAATGACGAAGAAGATATAACGGCGAACTTTACGGGTTATACAACGACATGGACCTTGCCAGAAAAAGGTTAAAGTCAAGAGACTCAGATGGCTCGGTCATTAAGAGCGGATGGACACCAATGCTCCGGCCCGGTAGGCCTTCGACACTATTCCCGAGGGACGTAGGAGGCGAGGAAGAGCGCGACTCGGGTGGCGCACCCAAGAGGAATAGAACCTCAATCAACTTTGAGTGCAAATCTGGAGACGGATGGCTAGAGACCTAGCTGGCTGGTGGGGACTGTTGGTTTAGGCCCCCAGGTCCACAACGGACTGTAGCGCCGTCTTTAGTAAGTAAACATCCTCCGTGACAACCGGTTTCAGCCGTTATCCGAGCTTATTCCACGTTTAATTTGCATTAATCAATTTTTGATAGACTTAAATGAAAGAGTAGTCTTCGTACACAGCCTCTAAGCCCTCATTGATTCTGCTAAGCGATTTCCGTAGACAGCTCTCTACAGGAATATACTACACAGTAGTAAATTGGTCTTATGATACTGATGTCACTGAGCGGTAAAGCTAAGTATTTACCGGACCACCCTCGTATTGTAAATGCTTCCACTGAGTGTTGTGTCCAGTAACAACATTTTACTTTTTAAACATACATTTTAAAGTGCATTTTTGTCCTTCAATCGAAATTGTTTCCTTAAAAATATCAACGATGCCTTATAACACCTTCCTTCCTTTCTCCTTTCCTTGCCCTTGCAGTTAACCGTTTCTTCAACAGCACTTCACGAATGTGAAATTCCTTCCATCCAAATAAAAGACCATTCAATTTCAATCAAAATAAATGTTTTCGTATATTTTTCATCAATAAACCTTAAGTTCAATTTAAATTTTTATCATAGTACAGTGTTTTGTTTATTTTTATTTTAAAGAATTTAAATTTTTTACTTAAAAATAAATTTGTTTTAAAGAATTTTCAGTTTTCAATTTTGCAAAAACCAAAAAAATAAACTTATTCTCTAACACATCAGTTTTTGTATAGTGAATTTAATTTTTTATTAAATTTGATTTTAAAAATAAATAAGAAAATATTTAAAATTTAGCATTTTAATTTAATCTTTTATTTTTTTTATTTTGTACAGTTTCCAAGCAAATATTTTTATTTTTTTCTTCAAGATTGCAAGCAGTATGCGTTAAATATATTTCTGTTAAATTTTGACATTTATATATTTTAATTTTCATATTTTCTTTTTTCTATATACAAAAAAGCGCGTGAATCAGTGCAAAAAAGTAATAGTTTTTAAGGTTTACTTTAACATGAGAGCTATGGTGTTTTTTTGCGCAGCTAAAATTGTGTTATTTTTAATTAATTTTTATGGTTTTTTTTTTTTTCTTAAGGGCACTAGGTATTTACACGAAAATTGTAGCTATAAATCTTGTGGTACTTTTTTTTTAAATTTAGTATTAAAAATGTTTAAAAAAAAATAAAATTCATAGAGAAATAAATTAAAAATTAGAAAACATAACTAAATTTAAACTAAACAACTAATCAGTCTTGTGTTTGAGAAAATTAAACAATTGAAACAAAAAAATGTACAGAAAGGTTTTTTAATAATTTTAAAATGAGCTTTATTCTTTTTTCTTATTAATAAGACTAAAACAGAATATTTTCTGAGGGAAATTTAAACAAAATAATTTCAGCAATAATTAAAAAACATTGCGAAAAATGTTAGGTAGGAAAATTTCCCTTTTGGGATATTTTAATGAATTTTTCTAAGAAACTTGCATTCAATACGGGATTAAAATTTAAAAAAAAATTATAATAAAAAGGTTGATTATTTCGTGCGAATTTTTGAGCTATTTCAAGCGGATTTTTTTTTAAATATAGAAAAGGACAAAAATCTTCTTAAAAATATAAACCATTGTGATTCGAAGATCACGCGTCGACAACACGAACTTCACTGCACTCCCCATCACCATGACTACTGTTGTGCGACGTGGATTGATAAAAATTCCTGGACAACACCACACCGACACCGCCAGCAACATCCATTCGACTTGACTCCTTAATACTTCGAATGTGACTTGTTGGCAAAAGAGTTGTGGCCGCAACACTATCAACATTCTGCCATCTCTGAGAATGTTGCATAAGCACTGGTGTTGGGGTTTCCAATGACGACGATGGCTTCGCCTCTTCAAGTTCCGCCTTATCCCATGCCGAAGATGCCACTTGCACCATCGGTGCAGGACACACTGGATAGAGAAACTTCATTCCGAATGCAAAATGTGTCTGATGATGTAATGCCTCATCGTAACTGGGTAATCCTGTGGCAATCGTATAGCATGGTGGAGATTCCATTTGATAGTAACTTGCTTCGGATTGACCTCCTGCGACACCACATGTGGTTCCATTCGGGTATAAGTCACCGTTCAAATGCGATCGGATGTCCTTATCTGGAAAGAAAAGCAAGAGAAAAAAGAAAAATTAGAAAATTATGTTAAAAAAGGACATTCTAGTCTGTTATTTCAATCAATCATTTAAAAAGGACACTTTAAATCCACTCACACACTTCTCCTACTCCTCAACCTTCGCATCGATAACAAACAAAAAGAGACAGAAGGCTAAATAAAGTGTTTAGGGTAAGAAAATCCATCGTAAAAAAAGATATGTCAATCAAAACGAAGAACATGAGTTATCCTTTCTTGAATTGAAAATTGAATTTTATCGCTGCTGGTGTTGCTGCGTCTTGGCTTGTGTATTTTATAAAGTTCAAAATCCCCCCGTATATTTTTTTTTTCTTCAAAATTTCGTTCTCATGGAAAGATGAATGAACAGGAAGGAGACAAAGTCTTAAAAGAATCCCTAAAAGATGTACGACAAGATGTCAGAGCAGAGGTTTGATGGGTCGCACATTGTGCATTCAATTCTTTTTTTTCTGCCCCCCTTCATGAGACCAAAAGAAGGGGATAGTGTGGTATTTTATGACGATGAGTTTGATGTTGATGAAGATGAAGAAGGAAACAAGTGAGTTTTATTGTGGAACTGGAATATGTCATTTTACATAGTTGATGCCACTGAATTTGACAAGAAAATGGATTTATTTTGAATTTTATTTGTGGGGATTCGGAGATTTTAAGAGATTTATTTGATGTAAATGACATTGAGTGAGGTTGAGGGAATTTTGGGAAAAATTTGAGTCGTTTGGAATCTTAAAATCATCAGAATTCAGTGTTAAGGTCAAGTTTTTAATTGTTTTCTGGATTGTATGTGTATCCGCTTGTTTTACCCTAAAAGCAAACAAAATCTGTCTCATTTTTCAAAATACTCCAAGAGAGAACAAAGTTATCCGGCTCGAAGGACCAATTTCATCTAAATCGATTTTTCCGTCGTAAAATTTAAGAGGTTCATAAACCAAAGTCCACTTCATTCTTACTAAGGTCGATTAGGGGACAACAGGAGTAAATTCAAAGAAATTTCACACAATGTCTTCATAAATTTGCCAAGCAAGTAACTCACTTGATATCCTACCAGTCGAACGCCGAACAAAAGGACTTCCAAAGAATATTTCAATATTTATCTTTCATGCTTAGGGCAAGAAAAAGCAAAGAACACAAAAACAATATCCAATAACCATCAAGTCCTCCCCGAGTCACAGTCTTTTAAAAATTGTTTTGCTCATAAAGACATGCCATTGACCAGATTAAAGGACTTCATTTTATATCAGAAGCTTATTCCTTTTTTTTTTGCTTTTTGCTTTTGGTTTGTCATCTTCTGTCGTTCGAAACCATTTTCCATTGACCTCTCTTATTCTAAGCGAAAAAAAAATAAAAGATTTTCCACTCAATAAAAAGAACAGAAAGGACGATGAAGTCCTTTTTTGTTTTGTTATACTCGACTGTGTCCCCAATTGCTCTTTGATGGTAATCCTCAAAATGAGGTGCAAAAATTTACAACAACCTTCAGACTTGATACAAAATCACAAAACACAAAAAAAAGGATTTTCCAGGACACGTTTCAGTCTCTCTTTCTTTTTGTTGCTGTTTAACAAAAACAAACTGAGCAACCATATTACCAACACCATCAGCAGCCATGGAGCATCAAATTGAGAGTTGTAAAGGTTCGGGTTCTACGCGCTTCCTTGTGACTGGGTCAATAAAAGTCCTTTTTGTCCTTCTGTTATGGGCTTCTGGATTTTTATTAACATGGATTTTTCTTCTTTATTTTTTTCCGTCCGTTACCAGATAGTCCAGAGTATTTTATGACAAAAAAAAAGACTGTTATACACTCACCAACATCCGCTTATCTCTTTTAAATATATTCATTGTCCTTTTGTTTTTTTTTTGGCTGTAATATTGTGTCGCGTGTATCGTGTTTACATTTTTATTTTTGTGTACTCGAGTGGTGTCATTAATTCGTCCTTTCACAACTTTGCATCATTGCAATTGCATGTGTAATTGCGAAGTGATAATAAGTATCCTTGGGGATACACTCCGAATGAATGAATAAATGCATGAATAAAAGTCCTATTGATGCAATTGCAATTGCATTGGCGGTGTGTTGTCGCGACATTCAAAATGTAATGAATTGCAAAATGAAAATTGCACATCTTTATGTTGATAATTTTTGTTTTATCCTCTTTTTGTTTTTGGTTTGACTTTATCTTTCAGCAAGTAAATTTTGCAGTTGTGTGTTATTTTTTTTTTTTTGGAAAACGAACAAAAGAGCAATAAATTTTGTCCTTGCGAGTTGGGACAAAAAATTATTATGAATATCCTTTTTTCCGATTTTTCTGCGGGTGTCCTTTTTTTCATTGAGGTACACATATGGCTGGAATGACCAGAGTTAAGTGAACAGAAAAAGGAGTTTGAGTTACTCGATGGATTAAATTATTCAATTAATATTTTAAATTGATTGCTTGCGATTGCGACTTGAGTGGATTGTGTTCCGGGGCAGTTTCTGTTTGTGTTTTCTGTTAGTCTATAACGACAGCAGCTGTGGCAGAGTGTTAATTGTGATTGTTAAATATTTTATTTATGAATTTTGTTTCATACTTAATAGCCAGTTGAGTTTTTCCTCTTTTTCGGTCTTTTGTCCGGCTCGAGGGACCATTTTATGGAAGTCCATTAAGGAAAATTGATCGAGGAGGTGTGAATGATGTGTTTTCTTTTATTTTCCGGTACAAAGGTCCATTTTAGAGAAAAAAAAATAGGAAACAAAGAGACAGTGAACAGTTCTTATCCGGCTCGGAGGACCAAGTGAAAAATATCTGAGAATTGCTATCAATCGCTTCGACGATGTCCTTGATTACTCTTCGATTGTTGTTTAAACCAAAAAATATAAACCAAATATCACGTCCTTTCAAGTACCCGCATTGTCCTTAAAATTCCACGCACGTAGGTATATTTTTACACGAAAAAAGGCCCATTAACCGGATTTAAATTTTGTTTAAATTGAATTCAAATCAGGATATAAAATGCCATTTATAAATTATTTACGAAAAGAATTCGAATATTCATTGAATAATTTTTGTTGAAGGAAAAAAAATCTCAAAGGACATTTGTTTCACACAAAAAGAACAAAACATAAATAAATTTACAAAAGAATAAAAAAAAATTGTCAACATTGTTTACAGAGAAAACGAAAATTCCCCGGCTGTTTTGGAGCTTAACCAACAAATTTGACAAACAAAAAAAAGAAGAATTCTCACAAGGACACAGACAATGCGACATGGAACGTGAAATGAAATATTCAACAAGCTCAAATCGTTTGGAAAAAAAATTCGTACACAAAAGGACTCATACACTCGCCAAAAAAAAAAAAAAAAACAAATTCAGAGAGACAGATCCTTGCTGATTTTTGTCTGTAAATTCTTTTTCTCTTGCAATTTTTTTCATTGTTGTGTTGGAGAGTGAATTAACTTTAGACTTCCATTTTTTGTGACATTAAGGAGGGACGGAGATGAGGTTAAAACCATAAGTACTTGAATAAAGAATTTTTGAGTTTATCTGTCCTTTGGAGAGATTGGCTAACTTTGTCCTTTCTAGAAAGTGCTCAACCTTAAGTTGAGTACTTTTTGATAGGAAATAGATTTGCAAGATTGACATAATAGGTAGACTAGACAAAACGTGTTAAAGAGGATGTTTCATGCCGCTTCTGATTATTCAATCAAAAACAAATTTTCGATAACAATTTTTCTCTTGAATATTTATGAATTGATTTAAAATTCAATTTCGCATAAATTTAACAAACCCAAAAACAATTTTCCTCCCCAAACCCATTGCTATGGACCAAATTATTGCCACATGTGTGATTTTATTTATTAGTTAAATCTACGAAATCATCCCCATTCCACCACAAAAAGTCCAAAAACCACCCACACACGTAGAATATTCATATCGCTTGCACACGCACATCCTAATCACTTCGCTCAAATCAAAATTAATAATAATAACCTCCCCTCAATTTTGCGGTCAGAAACCCGTAAATTACCATACGACCACACCAAAATATCATTAATCGGCTTCGATAAATCAAAAATTACCTTCGATAAAATCGGCCAATTATTATTGCTATATCCTTTCCTCAAAATACTGATGGAACGCCTCAAACTTGAAAACCTTCTAAATAAACAAACAATAGCCAATGCCACATACCTAGACACAGTCTTCACCATCATCATCATCAATAGAACGTGATCCTAACAAAACAGTTATGATTATAAATTATAATTAATATCGATGAGCTTATGCAAATCCAATTTAAACCACCTTTACTCTCGCTCTCGTCTCCAATGTCTCTCAAACAAACAATAATTCTCATCTAACTCGTCCTTTTTGTCAAACGGTCATAAATTGTTTCAAGGCTTTTGTCCTTTTTCCAAAGAATATTGTTGTTGCAAGGACATTTTAGTTGACATTGCAAAAAAGGTCCAGTTCGATATAGAAACTTGACAAAAAACGAAAATAAGATGGAAATTGTAAATAAATCTTTTTACATGCAGAAAGTAATTTATTATCCTGCGACTCGAGAGGACATTGCCATCAAACACACACACATGTTTCGCACAGAAAAAAAAAGTAGAAAACATAATAATCGAGAAACCTATTCTCCATGGACCGACATAGGACATAGTGTAATTTCTATAAAAGGAAATGAAAATTCAGAAAAAAAAGTGTATATGAAAATTGTGAAAGAGGATGTTAAATTGTCCTGGGGCGATTATCCTTTTCCTTTTTAAAATTTACATAGAGAGTATAGTGTTGACCTCTCTTCTGACTGACTTTGTGTGTCCGTGTGGGTATGCGAATAAAATGAAAATCACAAACTCAATTGTAGGTACTTGACATGGAAAGTCATATTTTTTTTTCTATTCTTGAATCCAACAGGGATATGATAAATGTCACAGGACTGTGATAAACCTTTTTTTTAAATGTTATCAGATGTAAATTCAACTCTAGGCATCAAAATTTGTTGTTTGCCACGTTGTTTTGGTATTTTTGGCAATATTTAAGGATTATACCAGTTGTTATACCAATCAGAAAAGTCTCAAAAAGTCTTTAAAATGTTACAACAATATAGTTAGAGTACTAATAACCTCTTTTAAGCTTGTTTTTCAGTTTATACCTTTTACTCCAAATATGGAATAACTGCTTCTCTTTAAATTGGACTGAAATTATTCGACTATTTTTGAGCATCTCCGAACTTTTTCTATGAATTTCGTGTAAAATCAATACAAAACAAGTCCTTTTTTCAGGATTTCTAATTGGTATAAACTGGTATAAAATCGATTTTGCCTCTATTAGCATTATAAAACGATGTTTCGAAAGAAATAAGTGCTTCGCCACAGTCCTGTTTTCTTTGCGGTTGCCCGATTTGCATTTTTATTTCGTATTCTTAGAGGTGAATACTTTTTTTTCAAACACAATAGAAAAATACGACCTACTTCCAAGTATTATTCCTTCGTCCAACAGAAAACCAAGGAAACACTTTCGGTCTCCCTATCGTTCAACCTAAGAATCCTTCAAAATGTCAAGCACAGAAATGAACTCACATGGGGCACACACTCGTACAATTGAAAGAGAGTCCCTTTAATTGATCTTTTGTCAATTGTTTACTTTTACTTTTTCCTAGTTTCTTTACTTTCAACAACGCAGAAGATAGACAAGAATACAAAAGTCTCCAAAGATAGGGCAAAGTGGGAGGGGAGTACAATTAGGTCCCCTTAGACAAATAGGATCTGCAAGTCCTTCTCACAGGTGGATGATACACGAGGATATTATTTACTTTTTCCTGACAAAACCTTACTTTATCATCATCTAGCTGCTCCTTTGCTCAACTTGGCACAAGAAAAAAAGCAACCAGGTCCTTAATTTTACTCCCTCTGGTCTGCCACTACTGGTCTGGTCGGTTGGTGCTCGTCCTTGTTGTGTGATGTTATTGTTTTGGTCGAGATATTCTTGTGTCGATGAAGTTGTAGAGTTAATCTAGGACTTCTGTATCGAGTTGCTATTTACTATACTGACCGGGAACAGGAATGGCTATGGTTTCTGTGGCATGAAAAATAAATGTGTAACATACACAATATCCTAAGGATACGTGCTGCGCGTTGCGATACAAATACAACCGACCGACAGAACGTTAAGGTGGAAATAAATAACTTTCATTGTATCCTACTACCTGTGTGTAGGTACGCAAGGTAACTTATAATCAATTTGCCAGGATATATGTACAGGATACGTGCTAGATAAATTTTTATGTGGATATTTTTTTTACTGCTCCATACAATGGACAAGCAAGGACACCACACCGTACTCTATGAGTTTTGTTAAATGAGAAATCCTGCTAATTACTTTATTACCAAGACGAATAGTCAGGGACCGAAAAAGGATATGCCAGACAACTTATCATGAGTTTGTTTTTTTCCTACTTCCAAGGTATAAATAAATAAAAAGGACATTGTAAGGAATAGTGAATTAAATTTACAATAAAAAATTCAAGGCGCATTCTTGAGACGAAGTAAATTTCCTTTTTGTTTGAGGTCAGTAACGTTGACACATGAGAAATAGAGAAAGCAAACAGACACACTGGAATGGAAAGTAATTAATTCCTGTTGTTTTTTGTTTGCAAAAATATATTTATATCCTTCAGGACTAAAGCAAGAAATTAGAAGGACTTTAGTCATTTTGATGTTATTTATTTCATTGTTTTCTTTTTTCCCTTCCTACAGATGCCCTCACCGTTGTTGGTTTGTACTTGTTTTGTTTATGTATTTGTTTTTGGTGGCCCTTCATCCTGTTGCCTGAGATGTTCTACTATTTGATTTTTCATGAGCAAAGTTCGAGGCACACTTACTCACAATGATTTATTAATTCATGAAAAATAAGAGCTCCAGATAGAAACGGTATTTATGCTTATTCACCGTTAAAACTTTACTCAGAGGGGTCATAATTTTAATGAGGTGTTTGTCTTAGTTAATAAACTCAACACAAAAAGACCCTGTGGCAGCTATGGCAAACAAATTATTTATGTCCTTTGGGGACATTCGCATCGAAGAGTCAGTCTACCTGTTTTTAGGATTGAGCTTTCAATGACAAAAAAAAAAAAATCGAAATCCGGCTCGAAGGACCAATCTTTTTTTTTTATTACAACAGGAAGAAGAAGTCTCATGAGATGATTAAAAGTTGGTTGACTTCTTGTTTTCGTTTTTGTATTTTCCTAATGATTTCCATTCATTTTGTTGTGAAGGAGAATCTCAGTGCCATAAAGAAAATGACAAAAAATTAAGAGAAAATTGTGCGGGCGGGTTTTGTTTATTTGTTTGTTTTTATTTGAACCAAAGGACCAATTAGTTTTGATAACTTTTTAATAAGTTTTATGTTGTTTATGAATTCTTTGAGAATACTTTATGGCAAGCAATAGCAAATGAAGGTTTTATTAATCGAGAAAAGGAGTTTTCGGACGAGATGGAGAAAGTTTTTAGGGCGATGGACAGTTTTTGGGGGACATTTGATGGAATTTTTATTTTATTAATGAAGTTGGGATTCTATTCGAATTCGATGAAGGATTTGAAGTGATGGAAGGAATGAAATGAGGGGGAATGTTGAACTTTAAGAAAGGTTAGTGACTTTTTCGACATTTTGGGTTGACTTTTTTATTTTTTTCCCACACTCAAAATTTTCAAAAATATTCAAACTATTTAGGGAAGACTTAAAAAAAAAACAAGACTTTTCTTTTAGATTCTGCCAATAACCAAAACAATTACATTTAATATTTTTAATCCTTAAGGCAGTATTGTAGAAATTTCTATTAAGAACACAACAATAAAAAAATAGTCGAAATAATTGTATTGTCTTGTAATTGTATCGATTTTAAGTCCGGGTATGACAGCACCTAGATAGACGGACTGTACAAAGCTATGTCTAGTTTTGGCATCCCTGCCAAGCTCGTTAGCTTCTGCAAAATGACGATGGAGAACTCACGCTGTTCCATCAAGGTTGGCAACGAGCCAGTGTTGCCGAAAGTACTCCCTTCGGAGTATTGTACTCCTTTTTAGCACTACTGTACTCCCCGTACTCCTCCTTTCACATTCGTACTCCTATTTTTTAAAAGTCCCTAAAATATCTTCCACTTCTAGTAAAAGTGTAATGTCAACCTGAATAAATTCAATTCACTTTAAATTTATTGCAAATTTGTCAGCTTTTTTGCCTTCAAAACTCTCTATGAAAAGGGAATTTCCCTCATTATTGTTTTCCTTCTTTTGTTTTTCGTTGTGTATGTGAAAAACAGACCACACACCAACACCGTTCGACGTTCGTTAATCTCATTAGCTTCGTTCGATGTAACCAGCCCCGGGTGCTCCAGTGCTTGTCATTAACCTGAACGGAGCTGTCAAAAAACTGAAAAATGTCTCTGGGTTTGATTTCACATCGAACGCATTAGTAGTGCCCTGTTTTTTCCCTTTGTTGTATAGCAACAGCTGAATCGAACAGTCCAAAATTATTGCCCCGCAAGAAACATGGGTGATTAAGAGCGCTCCCGGCGCGAGCACTGAATACACATCGAACACGCTGGGAACGCACCGGGCGAAAAAAGAGCGACATCGAACACCTTAGTGCGAAATCAGGGCGCCACAGAGCGATCCAGAGCGCACATCGAACAAACCTATTGTTACTCGAAGATTGTGGTTTAGTGGTTGTTTTTTTTTCGCGTAGAGTCCAGCACAGCAATTTGTAACTTTTCAGTAAAATGAAAAGTATTGTTAAATTGATGGTGAAAATATCTTTAGTTTACTTAATTCAAAGTACATTAATTTGATATATTTATGTAGATTTTTAGTGAAAAAAAAATCCTTTGACGCTAAGGCCGTGGGAGAATTGGGTTAAAATGTGGTTTCGTTTGATTTGACGTTTGGTTAAATTTTGACACTTGGCATTGAATAAAATGTGTTAAAAATTAGACTAGCTGCGGAGCAGGTTAAAATATGACAGTAGTGGTTAAAAATTCATCAATTTTTAACCACAATTCATCGAATTCGCACACGGCCTTAAAGGCAAAAAAGATGTAAATGTTTCTGTTATTGCTGGAGGTTCAAAAACAAATAAATATGATGTGGAGTCCTTATATTCAGCACTTAAATCCCTTGCTGCAAGAGCCAACAATGTTGAGTTATCAAATGCTGAAAAAAGGACGACATTCAATGTTCATGAAGCCGCCACCGCCACCGCCATCGCACAATATGTGCGCAAACACTAATTTTGAAAAAAAAAAAAAACGGTACTACTATTTAGTCGAAAATACTCCCTTTTTTTTGCATCAGTACTACCTTCAAATTTTTTGGTCCGGCAACACTGCAACGAGCTAATGGAATCTTTCGACGTCAAGAAAGGATCAGACAAGGCGATGCACTGTCGTGCGATTTCTTTAACATCGTTCTTGAGAACATGTATTCAACTTCTCGCGTACGCCGATGATATTGCAATAAATAACACCAGCGCCGAGATCCAACGAAGAATAACTCTTGCTAATCGCTGTTTCTTTGGGCTAAGAAAGCAATTGAGTGGAAAAGCCCACTCTCGAGCAACTAAGGTAAAACTGTACAACACACTCATCATCCCAGTCCTGCTGTATGGTGCAGAAGCATGGACCTTGACAAAATCGGATGAAAGTGCCTTAGGCTGTTTCGAGAGGAAAGTTCTTCGGCATCTTTGGCCCTGTGCATTGAAGGGGAATGGCGAAGAAGATATAACAGCGAACTTTACGGTTTGTACAACGACATGGACCTAGCCAGAAGGGTCAAGGTCCAGAGACCCAGATGGCTCGGTCATTTAGAGCGGATGGACACCAATGCTCCGGCCCGGAAAGCCTTCGACACTATTCCCGAGGGACGTAGGAGGAGAGGAAGACTGCGATCTCAGGTGGCCACAGTCAAGTTGGAAGAAAGGAGACGCTGCAAGACTGGCGAGACTGTGTGAGGTCCAAGTCCACAACGGACTGTAGCGCCCTTAATGAAATGTTAATGACGTCACAATGTGGTACTCTAAAATTCTATTTGCATCAAAGACAAATTGTTCGAGTTTTTCGTCCTTCAATTTGAAATTTAGTCAAGTCAAAAAGAGCGAAAAACTAGGAAAGAGTACAAACTTGACACAAATCTAAACAATTGCCACTTTTCGACGCCACTGTCGATTTTTTTTTAACTTTGGAATTTGTTGAAATATTTGCTTGATTGTTGAGTTTGTGAGGTTAAGGGTTTTGATATTGTTCCAAAGTCCGAAAATCCAACCTTGCGTTAATTGTCTTTTAATTTTGTTCATAAAATTTTGACCAAATGAAAAAGTCTAAATATTCTCCTTGAACATAGACACAAACAGCATTGGCTACTGAAGCAGTTGGCATAAATTTTGATTTCGATCTAAAGCAAAAAGTGCTTAAGAAGCATTCAAAGTGCTAAGTTCTGACCTAGGTGCCCATTCTTAAACCAAATCATTTCTTTGACATACAACATTTAAGACAAGTGAAAAAGAAAAAAATCTACTTACTGCATTTCTTCCATTCTCTGAACTTCCGATAGAAATAGCACGAGAATATGATAAAAATCACCGACAAAACAATCAGCGATGTCACAACACCAATCCACAAATAATTTATTATCGAATGCATATCGGCGCCATTAAAAAATCGATCCAAAAACGAGCCGGAATTTTGTAAATCGGCCAAATTCAACACAACACTTCCACTAATTTGGTCTTTTGTAATCACATGACCATCCGAACTGATTGCCACAGCATCATGGCCCAAACCGCCATCAAGACCGCCGAAATTACTGCTCGCTTGGAGACCATGAACATTTGAAACACTATCGAGAAGTCCACTGCCGCCAGCGCTACCAGCAGCGCCACCACCGCCACTAGCCGTTAAAACACTATTACTTATACGGTGTAAGAGATTTGTAAAATTATCCAAATTTTTAATACGTTCCAAGTCGACATTGGAGGGAATTTCGAATGTTATTTGATTGCCACCTTGATGGTCATCGTCGACAACATCGTAGAGAAGATTTGCTGCCGATTGTAGGGACATTGTTGTATCGGTATCCAGGATTGAAATTTCGGTGGTAGTTTCCATTTTCAAATTAAAATAATCAACGAACAAAAAAAAAACTTAACGTCTGGTAGAGTTGAAAAAAAAAGTCTCAAAGATACACCATAGAACGTAAAAGATACTTTTTCTGACTTGGTTTATGTTTTACGAGCACACCGAACCAACTGCGACGACCTCTAGAACACGACTGACTCGATTCCGGCGATGGAATTGTTCTGATGAGTTCACCGAAATGCACTGCACCGGCTCTGGCTCTGGTTAAAAACGAAAACAACCCTAGTTTGTCGTTTCGAACTCAGATACACACGCATACACTATCAATCCTGCCACTCTGTGTCTGTAGAGTAGATACTATTTTGTTTAGAAAAAAAAAGTTGTACACTTTCTGTGGCTCGCAATGATGTGTGGTGTGTTGCCGCTTCAACATCGTCGTCCCTTTGGACTTGCCCTAGTTCTGCAGTCAAGTTGAATTGTGCTCTCTGGTTCGGTTCTCCTTAGACGAGTGACGTCACAATTGGAACTCCCACACACAACCAGCTTGAGGGATTCCGTGAGCGTATTCTAAACAAATTTCGTGTTTATATGCCGAAGTGGCTGAGTATTGCGAAGGAGAACTCGAATCAGCTGTTTTGTTCCGAAAATCCTTTCTCTCGATTTTGTTGGTTCATCTTCTTTAAATTGACATTTGTGACGTCATCGTTGGAAAACTCTCTGTTTTTGTATCTTCTTCTTGTTGTTCTTTTTAATTTTTGTTCGAAATTTGTTGTTTCAAGTTGGTCGAGGAACGAGGACAGTCAAGAGGATAGGAGGAGGGGAATAAATTCCTTCTCAAATTGGGTTCTTTTAAGAATTAAAGCCAAAAGGATGTTTATTCCCTTCGTGGTTAGTATAGCAGGTTAAGTTGGATATGAAGAATGTTTTTCGTAAACTTTCGAGAAATTGTTCGGTTTGTTCGGACTCTTGATGCACCTGCTTGCAGTTTTGTTTTGGAATTTTTAATGCAACTTACATACACACATACACTAGAAAGCCACTGACAGCGAGAGCGTGGCATAGGGACTTTACTGAACATATAAGTTTTGCTGTGTGTGCAAATAGTCTTGGCTTGTTAAATTGAGGGAATTTTGTGGGACACTCAAGTATTTTTGGGTCATGGTGCGGATGAGATAGAAATATTTTCAACTTTGAGTTGACGTTTTGTTTGATGGTGAGTGAGTGGGTGATGGGGATTCTTGGTTATTTTTTCTTTTGGTGGTAAGTTAGTTGGTTTTGGGTTTTCAGATTTACTATTTCGTATCATGTAAATGTTGGTATGGACAGTTTTTTGGTGTGGAATTTGTAAATTTTGGTGAGTGAGATAAATTGAGGCTATTGGACAGGTGTGTCCTTGGTGTTGAAGTAAAGTTTTAGGAGAACTTCGAAGCTTAAGCAGAACTAAGGGCTACTAGTCCTTGTGGAAATTTTAAATTAAAGAAAAATGTTTGGTGCTTCAAAAGAGTGATAAGGGATTCGGTTTGTATTTAATTATCATCAAGGTTTTTGCCGAAAATGTACTTTTGAATAAGTTTTTGAGACTCCTAAAAGGTAGGTTTTAACACATAAACTTAAGTTGACTTACAATTGTTCTTAACTCAGCATTTTCATAGATTCAGGATTCAGAAATGGTTAGAACACACCCTGTAAGCAGTTCTGCTCAACTATGAGCAATCGATAATGTCCTAAATCAACTGGAATCTTGCTTGCTAATTTTTTTTTCGGATTGAGTTTACATTTTATCCTTAGAGCTTCATTCTGAACGGTACAATGTTACTTGTTCTCCGAAAATCAAATAAGCGAAAGATTGGTATCGATTGGTATCGAAAGACCGAATAAAAAAAAGTGTCTTTAAAGATCAAATTTTTGGGTCATGATTCATGAGATGTGCAGCCCTGATGGGGAACTCAATGAAAGATGAAATACAAATTGAAAGACCAACACAAAGAAGACACGCACTCCTATTCTCACGGCTTTTGGAAAGTCTAGGCTCTAGGCTCTACCCAGATACTATACCCCTGATAGAATAGTATAGTGGCGCGACAGCTCTTGAAGATCCAAGGCCTAAGTGACTTACTCTAATCAACAATCCTCTAGGTGAGTGTGAAGAATTGAGGGGACCTTCAGTTTAACGCCGATTCCGAACGGCAAAGTTGAGAAGCACTATTTCATGACAGATTGATACTCTTGGAAGTTTTGTTAGTTCTTCGCAAGAGGCAATGGCCGTGAAAGATGAAATAAAAACTATGGGCACGAGTAGGATTCGAACCCACGACGTTCTGCTTAGCAGCCAACGCACACAACCACTAAGCTACGGACACTACACTATACCCCTGATAGCTTATTGTCACTTCAAGGCAGCATACCTGAATTCATCAGCTGGTACCGAAGCCTTAACTTCTGGTGGCGCTACAGTCCAGATTGGATCATGGCCTCATCCAACAAACGTCTCCAGCCAGTTCGGTCCCTAGCTAGTTGTCTCTAGTTTCGCAAGCCTAGTTGGTTGGTTGGAAGAGGAAGCTCTTCTAACACATCTTTCCGGGTTGGATTCTTAGACTCTACGAGCCGGAATATTATTTAAAATTCGCCTTACATGACCCAAACCATCTAAGTAGTTGGATCTTAACTTTTCTGGCTAGGTAAGTCAGTGTCGCTGAACAGCACGCACAGTTCTTGATTGAATCTTCGTCTATATTCTCAATTTATGCAGACTGGAACGAAATTCACTCGAAGAATTTTTCTCGAAGCAGCGGAAAGAATTTTCATCGGATGTTTTCATGGTCCATGTCTCTGCATTAGGACCGGGATGATGAGGGTTTTGTACAGTGCCACTTTAGTTGCTCGAGAGAGGACTTTACTATCAATTGCCTTCTACGACCGAAGAAGCAGCGTTTGGAAAAAGTGATTTCAGCGCTGCTGTTATTGTCTGATCCTAGCGGATCCTAGGTAGACAAAGTCCTTTACTACCTCGAAGTTAAATCTGTCTATGCTGCCGTTGGCTCCAATACGTCTATGTTGGTTGTCCTTTCTTGTTGACAGCGTTTATTTGGTCTTGTCCTTGTTAAACGCTAAACCCATCTTCCTAGCCTACGTCTCAAGGCTCACGAACGCTGCCATCACGCTGTGTTCTTCCAATTATGTCAATGTCGTCTGCGTATCCTAGTAGCTGTACACACTTTTGAAAGATTGTGCCTCTGGTGTTGACGTTGGGGTTTTGCATAATCTTTTCAAGAATGATGTTGAACAAATCATCGCGTGACATTACATCGCCTTGTCTAAAATCTTTTTTGACATCAAATACGTCCGTTATGTTATTTTTTCGACCATTATGGAACAGTGTGAGTTTTCCATTGTCATCTTTCACAGAAGAACGAGTTTTTCTGGGATGCCAAAACTAGACATTGTTCTATATAGTTGGTCTCTTAGATGCTGTCGTACGCGGCCTTGAAATCGACGAAAAGATCTGCCATAGAGTGAATATTTGATCGATGGTGGACTTTCCGGGTCTGAGGCCACACTGATAAGGACCCATCAGGTTGTTGACGAAAGGCTTCAAACGTTCACACAGCACAGCAGACAAGATCTTGTAGGCGATGTGAAAAAGACTTATACCTCTGTAGTTAGTGCAGGTCAGGGGATCTCCATTCTTGAGGATTGAATATACGATGCTGAGGTTCCATTCTTCGGGAATGCTTACCAAGTGGCTTCGGCACCTTATTTTAAGTCTTCCATAACCTAGCTTTAATAAAACTACAACAGGAATCAGTTCTGCCTTCTTTGCATTTTGACTGCAGAAACATTGACTGTCAAAAATTACTGAATTTGAAGCATCTTATTAGGTAAAACTTATCTATTGTGATAAATAAATAAATAAATAAAGTGGCGCGACAGCTCTTGAAGAGCCAAGGCCTAAGTGACTTACTCTCATCAACAATTCTCTAGGTGCGTGTGAAGAATTGAGGGGACCTACGATTTAACGCCGATTCCGAACGGCAAAGTTGAGAAGCACTTTTTCATGACAGATGATACTCTTGGAAGTTTTGTCAGTTCTTCGCAAGAGGCAGTGCCCGTGAAGCATGAAATAAAAACTATGGCCCCAGGTAAGACTCGAACCCACGACGTTCTGCTTAGCAGCCAACGCACCTAACCACTAAGCTACGGACACTATTGTGATAGTATCGTTAATCGTTAGTTTGTTTCTGTAGATTTTGAAACAAATAAAAAGTATAGGACCAAAGTGACAACCCTAAGGCATACCGATTGAAAGAGACTCTTCACAATCTCCACCTGTAACTGCCTTCAAAATTTTATTATTCACAAATAAATCTCCGATCTAATCTTTGACTCTTATTCCACTTTGAAAATATAGCTCTCATCCCATTTAATCCTTCATCCTCTTTCTTTCCATATTCTGATATCTCCAGCAATCGATAATTCCAACCTGTGTAATTGCCTTGTTATCCGATGAAGGATACAAGAACAAAAAAAAAAAAATTAGTTTTCAATGTTTTATGAAGTGACCCAACCATTTTCTCTCATAAATAATTTAACTTATCCGCTCAGCATCCTTCTCAACTTACACGAGTCCCCCTTCCATCGCCATTCGAACTCATGTTTATTCCTTATCGTTACATATTCATCTCTGTTCAGGAATTCAAAACGAAAACAACGAATCCGAACTAAATCTTTGTCTTGAACGAGTGAAGAGAACAAAAAAAAAATCGAAAATCCTTGAATTATGAATCAACAAACGCCTCCTCCTTAAAATCCGAACAAAAGGATTCTCTCCTCCATCACATCACAAAATAATGTAAATCCGATTCGATAGGCATCGTCTGGTGGAACACACGTCGCGTCGTCGATTGCCGTCTTGTTGGTCTTTTCATATTCATAACTACTCATCTCGTTCTCCGGCAGAGACGACCGACAAGACTGAAGACACACGGCAACAGGTGAATTGATTCCATTGAAAAAAGTAAGAAAAAATATGATTTACATCATTAAGAGCTGCTAGAAGCACATAAACAACCCTTCGGTTTTCCAGAAATTCAAAATTAAAGACGCCAAAGAACTCTAAGCGCTTCCTTGTTTACTTTCCAGCGAGATGAAGATGGTTTTATGACTGCCAGATCATTAGGAATGCTAAATAAGTTCCATCGTCTCTTCCCATTTATATGTATGCGGATCCAAAAGAAGACACTGTTTATTTATTCTGTCAATTTTTCCGAGAACTTTGCGCACCATTCTGAAGTCTGCACATACCGTATACTGTTCACGTGTGCTCCGCAATCAGAAAATATGAACATGTACGCAGGAGAACGAATGAAATGGGTCGCCACTCGCCAGCCCGTCATCCATAAATCGGCAGAAGGTAATTTTCATTGGAAAACCATTTTTTGAAGAATATCAAGTTCTAAAGCCATCGCACGTTGTTCCTTCTTCTTCTCCATCGCCGCACACAGAAATCCCGAACTCAAGATCGAGAGCGACACAGGTGGCGCCACAAATATGAAGTGAATATTATTTTGTGATAATATCTCCGGGATACCATTATCATATTTTGATTATGACGGCTTTTGGGGTTACTCCTGCTCTGCCCTGCCTTCGGGAATTTCTACAAAGAAACGATAATTTTCGTCTGGTCTCGTCCCGTTGCCGGATGAATACCAAATTTTTGACGCAACCTGTTGCGCCATCATATCATCATCTTCGAGTTTTCGAGTTTTTTATTGGATTCGAACGAAAACCGATGATGAAATAATTTATGACCTTGGTTCCGTCTAATTGGGCAGAAGATTGGGATTGTCGATTCTCAATGAATTGATATTGGAGTTATGACAGCTCTGACGATGTGACACACAGTTCTGTTGTTATGGGATGAATATTTAAAAATTTGAACATTTTTTGTTTTTTATGGGACGCTTACAAGAAACATTCATTGTAATTGCATTTTGAATGAGGTGTGTTGTCCCGCGACGTCGATCGTCGTCGACGGGACAATAGTTCTCAGAAAAAGGGTTTTCTTTATTTTATTATAATTTCATCGATAGCGCCATGTGACGGCCTAGAGCTCGGCTTGGGGCTGCTGTTCGCGCTCCATTGGTGGTCCTGGTATCGGAGTCTAGTTTAAAATTTTATTCTTGTTCTACATGGAGGCTCGGTTGTATTTTTAATGACTTTCTAATGATTTTTAGTTTTGTTGTTTGGAAAATCTGTTTTTTTTTTTTTTTTGTATGCGGGTCAAACGGGATGTAATGGGGCATTCTAATGGGAAAATAATTAATTAATTTTGTTTTATTTTTTGTTCGTCTGATAATTTGATGTTGTTACAAAATTCCGTTTTAGATTGTTGAAAGTGATACGGCGCTGAGGTGGGCTTGAAATTCCTTACGGTGGTTCTGAAGATTCTGTTGTTATGGCAGCACCATGTCGACGTAAGAGAACCATGCCGACGTAGGAGATTAAAATTAGACTAGAGACCATTAAAAACCTTTTTTGGGACTTAACAGTGGCTATTGGACCTGCTGATAATGATCTGTCACTGAAGGTAGCATCCCAGTTACAAGAAATTCAAAATTAATGATATTTTGGAAACAGATTAAGTTCGAAGTATATTGTTCATGCTGCCTTGTAGCCTGCTAACCGTTATTACCTTTACTTACTTACTTAAGGTGGCGCTTCAGTTCGGGATTGACTTGGGCCTCAACCAACACACCTTTTCCAGTCAGCACATTCTCTGGCTAGCTGTCTTCAGATTCGCGCGGTGAGTTTGTTGATGTCGTCTTCAACTCGCACGTGCCACCTAAGCCTTGGTCTTCCTCTACTGTGTCATCCCTCTGGGGTGCATTCGAAGCATTGGTGTCCATCTTTTCCACGTGACCAAGCCATCTGAGTCTTTAGACCTTCACTCTTTCAGCTAGGTCAATGTCGCTGTACAGTCCGTACAGTTCGTGGTTAAGTCATCTCCTCCATTCACCGTTTATGCAGACAGGACCATAGATCTTCCGCAGAACTTTTCTCTGAAACCGGCCTAGAGTGCTCTCCTCCGTTTTTGACAGAGTCCATGCTTCTGCACCATATAGCAGGACGGAGGACGATGAGGCTCTTATAGACGTTCGTGTTGATAGCAGAGGCAAGGTAGACAAAGTCCCTAACTACCTCGAAGTTATATGCTTCTATCGTCACGTTTTGTAACGTCGGTGTTGGGTGTCTTTTCTTGATGACAGCATATACATTGTTTTGCCCTATTTGACCCATTTGTTCAGCCTCTGTCTATATACTCGCAAAAGCACTGTTGACATCACGCTGCGTTCTCCCAATGATATCGATGTCACCAACGTAGGCGAGTAGTTGCACAGACTTCTGGAAGATAGTGCCTCTAGTGTTGACGTGGGAGTTCTGCCCTATTCGTTCGAGTATGATATTAAAGAAGTCCCATCACAGTGCATCACCTTGTCTAAAGCTTTTTTTGACATTAAAGGCGTCGGTAAGGTCGTTACAGACTTTAATGGAGAAGCGTGAGTACTCCATTGTCATCCTGCTCAGACGAATGAACTTTGTATAAGGAAACCAAAACTGAAGTTCTTGGATCTGCCGTAATGTGAATATTTGATCGATGTTAGGCTTTCCTCTTCAAGGCCGGGTAGACGGAAATCTTAGCTTGCCTGCGTTGTCTTCATTGAATGGTCATTCGTTACCTCTTGGTAAAGCTTCCGAGCCTCATTCCTGTTTTTAAGTCTCTCAAAATCCTCGAACAAACGCTTTTCATGCTCTCTCTTTTTCTTTCTGAAAAGCTTGTGTTCTTCTGTCCCCTTCTGTTCGTAGAGCTCCCAAGCTGCTCTCGTCCTCCTGTGCAGCTCTGATCTATATGTTTCTTCCTTGGCTGAATGTACTTGCCTGCATTCTTCATCAAATCAAGAGTTTCGTTTTCGTGGCCGTGTGAAACCCAGCACATCAAAGGCAGCATCCCTAATGGCTTCCTGGCAATTCTTCCAATGGTTCTCAATACTCGCTGCTGGCTGTAGCGGGCGATAGTAGCCGTCCGACGTCATACTTTCTTCTTGCACTCCCTGTATTTGGCTTAGGTCGAGATATCCGCTGCAATACCTTGGCTACAACGAGGTAGTGGTCCGAATCGATGTTAGCCCCTCGGAAGGTTCGGACATCAATAATGCTTGAAGAGTGTATTGCGTCGATCGCAATAATGATCAATCTGGTTTACAGTTGATTGGTCTAGAGACCTCCAAGTCCCCTTCTAGATGTTGAGACGTGAGAAACACGTGCTACTACTATGTTTCGCCTCGCTGTAAAATCGATAAGCCTGAAGGAGGTTTTTTCGTGCAGGCTATTTTTCCGACTGTTCCACCAAAGATGCCATCCCTTCCTCATTTGGCTTTAAGATCTCCTAAGACAATTTTAACGTCGAAGCTAGGGCATTGCTCGTATGTCTTGTCGAGGAGCTTGTAGAACTTTGGTGTCGTCACCTTTCTCTTCTGTGCGTCACTGCATATTAGGCATATTAGGCTTGTCTTGAGGCGCTCGTTGAAAGCTCTGAAGCTTAGGACATGCTGTCTAAGACTGCCCGTAACGACAAAGCCACATCCAAATCAGCTGTTGTTGGTCTCTGAAGCAGTCGCCGTAGTAGATATCGAGGTTATTACCCTTGGCTCTAAAAATCTATATCACGTCTTAACTGTCAATGAAATAATCAAAAAAAAAAACTCCTTCAAGCCCAATTTGCTGATCCTTCAATTCAAGGAAAGTCTGCCCCTCCAAAGAAAACCCTCCTGGCCATATCCATTTGAATTAAAGATAATTGTTATTCCGAAAGCAAATTGACCTAATTTCAATTGCACCGTAGTAAAATTATAATTCATAACCATTACCACAGAATACCATTAGAACGGTGCATATTGCATAATCAACCTCAATTTCATGAATTACACTTTCCCTTGCACAACAAACTTCAAACAAACGAAAAAAAAGCGAATAAGGACTCCCTTGTTCACCGAAGGATACAAACTATAATCTACGGGCTCACTAGTCATGACAGTCAGTCATCTAGAGACAGAGACAAAGATATATAAGAGCCATAAGAAGACAGCACACAGCTAAAGTATTTTTGTTTGCCTCTCCGCCCAACTTAAAATCCCACTGCAGCGCACAGAGCCATCTCCATGCCATGCATTATTTAAAGGAAACATTGTTGCCGCGCTTTTGCAAATGAAAATGAATACCAAAACATCATCTCCATTCCGTTATTTTCTTTTTTTTTGGCTTCTACTTCCGCCACTCATATTTACAATTCAATGATAGAAAAAAACAGAGGAACAACAACAAACAAAACGAGGTTTACAGTTTTTGCACGAAGGAAAAAAACTGTGGCAGGATGTTATGTTTCATATCCTTCTCGTCTTGATGTCAGTGTGATGCACCAGCAGCACGCTACACCTAGTATTTCCACTATTCCCCTCCCCGAACAATGTTCAACAGAAAAAAAATAATAGTTTTGTACATTTCGCGTAATACAATCCATCTTCTCTCGTGTAATGTGAGTGAGATCCTTGCCAGGATAAGCGTTGCAAGAAAAACTATAAACATAGGAAAAACACGAGAAGGATTCGTTTACTACTACAAAACAAAAAGAAAACAACAACATACCAACATCAAAAACAAAACCAAAAAGGAAAGGAAACGGAAATGAAGAAGGAGAAGGAAGAGGAAGCATTCTTCTGGATTTCGGAAACAAATAAAAACAAAATGTAAGGACATCTATAGTCTCCACATTCCGTCCACACTTGCCGTTCCCTTGTTTGGTAAGAACGAACGAAGTGGAGCTGTGAGGGTGTGCTCTGGCATTCCAGGACAAAGAGTGTAATCCTGGGCCGCAAAACAAATCGAATAAAGGACTTTCCCATTTCAGTGTTTAGTTTTTTTGTTTTTATCTATTTCCCTGTTTTGTGTGTGATGTTGGGTAACTAGTTACTGTCACTCCTTGACGTCACCGGTTACAACCGGACTCGAAATAATGCATGCAAAAGGATTTTACCAGCACCACGACCCAGGACCATTGCAATTCAATCCTCTTACTCCAACAAAAAAAAAAAAAAAAAAATGGAATCTGCAACTGTTTAAGGATGAAACGGGATGAGATAGGGGTTGACTGCACCTGACTTTGTCATACAACAGTTTACAGCAAAAGTGTTGTCTGACGTTCAGATTTGTTTTAAATGTCAAGTCATGTCGTCTCTTATGCATGTACAACTGGAGGACAAGCTAGAGATTGACTTTTTCAATAGGTCAGGGCTGTAGTTGGTACCACGGGGGAGCTGGCGGATGAGATGGAAAGGAGTTAAATTGTTTTGAGTTATGGCTTATGGGAGAAGTGAAATTGTTTCAAAAGGTCACATGAATATTTCAATTCGTTGTTTGCTATCAGATTTTATTTTTTTCACGTTCTGATCACACAGATTGAGAGGAAAGTTCGCGAATCGATTTCGCTCAATTCGAAATCTGTTCCACGGAAACCGATGAATTTTTAACATTAAACATTTCTCTTGAAAAGCAAAATAAATGAATTAATTAGGACTTCTCGTTATCGAAAGTTTTGTTTGAAGATGAAACTCTAATTGAATGTAATTAAAAGTCATTTTCAATTTGTCTTCTATATGTTTCGAATTAGTATAATATTTTCAACTATAAATAAAATTGAAATAGGGTTGAATTCCTATTGAATTATTGAACTGAAAAGGATTTCGGATTGAATGTAATTGAATGAAGATTGAAATCAAATTAATGTGAAAGTATTTACCTAAGCAAAAATACGGAAAATAGTTACTTGAACCTGGTTTTAAGGAAACCAAAGAAATATTTTTAAAAAGTCTCTATAAATATGAAAATTCCATGATTGAATGGAATTGAAAGTGATTTTTATTTGTTCAACGCATCCAAAGTAAATCTTATAAGATGCAAATCAACAACAGGGATTTCTTTTTATTTCAAAAAAAAAATCGATTCAAATTTGAAAATGTTGAACAATTGAAAACAAAATTGAATTGAATTGAAAACCCAGGAAATCAATGGTTCGTTACAATACAGCATATGTATGTTTCATTGAATGCACTGCAAAAGCAATGAACTAAAGAGATTGAATATCATTGAATTGAAATTGAAAGAGAACGAAGTTCGTGCATTTAAAAAAAAAGTTAAGAGATTTTTAAACTTTTTTCCGAGAAGTTTCTAATTCAAACTGAAAATAAAACTCCTTAAAAGTTCTGTTAATTTCAATTCTAACCGCAGACTAGACCGACTTTTTTGTCGATCTAATTATAAATTCGTCTGAAACTTCTTGCCAACTCATCGCCGACGCATTAAACGCATTCCTCCACGTAAAAGAGTCGAAAATATTCATTTCCAAAGGAAAGTATGTCAGTAGAGGCTTAGTGATGAAATTTCACAAAATGGAAAAAAATTTAAGGAAGAACAAAAATTATCAAACCATAAGCAAATTTTCAACTTTTTTCCCCTTTTCAAACATCTGCACATTTTTTAACATCCTTTTCATCAGCTTTGGTAATTTAAATTAGGCTAAAAGTATGCACAAGGACTAAGGTTTGGCCTTCCCCAGCTCCTCCCCCCCCCCTTCTGAAAAACTTAAATAGCAGTCTTAGTTTTCAACAAAAAAAAAGTGCAAGCGAAAGGAGAATTTTAAAAACAAAAAAAGTATCCTTTCCGGTACGTGGTATCATAATTTTTCCATCCTTTTCGTCCATCGCCATAGCCACCCTTGAATTAAATGAAGTTCTCCCACTCGCCCCCATCAAGATTGAGTCAATTAACAAAAACTTAAACCAAAAATAAAAAAAACAAGTCCTTTCGCATCCCCGAAGTAGGATTATAGTTTTGAATAATTTTTTTGTTTCACTTTCGGACGATTTTAGTCCTTTTTTTGCCGAACACCATAGAGACGATAGAATGGAGAAAGTTTTGGCGTTTTATATTTGAAAAGGACCAAACAAAAACAACAGCAACTGCAAAAAACGAAGTATTTCATCTTTCAGTTTTCATTAATGCAACATCATGGACCGTTCGAGGTGAGGGACGTTCCTGGATACCTATACCTACTAATGATGGGGTTTATGAGAGTAATTTGCATTTTTCCCCTCCCCCTGTTTGTATAAAAGGGTGCATTGGGCGGAAGGACTGCTTAATTTGAACACAAGCATTGCGGATTTTCTCGCAGAACGGGCAGTAAGTTCGCACACCGAAGTGGATGGAGAAAATAGTTAAGTTACATACAATTTTTACAACTCGACTCTCCAGTGGAATAAGCCATCATTTTTGTTTTCCTTTTCACACAGACAGCAGGACGTAGGAAGAGAGAAAGTGAAAAGAAGGACTTTGTTTGTAGATGCATGGAGCCGTTTCTTTTTTTTTCTGTGTCAATTACCGGAAACTGGTACAAGAAGCTGTAAGCAGTTAAGTGTGTGTATGACTGAGTGTGTATGCGGGTATGGCCATGCAACGTTTTGGGGCTGGGATATCGGAGGGGGCTGCTGCACGTTGTCAAACACACAAAAAAGGATTACATGAGCAGGTTATTTAATTACACACAGGACCTGACCCAAATATTTTGCATCAGTGCTGTCAAGAGTGGTGGAATTACTTCATGTGATATGGCAACCTAGCGATGTGTTTTCACATATAAATAATGAGAGTCTCATTGCGATTTTCCCCGTGAGAGTTTTTTGCCTTCTTTGTAAGTGCACGAGCTTTAAAATTTCCCAAGAAAGGAAAACAGAGAGTGATTAACTTTAAAACTGCGCGTTGCTGTCGTTCGACCTGAATTTTCGAAGAATTCTTGAACCTTGCTTAATCCTCACCGGCTTTGAATTTCTGTTTCAGAATTTGTTCAACCCTAGGTTCTCAGTACAAAAGCCAATTTCGATGTCTTGAACCTTTTCCAAAAACACAGCCCCAAGCGGTGACTCCTCATAACCTTTCTTAATCTCAGCAAATATCAACAAATACCCTTTCACTGTGGTTTGGTCCTTTTTTTTGCTGTGTGTCCCTTGTTTGCACAGGTTTCGGTTTTTCACTTTAGATTTCTATATTTGCCTGCCTTTAACCCGTTTCATGTGAATGTTTCTATTCTCCCCCATTCCATTTCTTTTAGAGAGAGCAAACGAGCAGTACACACAAAAATGTTGAGTACGAGATGGATGAATATCCTTTCTAAAGCCCTTTGGCGATATTTTGCCGGTTGGTTGCGAAATTCAATTGACTCTTCGGTCGGAAATTCAATCAAATGTTCCGCAAACCGTAAATAATCATTACCGGAGGTCAAACGGCTTGTTTTATGATTTCAACAGTCAGTCGACAGGATTCATTTTCTGTGATTTCGCATCCTTATTTTCAGGAGGAAAACAATAACAAACAAAACTGTGTATCTGCATCCTTCAATTTCGACAAAGTACAATATTCCACCAGAATTATTATGATTTTTTTGTGTGCCCCAAGGCCTGAGACGGGGGTCGGGCGGACGGACGGACAAATATATCCTTATTATTATATCAGTTTGTCAAATTAAGCAAAAGGGATGTGTCTCTTTGGCTGTGGCTTCTAAAATAACACCACAAGCAAGAAAGAACTTAATCAAACAGAAGAAGGATGTATTTTATTTATTATAAGCAAGAAAAGAAGTCCGCATTGTTATTCAGGAGCAGAAGAAAATCAAAACGCAATCAGGTCACCATCACGTCGTTGAGACGAAGATAATTTGGATGAAGACGAAGGATATTGATGGCGCACACATATAGCAAATCAGAAAGGATATATTTTTGTTTTCTTTGAAGAAAAGGGGATTTTGATTAAACAATCAAAGTTCTATTTGGCCAGAAGAAAGCATATCAATTCGGAGTTTTTGTTTTGTTATTTTTGTGCAACTGCGATCGATGACTAATGAGAAAAAGGATTCAGTTTGGTTGATTTGTTGACATTTGCAGGATATTTTTTTGAATGGCAGACGTTGACTCTTTGGAAAGCAATAACATTTTCTTTTTGATGAAAGTTCAAAATATAAAGGAAAACGTTTTATGCTTTCACGACTTTTTTATATTTATTCGGCAAGTACCCAAACAGAACTACGATCGCAGTTTGAAAGATTTCAAACAAAGTACCGTCATCTTTTAAATTTTTAAGGTGCGTTCTTTTCTCCCTTATTCCGATTTAAAAAAAGTGACTTAATACCGTGCGTCGGTCAAAAACTTATTTTTTTAGTGACGGATCTGGTTATACTTACTTACTCACTTACTTAAGTTGGCGCTACAGTCCGTTGTAGACTTTGGCCTCAATCAACATTCTCCGCCAGCTAGCTCGGTCCTTAGCTATTTGTGTTCAGTTTTGCACTCCAAGTTGATTGAGTACCTCTTCCACTTGAGTGCACCACCTGAGTCGCGGTCTTCCCTCGGGAATAGTGTCGAATGCTTTCCGGGCCGGAGCATTGGTATTCATCCGCTCTAAATGACCGAGCCATCTGAGCCTCTGGACCTTGACCCTTCTGGCTAGGTTCATATCGTTGTACAACCCGAAAAGTTCGCTGTTATATCTTCTTCGCCATTCCCCTTCAATGCACACGGGGCCAAAGATGACCCGAAGAACTTTCCTCTCGAAACAGCCGTAGGCACTTTTATCCGATTTTGTCAAAGTCCATGCTTCTGCACAGTACAGGAGGACTGAGATGATGAGTGTGTTGTACAGTTTTACCTTAGTTGCTCGAGAGAGGGCTTTTTCACTCAATTGCTTTCTTAGCCCAAAGAAACTGCGATTAGAAAAAATCATTCTTCGTCTGATCTCGGCGCTGGTGTTATTGCCCGTGTTTTTGGCGGAGATAAGGTAGAGAAAGTCCTCTACTACCTCGAAGTCGTCTATTGTGACGTTCTGCCCAAGCTGTCGGTGTTGGGTGTCCTTCCTTGAAGACAGCATATACTTCGTTTTTCCCTCATTTATCGCTAAACCCATTTTTGCCGCTTCTGTCTCAATTCTCACAAAGCCGCCATTGATATCACGCTGTGTTCTTGCCATTATATCAATATCATCGGCGAACAAGAGAAGTTCAACAGATTTTTGGAAGATAGTGCCTTTGGTGTTGACGTTGCGTTGGTGTTCTGCACTATCTTCTCAAGAACGATGTTAAAGAAATCGTATGACAGTGCATCGCCTTGTCTGAATCCTTTTTTGACGTCGAAAGATTCCATAAGCTCGTTGCCAACCTTGATGGAGCAGCTTGAGTTCTCCATCATCATTTTGCAAAAGCGAACGAGCTTGGCAGGGATGCCAAAACTAGACATAGCTTTATACAGTTCCTCTCTGTAGATGCTGTCATACGCGGCCTTAAAATCGATGAAAAAGTGGTGGGCATCAATTTGGAGTTCATAGATCTGGTTATAATTGAGATTATCTGTCAAAGCTTTCTGCTTGACTCCAAAATGTTATCATTTTCGTTGTAAGCTAAATTAAGTTAACAAATTTTATTTTGACAGAAGACCCTGTTCACACTAGGCACATCCTACTTGTCAAACTACGCAAACTGCGTGAACATTGTAAACGAGACAAGTAGACAAGAGACAATAGACGTCAAAATGCTTCGAACTCTAGCGCTCTGTGTGAACAGGGTTTAAGAACATACCACATACATAACCTGTCAACAACTGTCAGTTTAAATTTAAAAAAAAAGTCAAATTCATTATATATTTAAAGCAGTTTTAATAAATCCAAACAAAAATCAATTTCTTTTAAGAATTCCATTTGGTATTTCATGCGACTTCCAATCTGACTTAAATGTCTCCAAAGTCAAAGTTAAAAGGCCTTCCGATTCACAAAAGTTCTACGGTGTCTGCCCCTAAAAACACAAATATTTGTGCTCCAATTTGTATTAAGTAACGGACATACAAAAACAGAAAAAAATAGACCGTCTTGATAGTTCTCTTTTGTTATGTTTACAAATCGACATTCAATTTACGCAAATTGAACGAAAAGTGGTCGCCATTAATCTTTTGTTAAAGCCCGTCTGTCTGTCTGTCTGTCTGTCACGTAGAATGTCACATTTGTCTCTCGGTCGCATCGGGGTCACATTTCTCTCTCGCTCTCTTTCTTTCTTAAATAGGAAAAGCAACTGCTACAAAGTGATTATTATTTGTCCAGAAAAGTCTCCAATCGACAAAAATGCCAAAGGACAATAAAATATGATCCAACTACGACAATTTGTTGTTGGCGAAGAATAAAGAACCTCCCTCAATCTTTATACAAATGCAATAAATTCTTTCATTCTCGAACAAAAGTCAAAGGCAAGCTTTAGCGACCATGAATTACACTTTTATAGACGCGCCGCCGATTCGCCCGATGACGACCGCTGAGCTAACATCTTAAAGGATATGAAACTGGCGCGCCTTAGACTTGCTTGAAATTGAATTTACTTTCTCGTGGCGTGGAGAAATGTCTATAAGGAAAATAACATATTATTGAACTCACCCCGAAGACGAAACGGCAGTCATGTTTCATTCATTCAATTGAAATAAGAGCGGGGGGAGACTTCCATTTTTCTACTCGCCGACAGAGTATAATCAATATTGTGGCCAAGAGGAGGATTTTTTTTCCTCAGCAAAGTACAGAGCATGTAATAATAAGAAATTCTATTAAGAACTGCAACTGTAAGGACATTAATCTAACCAAAACGAACAACGACCCAGGACGATGACGACCGAAGGGCGAGACGTCTCAGCCAACTTTTTGTGGCGGTTTGGTTTTTGTACCAAAGGCGATGGATGTAATTATGAAAGCTACAGGAGTGTCGTCGAGGGATAAAGAATCTAACAATAAGAAAGTCAAAAAGGATTAAAGAGTCATTATTCACAAGAAGAAGCAGAAAAGAAGTGTAGAAATCCAAACGATTTTCATTCAATGTGGGGTCCTTTTTTTAATTATCGCCAATCCATTGATTGCAATAATTGCAACTCAACAAAAGAGGGTAGCAATCGGTTCGTATTATTTTCCAATTGACATGATGAAGGGTGATTTAAAATTTGACAGCAGCCGTTTTTTCTTCAGCAATGCAGATGAAGGAGAATAGAAGTTTGACACTTTCAAGCTGTCAGGTGCATCAGTCCTTTTTCAAACGTCAAAAAAGAATTTTGATTGTCATGAGCTCAAATGTCAAATTATAAAATGTCAAATTCTTTTACAGCGGTTTCTTTCTTGTTTCTGCAACTTTAATTGACAGGAAGAGCCACTTAATGGTAGTTTTGAACATGACGATGACAGCAAACGTCAGACAAAATAAAAAAATGTTAATTTCGAGAATTTCTTCGTTAAACTTTCCAATCGTTGCGTTCATTTCTTTACTGCCGGAACCCCCATGTCAAATTTCTTTAGAAATGTCAAAAGTCAGAATTCTTTCTAAAAATCTGTAAAGTACGACCATCCCATTGTCGATTCATTTTAGCCAATTAAAATGATAAAACTTTTCAAACTTTTTCTTTAGAAAACCAAATTTAATTCAATTTGATTTGGACATTTCATTGAAAGGAGTATTTAGTTTTATTTGTCAAAAAAAGAACAACTAAACGCGATACCCGCATCGTGAGGGCTATTTTAAAGTTTTTATATTTTATTACCCAATGTGGGTCAGATTTGAGTTCATTTTTCAAACAAATTCGTTAAACGTAATACAGGAGGGTGACTTGACTTAATCTCTTTGGTTCATTTCTGAAACTTAATCATGCATGACGAATTGCCTTTTCCGATCACATTAAATTAAAGGCACCCATTGTCATACACATTCAGAGAGAAATTTGTTTTTGAAATTTAAATTGTTTATTGATATTTAATTTGGAAAGATCGTAATCAATTCAAAGGGCTGATTGGGTGACTCTGGGACTCTGTTTATTGTTCTTTGTTTCTGGTTGCTGGGAGTTTCACAATAACGAGGGAATTTTGTAGGGGAAATATTTATGATGTGTGTCGACTTTAATTGACTGTTATGGCATAGATTTATGAATATTTAGGGGAGTTGGAACCAAACGAAAGATTTGTTGAACCAAATTTGATAAATTGAAATGATTGACAGTCAATTTGGATCAATCTTTCTATGTGAAAACATTCTTTAACAGTTAAGTGATAGTTTTTCCTTAAAATGTTACAATAAATAGGTCAGAAACGTTGTTTTTGAAATATCCAATTTGTTAAGAATCCAATGATCTCTAAACCAGAGTCGATAAACCATTTCTCTTACCCTACCTAACAACTTTCCCAAACGCGATGACAGATAAACCGAAACCAACTTCCGCTCCCTGAGATTCAACTTGACACTTCCGAATTTCCATATCTGTCAACAATGTCTGTTTACTGTTTATTTGTTGCACAACAACTTCCAACCAACAAGAACGACCGACACGACGCGACGACGACAAGAAGCTACAAAACAGTCCACAAACATTGTTTCGAATTTCCGTTTGCTCTTCACAAGATTCCAGCGCACAGTCAAGAGTACCTCCAGCCTCTTGTCTTTTCTCTCAAAATAAACCACACACTGCTGGATGCAACATTTCACGACTGCTAGATCTGTTTACAATGTTCATCATCACTTCATGATTGCGAGGCCAGAGTTAGAGTTGCTAATTGAATTTCCACGAACTGTGTGCTTCTTTGTGGATTCTGCAAAAGTACTCAACTCCAAAACTGAACTCTCAGCTGGGGTGCTTCCTTGTGTCCAAAGGAATACCGTATTTGTAAACAATTGCTATTTTCTGATGGGAGACACCACCACAAGATGTCTCGATTGCATTAAATCTCTCAACACATCATCGCCATGGTCGCTTATAGAGTTGTAGTGGCCATTGGCGTAGTTAGGGTTTTGTGCCTTTCTTTGACTATGCCAATGACTGAAGCGGTGCCGCAATTATATAATTGTTCCAACGACGACTACAACGTTCCAAGAAGGAGATCTTCAAATTCAAAACAGTACAAGCCTGTCCAACCGAAAAAACACACAAATTGTCATCGTCTGCTGTTTATTGTGTCCCGATGCTGTTTATTTGTTTATCTAACCAAAGTGGAGCAGTCACAGGACCTTAATTCATCGTCTGGATAATCTGCTAGGTTCTCGGGTGGTTGACCAATTTATTTGACAGCCACAAAACCATCTCCTAGGACTCTCAGGGACAATTGCGGGTGTTTGAATAAATATCCTGACACAATGTTAACGGCAACCGAAACATAACAACTTGTTCAGCTACATTCATCAGGACAATGTTGTCGTCATCGTCGCCATGCCTAAGTAAACATTCGAAAATGGCCCCTGTTGCCAGTTCGAGGGTCCTACACACCGAATTATTATTCCTTGTGAACCAAAAAATTACATAAACAGCCTGAAGGTGTTTTTTGCGTCTGTCCGTCCAGTTTCGAAGCAGTCCACTTGAAATGAAAATTTATGATCATCCGTAAGACCTAAGCAAGGATGGGATAATAATTAAGGAGTGAAAGCAAATTGAAACAGACTCGAACTGGCAGAAGGAACTCAATGAATTCCATTGAAATGAACACAACACAGGAAGTTCAAGAGGCATCCATCTACATAACGTAATTTCGCCGAGAACAACTCCTGTGGTCGTTAATTACAAGGATTCAGGATTTTCTTTTGCCAAATACCACACAGTCAGTTCTGTCTAGGACGATGATAATGGTAATAGTAGAGAGGGAGTCTTTAGCTTGGCAATATTTTAAAGTGTTACGTCCTTGTTGGATGGAGGAAGAAAAAAAGGAAACAAATCTTCAAGTTTCAAGGTAAAATGGAAAACGAGAAAGGAGCCTAAACTGATGGTGCTGATGATGATGTTGATGATGGGAATGTGGTGGTGAAAGATAATAACCAGGGCAGAGGAATAGTAGTTAACAGTCAGGTTAATGGAATTAGCGTTCTGTTGGTTTATAATTTTCAATTTTCGGTATGAAGATTGGATTCTGTAATAAAGTCCAGGAGATTTGTGGGGATGCAGAGTGCCTCTTTATGTTTCTTTTTTTCTCTCCTGTGGAGTGTTTGTTCGTTGAGAAGAGGCTTGAACAGTAAAAAACAGGATTAGCACATTTTAAGGCCCCTGTCAGTTAAATAAGATAGAAGGTAATGTTATCCTTAAATTTTCTCTAAGGTTTTTCGCTGTGATAGGAGCCCAGAAGAGGAGATCTTACTCGAAAGTTGGCTTGATTTATGGGTTGTGGGATTAAAACTGTGAAGGTGTTCAGAAAAATTGTTTTTTGTTTGAATTTCGGGGTTTCTTACCCGGTTTCATAATCCATAAGTGTCCTTAATTCCTTGTGACCACTTCGACCAAAAAGTCTTGCCCTCTACTCGCACCTTTTTTTTTGGAATCGAAGTCAAAACCAATTTGACATCAATCAATCTTGTTTTATTGATTGCAAACTGCAGACGCCTGGCGCCAGTGCCGTCAATATTTTTGGCATTGTTCCCAATCAAACAAAGCCCGCCCAAGCGGACGCCCAAACTTAAAAAATAAAGAAACCTAACAATTGCAATTCAATTAACCAAGTCCAAAGGAAATTGCAACAAAACACACCTAAAATAAAACTGAGGCAGGACTTCAATCCAACTGTCATCGTGGGAAAAAAATAACTTCAAATACTTTATAGCCTCCATCCATCGTCATTTTTTATCGTACGACCGGCTAGGCCTTCAGGGGCTTGTGCAACGTCAATTTCACAGGTGGAAACACTACCCGTCATCAAATTCAGACATTTTTCTTTTTTGAAGCTGGATTTGTTCTATAGAACAAAACAAAACACTCCCAAACAATCGTTTTATTCGATTTCCTTTTTTTATGATTCAATGTCCAAACAATGGAACGGCAATGAGGACGGGACGACCGACGACGACGCGACCTATTGTTCCATATCCCATTGCAGGCGCACCACCACCAAACTATTATCACAGATTCACAGAGGGTTACCAAAACCACCTTTTAGCGAATGCCCATTGTTCAACGATTCGATTGCTAGAGTCCTCCCCTGTTTTAGGGTAGGCATAGCCACACATATTTGTTGTATTGTTATTGTTTCCACTTGACTTGTGTCCATGTTTTCTAGTTCTCTATTTTTTCTCATTCCATTTCGATTTCAATTTGCTTTTGTTTTCTATTTTGAGTTATGTTTTTTCTATCGAAAAACAATTTTATATGCGGTCGGCTATTCATTATATCCCAAACAGGACAATGTACCTGTTAGAAAACATACAAATTCCCACACACAACAAAACCAAAAATAATAATAATTGCCGATGGTCACCCCAAAACGTCACGATGGGGCTACAACTATCATAAATAATAATGAAATTCGGAGAAAATTTAAGTTCAATGGAGCAGAATCTATGAACGGTTAGAAACAGAGAAATTTTTCTATCGAACAAAAAAGACACTAACAATACAAAAGGACATTCGTGACGTGGCGTGACGATGCATGTAAACAAAGTTGAATTTATACCGAAATCAACAAGGATACGTGAGTAATCTGGGATTATCACGCATGAGAAGTTCTTTTTTTTTGTGGGGATAGACAAACAAAAAATAGAGAAAATCCACTTGTTGCGACCAAAACAACCTTTTGAACCGGACGGTCCAGAGTCGATTTGAGCGACAAAGGAATACATTTTTGTTGGTTTCTGTAAAGATTTGTGTGGAATTAGGCGGAAAACTTGAAACATAAGACAAGAATAATTGATCAGGCAAAGTATTGTTTGGAGCAGTTCCACATTAGCTAAAATTAAAGAACTTCGAACTTTGGGGAAGTTCATATTCCTTTCAGTCTCAATTTTCCAGGCAACCCATTTCAAATGATTCATTGAAAAAATGGTCTTCTGTTCTTCTTTGAAGGATATAAAATTTGATTATTTAGATCATCCACTTACTTACTTATTTCTGGTGGCGCTACGGTCCAGGTCGAACCAGGGCCTCATCCAACAAACGTCTCCATCCAGCTCGGTCCCCAGCTAGTTGTCTCCAATTTCGCATGCCAAGTTGGTTGAGGTCCTCTTCCACCTGTGTGCTCCACCTGAGTCGTGGTCTTCTTCTTCGTCGAAGTCCTTCCGGGTTGGATTGGAAGACTCTTCGAGCCGGAGCATTATTTTCCATTCGCTCAACATGACCCAACCATCTAAGTCGTTGGACCTTAACTTTTCTGGTTAGGTCAGTGTCGCTGAACAGCTCTTGATCGAATCTTGGTCTACATTCTCCATTTATGCAGACTCGACCAAAAAGAACTACGAATTTTTCCCCCGAAGCAGTCCAAAGTGTTTTCATCGGATGTTGTCATGGTCCATGTCTCTGCACCATCACTCTGCGTTTGGCAAGAGTGATTCTTCGTTTGATTTCAGCGCTGGTGTTATTGTCTGAGCTTGTAGCGGATCCTAGGTAGACGAAGTCCTTAACTGCCTCGAAGTTAAATCTGTCTATGCTGCCATTGGCTCCAAGACGTCAATGTTATTTGTCCTTTCTTGTTGGCAGCATTGGTCTTGCCCTCGTTAACCGCTAGACCCATCTTCCTGGCCTCCATCTTAAGGCTAACAAACGCTCCACATTACGGTGGTGTTGACGTTGGAACTTTGCACAATCATTTCAAGAATGATGTTGAATGAATCGCATGTCAACGCATCGCCTTGTCTAAATCTTGTTTGACATCAAAAGCGTCCGTTAGGTTTTTCCCGACCATGATGGATCAGCGTGATTTTTCCATTGTCATCTTACACAGACGGACACATTTTTCTGGGATGCCAAAACTAGACATTGTTCTACATAGTTGGGCTCTATAGACCTTTACATACGCGGCCTTGAAATCGATGAAAAGGTGCTAGGCATAGATTTGAAGTTCCTGGGTCTTCTCCAAGATCTGCCGTAGAGTGAATATTCGATGGTGGACTTTCCGGGTCTGAAGCTACACTGATAAGGACCTATCAGGTTTTTGACGAAAGGCTTCAAGGGTTCACGCAGCACGGCAAACAAGATCTTGCAGGTGATGTTTAAGAGACTTGTACCTCCGTAGTTGGTGCAGTTCAGGGGATCATTCTTTCTTGAGGATCGGGCATACGATGCTGAGGTTTCATTCGTGGGATATACTTTCCCCCGACCAAATTTTGCAGATGAGCTGGTGCATGCTCCTAACCTAATCATCTCCAGCTGTTTTGTTCGACGTAAGTTTTGATATCGCTATGGTTGCTTGTCAGTGTTGCCACTGGTTCTCTTCATTTTGTGCTGGCAGCACTTCTTAGCTTCTTAGCATGTTTCCGGAGACACGATCGGAAAAGGATCTAGCAATCTCTTGCGTAGTCGTTTGACTTCGAATTTTCTCTTGGCATTTTCACGTGTTGGCCTCGGATCGGGATATCCGCATTCGTACCTTGGCTACAATAAGGTAGTGTTCCGAGTCGATGTTGGCACCTCGGAATGTGCTGACATCTTGTAGCTATTAAACTTCTGAAAGCCTTCTTTCATTTAATCTCAAAATGAATTATTTCCGGCCCTTGATCAACGTTAAGAAATATAAGAAATAATTTGGTAATGATTTCGTGAGTTGTGGAGACTTTTTTGTCGAAATATTGTTGGAAATGTTACAGCAAGCAAATAATTCTCCTGGATTTCAAATTGTTGCCACTTTTCAGAGCCTTAAGAAAAACCTAAGAACTAGTAAACAAGACCATGGTTACTGCTATAAAATGTCAATTGGAATAGTCATTGATAATTATAAACAATCAAGAAAACAGGTCCTTAATCATCAGACAACACCTGCAGTTGGTAAATTTTTAAATTCAACCTTCATCCTGTCATAAATTACAAGCACAAGAAAATATTGAAATCTGTAAGCAATCAGTGAACCGTTTAGTCTTTAAAAAACAACACAAAACTCATAAATTATGATCCAAGCAAATGAAACCCTATAATTACTGCATATGCACTTCCCAATCTACTTATGACTTCATTACTCATAAAGAAACCATAAAAAAGGGCAACCAAATCCTAAGCCTTCAATACACAATCACTGCCTTTAAAACAAGAACCTCAAAGTCAGTCAAATGTGCCACACTCCAAAAACTACTCAACCAAACTCTCAAGAAGCCATTTAAATTTGACACTTTAATCCACACCTCCTTAAAGAAAAAAAAAGAAAAAGAAAAACAACTCCTGTTTGTAGTCAAACGAAATGAAAATCTATACAAAAAACAGTAAGAGTCCTTTTCCATAACTGGAATAATACTCATCAACCGAACCGCTCTTTTTCTTGCCAACCACAACTTTTGTTTAAGACTTTTTAATCATTTCTAAGAGGTCATGTTACACCATCAAAGAATTTTACAGAAAATCATAATATTCAAAAGGACACCACACATAGAGCGCAGTTTTCAAAGCAGGACACAAAGTGTAGAGTTTCTGATTTACAACAGATGTGGGATACATTATGACTATGTGTCCTTCGAATGGACAGTTTTTGAAACAAAGTAATTAGGATACCAGAGAAATGTCCTCTGTTGCACTTGTTTTTGTCCTTTGGCTTTAAATTTCATTTAATGTCGCTGTGTAGAGTATGGTGTGTGGGTGTTTCGCACAAAGCAGTGATTTTAAAATTCGTATCCTTGGAATTTACTGGGGGTAGTATTGTGTTGTTTTTCTGAACATATTGCCAGAAAACGGCTAAGCAAATATATGGATCAAGGATTACTTTATAACATCAACCCCGTCCCACATTTCTGTTTGCGTGAGTGTGTCCTTTGAGATATTTCTTGTGTTTTTTTCTCTGGCTTACACTGTATAAGCAATTAGTGTTAAGGATCAAGCAATTTACCAAGCTTCTCTCTCTGGGCACTGCCGAGTGAGGGTTGAGGTTGTATTCGAAATTCTAACGTGACCTAGATTTAGACATTATACAAGTACAAATAAGAGACGGTTCACCACCCGAAAAAAAAAGAGTGATGTAGTTAAGTTAATTGCTAATGTCGCTGTTAAGGACATTTACGAATTGTCAACATGTCATATAAACCAATTTTGAAAAACTCAGAGAGAGAGTGAGTGCGTGCGTGCCCACGAAAAATTAAGGTTTTTTTCAAAAACGGAAATGGACAAATTTCATGGCAGTTGTTCAAAATCAATGTGCCTACACTTTTTTCGTAATGGCGCAAGGACATTCGTATGAATTTTTTGGATGAGGATTACCAAATAAATGCAATTTGTTTTATTTCAGAATAAATAAACAGAATTTAAAGTTAAAACATTTTATACTGCAGTGGTTGTGTTGTCTGCTTTTGGGGGTGAGGATGTCAAAGGGTAATTTCATTACGTGTCCTGGAAAATTGGTTGATATGTTTGCTTTACTCAGTAATGAAGCATGAAAAACATATTTTTCTGCTCATATTTTTTTGCCATAGCTGAAAAGGAGTGAACATGGATTCAGTCCTTTTGAAAAATGATGAAAGCACCGAGTGAGAGATTTGTGTGTCAAATTTTTGTTGGCAGGGAAAAGGACTTCTTTTTCACTTTCAAAACAAAATTAATTCTACTTTCTCGGTTGTACATGGTGTTTTGAATTTTTGATGAGGAAAAATTATTATTATTCGTTGGTGCGAGTAAAAATCTTATTTCAACCAGTAAATGGGGACAATTAGGGAGTTTTTACACAAAAATGCTGTGGAAATGGGAATTGAGGTAAACGACACGAGTTTGATGTTTATTGAAAGTTTTTCTTTTAGTAACTGAGTTGAGAACTTTTAGGTTGTTTTTTTTGTGAAGGGGGACTTCTTTAATTGCTGCAATACGTTTTGTAGGGAAGTTTTCTGTTTAGAAAGTTTGAAGGACTTCAAATGTAGAAAGAATTCATTTAAATTACATGAAAGGAAATGGGGATAGTGTTGAAGTAGTTTTTAGGCAACTTAATTATTAAAGTAGCACTACAGTCGGGCAAAAGTCTCGTCCAAAAAGGGTCCTAAACCCCGACTTATTGAATTTTCAAGACCAGGTGGAGGGCGTTAAACTGATGCTAAATGAAAAACCTTACTTTGCTTACTTAAACGGCTCCCAATTCAGGAAGGATCTCAACCTGTTATAAAGCAGCCTTCCATCGGGTACTGTCCTTTATATGCACTCTCCAGTCGCCACAACCAAGCTCTTTGGCATGCGCAGTCACTGGGTCCTTATACCGTATGTTCGGTATTCCTTTTCCTTGTCGTCTCGAATCTGGGGGCTGCGATGACAAGACTTTCTTGGCTGAAACGTTGTCGTCCATTCGCTCGATGTGGTCGAGTCAAAGAAGTCTTCTTTTCTTAGCTTTCTGACCTATATCCACATCTTGGTACAGCTCGTACAGTTTGAGGTGGAACCTTCTTTTCCATTTGCCATCTTCGCATACGGGCCGACCGCGAAGAATTGTCTGTCGAAATGTCAATCCCTTTTTACTTCGTCCATACTCGGGGCCGTAAAGATGGACTGGTAAATCTAAGTTTTGTATAGCAGACACTTTGTCTTTCGAGTGAGGAGTTTTGAACCAGTTTTTGCCAAACCGAAGCAGCTAGCGGTTCGCTAAGGTAATTCATCTTCGGATCTCCACTAAGGTGCGTTGTGGATGTTTGTTCCAAGGTAGGTGAACTCCTTAACTGCCTCGAAATTGCTGCTACCAACAGTGACGTTTTGTCCTTAACTGTGGACAGATGTTGTCTAATTTTTTGATAGTATGTACTTTGTTTTTTCCTCATTCAAATCAAGACCAACGAATTACGCCTGTTCTTCAATCACAGTGAAGGCTCTCAGCCTCAGCTCTCTTGGATCGACCGATGATGTCTATGCAGTCCGCATAGCCTAGGAGCGGAGCTGGGTGGATTTGTTGAAGATAGTGTTTTCCGTGCTCACACCAGCTTTTTGCACTATCTGCTCCAGGAATTTGAATATGAAGTCACATGACAGCGCATCTCCTTGTCTAAATCCTGCGCATATTTGAAACAACTCGGATGAGGTGTTACCCATTTGCCCACTGCACTGTGTATTGTTAAGCGTCATGCGGCACAGCTGGATCAGTCTGTTTGAGATCCCGAATTCAGACATCGCCATCATAAGCTCTTGGCGATGGATGCTATCATAAGCAGCTTTGAAGTCAATGAAAAGATGATGGGTTTCGACTTGAAATTCGTTGGTCTTTTCCAAGATTTGCCTCAGTGCGAATATTTGATCTATCGTTGTTCTGCCTGGCCTAAAGCCACACTGGTACGTGCCGATTATTTTGTTGCAGAACGGTTTAAGACGCTCGTACAGTACGTTGGATAGGATTTTGTATGCAACATTAAGCAGGGATATGCTACGGTAGTTTTTGCATGACATAGGATCGCCATTTTTGCGGCATATGGAGCTTATCGACCAGTCAGTGGGCATGCATTCTTCCTCCCACACTTTGTTAACGACCTGGTGCATGCGGTTCATCATAACAACTCCTCCATATTTGAAGAGTTCGCAGGTATACCATCCGACAAAACGGACTTGTTATTTTTTAACTTTTTGACGGCTCTTTCTTCATCTTCTGGGCCGGGGATGCGACTGGGTCTTCATTGACTGGTCTTGCATTCAGCAGCTGTTTAAAGTGCTGCTTGAAAATATCTACAATTCCCTGTGCTTCAGCAACTAGGTTCCTTCATTGTTCCGAAGAGCCTGTGTCCCGGTTCTGAAACCAGAAGCTAATTGCTTCGACCTTTTAAAGAAACGTCGGGTGTTGGTCTTGGCCCCTTCCCATTTCTCATTTTTTTCGATACTCTTCTTTTACTGCTCTTGTTTTCCGTTGCAGCATCTGCAAACGTGCATTTTCCGTCTCCCTTTTCAATAACGCGCAATCATCAACCACGGGTTTTTCGGGAATTTCTAGTAACCAATGGTGGTCTCGGCTACATGTTTATTTATTTAGCCATATTGGTTCGACAAGGTGTTGACATCTGTGGTACTAAGGAGGACGGCGGAAATACGATCACTCAGGCGCTCCCTGTAGTCGCTGGCATTATCCGGAGTGCTAAGGCAACCGATGTTGAACTTCTTTCTTTGGGCCGCACGTGTTTTTTGTCATTTTATAGTCGAGTTCTACACTTAGCCAGTACCAGAAAGTGGTCAGAGTCGACATTTGCTCCTCGGAAAGTGCGCACGTTCAAGATGTTGGATGCGTGTCTTGCCCAAATTAGTACATGATCGATTCGATTTTCTTGGCGGTACGGCCATCCGGAGATCGACAGGTTGCTGTGAAGATCTTTCGTCTTGGAAATCTCGTTCGACTTACTACCGTATTACGAGCTGTAGCAAAGTCGATGAGTCGGAAGTCATTACCTGTTGCTGTGAAGATCTTTCGTCTTGGAAATCTCGTTCCACTTACTACCGTATTACGAGCTTTAGCAAAGTCGATGAGTCGGAAGTCATTACCTGTTGCTTTTGTACCTAACTTCGTGGAGGCTGTGCTTTCCAACTAATCCGCCAAAGATGTCCTTCCCGATTTTTGCATTGAAATCTCCGAGTACGATTTTGACGTCGTATTCTGAATAAGCTTTGTAGGCTCTATCCAGGGAGTCGTAAAAATCCTCCTTGCTAGACACCTCAGCATCATCGGTAGGGGCGCGTGTTCACATATATTAGACTGATGTTTTGTAGTGTGGCCTTGATGTGGATTTCGATCTTAGCTGATTTCCAACGACGAATCATTATCCGAGGGGAGTCATTTTCCGAGGCTCTGCCTATCTATCTATCATAACTTCATGTTTTTTGTTAGCTCCTTCCACTAACTTCCAAATTTGTAGGGCCGTTGTTTAAGTGCTTCTGTTTCTTTGTTTCGAACTCGCTTTTACAAGTTCCGCAAATTATATCTAGTTATGTAACCAGTACCCGCTGGTTACCGCTTGGAGGTAAAGTAAACACTTGGTGTGTAGGAAAGGGTACAGCAAATGCCCCCAGATCCTACAACACCCAACCACCGAATCGAATGTAAAATCTTAAAGTTCACAAAACCCTTCCAAACTCATTGAAAATTTAAACAAAATTGAAACCCTCGTAAGTTAATCACCGACATGTTCATAAAAATCCCCCTACACAACGGCTGAGTAAACTCTTATTGAATTACATCGAAAATGTATTAACAAGACTTCACATAACTCCCCATAAAAACTTTTCATCATAATTCCCTACAAACACAAAATTCACCCCCAGCCAACAATAAAAAATAATAATCCCCTCTCAAATTATGGAAATAACTGTGACATTTTTTTTCGTCCGTCGTGCTGATTCCACCATTCTCTGTATAGGCTTCCTGCTTCCAATATAGATGCTCCCAAATGTCATCCGAAAATATGCTAAATCGACATAAATGGAGCGTTTATCGTTCTTAAGGAGCACTCGAGTTCACCAATTTTCTATACTTACAGTATAACCGCGAAAATTTCATATTTTACACTTCCGCTCGTCCGCCCTCAGGGGGAGCCTTTCTGACTTCAAACTCCAAACACGAACGACTAATAATAAGAACAACAATATAAACACACACACAAAAACAGCAACGAGGAAGAGGAAAAGGGAGAAAAAGCCTTTATTGAATATTCGAAGGACTTTTTGCGTGTTCGAGTGTGTTTCTTTTTTTGGTTTTTCGTTGTTCCCCTCCCGCTCCCTAATTTTTTTGCCTCTCATGAAGTTGAACTTATCTGATCAGCCATAATGGTGGCGTTGCCATCAGTAAAAACAACCCAACACAGCAATTTCACCCCCAATCAAACACTCTTTAGAAATTATCCCCCCAAATTGCCATTTCGTGGATACTTTCTTCCATAACCGTTAAATTCTGTTGTTGTTCCCGTTTTTTTCCCTTCTCATCCCTGAAACAACAAACTCGAGTCCCAGGGATGATGTAAGAATAGGGCGCCCCCAAAAACGGGGTGGCCTAGATAAACAAATAAACATTTCTGCGTGGAAATGATGAGTGGTGACCCTTAAAAGCATCCTGAGGGGTTTTCATTGTTTACTCTAGTCTTATGACAACAGAGAGAAAGGAAGAAGTTTGAACTTTTAACATCTATTAAGCAGAACTGGGTCACTCCACGATAAAATCCTTTATTGACGTTTTATTTTTTTCTATCGACAACAGCGCCACCGCCGCCGTTTATCAATTGGTAACGTGATCAAATGCAATCAATAAGTCTCTGCTATAGTTCTGTTCGATTGCATGTCGAGAGCGAACATTTCGTGTTTCACCAGCTAACGGTAACGGTGTGATAGATTAAATTGAAGTGGGTGGGCAAAGTGTTTATGGCAATTTAGGTAAATCAGTATTATAAAATAGTGACTCTTGAGAGAATTGGGGGCACGCACTGCCGTTCTATGGGTCTCGATTGAGATTCGAACTGCTTCGTTACAAGTAACACAGAGAAATGTATGTATCTATTGCAATTAAGAGGGTTTGAGCGTTTGTTATTGGTGCAGTAATAAACAAGTCCGAAAGGATTGCATCGAAAAGCCGAATCGACAATTTGCCAATTTGGCATTGGGCATTGGCACACAAAACAGAGTGGAAATCCTTTGAAAAGGCGAAAATGTGTAATCCTTGGAAATGTTGTAAATTAGAGTAGAGGGATACTTTTGCCAATGAATCCTAAATGAAGAACAATGTGGTTGCAATGGGTTAAAGCGATACACAGACTCTAAAGCTTGCAGTTAAGTTATTTGGGTGATGAAATAGGTTCGAATAAGTTCGATAGATTTACGCCCGAGTGTTACATCAGAGAAGTGGGATTGCAAGTGTTTCAAGGAAAATAGAAATTATAGCTTGGAAGGATGAATGGTGTAGACAAAAGTATTTTTACGACTCCTTATACGACTTTTGACCTTAAATTAAAGAAGAATTTTCTACAGACAGGGGTTCTGCTGATTCGTTGAAACAAAAACCGACCTTGAGCTCCTGGCCTTCGTTAAGCCTCTTGTCACTTGATGAGACACCACAAGAATGCTTTACTCTCAAGTACCTATCATCCAAAAGTCCATAAATTCAACTTTTATTTGCGCCTAGAATGAAGCAAACTTTGTCCACAAAATGAAATCAGTCTAGCATTTAACTGCCGTCAAAGCTTTTAGTACAATCGTTACTTTTAAAAGCCACTTCCTAGCATCATACACTTGGCAATCCCGATTAATACCCTCGTCCGTTTTGAGAGTCAAAACCACCCACAACAACACATAAACAATTAGTTGTTAATATCCTGCCGACAATGACAATCGGGAATGACAAGCATAATGTAACGATAACGATCGTAACAAAAGTAAGACATTAAATGACCAACTGTCATCATCTCCAAACGGGCAACAATCATTTACACCGACCGGATCCGGATTCGGTCTCTTTCATTGTTCTCTTCTTCTCCTCGATGAGGTGTAAAATGAATATTTTTGTTTGTGTGTGAGTTCGGGTTTTGTGTTATTCTTTTTATTCGATGTCGATCCACCCGACTGCGCGCTTATCCTTTTGAACAAATCTCTTTCACTCGGCGTTATTGTCTGTCATTTGCTATGGAATATTTCCGACAGGAGGACTATGGCTCCCTTTTTTTCTATTTTATGTGATATGAGGGGGAAAGAAGGATATGACTGACATTCACAAATCTAGGTTAGGGCGGATGTGGTCATGTCAGTGTCGCTTGTCGCCACATCCTCCATTTCCTGGTTCTTTGTTGTTGGTGTGAGTCAAAGTCATAACGATAAAACGGACTATTACTTCAATTACTATGGAGCGGCTTTAAATGAATTTTATGATTTAATTTTTGCCATACACTTAAGGCCACCACTGGCCCGCCACCACCGCACCGTTCTGGTCGTTCTTCATAACACTTAATGGACGACCGATGAACGGCAACAGCGGCATTTTTATTGTCCCACTCTGAAACTCGTACTGCTATTGTGGAACTTTTATAGCCTGGCATGTGCAATAAATGGCGAAAGTTGTCCCGCTGCTGGCTGGTTACGTACCTATTACTTACCCTACAATTGGAACCTATAGCTCCTGACTCGTCCTTTGTCCTTTTTGCAGCATCGACCATCCCTCCTCTGGCTCTTTTATCTCCAATGGGTGATATAAAGTGTGTTATTTTTCTTTCCACACGTGGTTTCGCATTAAATTGGATTTCTATCCTGCTGCTGCGTTGGTCCTTGGATGCTATGAGGTCCCTTAGAATTCCTCAATTTAATTTGTTTTGTCCTACAAATTAGGAGAAAATCTACTGCAATGGTATGACGGGCGGGTGGAATTTTAATGGGATTCTGTTTGATTCCGTTGACACCTTCCCTACTTTCCATTCATCGTCACTGCCAGGATTAAGGACATTTTGACGATTTGGTTGTCCTTTTTGCACGCAGCAAACCACCGATACGGTGATGGTGTGTACCTTTTTTTTGTGGGTCAATCAGGAGTAAAAATCAATCGTTTGTTAACGAGATTTATTGACCACAATGGATCCTTATTTCAATTTCAATTCTGACAAATGAATTGGTTCAACGAAATGGAAAGATTTAGACGTCTTTTGATCCCTTTTTTACCCTTTTTTATTGGTCGTTTTTGTGCGTTTTTGTGCGATGAAAGGTCGCCTTTTGTATAGCAATTAGATGTAGGTACACGAGGAAATTAGTTGTGGGTGTTTATCGGAGTTGAGTTATCATCTTTGAGGGATGGGACAGTTTTGTAGCAAATTGAGATTTATGATACAGTTTCCATTTGGTGTGTTAATTGAGGGTGGCAGATGTCTTTTTGAAAGAACCTTTGTAAACTAGGTTAAGGGAATGTGCGAAATGGTTTTGGTCACCATTGTTTGGATTCTATAGTAACAAACCGATCAAATCTTCGCTCTGTTGCTGACCATCCATATTCTTTTGTGTAAATAAAGTGGACCGTTTCTACATCGAATCACACTTTGAGTCGCAGGCATCCTTCATTCGTACTTTCTCCCTAAAAATGCCGGCGTTCTACTAAAGGAGACTCTACTGTAATTAATGTTTACACCGTACTTCATTCATGCTTCATATATGATGCTGATACATGATGCTTGATACTTGGTACCTTATAGTTGATGCTTGTTACTTGGTTCTTGATGCTTGTTGATTGATACTTCATGCTTGTTGTTTGATGCATGATACTTGGTACTTGATGTTTGATGGTTGATGCTTGATGTTTGATGATTGATAATTGATGCTTGATGTTTGACGAGTGATGAGTGATGGTTGACAACTGGTGCTTGTTTCATACTTGCTGTTTAATGCTTGATACTTAGTACTTGATGTTTGATGCTTAATGGTTGATGCTTGATGTTTGATGATTGTTGATTGATGATTGATGCTTGAAACCAAATGTTTCATACTTAATACTTGATGCCGTGTTCAACTCGCCCTTTCCTTCAAACAACTAGTTATTTTTTGCTTCCAATTAACTTGACATTCCGTGACTAAAACTAAGCCGTTCTCTAAGTTAAAGCTCTTTAAGTAACCCCCAAATTTCATCATCCAAAAATGTTCCCTAATTAAAACAAATTACTCCACCGTATCAAACCGGATAAGCTGCATAAATCAAAGCATTAAATCCACTTTCAACGAATTCATTGAAAATGAAATTCAAATCTGTCCGCAATCCAATTGAGCCAACGTGGCACAAAATTAAATTAAACCTGATGAACTGCCGTCAACTTCAATCGAAAATCTTCTGATTTCTCGTGTTTGATAAAAATCCTCCAAGTAACCTTCCCAAGGCAAGGCCAACAGCCAAAAACCATCAACGATAAGTCCCACCGAAATGGACTTGAAAGCGTTCCAGCCATTAAATGAAAACCCATCAAAAACCGACCAAGCAATTAAGTGGACGCTCCTTACATTTAGACTAAGGCCGAAGGGCATGGGTTTTTGTGTGTACGCAAATCACCTAGCTCTCAGGATGCTTATCCAATTGGGTTGAAGTCCCAATGGGTTCGGTCTCATACCCACCACCAGGCCATTCAAAATTGCATGAAATTAACGTTTAGCTTTCTTTTTTTGTCCTTCCACCCATTTCAACTGCTGGAAAATCGGCTTAATGCCATATTGTCACGATATCCTTCTTACGATTGGTGATTTTTTTTCCTTGACGACCTTTTCTCGGTCTGCGAAGCTTTTAATCGAAACTACGACTGACGGATGCGGACGTCTTCGTCATGGCCACACCGAATAAAAACTTTAAGAGAACTATAAACATTTACTTAAACCTCAACCGCACATGAGCGAGATTGAATTCCTTAAAGGACATTTTTGTGTTTCCTTTCATCCGGAAAAAAAGCTGAAAAACCAGAAAAAAAGCCTTTAAGAAGACAGAGAAAACTCATAAAAGCCTTAAGAGACGAGAGTGAAAACGACATCACATCACAGTTCACAAAATGAGCAAAAGCAAGGAAAGTGAGAATTCTTGTTAAGAGGTTTTTCATGTGTGTGTCTGTGTCGTCCTCTTTTAACATGTCGTCCTTAATTTTCTAGTTTTGGTTTTTTTTTCTTCCTTTCCTCATTTTAAGTCCTTCCTTAATGTTGTAATGTTTTTTGGAGTAAAAGATTTTGGTTAAGTGAATGTTTTTGGAAGACATGTGTGTGCTCTTGGATGGCATCATTTGAGGAAGAGGATTTTGTCAATGTGCCATGAAGAGGGACTTATGAAAATTTAGTTTTTTTTTAGGACTTTTAACTTGTGGGAAAATCTGGTTGACCTCGAACTTATTCAAAAGGTGGATGGGGTATAATTAGAGCATACATTTTTGCATATTTAAATTTAATTTATAAGTTTTTAAACTTTGGCAGTTTATTCAAGGAAAAAGTAAATTGGATTCATATTAAACTGTCATTAAAATGATTAAAATTTACTGTCATTTAGGTGGTAACAAATGTTATTCAATTCATTCATTCATTAAGCCCGACCTGAGGAAGCTTGAGAATAGATGGAGGAAATGGCGTAAATCCACCAAACAGTGTTCCTTGATCACGCTATGTCAATATTGGCATTCAGACTAAATGGCCAACATACGGCCGATGATCGTTTATGGCTGTCCATGTGTGGTTCAACGTTGCACCATCTCAAATGTAGAAGATTCGGGTGTTCGAGAGGCAGTGTCTTTAGCGCTGTCTCGGTTTGTATCGGACACCGGAATCTTCTTATGTACATTACTATTCTAACGAGGTTCCATACAACGAGGTTCGGATCAACAGAATTGACAATTTCGTGATAAACTTGTTCGGGGTCGCATTGCGAGAGCTATGACTTCAACGAATAATTTGATCTTTGAGGCGTTCTATCCGAACGACGAACATTTTGATAGTGCCTCTTGAGAGGCTTCATTCCACCAGAGGCATTCCTCTATTTAGATAGATGCGGTCTGATACAGGACATATTCGCGGTGCCGCTAATCTACCACGTCATGCGAAGAACAGTCGATCGGCGGCTCCTTAACAATCGAGACGTTCTCGCACAAGACGGAGCAGAGCTCCTTCGGTTCAGTAGGGCTGTGTCCGATCGGGACCGAATCGATAGGTTGAAGCAAGAGAACCAGTTCTGGTGGCTTCAGTCAGCACTTGACAACGAGTAGTCGGGATGGGGTTTTGAGCCTTGGCTGGCTTACATACTTGTTTTAGTTTAAGGGTTTTGGGTTTAGGTTTAAGTAGAGTAGGCATGGTGGCACAAACATTGACAAAGACACAAACGTTAAATATAGGGTTTTCCAATAAGAGGTGTTATTTTGATATTCAAAGAAAATGGAATTTTTTGAGATAAATGAACGGATGTTTATTTCTTTATAAAGAGGAAGGTATGTCGTTAGTAATGGAACACAACATCAGCCAAATGGCCGCCACGACCACGCTTACAGAACCATATCCTTTTCATGAAATTTTCCATAACCAAATCGCAAAGTGGCCTCGATAGCCTCTTGAATCGACGATGGGGACGTAGACCTTATCTTTCAGGCGACTTCTTCCTTTGGGGCCACGTGAAAGATAAGGTCTTTATTATACGACTTATACTTCAACACTCCGGTGGATCTCATCTAATTTTTTTTTTTTTTTGCTATTACGTTTTACTTGAGGGTAAAACGTTAATCAGTTTCCGATCTCCCTTTTTTTGATCTTTGGTTACAACCAAATCACTAGAGCAAAATGTTGGTGACTGTCGGATGACATTTCGATTTTAGCAAACGTCAAACTTCATACTATCTTGTTTGAATCATTTATTTAAATGACATTTATGTCAAATAAAAAATTAACACCTTTGATGCGAATGAAGCAATCAAATAACTCAAAATCAAAACGTCAAATAAATCATCAATGCTAATTTAATCAATAGAAAACCACTTAAACTTCCACTTAAACCTATGTTAGCCATAAAACTAATCAATTTCCATCTAAAAGCTATCATAAACTTAAGTTGCATCACCAGAAATCAATTGCTGTTAATTTTGAACCACCCATAGCCGGTTGAAACCTGCATGCAATCATCTCTCACCTCATAATCCAAATCATATATAAAACGTTGCCAAACCAATAAACAAAATCCCAAAAACCACCTTCTCAACATTGCCATAAAATCTATAGCCACCTTTGTGGTCTTGTACGTACACACACATCACATAACCCAGCATGAGAATACCACAAATCAAATTTTGTAAATAAAACAATTTTCCCCAAAAATCCAAAATCACCGGCCCATATAGACTTTTGAGAGATGCTGCGAGATGTTCCTAAATCTAAATCACACATGCAACAGATTTCTTCGCCCGCCTCTTCCGTTCTCGGTTAGATCGATCCAGCCCAGCCAGACAGTCATCCACACAGCCACAGCATCAATAAAATACAATTCTCCCGAAATAGAAACTTCCACCAAAAATCTGTTTAGGAAATTTTCGAAATAAATTTTCCTTTCGCATTTCTGATGTTGTGTGTTGGACTCCAAAGGGCTTCCTTCTTCTTTTTTTTCGGATAATAATTCATAATTTCCTGCATCTGTGGTGTGGATTTGGATTTGGATGGAGAACGACTTTTATATGGCATTCAATATGAGATATGTGCTGGATGCCTCTGCCTCCCCATTTGTTTGTGTGAAGTGCGTAAATCAAAGTGTTGCTTTGCCTTTTTGTGGGGCAGCAGGCAGCACTGTGAAGTGTGATCCTTTAAATGCGTTTACACGCCAGTTTATTTCAAATTGTGTGTCCAATTGAATAAATCAAATCCAAACAAAAAAAGGAATTTGCTGAAAACACTGCAAATTCAAGAGAACTGTCAAAATTCAGACTCCATAACGACATTAATGACTTTTGGAGAGATTTTTGACAGTTGGTTGAATCTGTCATAATGTCTTTGTTCAGCGTTTATAAACCAGTTAAACTGTCATTAATGTCATTTAATCCTTTTGTGAGACGTTTTTTGGGGAAGAATACGAAAACCAACAGAACTGTCAAAGGAAATAAGATGTCATTCAGCGCTTTATTTTTAAAACTAACAAAAAAATAAAAATACCAACTAAAGTCTTGGGGTGAATGCAAGTTGTTTGGTGTTCTTATAAATTTTTGACACTTTGTCTGGCGTTTGGAGATTTATCTCTCCAAATGTCAAACCAAACATAATAAACGATAAACAATATTTCAATGAGAATACACTTTTGTTTGTTTGTCTTTTCGGTGTTCCTGGATTTCGGAGACGATAAAAACCGGGATTTATGGAAGACACCGAATGACTCATGACTCCGCGCGACTCCATGATGGAAAGGGTGGGGGAGAGAGAGCATAGAAATTAGACACCTAATTAAGCTGTTGGAAGATGGAATGGAAACAAGATTTTTCTGCGTTTAATTGCTACTAAGAAATGGAGCGCTGCTTTTGTTTTTGGTTTGTGGGGAACTCTCGTGGAACCTACGCCAAGGCAAAAGATGCTATAGCGGGAAATAAAGTGTGTTTTTTTATATCGAGATGAATTACAGTAATTAAAAACGATATAATGTCGGATGGAAGAATTATGCGGTGCTTGTTGAGGAGATACTTGCTGTTTTAATGGCCTTAAATGAACACCTGAGATTGGATTTGAGTGTAATTTATGACATTCATAATCAAGTTAATTTGACAAGTTCAGTGTTTATGATGAAATGTGTTCTTTAAAATCTGACATTCGGCATTAATCTGGGATATAAATTTGATTGTCAGTCGTCTTATTCTTGAAGTAGAATTCGAGGAGAATTGTTTACTCGTAAAAATACGATATTGCCAATGTTTTTACTCATAACATGCTAAAACGTAAGTAACTGAATTTTTGTAATAGAACTCATCAATACCATTATTTTGGTGTACAACTCGATGAAGAAATCATACAGAAAAGTCTTCAACTCAGCAATGTGATCTCGTAAAAAAAAGTTTGGTTTGGTGGTTAATTAGAACATTCCGGTCGTTTGTTTAGACTTGTCCATTGACATTTTTTTGTCTGATAAAATTAAGCGTGAAAACTTTTTGAACTTACGAAAATTATTTTTGGCCGTAAAACTACGATATTGTAAAAAACAGTGTTCAGTTTTGGGAGTAGATTTCGCTTAAACACATATTTTGGTTTTGAAAACGATTATTTTGAAAAGAATCTTGACCAACCAACATTTTTGACAAGATTTTTACCTGGTGTTTTTGACAAAGAGGTTAGCTTATGTCGTTTTCCATTGGCAGTCCAGAAGCATTCGGAAGAGTCCAGAAGCCTTCTGAAACCATTCCATTGGACTTACTTTGACAGACGGAATGCTTCTGAGAAGAGCAGAACTCTTCGGTTTTGAAAACAGAAGCGTACGAAGAATGACACTTTTATCATAACCCGTTCCATTGGAGGTAGAAAAAGAAACGTCAAAAAAAGACCAATGGAAAACGACATTACATGGGTCTGATATTTTGACATATCAGTTCCTGCTTGGCTACTTTGAACGTACGAAAAATTTTGATCGTAAATAAACGATATTGCAAATATCTCCGCAACCTTACTTACTTACTTAAGGTGGCGCTACAGTCCGTTGTGGACTTGGGCCTCAATCAACAGTCTCCGCCAGCCAGCTCGGTCCTTATCTGGCTGTCTCCAGATTTGCACTCCAAGTTGATTGAAGTCCATATCGTTGTACAACCCGTAAAGTTCGCTGTTATATCTTCTTCGCCATTCCTCCTCAATGCACACGGGGCCAAAGATGACCCGAAGAACTTTCCTCTCGAAACAGCCTAAGGCACTTTCATCCAATTTTGTCAAAGTCCATGCTTCTGCACCGTACAGCAGGACTGGAAGGATGAGTGTGTTGTACAGTTTCACCTTAGTTGCTCGAGAGGGCTTTCCCCCCCGTTGCCAACCTTGATAGAGCAGCGTGAGTTTCCATCGTCATTTTGCACAAGCGAATGAGCTTGGCAGGGACGCCAAAACTAGACATAGCTTCGTCCAGTTCGTCTCTGTAGATGCTGTCATACGCGGCCTTAAAATCGATGAAAAGGTATTGGGTATCGATTGGGAGTTCATAGGTCATTTCCAGGATCTGCGCAACGTGAAAATTTGGTCGACGGTTGATATTCCTGGCCTAAAGCCACATTGATAAGGACCAATCAGATTGTTGACGAAAGGCTTCAGACGTTCACATATTACGGCAGAGAGGATCTTGTAGCCGATGTTTAGTAGACTGATTCCTCTGTAGTTGGCGCAGTTTAGAGGATCTCCCTTTTTTGAGGGTAAACAATGCTGAGGTTCTGCAACCACTCCGTCGAAAAAAGTGGATCAGGTTTTTTTTAAAGAATTCCCTTGGACATAACTTCTGATGATAGAACGATGACTTTTGGACTCTTTCTGTCCAAGATTTTCAGTTACTTCGAGACTTTTGCTTAAAAAATCTCGCATAAAACTCGGAAATAAATCGAAAAACTATATTTATAAATCTCTTTCCAAAGCGCCATCGGCTGAAGATGTCTTCCTTTAGTCCTTCACTGAACCAAAACTTCGACAATTTTCAAGTGCGTCAAAATCGATTTTCGAATACGAAAAAAATTCTCATCACACTCTATTTTAAACGTACCCTCCCTGCATCGGGATTTGCGCTCAGAGCATACAAAAACCAATCAACCGTGAGAAGTTCACACGTCGTTATCCTTGAATGTTATGAACATTCAAGAAAACCCTTTTCCTCTCACATCTCCAAAAATAAACACTCCAAAACTCCAAAAACCCGGAAAAAAAGAATAACACAAATCATATCCTCTCGACTACACGCTCACTTTCGCCATTTCATGTGCAAGTACTCGAAATCTATCGACCGAGAACTAGAACCAAACGTTCCCAAAGTGAAAATCTTTACCCTGATGCTGCTGATGAAGACGATGATGGTGATGATGATGATGATGATGATTCCCACCTTAGCCAAACCCCGAAGGGACAACCAACAAATTTTTCCAGATTCCCACACTTCGAAATGGTATTGCTGACTGCAAGCAAGGATTTTCTTGTCATCTAAAAATAACAGAAAACGAAATAAAATTCTATAGAAAAGAAAATCTCATCACGAAAATGGAATCGAGAAGAACTCAAAAAGAGCAAGGAAATGCAGAAAAAGACCAAAGATCGACTTCATTAAATGAATGGGCTTTGAAATTAATCCCAAAGGAATATCTCCACTAGTAACTGTTGTCCTTGTCGAAGGATAACTATTTTTAGATGGATACGAAGCAAAATATTGATGAAGCTCCATATCGCCTTGGCCTTGAATCAACAAATCGATTTTCGTGGAGGCAAAAAAAGGGATGTCCTTTTGGGCCTTTTTTTAGAAGAAGTTTGAACCGTAATAAAGAGAGACTGTCCAGTCAATTGCTCTTAGCTTTCACATGTCAAGTTGAGGCTTGTGACGATTTATCTCTGACCATTGACCACCAAAACACCCCCTTTGGCAGCTCTGCTCGACAAAAACAAATCAATCTGCAAATTGAAAATTTATTTTGGTCCTTCTGCACGAAAGAAAACGAGAAGAACAAAACAAACCAGTGAGTGGTCATCGAGAGTCCAGAGGCGCCCACATAACTTTTTGTCAGTTTGATTGGCAGTTGATTCGGCAATTAGTGTACGGGCGACCGCACATATCGGATGTAAGCACAGCACAGGGCAGGCGACGTTACACTTAAATTGAGACGTCTGGATAAATCCCGAACCATCATCGATGGGAATTGAACACGCGATTGGAGTGTGCGGATGTTTGTTAATTACACTACACACTCGAATGTTGACCAATCTCCATTAATGAAGAACCGGACAGGCCAAACACAATCGCATACTCACTTTGTATGCTGTGACGGTAGGACCAAACTTTCTTTTCTTCTCTCTTGATAGAGCAAATATCTGGTATCAATTAATTAAGCAAATGATAGTCTGATTAAAGTTGCATGGGATATGTTGGTTTTTGTCTATTCTGTCTAGGGAGACATTATGGAGGTGACTTCCTTGGACCTTATCGACATTATTGGTGTGTGCGACGGGACTTTGAGCGGCGCCAGTTTGGTTTTATCGGAATAATCGTTTGCATTAAATTGATTAGAATACAAACAAAAGGAGTGGAATCTTTTTTGTTTTCGATAAAGAGAAGATTTTCAAGTGAGGCCATCAGGGACCGGGACAGATAGAATTGTGTTGGTCCTGTTTAATTGATGAGGCATGATTAGTTTTAGAAATTTAATTTGTTCCCTTTTATCCTGGGTTAAGGTTGACTTTACCGCAGACTATCTTATCTGTTTGCACAAGAATCAAAAGTTCAACATTCTCAGCGATTATTGCTGTTTGTGTCTCTACTTTGTACATTCCTCCCCAAAGTGATAACAATCAATTACGCCAAAAAATATTCCGAAATCTCATAAAATCGTCAGTTCTTTTTTGGAACAATTTGTTTGCAACAAAAATTCCATCAAGCGGAATGTTGGAGAGTCAAAAACTTACCTTCAATAAGCCACTTTGGTCTTTATTACCTCATAGCTCGACCTCAAACTGTCATTACATCGCTCTTAACCCCTCTCACCCACTTGTTGACAAAAATTGAATTTTTGGCCACCACTTACTTACTAAATTACTTATGGTGGAGCTTTACAGCCCGGTCCAACGTCTCTAGCCAGCTCGGTCTCTAGCTAGCTGTCTCCAGTTCCGCACACCAAGTTGGTTCAGGTCCTCTACCACATGTGCGCTTCACCTGAGTCGCGGTCTTCCTCTTCTGCGACGTCCTTTCGGGTTTGATTCGAAGACTCTACGAGCCGGAGCATTATTTTCCATTCGCTCTACATTACCCAACCGTCTTAGTTGTTAGACCTTAACTTTTCTGGATAGGTCAGTGTCGCTGAACAGCAGATGATAGAATCTTCTCCTCTAGTCTCCATTAGTGCAGACTGGACCAAAAATCTGTCGAATAATTTTTCTCTCAAAGCAGCCCAAAGCGTTTTCATCGAATGTTGTCATGGTCCATGGACCATGGACCGGACTGATGAGGGTTTTGTACAGTGACACTTTAGTTGCTCAAGAGAGGACTTTACTACTCAATTGCCTTCTAAGTCCAAAGATTAAAGGATCTCAACATACATAAATCCGCTGGTCCGGATGGTATCCCCGCTATTGTTCTGAAGAGGTGTTCTTCCACGCTATCAATACCCTTTGCGTAAGCTTTTCCATCCATCCTATTCTTCTGGGCTCGTTCCGAGCAGTTGGAAAACAGCATTTGTCCAGCCTATTCCAATAAAAAAAGGCGAATCTTCTTCTGCCTCCAATTATCGTCCGATTGCACTTACGTCCCTTCTTTCTAAGGTAATGGAAAAGCTGATAAACTATCAGCTCAAGAAATATCTCGAAGACCGAAAGCTTTTTAATGAGCTTCTGTTCTCAATAGCTTCTGTTTGGTTTTTCCCGACGATAATGGAACAGCGTGAGTTTCCCATTGTCATCTTACACAGACGGGCGAGTTTTTCTGGAATGCCAAAACTAGACATTGTTCTACATAGTTGGTCTCTATAGACGCTGTCATACGCGGCCTCGAAATTGATGAAAAGGTGGTAGCTATCGATTTGAAATTCCTGGGTCTTCCTCAAGATCTGTCGTAGAGTGAATATTTGATCGATTGTGGACTTTCCGGGTCTGAAGAAACACTGATAAAGAAGTATCAGGTTATTGACGAATGGCTTCAAACGTTCACACAGCACGGCAGACAAGATCTTCTAGGCGATGTAAAGCAGACTTATACCTCTGTAGTTGGTGCAGTTCAAGGGATCTCCTTTCTTGAGGATCGGGCATATGATGCTGAGGTTCCATTCGTCGGGCATACTTTCTTCCGAACAAATTTTCTAGATGAGCTGGTGCATGCTCCTAACCAAATCAATTCCAGCTGCTTTGTTCAGTTCGGCGACTGGGCCGTCTGCTCCAGCTTATTTGTTCGACGTATGTTTAGAAATCGCTATCTTCATTTCGTCAGTGTTGGGTGCGTAGAATTGGTGGTCTCTCCATCTTAATTGAATGGTTCTGTAAAGCTGACGAAATTTTGGAAAGGTGGTCTTTCCATAGCACTGATTGTGGTTCCACTACGATATTCTCATGATGGCCTCCACAAGCTTCCGTTCGGGGAGTAAATCCCTGGTTATTTGTTTTACCTTTTTGTAAAACTTTCGAACCTCCTTCCTGTAAGACATCACTCTATCTCCTTGATCGCGCACTTCTCATGATGGAACAATTTGTTAGCAACAAAAACACTTTCAAGCTGAATTTCGGAGAACCGAAAAACTCTACCCTCAAAAAACCACTATCGCCTTCATTCTTAAATAGTTCGACCTCAAACTTCCATTACATTGTTCTTTCTTGTGTCGACAAAAATTGAGTTTTTGTTCCCCATCCATTACAAAAACCAGAGCTCAGATATACAGCTCCATTAGCGTTTTACCGTTTTACGGTCCTTTTCTTATCTTCAGCTCCAGCTCCATACCTTTCCTTATATAGCCACAAAAAAACATCAACACGAGCCATAATATAATCCCGACCATCATAAACCAAGCACGAGAAAGATTTGATAAATTTTCAATAGCGTGTTCCCTAATCTGAAAGCACCTTATTTTTTGTGTGTAGAATGACATGGAAACCTTCCATTCATAAACTTGTCGTAAACTAGGATTGCAGCGGAAGCCATTTGGCCTGCATTATATGAACCAGAACAAAGTCGAACAAAATCATAAAAAGAAATAAACCCTAAGTGCCCTTAAGTAAAGCGGCACCTAGCTTAATCGAGGAAGCGTGTGATTGCCGATAGCAAAATGGAAATTCTCTTGAAAGTAACTCCTATGGCTGCCACATTCCTGGCATTCCTGCTCCACCTACTCTTGCGGTTTTTTTGATTGACAAAAAGTCCCCATGATAAGCGTCGAAGCAGGACATTCGTGGAAAAATAAAAGCAAACAACACAAACAGAGTTAATTTACGGTCTCAATCCTTGGCTGGGATGATAAGCCAAAGGACAAAAAACACTCAGCTCAGTTGAAGGTGAAATTTGGGTCAGTCAAGGATTTGCATGCATTTCGAATGACGACCGACGGAAGGACGTGTGTGGTGTTTCGGGTCGCTCTATACGACTTGCTTGAGTTGTCCGAAAAGCGGACAATAAAGCACGCGTCAAGGCATCACACACAGAAAAGGTAAATCCATTCATCATTGTTTCTGGTTGCGTTGTAAAAGCGAAAAACAGGGAACAGGCAACAGAGTAATGTTGCCAGTCTCTGGAAAAGGGCAAACAGCTTTACAAAGTCCAGACAAAGAATAGGAGAGGATTTTCTTTGGAGAGAGGTTTAAAATTCACGGATAAGGAAGTTTTTCAGGGCAATGCCAGTCTGTGGCAGCATGGCAGCGAAGGATTAGGTTTTATTGATGGCGTGTAAAGGAGATGTATGGTCACTTGCTGCCGGCTATTGTCCAGTCTTTTGTTTTTTTACAATTTGTATGGCTACTTAGGATTTTTTGTTTTTGCTGTGCTTCTCAAGTCTGAGAAAAGCTGTTATTTATGGTTCGCCACCGGTCGTGGTGGTTCAAGAAAATGCATTCAAAGCTTAAATTATAAATTTAAGCTGGTAATACTTTGATAAATGTGTTGTGCTTTGGATTGAGAAAGAAATAAGCTCTTAGACAATAGAATTCTTTAGCTCCTGCACAATTCAAATATCCTCACAGACAGTTCCTGAATTTTGCATCCTTTAATTTTCCCATACCCTCATATTCTTGCTATCAAGACAGAGCATTGATCGAGAGACCACTTTGTCATCTATCACACGTCAATTTATTTATTTTATCCTTTTGTTTTCATCAACGCCTTTTTCACATTCGAAATCTCTGATCCTTCTACCTTACCCTATTACCGAATATTTATGACTGTTTACATTTTCAAATTATAAATTAAAGTCATTGCGAAGACAATAACTGGCAATCCTTTTAGTCCTTTGATGTCATGTCGACGACGAGAGATTTTGTTCCTATTACGACCCTCATCTTCTGGAAAATTCAATCCCGCATGACGTCATAAATAAAAGTGAATGAAAATGCTCATGTGACCCCTTCGGTACTATTCCAATTTCCAAAACACAAATGTAACGTAATCGAGCAAAATAAATATTCACATTGATTTGTTTTGTCAAACATAAATTTATTTAAAAAAGCGATTCCCCACCAGAATCTGTAATTAACTTCATCCAAACACACGAACGAATGCAGTTCTAATGATAAATGATCCCACGGGATAAAAAACGAGAGTAAGAGGGTTGGAATTTCGGTCCTTAGCGGATCTGAACGGCAAACAAAAAATGAAGATGTCTATTTTTTTACTGACAGCACACGATCCCGCATCTATTTATCTCTCATTTCATCATCGATCGGAATTAGAGTAAAAAAGAACTATCCAACATCGTTTCTGGCAATCTGTCAATCATTTGACCCTCAAGCCATTCATGTCGTTATGTCGTCGAAATGTCTCCTAATCTCACTACATCTCAATTACTCATCCAGTCTTATACTAAAATCAAGAAGACGACAAAAAATGTGGATCACTTTATTTTACGATCTTGAAAATGTCAGAAAAAACCCCTCATGTCACGAATGTCATGTACCATCCCTGGACTGGAATTAAGATGTTGGTAAATGAATTCCGATCTGTCAGTTGAGATTATCGAAATTTATAATTTGTTGCCTGTTTAGCATAATACATAAATTAATCAAAAGATTCTCTGAGCAACGATGACAGGAGCAAGAGAAAGGCGGAGATTTATGATCGTATAGGGGTGGGGCATCTTTTTTTATGTAATTCGAGAAAAAATGTATAAATAATGATTTAGGAGTTTTGGTCGTGTTTTTTTATTGAAGAAAGAAATTTGTTTTATTAATTTTATGATTCTATTTCAAGACATAAAAGTCTTATTCAATTTGAGATCAAAGGTGATAGTAAAAAACTGGTTTTGAAGCTACCCGAAGTTCCCACTTTTTATTTTTGACATTTTTTTTATGAACCTCCTAAGAACAATATTTCTGCCTTGAGAAAAAGCCTTACGACATCCACTAATTGCTTTTCTTAAATTCCCTTAAATGTAAAATCTTCACAAGTAAAGGGTTTTCCAATAAGAGGTATTATCGTGAATAGCCCGCTATTTCGGTAGCTGTCACTTTTGAAGCTTTTTTGACATTTGACATGTTGAAATTACGCCATTTATACAAATGGAACGGTACACGCTTCAACAACGCATTGAAATTATTAAAATTCACTATAAAAACGGTGAAAATTTGGCAGAGACGGTTCGTAAACGGGAAAAGTTTCCGGACCGTGTTATCTCTCGAAGAGGTGATCACAATTGGCCACCGAGATCTTGTGACTTAACACCTTGCGACTTCTTCCTTTGGGGCCACATGAAAGATAAGGTTTACGCCAACAGCCCAGCGTCGATTCAAGACCTCAAAGATGGAATTCGTGAGGCTATCGAGGCCATAGGGCAGCCACTTTGCGATTTGGTTATGGAAAATTTCATGAAAAGGATATGTTCCTGTAAGCGTGGTCGTGTCGGCCATTTGGCTAATGTTGTGTTCTGATCATTTATCTCAAAAGATGCCATTTTTCTTTGAATATCAAAATAACACCTCTTATTGGAAAACCCCTTACTAAAGTACGTTGCAAGTGTACTAGTTACTATGTACTTTCAAGTACGTGTATCAGTATTTCCGAGGATCAGTTTTAGTGCCAATCTTAAGTACTTAAAATAACTTGTTCTTATTCTTAAAATTATAGCACTTATACTTTAAAATACTCAAGAGTACTTTCAATGATGCTTGTTTGAAGTACTTAAGTACCAAACGACCTCAAATGTACTCTAACGACTACGTACTGAAGTACTAAAGCAGAGAACTGAATTTTTAGCAGCACTGTTTATATGTAACAGTATTTTTTTCAAGCAAAAGTACTTTAACGTACATACTTAAAATTGTTAAAGTACTTGAATAAAGGTACTACTACTGATACTTCATAATAGATATGGATACTTGGAAGGTACCCGTGAAGTATTTATGTACCGAAAGACTTGAAAGACACTACTACTTGTCTTTTAAAGTATTAAATTATATGAGTACAAAAATCAGTACCTAGTACTTGAACTAAAGACATCTTAAAAGCAGTAAAGAAAGTAACAAAATTATTATCTGAAGAAAAGAAGGAAAATATTACCATAAAACCTTCCTAAAATTCTTTGTAAAAAAGTCATTTTACCTGTCAGAAAAATATCCCCTTTCAATTTTGTTTCTGATTTCTGTCTTGATACCTGACAGTTTCAAGTCAATACTTTTCTCAAATTTCCTTTAGTGTTAAACCTTGATAAGAACTCAACTACGTTGCAAGTATTATAGTTACTACTTTTAATCACAAGTTTAAGTGGCAACTTTAAGTACTGAAATTTTAAAATCTTGGCACTTCTATTTTAAAATACTTGAAAGTACTGCAGCTGGTACTTCGCAAGTTACAAAAGACTTGAAAAAATACGATTACAAGTAGGTGCTGAAGTACTGAAGCACAAGAACCAGTACCAGAACTGAATCTTAGCGGCACTGCTATCAACTAAGAAGTAAAAAATAAATAGAGTGGCGCGACAGCTCTTGAAGAGCCAATGCCTAAGTGGCTTACTCTCACCAACAATTCTCTAGGTGCGTGTGAAGAATTGAGGGGACCTACAATTTAATGCCGATTCCAAACGGCAAAGTTGAGAAGCACTTTTTCATGACAGATGATACTATTGGAAGTTTTGTCAGTTCTTCGCAAGAGGCAGTGTCTGTGAAAGATGAAATAAAAACTATGGGCACGAGTAGGATTCGAATCCACGACGTTCTGCTTAGCAGCTAACGCACCTAACCACTAAGCTATGAACACTACATCTACTACGAATTACCCGTGTTTTATTCCAAGTAACAGTACTCTTAAGTACTAAAAGTTACTAAAATGAAAGCACTGATAATGATGAATGACAGTAGATACGGATACTTGTAAGGTACCTGTGAAGTATAAATGTGCTGAAAGACATGAAAATACTGGTACCTACTTGTCCTTTAAAGTCTAAGTACTAGGATATTGAAGTATAAATGCAGGACCTAGTATTTGAACTAAAAACTACTTTACAGCAATCTTGAAAGTGACAAAATAATTGCTTGTAAGAAATGAAGGAAAATACTTCATAAAACCTTCTTGGAATTCATGATAAACAAGTCATTTTACCTGTCAAAAAAATATCCCCTTTCAAATTTCCTCGAAGGTTAATTAACGAACCGATGTTGTGTTTTTGATATCCCTCTAATCTTTCCATAAAATCTTACATCCTGTGAACTACACACTACACAGAAATAATGACCTCTTAACACTAATTTTTAGTTTAAAACTACAAAACCTCAAATTAAACCCCAGCCCTTAAAACCTGCTGTTAGAAAAAACAACAGAGATAATATCCGCCTTCTTTTTCAAGGCGGAAATTAGTTTTCTCTCTTACCAAATGTATAGCAGTAATATAATTATTCCCCTTGGTCTGCTTCTTCCCGTCAAATCCAGCATTTGGTGATAAAACGCGTCGACCTGTTCAAAGAGTTCAGCCTTCATAAGGAAAAATTACCCGTCTCCCAAGGAAACACTATCACCTACACACCATCTTCAAAGCACATTCCACCGCGCAAAACTACAAAACCGCAAAATAAAAAATCATCATAGTCATTGCCATCATGATCAAGAGAAGAACATGGACATGATGGTTTCGCTTGACATAACATCTGTGGTTTTCATTTTCATGTCCCTGCCTTCGGGGTACTCCTCGTTGTTTCTAAGGCCCAAACCACACCGGCCATCTGTTTGGAATCATCTCGAAGAGAAAGATAAGAAACAGAAATGCACCGCAAAATCCAATGTTTAACTTGGATCATGGATGGCTTGAAATTAAGATTCCCTCGGGAGAATTATTACCTTTATAACAATCCGCAGTGAAGTGCACCATCCCGGCCAGGTATATGCATCTCTGCAAAGGAATATTTGTTCAATTAAACGCAGGGCAAAGACGTAAAGAAGAAAATCTATGGAATTCCCTTCCTTATCCTTATGTCGTTTTGCATTTGATGGACGAATGTCTGTTTCCTTAGAACAGGAAGATTCAAAACATATTATGCAATCAGAAGAGACTGACAGTAAATACGATTTCAAAGAGTCATGAAAAGCAAAGACAAACAAAATGTCTTAAGGAACATTCTTCAGGATTTACCTGTCGTATTTGGAAAATTTATTTAATTAGCCTTCTGTTGATATTCATCCTTTGATCACCGACGAGACTGATAAAAACCGGGTAAGTTCGGAGGAAGGGGAAGATTTTTTCTTTGATCCGTTTTTGGGCGATGGAAAATGGAAAAATTATTCTTGTCTTCTTTATCTTTGACCATAATCGTTTCCTTTGCTTTATGAAACGAAATGGAATGGAAATAACCCAAGTGCACATCCTGTGTCATAAAAGTGTGTTTAGTCGTCCTTTATTAACATTCATTGCATATCGAACCGGACTTTTGAGCGATTGATTCAAACGACTTAATGAGATGTTGATTTTTGTCTCTGATTCTATTTATTTTTTATAATCTTCATTGGGCGCCAGTTCAACTGCGTAACTTTTCTTTACAGAAGTCTGTCATAAAAGCTCATATAGAAAATATTTGTATGACAGTGTCATAGTTTTGGCATTCCAGAAAAAAATCGTCCGTCTATGTAAGATGACAATGGAAAACTCACGCTGTTCCATCATGGTCGGAAAAAACCTAGCGGACGCATTTGATGACAAAAAAGGTTTTAGACAAGGCGATGCGCTAACATGTGATTTCTTCAACGCACAGCTGCACAGGAAAACTAACCTAGTATCTATCTTCTACTATCGACTTAAATGGTTGGGTCATGTAGAGCGTAGGGAAAATAGTGCTCCGCCCCGTAGAGTCTTCGAATCCAACCCGAAAGGACGTCGCAGAAGAGGAAGACCGCGACTCAGGTGGAGCACACTGGTGGCAGAGGACCTAAAACCACTTGACGTGCAAAACTGGAGACACTAGCTAGGACCGAGCTGGCTAGCGAAATTTGTTGGGTGAGACCCTGGTCCGACCTGAACTGTAGCGCCACCATAAGTAAGTAAGTAAGTAAGTAAGTAAGTAAGCTCATCATCAAGTTGGGAAAACAAATTAAAGAAGCTTTAGCGAAATCAAAAAAAAAAGAGCCATAACTTAAGTTGAAATTAGTCTTTAAAGATTTGTCTCCACAGAACAATATTTTGTGTCTTATCAAATTTTATGTCTTCATCTAAACATACGTTTGAAAAAGTCATTTAAATGTTTACAAAGCAGGACAATAATAAAGCAGTAAACATAGCAATAAATAAAAACGAAAAACATAACTTTATGACAATTCCTGGGAAAAACTATAAATTTTCTTTTATAACAAGAAACAGGAATAAAACATAAAAAAAAAACGAATAAAAATATTATAATAGAAGGAAAGGACCAAAACCCACACATGTGTGTGAATTTGTCTGCGTCTACCTCAATTCGTTATTAATATGCCCTCTCGTCGAGGCGTCTATTTGTTGGCACCTGCTTTTCATTTAACGTCTCGTTTGGGGGGCAAACCATGTGACGGATAGACAGACAGTATTTCTACGTATAATAAAAATTGAAAAACTACCCCCACAAGGATTCCTTGTCTATCTCACAACAGCCAGACCGTTTTTCGACTATAATATGTGTCAGAGCTAGAGAAGACACCTATGCACTAACGTGTCGTGTGTTGGTGGCATGCTTAACATAAGTTTTCACAGGATATACGAGTTATGTATGAGAATCCTTCTTCCAGTTAAAACCGTAACCTATCCTCCTACGACAACTATGAGGACGAGCCCGACACGGCGACGACAAAAACACAGAAAAAAAAAACAAGACAACTTTAATAAAATTCAATTTTGTGCGATGAAGCTGACTTTGCCGTTGTCGTTCCCATCCTCATTGTCATCATCGTCCTTGTTGATGGGGTACAAATTTTTCAAATTCAAATTCTTCCTAAAATGAAAAGGAGGTTTCGCATAGTTTCCATCTCGAAGAGAAACGATAGACAGACAGAGACATGCATTGCGAGCGTTTATCATATTTTCTCTCATCTGCATCTCGGTCGTGGAAAATTGAAACTGCAATTTTCTCACACAGCTTCGTCCGCTTGACTCACGAGTCACGCTCATTCTCAGAAGTCACGACAGACCGACTTTCATGAGATGACTTTCTGACAGAGAGTGAGAGTGCGTTCAGTACTTGAGGCAAGCCATACACACTCGTGAAGGATGAGCTTCAAGGATGCACAATGGTCCTTATTAGATGCACTTGCGTTGTTTTCAATGTTGTTGTTGTTGAAAAGCAAAAGTTACACGAGCAAAGAATCCTTAATTTAATCAGATAAATAGGTTAAAATCATGTCAGCGAATGTATAAAGTTTTTGAAGCATTGTTTGTCTGAAACTATTAACCGTTATAATTCTAACCAAGGTAATGTGGTTCAAGCCTTAATTATGCTAAGAAGTTTCCCTTTCAGAAACAATTCTGTGAGGAACAACTATATCGCTTGACAGTCCTTAAAAACAATAATAATTTCCTTTTTCTCAACCATTTTCAAGAATGTCAAACTTTCGAGAATTACACAATAACGACACCTGCTTAAACACTTTTCAACTTTCAAGTCCAAAACTCCCATTAAATGTCGAGAATGCCAACTTGGAATTTCCATCCGCTCGTTTTTCACTTGATACCAAAGAAAAACTGTAATTGTTCACCATTACCTAGTTCCTTAATATTAGAAACACTCCAAGAATTTCAGATCCATTGAAAAAAGCAAACAAAAAAAATCCTCAACTAGCCAACACCCTTCCATTGTCGTCTTCTTCAAATTTCCCTTCTTCTTCTATTTTTAATACCTAAAAAAAGTTCTAAGCATTTCTGTGGAAATTTCTCGCGTGACTTCCAGCAATTAATTAAAAGTTTCACTCACCCATCTCGTCCTCTTTCTCTCGTGTACAGCGGTTGTTTTATTCGTGTTCTTAAATTCAGTCTTAACAGAAATTAAAAACAAAAAAATCCTCGCCATTTCCTCATAAAACCCTTTAGAGAACAAAATAATTGACTTCTAGTAGTTACATGACCCCTAAAAATTGCCACCCACAGGGTTTACACATAAAAATCCTTCATTCATGGCAAAACAAAAACCACGAGGAGAATAGTTTTATTATCTCTCATGATAATATCCCAAAGGTCAATTTTGTAATGTCAAACGTTGTTGTGGGACTTTTTTTTTTGCTGCCGAACAGAATATAATGAGATTATGACCCTGAGTCCTTCAAACACAAAAAAATACGGTAAGTTGATTTATTAGAGTGGCAACGTTTTGTGCGTTTTGACTGTTTTTTTCTACCATTTGACAGATAAATGTTGCCGATAAGGGCGACCCCTGGGCGTATAAAGTTTATAACCTGTGAAACTGAATGCTCAAGTTGTAGCCAATGATGAATTTCCCACATTATACGAGGTTGATTTTTATTTCTAGATTAAAAGTTGGACTAATTTGCATATAGGCATTTTATTTTGGAGTTTTATTCAATAGCATAACAAAACCTTCAAAAATATTTAATGACACATTCGTGAGAGTGGAATATTAAATAAAACTCAATAAAGATAAAAAAGGAGTAAACTTCAATTTTGACGTTTCGTTGTTGGGCCTTTGAATGGGGTCAATTGATTTGCGTTCAACTGCTGGAACGCTTTTATCCGTAAATATAATTCAAACTTGCTATTTTGTTTTGTTGATGAAAATCTAGGCTAAAGTGTTAACTATTCGAAGAACAAGAAAGGGGAAGAGAAGGAACGCCGAAAATTCTCCTATACAATGATGAGGAAAGTTTTGGATTTCAGTCAAAATGGCAGGCATTAACTTTTGAGCCTTTGAAACGCTATACCCAAAGAAGAACATGAAACAGTATAGAACAAGTTTCAAGAGCTAACAACAAAATCAAAACAAAGAAAAAAAACTTTACTTGCTGTTTTATGGAACGGAAATTAAAAGGCTTTTTGCTACAAGTCTCTTTCGCAACTGGCAAAGTTTTCCCTGATTTCCAAATACAAGAAAACAACACAACAAAAAATCCTAAACTTAACTAAACTGAAATTTGAAGTGAAATGAAAACTGATATAATACTGGTACAATTTTATTATGAGCCTCTTTTTTGCTTTGGGAATATTGTTTTGAAGGAAAAGGTAGCGTGGAATGGGAATTAATAATAATTGAAGTTCTTTTAGTTGAACGCATGCAATCATAATTTAAAGGAAATTTGGACATTTAACTCGAGATTCTTAAGCTGGAAATAAATTGGGAGATGAAACCTTTTCAATTTCTTGAAATCTTTTAAAAAATAAACACTTTGCTTCCATAACACTTCCATAAGTTGTATTAAAAAAAAACGTAACAAAAGCCTTAAACTTCACTCCAACAAAAATGGAAATATACTACTGTTAGAAGCTTTATCGGAATTCTATAAAAAAAACAATATAGCATGTTTCCGCAGACAAATTTGTATATGTCTGTTATACAAGCTCTATGAAAGTTATTTAATTAAGGCAAAAATTCAGAAACCTCCTCAAAGCTCAAAATTAACTACAATCTTTTTTCTCTCATAAGTATATCTGTACAGAATTTTTATAGAAGTTTTAACGCAGCAAAGAACAAAAATTGCTTCGATAAAGTTTGAAAACATACAAGACTTATGAAAATTAAAATAATATAACCAATAAGGCTGATATCGAGAGGAAATCTTGAAACGTCTCAACCTTTTTGCACGCTTGAGTGTGTTTCTTCGTAGAAGTTTTACCGGAGATTTAAAGAAACAAAGAAGCGAAGTAACTGCTCAAAAAGTTGAATAAATCAGTCTTCTTCTAGTCCTTATGGTGGCTCTACAGTCCAGGTCAGACCAGGGCCTCATCCAACAAACGTCTTCAGCCAGCTCGGTCCCTAGCTAGCTGTCCCTAGTTTGCACGAGAAGTTGGTTCAGGTCCTGTACCACCTGTGTGCTCCGCCTGAGGTGCGGACTTCCTCTTTTGCGACTTCCTTCCGGGTTGGATTCCATTCGCTATACGTGACACACCCATCTAACTTGTTGGACCTTAACTTTTCTGGCTAGGTCAGTGTCGCTGTACAGCTCGTACAGTTCTTGGTTGAATCTTTGTCTCCATTCTCCATTAATGCATACAGGACCAAAAATCAGTCGAAGAATTTTTCTCTCAAAGCAGCCCAAAGCAGATGTTATGTCCCTGCACAATATATGAGGACCGCTATGATGAGGGGTTTGTAGAGAGTCACTTTAGTTGCTCGGGAGAGGACTTCACTGCTGAATTGCCTTCTAAGTCCAAAGAAGCAGCGCTTGGCAAGAGTGATTATTCGTTTGATTTCAGCGCTGGTGTTGTTGTATCAGTTGATAGCGGATCCCAGGCAGACAATGTCCTTAACTACCTCGAAGTCAAATCTGTCTATTTTGACGTTTGCTCCAAGACATCGATGTTGGTTGTCCTTTCTTATCGACAGCATTAACTTGGTCTTGCCCTTGTTAACCGCTTGACCCATCTTCCTGGCCTCCGTCTCAAGGCTCACGAACGCTCCACTGACATCACGCTGAGGTCTTCCAATTATGTCAATGTCGTCTGCGTATCGCAGCAGCTGGACGGACTTTGGAAAGATTATGCCTCTGGTGTTGAAGAAATCGCATGACAACGCATCGCCTTATCCAAAACCTTTTTTGACATCAAAAGCGTCTGTTAGGTTTTTTCCGATTATGGATGGAACAGCGTAAGTTCTCCATTGTTATTTTACACAGACGGACGAGTTTTTCTGGGTTGGCAAAACTAGACAATCATACGCGGCCTTGAAATCGATGAAAAAGTAGTAAATATCGATTTGAAGTTGATGGGTCTTCTCCAAGATCTGCCGTAAGGTGAATATTTGATGGTGGGCTTTCCGGGTCTGAAGCCACACTGATAAGGACCTATCAGGTTGTTGACGAAAGGCTTCAAACATTCACACAGCACGGCAGACAAGATCTTATAGGCGATGTTAAGGAGACTCACACCTCTGTAGTTGGTGTAGTTCAGGGGACCTTCTTTTTTGAGGATCGGGCATACGATGAGCAAGCTAGTGTCTTTAAAAATAACTACTTTCAGAATGTCAATAAAAAAAACGTCGACCTACTTTGCAGTTCTGCTGTGAACTTCGTAAAGACTTCTTTAAGTATGGAATGCAAGTCTTATAAAAACCTTTTTCTCGCTTGTATTTTAGACATTTACAGGGAGGATATCATCCAAGAACTGACCTTTCCACGGTATTGTAAATTCCTACCAGCAAATTGCATGACAAAACAAAACGCATCAAATCGTGTGAAAATAATTTCCCACCCTCCTCAGCATAGAGAATATATAATACCTAGAGTCGCGACCTTTTCCTCCCTTGCCGAAAACACCCTCAAAATTTTTCTGAGGTGAACTCACACAATCCTCTCTTTTTTTCGTGTCCATGAATCTGTGTAAGAGGTGAACTCACACAATCCTCTCTTTTTTTCGTCTCCGTGAACCTGTGTAAGAGGTGACAAAAGAGTGAGCACTCAGCCATGACAAAATTTTTTACCTGATGCACAAACCCAAAGTGACAGACTTCCACCACAGGAAATACGAGACTAAACGCACGACTTTTTTCTTAAGATTTATTAAGATTTTTGATACAAATATTTGTAAATTATAGTGCAATTATGTGTTAAAAGTGCAAAGAAACAATATAACGTATTTATTTTTCATATTACATGCATTTTTTGTATGTTCAAGTTTTTTTTTTGAAAATGCTGAGCTCAACGGAATCTTATTTTCGAAATCTGAGCCCATGAAACCCACCTCGACTCCAACCTGAGCATTGTATCTAACTCAGTGCGAATGTATGGGTGCAGTTTCTCATTTAAAAAGCATTGGAAAACTAACACATTCTCACTGGGTTAGTACAAAACGACCAAATTGCAGCTTGTAGGCAAAAAGAGAGCGAACACCCGAAGTCGTGACTCTAGGTATTATATATTCTCTATGCTCCTCAGCATGAACATAGCTATTTCGGTTGTAGAAAGGCCATCACAGGAGGGCTTGACACGCTAATCAAACCATTCAACAACCTAATTCACAATTCGCAAATTCACATAAATAACAAACTATCGAAGATTCCGTTCAGCGCCGTCGATAGACATTTTGGCATATTGCCTTCCATCAATCATTTCGGAATTATAATTCTGACCTATATGAATGCTCGTCTAGCCACTACATTATTCGTGCAGGGATGTTAGTTGTTATTTAGTTCAGTTACACAATGAAATAACCAAATAAAAGCCAATTATACACAATCAATTGAACATGTAAATTGGCCATTTATAAACTACTTTTGTATTCTATTTCGTAATTACATTTTAATAAAAGAGAACAGGAAAAAATTCGGTGGGAATGTATTGAAAATTTCACAACAATGGAAACAGAAGTCGAAGAGAAAAGAAAGAATAGACACAGTGGCCGCTATACAGCCAGCTGTCGCAACTCAAATAGCTTAACACCTTCTCAATCAGATATCCATTCAACCGGAAAGAAGTATAAATTTCCACCCATGTTTATTGTTTTTCAGCGATGCGATACGGTGACGGACGAGTTGGGGGAATGAATAGGGGAAAATTATGAAACATTTCATATTTTTGTTTGCAACAGACGAAATGAAATAGAATTTAGAACAAAAACAAATCGGATTTTAAGAGGGTGAAGAATTTGAAAACAATTTTAAGCTGCATTGGAACGTGTCAGTGATCTTTCTCGTATACGAGGGATTTTTGGGTGGGAAATATTTTGCGAGATTGTCTTTTGTTTTGTGATTAGTCGCGCCGAGTCTTTGTGTACTAAATTTGTCTGGTGTGAAATAGTGTGTGAATAACGTATCGACATGATTTTCTTGTTTATATATCAAATCTAGTACAATTAATGTCAAAAGGACAGAAAATGTGACATTTAGACGTTTTAAAAGGCATAGTCCAAGAATTTCAAGTGACATTTATATTTTGTCAAAATGAGAAACAAAAAATTTATGTAATGTCAAATCGTTAAGTGTCACTTTGACTTTTTGTTCCGTGATAAACGTCACGCATGATTTGAAAACATAACTAATAATTTACATACCGAATAAGAAAAAAAATGGTACTCAAATTGTTCCATTACATTTTCATTAAATGAAATGCGATTTCTGGTTGCACCCATTTGACGTTTGCAAGGCGAATAAATCGTGTCTTGAACCAATCTTTCACTCAACCCTTTTTTTTGTGGTAGCCAGTCTGACTGCCTTGCCTAGTGTTTTTGCGATTAAATTTCCACTACATTCTAGCAATTAAGGCTAACGCACTTTGAATTCCATCCCCAACGGAGGTTAAAGTACTTTATGGGAAAAGATGATAAATTGCACTTTGAGACCGGGGCGATATGTTAACAATTGTTTTCCTTATGTGGAAAACACGTGTCCTTATCACTCGTAGCTGCATACGCCCCCACTATCATTCATTATATCCTTATGACTTGACCAAGCCCCCCGACACCACACACACACAGCAGCAGCAACACAACAGTCATCAATTAATAATAATAATCCATGTCTTTTCAAAATGATTGATTATCCTTTTTGACCCAAGGAAACATAAGCAAAACAGAATGCGTGTGAATCCTGTGCATTTTTCAACTAATATCAAACCGCATAACGACCTCACACTTTAATGCAAAAAACATGCAATTAGTTCCACATATTTCGCCAATATCGCACTGTTGTCCTGACATCCCTATTTTGTCTTGTAATATTTCCGAAGAAAAAATGTGCTTCATCTGACTCGGTGCGTTTCTTTTGACAAGAAGAGTAATTTCGATTGTACTAATCCTGAAGAGGGGAGTAACTGTTGGCAAATGGCAAAAGAGGTTGATTGCAGACTCCCTGATTGTATTTACGTTTTTGATCTTTTTATACCTTAAGGCCGTGTGCAAATTGGGTTAAAAAGAGGTTAAATTTGACGTTTGGTTAAATTTTGACACTTCGCATTGAATACAATGTGTTACAAATTAGAATAGCTGCGGAGCAGGTTAAAATATGACAGCAGTTTTTAAAAATTCATCCATTTTTAACCACAGTTCATCCAATTCGCACACGGCCTAAATACTGTAAGGTCCATTTTAACTGTCAGTTTTGACATTTAGATGAATTTCACTCAAAGTGTGACAGGAGTTGAAAAATGAATTTTGTATCAAAATTACTTTGACGTTAAGTCATCATTTTTGACATCTGTCATCAATTCAGTCCTCAATTTCATTTTCCACTATTGAAGTCTTGTTCCGCTGGCACTTCTTCAATTTTTAGTCTCGAACATTATCATCGTTCCCACATTATCTTCAACAAATATGCAAAAAAAGCGATGTAGGGCGACGAAAAGCTGACATTGATGATGGAGCACTTGCATTTTCGAACGTGCAACTTACACGCTATGAAGAGAAACTCTCATGTTGTGCATACGAGCACTCAGAACCGCATGAAGTACTATTCCCACTTTGGCGGAATTTCTACTCGATTGAATCATAGTTGTAAAATTTCCCTAGAGCGCTGTTCTGACTCTGCCTGAACCTACCTACATACGAGTACAAGCAGCAGAACTAACATCAAGGTGAACGGTAAACAGAAAGAAAATCGAAATTGATTTCAACTTATGACGTGTGAGACTCAGAGAGCTCATCGCTATTCAATTTTGATTGTAATGAGATGCTGATGGCGTATACATGTATCTCGTATGAGCGTTCATGATTCTTTTGTTGATTACGATTATGTGAGTCAACCAACACACACACAAACACACACCCTGTGTAGTGCAGAAAAAAAAAAGGATTCAATTGACACTTGACGTTGCTGGAATGGATTCTGGTTGGGTTGATTAAAGTTGACATTAGCTCAAGGGACCGATGTTGATTGCTCATTTGGCTTGACACATGATTGGGGAATCTGCGTTTGACATCAAATGCTGTTAGGTTTCCGCGGGGTGTTTATATTATGCCTCACTGAATGTCTGATTCAATCAAGTGACATTTAATTAAACAACCGTATGTTTGGTTAAATGTTTGCAAATTTAACGGCAACGACGACGATGACGATTTATATATGAAAGTCGCCTAAAAGCTATGGCACGCCCAACAATTAACTTCAAACTGAAGCGAAAAGGGCAGACAACCTTTCAAATCATGTGTGGAGAATGTTTCGCACCCCGAAACGATCAACACACCTCCAATACTTAACTAAAAGATAGTTTGCGAACCTTTTTGCACGAATTAGAGTTTGTCTTGATACATCGCACTACATAGTAAAGTTTGCGGTAAAAGCAAACCACGTTCCATCGCGTGCCAATACAAGCTTCGCCTTTGTTTGGCTTCTGTCAATATCCATCATCCGTCATCGCCGTTGAATAGTGGCAAAGCGTTGCCATCTTTTGTGATTGCCTTCGTTACAAAAGCAACCCTTTTCTCTTCAGGTTCTCGCCTTCCTTGGAACTATAATAATCATGTCAATGTTTATGATGACGTGGTTGGAGCAATAAACTATATAGACGTTCGTTCGTTAGAGTCCCACCACATTGAATCATCATCCTCTTCCATCCATCATGAGTGTGAAGTCTAAATTGGACATAAAAACTTATAGATCCCGCAAAGTGCTGAGCTATCTATGGGAGGGCCACATGGCTAAGTAGCACTCATCAAGAGCGGCAACTGTGTTGCATTGTCACATCGCTCGATGATGGTGGTATTTATGAAACGTCACTCATCGCAGGGAACCACTGCAACACCGTCAGAGGATGTCATATTGATACTCGGCGTGTGAAATGCAATGCTTTTCTATTTAAATGCACATTTTAGTCGTTGGCGGAATGCTTTGGAATGACATGAAGGGCGGATTTGTGCGTTTATTTCTTTTTTTGTCAGGATTATGATGACAGTTACGATGAAAATGGCAAACACAAATTGCATAAAGTGAAGTGTCATAAAAACCGAATGGGTTTGTTCTGTTTGACAGCAGAAAAAAAATACTGGAGGACTGCTTCTGCATCGAATCCAGACATAACACTTTTATTGGCAGCAAGTGTGGATAAGTGTTGGGAAATATTATTCCATGAACTTGTTTAATTCAACGAGAAGAAAATTAAAAACAGTGGTGGGGCGAGATATTCTTTTTTTTAAATCTTTTTTATTTATTCAAACGATGACATTCAATTCAAGTTTTAACAAAAAACAACCGCTGTACTTCAACACGAGTTATTTTATGAACGCACGCAATTTGAAATTTGACAACTTTGTAATTTTTTTGACGTTTACTCAGACTGTCTGATTATATCAAACATTAAAGCGCATTCAATTGAGAAAAATCAATTTTAAATAAATAAATAAAATAAATAGAGTGGCCGACAGCTCTTGAACAGCTAAGGCCTAAGTGGCTTAGTCTCATCAACAAGGGACCTACAATTTTACGCCGATTCCGAACGGCAAAGTTGAGAAGCACTTTTCCATGACAGATTGATGCTCTTGGAAGTTTTGTCAGTACTTCGCAAGAGGCAGTGTCCGTGAAAGATGAAATAAAAACTTTGGGCCCGAGTAGGATTCGAACCTACGACGTTCTGCTTAGCAGCCAACGCACCTAACCACTAAGCTACGGACACTACAAAAATCAATTTTAATCTAACATTAATCTCTGACATCTTATAACCCCGAATGACTTTTGAAAAACCATCACAATTATTTATGATGTCGAAACCTGGAAATGTCAATTAAAATCCAACTTAATTGCTAGTCCCCGTTGTGCTCGTGTAAAAACGGAAATTTCCTTCATTCCTCAGCACCAACTGCGAACTCAATTATATTTGTTGAGTACTTTGACTAACTCATAAGAAAACCACCATTACTCTAAATTGACAGCACTTTAATTTACTCGTCTACGCCACTGGACCAAGTCACGAAAGCACCATTCTAAAGTCATCTTTCTCTTCTAACAGTTCGACTCCGTTGTCCGTCGCATCGTCCCCCATTTCGCAATTCTTCTCCGTTATAACGTTACACAAAAAACAAAATGATGTTGACTGTTTTGAGAGTATACAACACCCACAGACAAAGTAAAAACTATTAGGATGGAAGTAACCCTCTTGTTTGCGGTGGAAATGTTGTGGCTAAAAATATCCCATTATTTTCTGGACTGAAAATACAATTTTATGTGCGGTTTTATGCACCTCGTTACGACCAAATCTCTATTATTTCTCTCAGTTTGTAGTTTATATATTTTTGACATCGTTGTGTGTCGACTGTCGAGTGCTGGAAAGGGGAGACAGAGACGCCATCGCCAACGAAATGGGATACGATTCTGTCTTTTATGTTGACTAGCTGAAACCTCTCGTCACTGTATACTTTATAGATTTAGTGACTCTCATAACAAATGCCTTCACCGCATGACTTAGCGAGTGTTATTGGCTTTTTGGGGTAAAAGCAAACAACAAAAAAGCGATAAACCTCAAGATATAAATTGTCCTAGAGGTCTCACTTAATTAAAAAATATGTCACTCAAGTCTGCAACCATCATGATTGAGTCCGTTCTATGTTTTATAATGTCTTCTGTCAGAACTAACCTACCTCAATTTCCTTGTCCTTATTGCTTTCTGTCATCGTTTTGACATTAGCAAATTCAAGATGGAAGGCAACGAAGAATAACGATTATTATTTGCCACAAATGAATGTTTGCTAACCAATTAAGCTGTCAGCGGTTTTCTTATTTTTTGAACGAGTATGTTGTGTGGAGTTTGAAGTTGAAATATTTGTCTTGCCTTTTGTAATTTTTTGAAACAAGGTGACAGAAGACGATTACTTGCTATATAACTCAACCACACAGTATAGCCTTGAATGGAACATCTGCGATGTTGACAAAGCGTGTGGCGCTTAATTATTGTGTTTAAAGTGAGAGCATGATGTTTTGGCACGACTATTTTTGGTAGATTATGCGAATTGAACTTGAATACTATTAAAATAACTACAGCTGTTACTTCTGTCACTTTTGAAGATGACATTTCTTATAAAATAACTTTTAAGATAAGAATGTTTGTCAGACACTTTTTAATGTCAAATAACGTTTAATTCAGTCCAAGCAAACAATATCGAAAGCATTCATTTTGAAATACCTATGTACGTTGGACTTACTTACTTACTTAGGTACTTATGGTAACGCTACAGTCTGGGTCAGACCAGGGCCTCACCCAACAAACTTCTCCAGCCAGCTCCGTCTCTAGCAAGCTGTCTCCAGTTTCGCACGCCAAGTTGGTTCAGGTCCTCTACCACCAGTGTGCTCCACCGGAGTCGCGGTCTTCCTCTTCTGCGACGTCTATCCGGGTTGGATTCCACTCGCTCAACATGACCCAACCATCTAAGTCGTTGGACCTTAACTTTTCTGGATAGGTCAGTGTCGCTGTACAGCCCGTACAGTTCATGGTTGAATCTTCGTCTCCATTCTCCATTAAGGGACCAAAATGACTCGAAGAATTTTTATCTCAAAGCAGCCCTCGTTAACCGCTAGACCCATCTTCCTGGCCTACGTCTCAAGACTCACAAATGCTCCACTGACATAACGCTGTATTCTTGCAATTATGTCAATGTCAATTGCGTATCCTTGTAGCTTGACGGATTTTTGAAGGATTGTGTCTCTGGTGTTGACGTTGGAGTTTTGCACAATTGTTTCAAGAATGTTGTTGAAAAGTCGTATGACAACGCATCGCCTTGTCTAAAACCTTTTTTGAAATCAAAAGCATGCGTTAGGTTTCTTCCAACCATGATGGAACAGCGTGAGATGCCAAAACGATACATTGTTCTTTGTTTGGTCTCTGTAGACGTTGTCATACGCGGCCTTGAAATCGATGAAAAGGTGGTAGGTATTGATTTGAAGTTGCTGGGTCTTCTCCAAGATTTGCCGTAGAGTGATCGATGGTGGACGTTCCGCGTCTGAAGCAACACTGAAGGAACTATCAGGTTGTTGACGAAAGACTTCAAACGTTCACACAGCACGGCACACAAGATCTTGTAAGCTATATTAAGGAGACTTTTACCTCTGTAGTTGGTGCAGTTCAGGGGATCTCATTTTTTGAGGATCGGGCATACGATGCTGAGGTTTCTCCGAACAAATTGTGCAGATTAGCTGGAGCATGCTCTAAACCAAATCATCTCCAGCTGCTTTGTACAGTTCAGCGGCTTAGCCGTCTGCTCCAGCAGTTTTGTTTGACTTAAGCATAGATATCGCTATAACACTCCTGTATTGCTGACAGAGTTTTGCTCGTCATCGCCATTATACAGCTTCGAAAAGTGGTCTTTCTATATCCTCAGCATTGACTGCGGTTCCACTACGATGTTTCCATGATGGTCTCTACAGGCTTCAGTTCGGGGTGTATAAGCCCTGAAGGTTTATTTCACCTTTTTGTAGAACTTTCCAACCTCGTTCTTGTTGTGACATCCCTCTATCTCCTCGATCGCGCGCTTCTCATGCTCCCTTTTTTTTCTTTCTGAGAAGTTTATGCTTCTCTTTCCTTTTATGCTCGTAGAGCTCACGAGCTGCTCGTGTCCTTCTTTGCAGCACGGCTTTGTATGCCTCTTGTTTAGCTGTGGTGGACGTGTAAACCCTAGCACTTTAGAGGCGGCATCTCTGATGGGTGCTTGGCAATGTTGCCACTGGTTCTCTACATTTTGTACTGACAGCAAAGGACTTCTGTAGAGTTTTTCGGAGACACGATCGGAAAAGGATCTATCAATCTCTTGTGATTATAGCCGTTTGACGTCGAATTTCCTCCTAGCATTTTTGCGTGTTGGCCTTGATCAGGATATCCGCATTCGTACCTTGGCTACAACAAGATAGTGGTCCGAGTCCATGTTGGCACCTCGGAATGTGCGGACATCTTGCATGCTTGAGAAATGTCCTGCGTCGATCGCAATGTGATTAATCTGGTTGACGGTTGATTGGTCAAGAGAATTCCATGTTCCCTTGTGGATATCGAAATGTGGGAAACGCGTACTTGCTACCATTACGTCTCGCCCCGCAACGAAGTCGATTAGCCTAAATCTGTTGTCGGTGGTGGTGTCGTGTAGGCTATGTCGTCTAATTATTCCACCAAAGATTTCTTCTCTACCCAGCTTAGCATTAAAATCTCCAAGGACGATTTTAATGTCATAGCCAGGGCATTGCTCGAGAAGCTATCGTAGAACCTGTCTTTGGTGTCTTATCCTTTTCCTCAGTGGGGGCGTGAGCGGAGATAAGGCTGATGTTGGTGGATTTAGCCTTGATACGGATTGTCGTGATGCACTCATTCACTGAGTTGAAACTCAAGACCTTCCTCTTGAGTCGAGTCCCAACTACAAATCCACATCCAAATAGACGCTGATTTTGTTCCCGGTAGCAGTTGCCGTAGTAAATGTCGCAGTTGTTCATTTTACGTTGGCCCGGACCATCCCATCGCATTTCTTGGATGGCAGTTATATCTGCCTTATAGCAGTCAAGGACTTCCGTTAGTTGTTCGGCTGCACGTGGTCTTTTAAGGGACCTAACGTTCCAAGTGCAAAACCGAAATTCGTTGTCCTTAAATCGTTTGTGTAGGTCGTCATCATTAATTCCGTCCGTAACCGAGGCTTGTTGGAGTTTCGTAACCATGTCTTCTTTTTGTGGTCGGGCAGTCACCCCGATGCACGACCCCCAACCTGGAAGGCCAGGTCCTTAGTTTAACTCTAAGACGAAGAGCCGGTCAAACCGCTCCTTATAGGCCTGGGCTACGACTATGTCGTAGTAGCCCTATAAGGTGTTCACTAAGTAGTTCATCCTGACTGGAACTGTAGGCGCCACCGTTGATTCCATCTTGGGAGTTCTTCCGCTGCCGTCTGTTGAAAAGGAGACATGCCTTAGTGGACGCAGGTATGCCTCCCCCTCTCTCTCTTTGCTGCCGCCAACAATTTCCCACTGGGGTTGGAACCCAATCATCGGTTGCAGGCACTGGGTACCCGATGTTCAGAGTAGGAGTCTAGGAGTTGATAGACAGAGGTTTCTGTGGACGCTTATGTCCTCATGAATGCACGTGTCACCTACGTTTGACATTTAATATAATTCTGACAGCTGTGTCTTACGAAGAAAATAGTATGCAGAAGCAATTTGCTTGCAAACGTCACTTTAATGTCATTTGACAAATGAAAGCAAATGTATTACATTTATGCAAAAACTGTCAAAAACACGCATGAGTTTAACGGGTGCGATTTAATTACAAAACTTTCAAGCGCTAGAAAATTAATTTTGTTATCGCCTCCTGCGAATATTTTGTCATGTAGGTGCCATTTATATCGAAATGTTTACCTCTCACCATATGTACGAGCTGAGTGGATGGCGGTGGCTTTGAGCAAAGAAGACAAACAGCTTAAAGTACTTTTTTCATATACTTTCATACAAAATGTAGCTAATCAAAATAAATATGAAAACTTCTTATCTGTCATTTAGTTGGTTATCTCTGACAAAGTGGTTGACAAACAACCCATCGAGTCGGATCCTTTAAGCAATTCCAAACAAAAACAAAGAAACAGCATCATCCGCACAAAAACAAAAACGATATTGAAATCGTAAACCATATTTTCTCTCTTCAACTCGCCTTATCGCTCGGTTCAAAGTTTAGAATTTACTTTGCTCTTTCACCGGAAAAAATTACTTTGTTTCGGTTTTTCTTGTTTTTTTATTTTTCTTCTTGACAAAAGTCACGATAACTGAAACTGAAACAACGCAATGGAAAGCAGAAACAAACACGACTAAGAAGTTCAAATTTTCTACAAGCAAAAATAAAGGGGAAAGAAATTCTAGAATTTTGAAACACTTTGAAATGATTACGGATAAGAGTCAAGATTGGTTGAAGTTAAAGCTTTCACAGAAAAACGTTCGGAGTTCGAAGAGTTTGGGAACACCTGTTCCTGCAGTCTAAATGACATTCACAGAGATTTTGACCTCAGCAGCATTTTTGGTTCTCAAAGAAAAATAGAAAGAAAAAAGAAAATAAAAGTTCATTAAACTATCCTTCGACAGCAATTGCAGAAGAAACAAATGAAAATCCATTTCCTTGTTTTCTTTTTGAAAATAAATAAAAACTTTAACAACACAGCACTAAAAATCTGACAAATAAAACTCCAGATTTCCCATCGCAAGCCATTAACATTGCTTGCAGATAGATAAACTTAATGATATCGGACTTCTTCGCCCATTAAAAATCGATTTTCACCGATTTGCACAGTGGTATTGGATTGTTTGGAAATTGGACAAAAGTATTTTAGTTCACAAAATCTGGCAGAGCACTCTGTTCGGACAGATGCACGTACCAAAAGATGAATAAAAGTCGACAATCAAGAATATTAACAAAGCAATTCACAAAAACGTGCAACATTTTTGCTCATCTTCTCAACTTTCAGTATGATGCGTCCCACTGTTCTTCGCGATAACCACCCTATGGAGCCGAGAATGCAATCAAAGTCGAAGCAGCCTGGTGCATCTTTCCACTTTATTCCACCCAAATTTTAATTCTTTCAAAAGCGAAAAACCTTGCAGCAACGAATCGATGACATACGATGTATCTCGATGTTTTTTCCAATGACACTACCGCCGCCATCGGCTTCGTTCTGGGAAGGTTGCTCTATGAGGACGTAAATATCTTCTCATCGTCAAGGCAATAAATTTCTCCGGAAACCAAAACAGAAGCACAAATGTTGTCTAATTTCGTTCTTTATATTCCCCTAAAGTGTGAGAGTATCGTTTGGGCTGTTCCCCCTTACAAATTGCACCTCCAATCTGCTCGCCAGTACGACGACACCGACGGATCAGAGTCAGAGGTGGATGTTGCTCTTTAAAATGCAATCAGACTTACGGCGCGGCATACAGATGGCATTGGGCTGGAGAATAAAAAAAAGGGAAGACACTTTTATTCTGTTTACAAGTTCACTCTTTGTCTGGTGCAGAGCAATCTGAAATTATGTGTCGGAACTTTTAGTTTTTGACAGATAAGATAGTGTCTACACACGTGTATGGTTCAATGTTAAAGTTCATCAACTCGGAGTCCATTTGAGTGTTGAGTGTTCTTGAGATTCGTCGGGTGCTACCAGGAATTGGTTAAGAATCATGCAATGCAATACGTGCACCTGATAATTGTATTTACTCATTTTTAATGACAGCGATAATGACAGAATTGTTGACAGGGTGACCTTAGTGTTTATTCTAGAGACAAAGGATACCAGAAATTTTATTTTCATTTTGTTTATTAATTTCTTGAAAGAAACAAAACAATGAAGTGGAAAAGTGTAACCTTCCGATTTCTTGTTTTGTTTTAGTTTTCTTCTTTTCTGAGAATGACACTTTAAAAGTGTTTAGGGAACATGCCTTGTGTAAACACTAAACTGACTTAAAAATAGATGCTGTGATCTTTGGCGGGTAGATTCAGATAGATGATGACAGCCATTAAGTGGATGAGGGTTTTAATTGGATCTGGCGTGTGTGTATAGTAAAGGATCGTGTTTTTTCTTATTTAAACAGTGAAAAAGTTAAATGTTTCGTTTGAACTTAGTCAACAATAAGGAAGCAGTCATTGAACTTGATCATGAATGTTTGTTCATAAAAGTTACATCTTCTTCATATAATTTCCCTTCACTAATGTCATAAATACGGACAAAAAAATGAATGTGTAAACCCATCAACATGCGAATCAATACCTTGAACATTTCCCACATTACCCATCACCTCTTGCTAGTTGCCGCCTACACAAGATGACAAAAAAATGAAAAGAAAACAAAATGACTTCAAAATAACAACTTATACACGTAATTAAGAAGCCCTCCCAAGGAAACGTAATTATATTCACAAGAAAGTTCACCCTTTTCCACACATTATTCACGCTTGACAGGCCACTAACTCTAACTCCTCCAGTCAACTTCAAACAAAGTCACAAATTCGTTTTGTAATCATTGACTTGAATGTGAAGATTCGAGACGGAAAAGGAGTCACCAAACTCAAGGTGGAGCTGCCAATCCACCTAAAGTCAACCGAAAACTCAAAATTACCATATGGCTGCTTTTGATTCAGATTCAAATTTTGTCTCTTCTGTTTTCTTTTCGTTTTTGTTGTTGCTTGAACAGCGTTAATAATTCTACAGTAGAAAAAAAACGGTTTCAAGGAATTGAATTTGCATAAAATTGGTTTTAATTTTTCCTTTGGAGGTCAGTTCCCACGGGTTAATTTGGTAAATATTTTACGGTATGCTCATTGAATCGAACGACACGGTTGTCATTTTGATGTTCCCCTCTCTGCATCTCAAGGGAGGCCTCACTCGCAACAAAAACCTGGAATTCAAGATGTTCTTTATTTTCAAAATTCCCATCTAAGAGCAACTTAAAAGACAAGAGACAAAACGAATGCACTCAAGTGGAACGTGTTTGGAAGCCTTCGCAATGGCTTTTGGCGTACTCCGTGTACGTGACTAATGATTCAGTAGATGACTTGAATTAAATACGAAGATGATAATTTTATAGGGATTTTCCATTTTGTATGGAAAATTAAATGGCATTGATTGTTTGAATTTCAATTGTAGGTAGGGATTTACGAATCCCATCTGGACTGTTGGGAATCAAGAAACAGCAGGGAAATAAATCAAGGTCAAAATCATGCAGAATAGAAGTTGAGGAGGATGATATGGCCCAGAGAATTGTTCATTAAATGAAAATCCAAATTTACACTGCTTAAGGGGCCTGAAATTATTTATCAAGGACTAAGCATTCTATTGAAGCACCAAAAATCTGTTATTTCCATCAAAGAAATATAAATCAAGTTCTTACCTCAGCTCTTTTGTTTGAGAGCTAAAGGCCTACTAAGCACAAACCAACTAATTTGTAGCATTGGTAATGAACCCACATTTATAAACAAGAACAGGAAAGAGGTACTTTATATTACACTTACCTCTGACTCGATCCATAATCTGATTTCAAACTGGAATGTCGCAAAAGAGAATTCCTTCTCTGACCACAGATATATTCAGTTTGATCTCAATGTGTGCAAATATATCTACGGGTTTTCGCAATCACCGGGAACGATATAGGGAGGTACTAGCACAACTGCTTGGCCACAACCTTCTCAAAAGCTCGTCCACCAAAGATAAACTAGACCTTTCTGTGAATCATCACACCGGAGCCCTCAACGAATCATTGAGGACTTCATGCCCTGTAACCATTTTAAAGGGTAAAAAGAAACCTCATTGGTGGCATAAAGAACTAGAACCATTCAGGAAGAGTTGTCGCAAACTCTTCAATAGATCTAAGTACACTAGATCTCCCTCTGAGTGGGACTTGTACAAACAAGCTCTAAAGCAATATAAGAAAGAATTAAGGAAGAGCAAGAGGTCTTCTTAGAGAAACTTCTGTGGCAAAATAGAAAATGCTTCAGAAGCCTCAAGACTCAAAAAAATTCTCTCAAAAAGTCCAACAAAACACTCAGTGCTTTAAAGACAGAAGCGTGCACGTGGACTACCACAGATGAAGAATCTCTTAATCTGGTATTAGACACCCATTTTCCAGGTATGTCTAACATACTTAACGACTTAACTTCAGAGTCTCAAACCGTTACAAGCGATTTAGTTGATCTAATAACGCGAGAAAAACTGCAATGGGCTGTAGATAGCTTTGATCCGTATAAATCTCCAGGACTAGACGGAATCATTCCGGCCTGAAGCAGGGAAACCCTCTCACGTTAACCCTAAAGATCTACGACCAATCAGCCTATCATCCTTCCTTCTTAAAACATTGGAAAGATTGATTGAAATTCACATCAGACAAAACTTGAAACCAAGTCTCATTTCCACAGCTCAACATGCGTACTCTAAGGGAAAATCAGTAGAAACAGCACTTCATTCGATGGTACGTAGCATTGAATATTCCCTCAAATGCAAAGAATATAACGTAGTAGATATTGAAGAAGCTTTCAACAACGTCAGCTACCAGGCGATCACAACAACAATGGACAAGCTGAAATTAGAGAAATCACTCATAGACCTAATAAGTCTCATGCATGAAAAGTTTAAAAGGGTTTTTCAATAGGGACGCTACAAAAGTTTTCTTAAATAAAACAAAAACGGATATCAATGAAATTCTTTATTCTTTATTCCTGTGGAAGAACATTTTATGCCATTATGTATGGAACTCGATTTCTTTTGCATGGCCACCACGGGCACGCTTGCAGAAGTCCAGACACTGAACCCAATTTTCGACGGTTTTCAAGCATAAATCGGCCGATACTGCTGCAATTTCACGTTCGATATTCGTACGAAGTTCATCAATCGTCGCTGTCTTGTTGGCATAAACCATAGATTTTACGTAGCCTCACAGGAAATAGTCTAACGGCGTTAAATCGTATAACCGATGCGGCCAATTCACAGGTCCATTTCTGGAGATAATGCGCTCATCGAACTTCGCTCTCAATAATTCGATTGTTTGGCCCGCTGTGTGACAAGTGGCACCGTCCTGTTGAAACCACATATCCAAGTCCATACCATCCAATTCATTCCAAAAATAATCGGTTAGCATTGAGCGGTAGCGATTCCCATTCACAGTAACGTGTCGGTCTTGATCATCACGGAAGAAGTACGGCCCAATGACACCACCAGGAATGGCAAACCTTACTGAAGAGAAATGTCAAGAAAATATGGCGTCGTTTGCTGTCCCTATTGGTCTACTTTTGTAGCGTCCCTATTGAAAAACCCTTTACTACCACCAGAACAGTGAATCGAGGTACCCCCCCAATGCGGGGTCCTTTCACCTCTTTTATGGAACATGGTAGTAAACGACCTGCTAACTTCAATGGAAGCAGAGGGTTTCATGGTGATTGCCTATGCTGACGACGTTGCAATATCTGTATCTGGGACACATCCTCAAGTTCTCTCGGAAGTCCTACTTAATGCCTTAAACAGGCTGACAAATTGGGCTAAACAGTGTGGCTTGGACGTCAATCCATATAAAACAGAACTAGTACTCTAAAAGGCATAACTATCTCGGTAATCCCTTCTTCGATAATACCAGTGAACTGGCAAAATGTCTCTCTAATTTCATTAAAAGTACAATATGGTTTGTTTAAGTTGATAACTCTCCCATGAGTAACTTCTTTAGTGGTATCACAAATGGACCCTTGAGGTCTAAGTCAGTCAGCCGCTCCAACCTAACCTAAAGGCCTTTAAATGGTTATTTTTTAGCCTCCAGCCAATCTTGACTATAGTTATTCTTTAACTAATCAAAAACAATTTTTAATTTTTCATATTCCAACCGTCACTTCCTCCTTCCAAAGTCATTAAAAACAGTTCCATTCCCTCTTATCGTTCTCCCTCACCATTAATCACTTGTCTTCAACTCTTCCAAACTTTAAAAAATTAGATCCAGAAGGAAAAAAAAACAAACGACGATAATCTCCCTTACTTCATCGTTACGAGTGTGTTTATATACCTTTTTATCAACTTCAACATTCTAGCCACTAAAAGAGCACTGCACAAACAAAAACAATACGAAATGTACATAATACAAGTAATTAATGTCCTTTTTGTGAATAATTAGTCCACGTTATCTCTTTCAAATGAATGAAAGCAAAAACAACACCAAGCCAACCAAAAAACGAGCAAAACGACAAACAATTTGTTTAAACACTGCGTTTAAAAATGTATAAGAGAAAATGAGTGAACGCGGTCCGCATCCGCAGCGCGTCCGTAGTCGCAGTAAGGGCAAAAATAAACGCCATGATAATTAATCCTGTTTGCTAACATCTGTTTTAATGACAAACTCTTCTATAACATTATAACCCTTTTCAAGTTTGGTTTGGGTTGCTGAATAGTGAATGACATTGTGGGTTGTGGGTGGCGGGTTGATGGTGAGAGAAATGAGTGTTTCAACAAAGATTTACAGATAGAGAAACAGAGAAAGGATAAATGTGAAACAGAACGGATGGGATTTTGTTGAATGCATTGCAAGGATCAAGCTCTATATCCCTGTTTTGTGAGTGATAAAATAATTTGTGCGATATGGTGTAATCCTTTGAGTGCGTTAAGTATCACGTTTCATATGCATTCACACGTGCATTCGCACACCATAGCCAAAAACTATTCACCAAAAACCAGCAGCCTCCTCAACCCTTCCACTTGAAACTGTCAAAAGCAAGGCATTCATAATAAGGATATATGTAGGTTGGCAATGTTAACATTCATAAGAGTTTTGTACGACTTAAAAAAAAAAAGGGAAAAAACTATTAAAAGGATTACTTTTCTCAAATAAACAGCATTAAAAACAGAAGTGACACAAAAACCGCTTTAATTTAAAAATTGCATCCACTCTAGTTGGTCACGTTCTTTGTATTTCCTTCGCTGCTAAGTTGCGATGCGATGATGAGGACAACGTTTGGTCTTCGTCGTTGGATCTCATCTTCTTCTTTTTCGTATCATTTTCTGCAATGACATTAATTTTTCTTCCTCCGCTAAAGTGTGAATTTAGTCTATAAGCGTCACTGAACACACTCCATGACAGTTGAAAATTCTGACATTCTAGGGTTTAAAAAGACATGACAGTTGAATAAATATGCAAAGTGTCAAATTCCCATTTGATTGTTTACTGATCAAATGTCATGTTTGGGACAACTTGGAATATGGAACAACAATGCAAACCCCAGTTGTCAAAAAAAAGGAGTGCAATCAAAACTATACAAACGTCAAAGTTGTATTAAAAAATACAGTTTTCATTCTTCTAAAAAAACAAAATCCATTTCTGTCACCTTAAACTGTCATTTCCCTAAAAGCTAGTAAACATAATCCGATCATCTCTGAATGAGATGACGGAACAGTTTAATATTCACCTCATTTGGGTGCCGGGCCACAGAGACATTCCGGGAAATTGCAAAGCCGATGAGCTCGCCAAAAACGAAACACTTCTGCCTCATGTAAGACAAAAACATAACATAGGAATATCTTCTCAAACAACATGCTCTAGAATCAGCAAATGCTAAATGGTCACAGGGTACCACCTGCCTAGCAACCAAACAAATTTGGCCAAGCATAGACCTGAAACGGTCAAAAGGTCTGATTTCACTGAGCAGACAAAATATAATAGCGGTTTTTTTTTGGTAATCCGGAATTGGTACACAGAACTGTCCGATTCCGGATACCAAACGAACATGCAAACACATTTTTTTGCCTCTAATGGTTGAATGTCTATGTATTTGTAAAACACCATATGCAGAATTGCAGTTGACATGACATTGTTTTTATTTTCTTTATTTGTAAACATGGCGGCGAGTACGTATGTGCAAATGTGTGCATGTATGCGTGATTCTGTTTTTGATTCCGACTTCAAATTCGGAATCGTTTTTCTGTTCTATCCAGTACAAGAACTGTCATCTTGTGCCAAGTGAACGAATTCAGAATCGTTCGGAACAGTTCCGGACGACCAAAAAAAAAACGCTATAAGCTCTACAACTGGAGTCCTAACAGGACACTGCCTCATAGGCAGACATGCCTTAAGGCTTGGGGTCTACGCCAACTACTTCTGTAGAAGCTGCATGGACGAGGAGGAGGAGGAAACAATCCAACACCTTCTGTGTACATGTCCGGCACTCTCCAATAGAAGGAATAAATATCTCGGTAATCCCTTCTCGATAATACCGGTGAACTGGCAACGATAGACACAAAATGTCTTTCTAACTTCTTTAAAAGTACAAAATGGTTTGTTTAATTTCATTACCCTCCCATGAGTAACCTTATTAGTGGTATCACAATGGACCCTTGAGGTCTAAGTGAGTCAATTACATCCAGACAGCCACTCCAACCTAACCTAACCTAATCCGCTCTAATTTTAATGATGTCTTCTTTTTCGAATCATTAATTTTACTTCCTCCGCTAAAGTGTAAATGACAGTTGAGAATTTTGACAGTCAAAATTTTGTTCAAAATTTGAGAACTAGTGTTTAAAATGACAGTTGAATAAACATGTCAGCTGTCAAATTCCTGTTCGATTGTTTACTGAAGAGATATCGTGTTGGGAACAAGTTGGAATATGGAATGGGAATGCAAATTTCAGCTGTCAAAAAAGGAAATTATTTTTAGATTGTAATAAAAATACTGAAAACGTTTAAAACAAACGTCAAAGTTACAATAAACATGCAGTTGTCATATTTCTAAATAAAATGAAATTCTCTTCTGTCACCTTTAACTGTCATTCTCCTAAAACCGTAGTGTCCGTAGCTTAGTGGTTAGGTGCGTTGGCTGCTAAGCAGAACGTCGTGGGTTCGAGTCCTACTTGTGACCAAGGTTTTTATTTCATCTTTCACGGGCACTGCCTCTTGCGAAGAACTGACAAAACTTCCAAGAGTATCAATCTGTCATGAAAAAGTGCTTCTCTACTTTGCCGTTCGGAATCGGCGTTAAATTGTAGGTCCCCTCAATTCTTCACACGCACCTAGAGAATTGTTGATGAGGGTAAGCCACTTAGGCCTTGGCTCTTCAAGAGCTGTCGCGCCGCTCTATTTATTTTCTCGTTAAACCGTTGCTTAAGCATTAATGGCGTTTTTAATTAGAAATCTGAGAGTTTAAGGTGACAGAATTAAATTTTGATGACGTTTAGCTCTTATTGACGTTTTTGACATTCGAGATTCCAGTCTATCGACAAGTGTATCCCTAATCAATTGATCCTGAATGTATACTTTATGCATTTAAGTAAAAGTGTAAGAAAACTTTTTAATGGCATTAAAAATTTCATAATTCTCCTTAAATTTCCCATGTGAAATAGGGGGAAGCTTTATACAAACTCGATGCTAAAGGACGTCTAAGGAGACTACTACTGCTAAACTATGAATATACATTCTTTTAGAACTACACTCCAAAGGATAACACCATCATCAGTGAGCGTAGTATAGTAAGGACTTTTCCTCGTACAAGTTGAATTGCTTGTTCTTCTTCGTTTCTACTCTCCAATGAGAGTGGGCGTATAACGAAATGTGTTCTCGCAATAGCATCCATTGAAAGAACACACAGGACATGCATGCATTTGTACCCACATCCTTGTTTTAGTTTTAGTTTTTGTCCCATATTTAAAAGCGAGTCTGAATGGATGTGATATGTATTCGCACTGTGCATCCGATGTTTGTCCTAGTTTCTCCAAATAAAATGTCATTCGAGTGCAGTTGGTTTGTTGGTCGTTGTGTGTTAGTGGTTTAAGTTTTATTCGCTTTTGTCCTCTATCTGTGGAAATGCGGTTTGATACCGTAAATATCCTTAAAGGACACCTCTCCATGTACTTCAATTAGAAAGGAAGCCAAACATAGTTAGTGTCTGTTTTCCAGAGAAAGAGAGATTCGTCCTATGGGAAATAGCTACAAATCCGCAAAAAAACTTTGACACAAGCACAAGTACACAGAGAGGTCACTTGTCATTTTAGTCGCTGGTGAATGTTTGCTTTGTCTCGAAATGTTAACGCACGCGATTCAAAGTAGCAATCATCGCTCAACGGGACTTAAGAGACTCCAAAACACAATGAACATGGACAGCGGACATCATTATACACCACACACACACAGTTGAAGAACAAATGTAGAAAATCCCTTGCGGATTTAGATTTTCCGTTGCGATGTCCTTTTTTGGTTCATTTATCCTGCGTTGTTCCTGTTGATTGCCGGGCCGGGCGCTGTTGTTGCTCGCTTTGGTTATATTGTACGAACAATCATGTTGGATTGAATGGAAAACGGCTTAGCAGTTCGTGTTGAACATATGTCGTGAGAATGTCCTTAGTTTTGACGATAGAACACGGAACGACCGTTAACGACTTGGTGTTGGTTTTAGTGGTGCGCTAAATGAGCATTTGGTATGATGTAGACGGCCTTTGGGGGATAATGTCTTATGTGAAAATGTGAAACAAGTCGCGAGTTTGTTGTTTTGCAGGATTAAGTCAATCGGGTCATTGAGGTGATAGGATAAGCTCTGTGATTTTAAGCCATCGAAAACGAAGGGCAATTGTTCAAGTGGTTCTATTTGAACTCTGAATCAACAAGAGGAATGATGACATATGAACTAATAAGGGATTTATGCCGCATTACAACTTTGGAAAAGTTGTGTGCGTGTTTCAGTTTTGTTTGGGCTTTTGAGAATGTCAGATATGAATGTTGTTCCGACCCCTTCTATATTTCATTCATTTGAAACACTTTGAAATCTTTTCTTCTAAATGGCGCCCAACAGATTACCTTATGAATTAAACCAATGACCTTCCTTCATAAAAGCTCGGTAATGCTTTTCAATTTCAATGCAGAATAAGTCCTTAGAATCATTTGTGTATGGCCTTCTTATTCAAAACCTTGGCATTACAAGCACTCTCAAAGCATTCACATGCTCCAGTTAATACCTTAACAAGGTCCACGTGCCTTTCAACTTACTACGTCAAAACATTTGGTTTCTAGTTTACGAGCACTTCCTGTATACCAAACCATAAGGACATAAACCTCCTTCAAACATAATTCCCATAAAGTATCAATTTCTCTCCGATTGTAATCCACAAATTTTCTGCTCAACTTGATTCGATAAGAAAATATCCTTGAAGTATTTCTTACTCTCTTTGACCAAAGCAGAGATGGCGAAGAATTTTCAATAGAATTTCGCTGTGCAGCAATCTCAAATAACATTGCAATGCACTTCTTGGTCAATATGTTTAGTCAGCCATGGCTAAATTATATCCTGGAAATTTGAGCTGTTGCACACAGAAAAGTTTCGCATATTTCATCTGGAATCTATGGGGTAACTTAAGAAGGCTCTATTACAGCCAAATAACATCCAACATTCCAATTCGGTCTTCTCATGCTCCTACTGCTGCTCCTTTCATAAAATAATCTAATAGTGTAATCGACCTTTTTTCCAAGTCATTTAACTTCTCAATTCCAAGTCTAAACGTTTAGATGTGAGTGAGTAGGTTTCTCGAAGGCAAAAAATATAAGAAGATGAAAATTATGATCTATCGTAGGTTTCAAGTTGATTTAAATTGAAAAAGATTTGTTTACAAATTCAGATGCTGGGAGAACAAAGGTGAACCACCATCATCAACATTTGGACTTGAATGAATGGAAGGTAGAAATCCGATGGGCATATCAAATGAAAATTAAGTGCACTGGCTGTTGTTTTGAATTCATGGTAGCAACAGCAACTGATTCTTCCTTCTTTTGTGCATATTTTAATGAAAACGATATTTTTTGTTTGAGTTTTTTGGTGTGCCTCAGGGGTATCAGTAGGCACACGCATGTACAAATATTTGAATTATGGAAGATCTTCTTCTTAAATTAAATCTAAGACGTCAGGTTGTTGGAGAAACTCAACCTGCGGAAGCTGACAGTGAACGAATTGGATATGCAGCGGAACATATTTGACTATTTCTGGCTGAAAATGATAAAATTCGTCACGGAAACACGATGATTTAGTAGCTTGCTAGCTAGTTACAACCTGTGCACCTTTACTAAGGTAAAGTATGATTTAAAGTTTTCACATAATTCAAGATTAGATGTCATTTATATTTTTGGCCTAAAGGAGGTTGACTAACCTTTCACTAGCGTCAGATCTTCTTACCCAATGACTGATACTTCCATATAGAAGCTACTGCATCAAGTAGGACATGACTTTATCCAAGTTACTAACTTACTATGGTGGTGCCACAGTCCAAATCGGACCAGGGCCTCTTCCAACAAACGTTTCCTCTCCATCCATCCCTAGCTAGCTGTCTCCAGTTTCGCCCGCCAAGTTGGTTCAGGTCCTCTACCACCTGTGTGCTCCACCTGAGTCGCGGTCTTCCTCTTCTGTGACGTTCTTCAGGATTGGATTCGCTCTACGTGACCCAGCCATCTTAGTCGTTGGACCTTAACTTATCTGGCAGGTCAGTGTCGCTGAACAGCTCGTAAAGTCTTGATTGAATCTTCGTCTCCATTCTCAATTTATGCAGACTGGACCAAAAATTACTCGAAGAATTTTTCTCTCGAAGCAGCGAAAAGTGTTTACATCGGATGTTGTCATGGTCCATGTCTCTGCACCATACATGAGAACGGGATAATGAGGGTTTTGTAGTGTGTCACTTTAGTTGCTCGGGAGAGCAAGCAGGAATTGGCAAGAGTCTTCGTTTGATTTCAGCGCTGGTGTCGTAGTCTGAGTTTATATAGGATCCCTGGTAGACGAACTCCTAAACTACGTAGAAGTTAAATCTGTCGTTGGCGTCGATGTTAGTTGTCCTTTCTTGTTGATAGCATTAACTTGGTCTTGCTCTTGTTAACCGCTAGACGGCTACACCCATCCTCCTGGCCTCCGTCTCAAGAATCACGAACGCTCCACTGACATCACGCTGTGTTCTTCCAATTATGTCAATGTCGTCTGCGTATCCTTGTAGTTGGACGGACTTTTGAAAATTGTTCCTCTGGTGTTGACGTTGGAGCTTTGCATAATCTTTTCAAGAATGATGTTGAAGAAATCGCATGACAACGTATCGCCTTGTGTAAAACCTTTTTTGACATCAAAAGCGTCCGTTAGGTTTTTCCGACCACGATGGAACAGCGCGAGTTTTCCATTGTCCTCTTACACAGACGGAGGAGTTTTTCTGGAATGCCAAAACTAGACATTGCTCTATATAATTAGTGTCTATAGACGCTGTCATACGCGGTTTTCAAATCGATGAAAAGGTGTTAGGTATCGATTTGAAGTTCCTGGGTCTTCTCAATATCTGCCGTTGGGTGAATATTTGATCGATGGTGGACTTTCCGTTTCTGAAGCCACTCTGATAAGGAAGAACTGACGAAGTTCTTCAAACGTTCACACAGCACGGCAGACACGATCTTGTAGGGGATGTTAAGGAGACTTAGACCTCTTTAGTTAGTGCAGTTCAAGGGATCTCCTTTCTTGAGGATCGGACATACGATGCTGAGGTTCCATTTGTCGGTCATGCTTTCCTCCGACCAAAATTTGCAGATGAGCTGGTGCATGCTCCTAACCAAATTACTCCAGCTGCTTTGTACAGTTCGGCGGCTAGCCCGTCTGCTCCAGTTGCTTTGTTCGACTTAACTTTAGATATCGCTATCCGCACTTCGTCAATGTCAGGTGAGTGGAATTGGTGGTCTGCTCCACCTAAATTGAATTGTTCTGTATAGCTGGCGGAATTTAGGAAAAGTGGTCTTTCCATATCCTCAGCACTGACTGTGGTTCCACTATGATGTTCCCATGATGGTCTCTCAACATTAATTCCGTCCGTATCCGAGGCTTGTTTGTGTTCCGGTACTATCTTTTCTTTAAGCGGCCACGCAGTCATCCCGACGTTCGACCCCCAGCCTGGAGGCCAGACGTTTAGTTTAACTCCAAAGTCGGAGCCGGCTAAACCGTTACTGATAAGCCTGGGCTTCGAATATGTCGTAGTAACTACTTAGAGAACAGATTATAGGTGTTCACTAAGTATTTCATCCTGACAGGAATTGTAGACGCCGCCGTTGATTCCATCTTGATAGTTCTTCCGCTGCCGCCTGTTGAAAAGGATACATGCCGAAGTGGGCGAATACCCCCTCCCCATCTCTCTCTCTCTTTGCTGCCGCCAACAACTTCTCACTGGGGTTGTAACCCAATCATCGGTTGAGGTACTATAGGAACCGGATGTTCGACACGGGAAGGTGGAGAGTAGGAGTTGATAGACAGAGGTTGCTGTGGACGCTTGTGTCCTCTTGAAAGCACCCTTCGAACATCATCCAAGTTCCTCTGCTATGAAACTGCTGTACATTTCCTACCCTTTTACCCAGGCTATCATCAAGAACTATTTTTGTCTAAATCGGTTCAGCGGTTGGCACCCGTACCGATTCGTCTGATTTGACTCAATGGTTATTGAAAGCAAAGTTTTGTCTCTCATTTTCGTTCTTTTCTGTTTTATATTTTAATTTGTGATGTAATAACATTTTTTACAAAATATTAAATGTCCTCTGTTAACACTTCATTCTTCCTTCAACATTGTCAAAAAATTTCTAGAAATTCAGAACGAGATTGTACTTTGAACCTTTCATAAAAGCCGTTCGTATAGAAACCCTAAATAGGTCATTATATGTTCCACTGACGTTCCGCCAAAAAAAGGCTAACAATATAGTCGTAAGTCCTTGACTTCGGTCCTTTAATGTCTCACTTTATGGTTCCACAAATTGGAAGGCACAATCACAAATTGTATCTTCCCTCGAGAAAATCAACACATTGCAAAGGTCTCGAAATAAATAAATAATTGAGATTTCACGGTGCATCAATGATTTTCTTTTCCTGATCATCAGTATCTTCCTAAGAACCACATTGTCCTGTGTAAAGAAAATACTCCTACAAAAAAGGAGCAAGAAATATAAAGATGTAGAATATTTCACTTAAAAGGATCAATTCAAGACAATGGAATTGCAAATCATTGCCATGAAAAGAACAATTATCGCATCCACAAAAGCAACCATGATAAGGTCCCAAAACAACAACAACACAACAGATTTCAATGAGATCCTTCAGAACAAAAACTGGCAGATGTCTCTTTATGTGTATCGCACTGATCTCTATCCGATCGGTATTGTTTTGCAGTCTTGTTATCCTGTAACTATTATTGGTCTTATCCCTCGTTGCACATTGTGGCCATAGAATCTTTAACTTGGATGTTTTTTTTTTATTCCTTCCTTCTTTGATGATAAGGACAAGAAGCAATTGCGCTTTTCATCCTACTTTTTTTTGTCTTTTTGGCAAACAACTGCACAGCACATCCTTAGAGATCAAAAAATAAGAGAAGAAAAAAAAACTTACTTGAAATCTTATTTATGGTTGATCATTGTTTGTATTTTGCAGGTAAGGAGATTTACTGGATATTTTCAATTCACTCCTCTTTGAAATTGCTTCCTTCCCCAGAAGACGTCTGTCCTCATTCCTTAGTCCTGTTGCTTTCGAGCGAATTTGCAAAGAAATTATATTTTTTTTTTGTTCTTTAAATGCCAGCCACTGGTCAAGGGAGACATGGGGCCCTTTTTGCTTTTCAATCTTTTGTTCTTTGATTTTTTCTGACACAATGACGGTAGCCGAATTGCAGACGCAATCTGCGGTAGTACAATAGATCGGTCGATGTATTTCGGAAGGATTTAAAAAGATTTGCGATTTGAAAGGACTTTTTTCTCTTTTGTTAGGTTTTATGTCAGATTGCTGTTGTAGTTTGTTGGTGATGTCTTGTTTGACTAACTGAAGGCGCAACAGGATGTAAGTGTCAAGGGGAGTGCCGTCTTTTTAACTTTTGTGTAAACGGTGAACACACGTTTTTGTTTGAAAACAAAAAATGGATTTCCTTTAAATTCCTTGCAATGCCAAAACTATTTACAGAATAAAATTTATTTAATCTATTTTAAAATTCTATACACGTACATAATACATTTTTACATTTTTTTTTTAATGTTTATTGTGTGTTTTCGAATTATTTTTAAACAAAAGAATACTTTTTTAACACAATCTTCGTTAATAAAAGCAAACATAAGGCTTTAAATTTACATTTAACAATTTTTAAATAATTTTTCTTATAAGAATTGAACACAATTTATTTATGAATGATTATTTTGTTGTTTAATTTTAAACGAAGAAAATTTACAATATTATAGGTACATGCTGCAATTGTTGATTATATAATTTTTGTTTGCTTGATAAAATATTTTTTATTTTTTTTTTACAAATTTCCTAAATTGTGTGTGTTTTTTAGTAAATGCGCAGTGTTTATGTTAGTTTGTTTTAAGTTAGTGAATTATTTATTATTTTTAAATTGAATAGAAGAAACGATTTAGATAATTTGAATGAAACAAGGATCTAAACCAAACTATCCACTGAAACCAAAGTTTAATTGAAGTTATTTGAATTATCCTTCTGCTAAACAATGTTGGTTGATTTTCCTCATATCGACGAAATTACATGTCAAACCTCATGCGCAATGAGACGGTATTCAGTTCACAAAAATGTTCTTGGTTATTTATATTAGACACCTTGGCGTGGCCACCCTAACATGCGCTAAGAGATAGAGCAGAAGACATATTGGTGTGCAAAACTTTCTGATACAAGAGGGCCGATTCTTTGGTTGAATATAGACATAAAATCCTATTTAATTTTCAGGCCGCCCTATTAAAAATAATTCAGACAAGGCTTAGGCTTTAATTTTTGTTGCATATTTATGGGCGTATGGTTATCAACTGTCGATAAGGTAGTGTTGAATTGGAGAGAAAACACCATCGTTATTTTTAAACTCGGAACTCGTTTTCTGTTGATGCATTGTTTATGTTTGACTTGAAATTTAGATAAATTGCTTAAAATGAGTTTTCACTCTCTTGTCAATTCCGACGACAACGGGAGAGAGTATCCTTACATATACCATACTCTGCAGACACTTATCCGTTAGTGTGAGCTGACGATAGAGAACTCAAGGTTCCATCACGTCGAAAGAAAACTTTACGGACGCATGTAATGTCGAACAAGTTTTCGCTTTTTTTGCGTCATTTTGGAAAAAAATTGACGAAGCATAAGCATAATAAAGCCAGAACTATAATGAACGGAACGGCCGGCACCGGCGGCGCGAACCGGCGAACGGAGCCGTGCGTAACTAAGCGAGAATAAAAAATTCACATATTGTGCCCCAAATGGCGGATTGCTCCGTTTCGTTAAATTTCGCAAAATTTAATAACTGACTGGATTTATTTAATTTTCTGAAGAGAAAATGCAATTTGTTGCCGATTTTAAATAATTATTTCATCGGACACGATGATAGTGAACAATTCCGTGAACCCGACCTACAAGAAGTGAAAACGGCAATATCACGGCTGAAATCCAACAAAGCCGTGGGAGCAGATGGTCTAGCTGCCGACTTGTTCAAAACAGCAGGCGACGAGCTAGATAGGAGCATCCACCAAATCATTTGTAAGATGTGATCAGAGAAATGCATGCCCGATGAATGGAACCTCAGCATTGTTTGCCCGATCCTGAAAAAGGGAGATCCTCTAAACTGCCCCAACTACAGAGAATCAGTCCACTTAACATCGCCTACAAAATCCTCTCTGCCGTAATATGTGAACGTCTGAAGCCTTTCGTCAACAATCTGATTGTTCCTTATCAATGTGGCTTCAGGCCAGCAAAGTCAACCATCGACCAAATTTTCACGTTGTGACAGATCCTGGAAAAGACCTATGAACTCCAAATCAATACCCACCACCTTTTCATCAATTTTAAGGCCGCGTATGACAGCATCTACTGAGACGAACTATATAAAGCTACCTCTAGTTTTGGTTTCTCAGCCAAGCTCGTTCGCTTGTGCAAAATGAGGATGGAGAACTCACGCTGCTCCATCAAGGTTGTCAACGAATTTACGGAATCTTTCGTCGTCAAAAAACGATTCAGACATGGCGCATTTGTGAGAATTGTGACAGAAGCGGCAAAAATGGGTTTAGCGGTAAATGAGGGAAAAACGAAGTATATGCTGTCTTCGAGGAAGGACACCCAACACCGACGGCTCGGGCTGAACGTCACAATTGACTCATACAACTTCGAGGTAGTATAAGAGTTTGTCTACCTAGGCTCCGCTATAAACACGGACAATAACACCAGCGCCGAGATCAGACAAAGAATAACTCTTGCTAATCGCTGTTTCTTTGGGCTAAGAAACCAATTGAGTGGAAAAGCCCTCTCTGGAGCAACTAAGGTAAAACTGTACAACACACTCGTCATCCCAGTCCTGCTGTATGGTGCAGAAGCATGGACTTTGACAAAATCGGATGAAAGTGCCTTAGGCTGTTTCGAGAGGAAAGTTTTTCGGGTCACCTTTGACACCAAGTGCATTGAAGGCAGCGTTGCCAGACGTCCCGATGGGGGACTCAGATGGCTCGGTCATTAAGAGCGGATGGACACCGATGCTCCAGCCCGGAAAGCCTTCGACACTATTCCCGAGGGACGTAGGAAGAGAGGAAGACCGCGACTCAGGTGGCGCACCCAACTTGTAGTGCAAAACTGGAGACAGCTAGCTTGGGGACGAGCTGGCTGGCGGAGACTCTTGATTGAGACCCAAGTCCACAACGGACTTAAATAAGTAAGTAAGTTCACGTGACACATCGGAAAGGAACGTTTCGTTCGGTTCTGACACTAGCTTCCGTTTGCTAAGCGAAAGCAATAGTTAGTCCTTAAGGGCTAACTATAATGAACGGAACAGAGCGGACGGAGCCGTCCGTAACTGAGCGAATACAAGGAATTCGTATATTGTGCCCTAAATAGCGGGTTGCTCCGTTTCGTCAATTTTCGTTCAGTTTTGCTTACGGACGTAAACTGCGCTCCTCTTCGCTTTTTACGGACTAAAATTTGACAGCTGACTGATTTTGTTGATTTTTCTGAATAGGAATTCGATTTGTTGTTGATTTCAGGTAATTAATTTCTTGAAATTGTTTGTTTGTTGCATGGCAACCGAAATTCACAAATTATTGAAAACAAAATCCATACATTTGTTTTTGAATAATACTTCCGTACACATCCGTTCATTATGGGTAAAGTGTTCACATGGCAGTTCGGAAGGGAGCGTTTCGTTCGGTTCTGACACTAGCTTCCGTTTGCTTCCGCTCATTATAGTTAGCCCTTTAAGGATTTCATGATTTCTCATTTTTATTCAAATCGGCAAGAGTAGGATACATGGATGAAACATCTTACCAACACACTCTTCCAAAACTTAGCAAAAATTCTCAAGAAGATATATTTACATAAAGTTAAACATAATGTTAAATTAAAAGGTTAAATTATGAGGTAGGTGGATTTATTTTTCACGCCATAAAAGAAAAAAAGAAACAAACCAAAGAGTTTAGCCAATTGTTCAACAAATAAAAACAAATAATTATTTTATTTTCTTAATATTTATCAGTATCGTTCTTTATTTTGATATAATATCCTTAAATATAAGATATGGACAATATAATGTAATATTTTATTTTATTTTATTAAATAATTAAGTTTTTTTTTAATATAATAAAAAAGAAAGAAATACATACACATGCTTAATATTTTGTTTAACTTTAATTTTTCTAAATGTATGCAAAAATCATTTTAATAGAAAAAAAAACGTAATAATCAAACAATTTTTTTTTTTTTAATAAGGAAACAAATTAATAATGTTAAAGCTGTCTTTTATTATAATTTACATTCGTATCATCTCCGAAAAAATGTTAACAACATTTATTTATAGAACAAAAGATGAGATTAAAAAATATTTATAACAAAGAAGAAAGAATAGAAGTGGAATATATCAGTTTACAATTCAGTTTAATTCGTGTATCAACCGTTAGACTATGAATTCCTAGGAGAATGTTTGCGTTTATAAAAACTAGATTGACAATCCATCTGGCGAATGTTCCAGTCTTTTTTCATTAAAAACGGAATATTCTTCAAGTTTTAAGTTATCGCTCAGAACAATAATTCTCCTAAGAACCAACTGCTTCCCGGCATTTTAAAAATATGTTAAAAGTAATAATGTTAATTTATTTTTTTGTTTTACACTTAAAATTTAATGTTTAATGTTTAAATTTTCAATTTTTATTGTTTGTTAAATTTTTTTCGATAGGATAATGCAGGAATATATTTTATAGTTTTTTTTGTTTTGTTTTTTATGCGAACATTTACATCAATTGTTTTTTGTTTCTTGTTTTTTTCATAATTACAATTAAATAACTACATGACTAAATATTGTTTTTTTTTTTAATTTAATTCCCGTCTATATAAACTTTAATTTTTTATAAACTTTTAAAACTTGTTTTCTTCATTGTGATGAGTGTTTTGCTGATGGGTTGCAAGGAAGTTGTTTCCATGAGATGTGAATCTTTGGTCAAAATCATTTAAAACCTGACACATAATAATTTTAAGGTTAAAGTCTTTATTGAGCAAAATAATAACACAAATTGTCCTTGAACTAGCTTTGACTTAAGCCTGTTCAATAGAACTTCACCTGGGTCGCTTGGTAAAGGACACCTAGCGAAATGGGATTTAAACGAGTAATGGGTCAATTTTTTCCTGACTCACACTTAAAGACAACAAAAAAAACAAACAGTGTCTGAAAAAATAAAAAACAACTACCAAGCTACCGTGCCAGCTCGTCAATCAAAAATAGTATTTTTGTATTTTAATTTTCTTTAGATATTTTTTTATATTCTTTGCAAAATAAATATCTATTCAATTTATTTATAATAACCTTTAATTTAATATTAATATTTATATATTTTTATATTTAATATTTTTCTTTGCATCCTATTTTCAAAATGATTTTTGAGTTAACATTATTTTAGGTTTTTTTGTTTTTTTCTTCTGCTATGTAACATTTTTTTATTTTAATGCAAACGAAATTTACATACAACTTTTTTGTTTTTCTTTTAATAAATTTACTAAATTTAAGTATTAAATTTTATATTCATAAAAATTTATGTATCTTCCAATTTGTTGTTTGTTTTTTGTTCACAATTTTATTATCTATTGCTTCTGTGTCAGGTTTGGTGTAGAATTTTGTTTGTTTAATGTCAATGCCATAAGGGTCACTTTGCACTTTCACTTTCAAGTGTTTTATGTGTTTAATGGAAGTCCTCAATTTTGAGCGTTTTGCCATAAGTGTCTCGTGTTGTGTACATTTGGGGAAATTAAATTCAAAACAAAGTCAGTAAAAAAATCCTCTTTCGAGTGGCACATTGTTTGTCACACTCACTTGGTTGCTCAAATTTGATGTAAATACAAAATAGAATTTGGTAAACAAAAAAAAGTTTTATTTTTATTTTTTTTTTTTTTCATTACTTGAAAAATTCTTAGTTTAAACATTTATACTAAAAAACAAAAAACATTATTAAATAAATCTTTTAATTAAAAAAAAAAAAAGGAAGATGATTTCTTTGTAGACAAAAAAAAAACGGGGAAGAGTTGTAATGTCTTTCTCTCATTATTTAGCTGCAAGTAATTGTTTGTTGTTTTGTTTTGTTATCACACATTGCTGTCCGTACCAACGGCGCCGGTAAATGAGAATGGTTGTGCATTTTTCATAATGCTGGCACGATCGTTTGATGTTGGCGTTGTTGTTGTCACACCGCTCAAGCCCGAATTCACAGCGGCGTTACGCATTTCTTCTGCTGATGCTCTGTTTTATTTTTAAAAACAAAAAAAAATATATTAATTATAATTTTAAATTAAAAAAAAAGAAAAAATATTCACTACATAATTGAACAACATACAAAAATTAAAAAAAATATTGTGGCCATAAATCTAGCGGAGTTCTAGGTGCAAAACAAAAATCTTTAAAAATAACCAACAACAACACTTCGGACAACTCCTACAAAAATTAAGACTTTCAAAAAAAAAAAACTTGCCATGCAAACATTTTTTTTTTATAATAAAAACAATGATTTGATTATTTCTGAAGGAAATTTCTTTTGGTTGGCTACGTATAGGTGGTGGTCGAGGAGGAGGAGAAGGAGAAAACCAAGTCAGTGGCTGTATGATGGATTGTGAACGTATAGCTCGTTGTGTTGCCAAACGCTACTTGTTCCAACGATGTAAACCTACAAATTAGCAAACATTAGAAATCGCATTTAAATTATTTTAAAATTGACAATTTTGAATTTTAGCCAATGATATAAGGAATACGATGAAAACTGTTCCATGAAAATAGCAATTTGTATGTTGATCGTGTTTGTTTGGTTTTCGAAACCAACATTTTCTCTGTTTCCAACGTTTAAGTCTTCATAGTGCGAATTTTTGAAGCATTTTGAGCGCATTACTGTTATGAAATGATGCAAGCAATATATTCGAAAGCGTTGTAGATGTAATGGATGAGACTAAGAACAAACGTCGGATTTGTCTCACCATGGCATGTTATGTATCATATATGATTCATTGGTGCTTTCAACTTGGTACTCACATTGTTATTTAATGTTGCTATGTTGACCAGTTTGAATAACATTTGATTCATGGACATAGCAAACATTATGACGAAATTATTTTACTTGAATCAAATATGATTCATTGGAATATGAGGTTTTCTAGCTAAGCAATATATTCGAGACTTTGGAGAGCGTTGTAAGGAATGATAGTATGGACAAACTACTACTCTACTCGATGAGACCAAGGACAGACAACTGCATTGTCTAATCATGTTCTTGAATCAAATATGATTCATTGATGCTTCCAACTGGGGACAAAAACCGTATGTATTCTCTAACATTCGTTCTACTTGATGGTGATATAATTTGTTGAACAATATGAATAGTATTTGATTCATAGACATAGCAAATATTATGAGGATACGAAATTTGTGAATCAAATATAATTCATTGGACAATGAGAGTTTCACAGGGTTATAAGGGGTTTAGCGTTGCATTATAAATAACATTTGATTCATGGGCATAGCCAAACACAGTATGACAAAACAAATTCCTTGAATCAAATAGTATTCATTGCAAAATGAGGTTTTCTAACAAGCAACATATTCGAGACTTTGAAGAGCGTTGTAAAGAATGAGAATATGGACAAGCTACAGCTCCGTCGAACATGTCATGTTTATGTATCATATATGATTCATTGATTCTTTCAACTCCGTACAAAAAATGGCATGAATTCTTTAAGATTTGTTTAAAGTGATTTTGATCTGTTGGTCAGTTTGTTCATGGACACAGCAATTATATGACAAAACGAATTCCTTGAATCAAGTAGTATTCATTGGAAAATGAAGTTTTCTAACAAGCAACATATTTGAGACTTTGGAAAGCATGGGAATAAGGACATGTTCTTGTATCATATATGATTCACTGGTGCTTCCAACTCGTTACTAACATTTTTACATATTTTGTAAGAGTCACTTTACTTTATGTTGGTATGTTAACAAGTTTGAATAACATTTGATTCATGGATATAGCTAATATAGTATGACGAAACGAATTTCTTGAATCAAATATAATTCATTGGAAAATGGGGTTCCCTAGGGAGCAATATATTCGAGATTGGGAGCCTCTGAATATGAATAAATTGTAAAAATCCGCGCAATAATGTGCATAATAGAGATTTGGAGTGTTTAAATCCAATTGGTTTTGTTAAGATAGAGAATCAAGTTCTTAATGTTAATATTTGAGAGTTCGCTGGAGTTTAGAAGTGCAGGGTACTCACACAAAAAGTGCTGGAGTGTTTCCCTTTGCACCGTATCCAATGCAGGCAGTTCTTTGAACTCTTTTCAGCTAATCGATGTTATATTTTTTGTCTAGGGCAGGCCACCAGACAATTGATCCATATGTCAGAATGGGGCGAACTATCGCCGTGTAAATCCAAAGGATCGATCATATTTTTGTACCAAAGGTTTTATTATAAGAGTAGAAGACGGTACTAGCTTTCTTTACTTTCTTCTACGTAACGTTTCCGATTCTACTTGGAGTCTAGGATAACTCCTAGGTATTTAGCTTTGTGGTTGTCCATTTAATCTTGGTAGAGGAAAGGAGGGTATTTTACATCTCTAGTAGTGAATAACATCAGTTCAGTCTTGTTTTCGTTAACTTCAAGTCCACATCTAGTAGCCCATTCGCTAACTTTTTAAAAGCTGTTTCCATGCTTCCATTAAGTGCTGTCGGACAAATTCCCGAGGACATCAGCACCAGATCGTCGGCATACGCTACTACCTTAACTCCACTGTTATCAAGATTGCATAGAATTTCGTTCAAAACTAGTAGCCGCAAGAGAGGAGATAAAAGCCCGCCTTGGGGCGTTCCTCTTTCGGCAAATCTAGTGAGTTGGCTGTTACCCATTGATCTTTGAGTTACTCTGGTTCGGAGCATGAAGATAATCCAGCTAATAAAATGATCTTCCATATCTAATTTGAATAGTGTTACCCCTTACCCTGATAGCTTCTGCGAGCACATTATTGAAGGCTTCTTCTACGTCAATGTATGTGGCGAGGTGTGTTCTTTATACTCTAGCGATCTATCCACTGTACGTACTACTTCGTGTAGTGCCGTGTCCGTGGATTTGCCTAAAAGGTAGGCATTTTGAGATTCAGATAGAAGATAGCCCTGATATACTCGTCCAAAAGACTTTCCAATGTTTTGAGCACAAAGGAAGAGAGCCTAATTGGTCTGAAATACTTGGGCGTTTCATGGCTTCTAACTTCTAATCCAATTTATTGTTTCGGACGATAGTACTCTTAGCTTTTCGTATTCGTTCCTAAACTCACATCCTTCCTCTTCGGATGTGGAACTGTAATGGCAAAATATGATACGTTCATTAAACTCTGACTTAAACAACATTGTACAAAGGGGATGTAAAAACCGCGTAGAGTTTAATGCTTCGAAAACTCAATGCGAGATATACCACCCTTGCCACTGTCACATGAGTGGCACTTGCATCAGTGAAACCGAACATCTCGAAATTCTCGGTATGTGCATCACCGACCTCTTGTGGACCGAACACATACGCGATGTCGCCAAAAATGCCGCAAGATGTAAGGATTTCCTAAGACGGTTCAAGAAATTTTTCTCCCCTGCTGTTCTCGCTACCATCTATAAAAAAATATGTACGTCCAAAGCTTGAGTACAACTCCCACGTTTGGGCTGGTGCTGCAGTGACGTACTTAAGTCTTTTGGACAGTATACAGAGCAGAGCATTTAAGATGATTGGTGACCTTACCATCATTGGGACTTTTACGTCACTCGAACATCGACGTAATGTCTCACCCTCTTCTACCGTTATTTCAACGGTATATGCTCTAGAGAAATAGCCAGTTGCATTCCTCCCCTTAAGATATTCAACCGTAATACCCGCGCCTCCAGGAATGCCCATCAGTTCACCCTCGAGCCCAACTTCGGTCGTACGGTCATGTTCAGAGAATGGTTTTTTAGCCGTTCCACTCTGTCTTCCCCAGTCATTGCAGTGTTCAGGAATTCAAGACCAATGTTAACCGACACCTCATCCTAAACCCTCTCCGACTATCCCATTTCCCCTAACGCTCGCACTGTGCTTTGGCATAAAAAGGGAATGAAACCCTTTGTGTGCGTGCTGATTATAAAAAAAAAAAATGCCTCTACTACCGATCTTGGGAATGAAGACCACCTTGACACTTCTTCAGGATTCAGGTACGAAAGTTAGTGGTTAGCAGTTGAACAAAAATACCCTTAACCATGGAATCATTACATCTTGTAACTTTTGTAGAACGGCTTGGAAAATGTCTTGGCGGGGGTCGGGTTCTGGCGATTTGAAAGGTTGGAATCAGCCCATGAAATCCTTTCTTGGGTTATCAAGGCTTTAATATTGTCAGGGTTTGCTACCTGAGCATACCCTGAGAGTTGTGGTTCCGTGATGCATTCTTTGCAGTTTGGGAATGAACATAGCAAATATATAACGAAATGAATTTCTTGAATCAAATATGATTCATGGGAAACGAGTTTTTTACTGGGTTCTAAGAGGTTTAGTGATGCTTTTCCGATTCAAAAGAAATTACGGTTTACTAAAGGGAACGACTGATGGAGCGAAAAAGAGTAAATCCCAGGAAAATAAAGCTGAAAAAAAAATTAACTAACAAACCACCATCCAGCCAGTAAGACTTGAAGACATTCCAAGCATCTAAAAAAAATGAATCAATAAAGACTAAAAGTGAACCTCTTGCGAGAATGAATGTTAAACTATTGTCTACGGGTGTTTCTAGGAAAACAACAACAATTATTATAAATTCAACTAAATAAAGTGAGTTAGTTTATTAGTTCGACTACGAAAACAAGTGCAACCAACCAACAAAAACAAAATGAAAATATTTCAAGCTACGAAAATGTAAACAAAGAAAAAAGTTATTTGCCTTTTCCACACACGCAAGTTATGTCTTTTGTTTTTAAGGCGCGATGTGTTATTATTTTTTTTTTTTTTTTCAAAATGCATTTTGGCGGAATGTTTGTTTAATTTTTGGCAGAAAGGTTATCATGGAGCCACTGGCGTTTTTGCATTTAGCTACTATGATGACAACTAGGCTGAAGCTGGGTGATGCAAGGTGGTGGTGGCGGTGGTGTAGTAGTTCTTGTAGTTGTTAAGTCGTTACTTTCTGTTTGCATTGGATCCCTACTTTGTAAAGGATTTTTCTTGGATTTGAAGGCGCTAAACATTGTCATAAGGAAAAGAAACTCAAAAACAACTGGGGAATGGATTTGGGTGGCTCAAGAGAAAAAAAAAACAAGAGGAGGAGAACAAGGATGGGTTTTTCGTTGAGGACTGTCTGTCTGTTGGTTCTTTTGAGCAAACATTTGGATTTACTGCTTCTTTGTTGATGAATTTGTCAATGACACACCATTCGAAAATGAATTGCTCTACAATTTGCTTATAAATTTGATTTGGTGGGGATGTTTATTTTTGTTTTTTTGTTTTGTTTGTGTTTGTTTGTTTGTTGGAAAAAATTTGTTTAATTTTTGAATGAGCTTTGGTGGTTTAAATGATTTATGTTGGACGCCATACATCTGGATCTTCCATTAATGTAACATGCTGATCGGTGCTCATTTGCATTTGTCCACCACCGGGTGTCATTGTTGTTGGTGAAGTTGCTGCCGCGGCCATTTCTTCACGTGTTGCTCTGGTTTTTTTGTTTGTTTGTTTTAATTTTTTAGTTGTTAGTCAATTGGTTTTAGTAAGAAAAAACGATTCGATTTGTTATTGGTAAGAATTCGGGGTAGCATGAGAAAAGAGAAGAGAGGAGAGAGGACAAAGAAAACAAAAGTTAAGAAGAGAAGAGACAAAAAAACGAAAAGAAAAACACACAAATTAGCGATAAGATTCTTCACGATTTTGGTTTAATTTGAAATCTCACAAAAAATATATATTTTTTGAAGCAGTTATTTTGACTCTAGTTAAGGGTCTATTTTTTTTAAGTTTGCGTGTAAACGCACACAGTGTGATGTTAATTCAAAAACAAAATATTTAAGAAAACAAAAGGTCTGTACTTACTTTTTACCAAGCGACATCATTCCGTAGATCGTTCCGGTACCGAAAATCAAAATGCCAGGGAATAAGCTTCCCAAGCCAAAGCAGAAGATCACTGGAAAGACGGCCATCCTTAAAAGGAGAACAAGGAAAAAGTGAGTCTACGAAAGGTTGTGCTGTTAACTGATATCACTTACGCGCAATAAGCTGCCGCTCGATTCCATAAGGGTCGGTTATCGGCTGTTGTTGCGAATATTTTGGCATGTTCGATGAAGAAACAACAGCACGGCGCTTCCACAGCTAATATGAAGAAACCTATGAGAATCTGTATAACTCCGGCAATCAAGCAGGAAATGTTTAGTGTCAGCAGCCCCAAGGTATCGTAGAAGCCGAATAATATTGAAACTGTAATTAAGAAGGGAAAAATGAGTTAAAAAGGCATCAAATTAAAAACGATCGGTTTAGATTGTCAACAAAAAGGTACCAAAACTATCAAAAACATCCCTATGACTCCTTAAGCCAGAACTATAATGAATGGAACGGAGCGGACAGAGCCGTCAGTAACTGAGCGGGAACAAGAAATTCATATACTTACTAAATTATGGTGGCGCTACAGTCCAGGTCGGACCAGGGCCTCACCCAACAAACTTCTCCAGCTAGCTCGGTCCCTAGCTAGCTGTCTCCAGTTTAACACGCCAAGGTTCAGGTCCTCTACCACCTATGTGCTCCACCTGAGTCACGATCTTCCTCTTTTGCGACGTCCTTTCGGGTTAGATTCAAAGACTCTACGAGCCGGAGCATTATTTTCTATTCGCTCAACATGACCCAACCATCTAAGTCGTTGGATATTTACTTTCTGACTAGGTCAGTGTCGCTGTACAGCTCATACAGTTCTTGGTTGAATCTCAAGGCTCACAAACGCTCCACTGACATCACGCTGTGTTCTTCCAATTATGTCAATGTCGTCTGCCTCTGGCTTTGACGTTGGAGCTTTGCACAATCTTTTCAAGAATGATGTTGAAGAAATCGCATGACAACGCATAGCCTTGTCTAAAACCTTTTTTGATCACATCAAAAGCGTTAGGTATCGATTTGAAGTTCCTGGGTCTTCTCCAAGATCTGCCGTAAGATGAATATTTGATCGATGATGGGCTTTCCGGGTCTGACGCCACACTGATAAGCACCTATCAGGTTGTGGACGAAGGGCTTCAAACGTTCACACAGCACGGCAGACAAGATCTTATAGGCGAATTTTAAGGAGTCATATTTCTGTAGTTGGTGCAGTTAAGGGGATCTCCTTTGTTGAGGATCGGGCATACGATGCTGAGGTTCCATTCGTCGGGCCCGCTTTTCTCATCTATAGCTGCTTTGTACAGTTCAGCGGCTAAGCCGTCTGCTCCAGCGGTTTGTTCGACTTAGGCAGAGATATCGCTATCTTCACTCCTGCATTGCTGGCGGATTTTTGCTCGTCATCGCCATTATACAGCTTGGAAAAGTGGTCTTTCAATATCCTAAGCATTGACTGCGGTTCCACTACGATGTTCCCATGATGGTCTCTACAGACTTCAGTTCGGGGTGTATAAGCCCTGGAGATTTATTTCACCTTTTTGTACAACTTTCGAACCTCGTTCCTGTTGTGACATCCCTCTATCTTCTCGATCGCGAGCTTCTCATGCTCCCTTTTTTTCTTTCTCAGGAGTTTATGCTCCTCTCTCCTTTTCTGCTCGTAGAGCTCACGAGCTGCTCGTGTCCCTTTTTGCAGCGCGGCTTTGTATGCCTCTTGTTAAGCTGCATGTGCTCGCCGACACTCATCGTCAAACCAGGGGTTTCGTTGTGGTGGCCGTGTAAACCCTAGCACTTCAGACGCGGCATCTCTGATGGCTGCTTGGTAGTGTTTCCACTGGTTCTCTATATTTTCTGCTGGCAGCAAAGGACTTCTGAGGTGATTTTCGAATACACGATCGGAAAAGGATCTATCAATCTCTTGCGATTGTAGCCGTTTGACGTCGAATTTCCTCCTAGCATTTTCGCGTGTTGGCCTTGATCGAGATATCAGCATTCGTACCTTGGCTAAAACAAGATAGTGGTCCGGGTCGATGTTGGCGCCTCGGAATGTGTGGACATCTTGCATGCTAGAGAAGTGTCGTGCGTCGATCACAATGTGATCAATCTGGTTGACGGACGACTGGTCAGCAGATTTCCATGTTCCCTTGTGGATATCGAGTTGTGGGAAACGCGTACTTGCTACCATTACGTCTCGCCCCGCAGCGAAGTCGATTAACCTAAATCCGTTGTCGGAGATGTTGTCGTGTAGGCTATGTCTTCCGATTATTCCACCAAAGATTTCTTCTCTACCCAGCTTAGCATTAAAATCTCCAAGGACGATTTTAATGTCATAGCAAGGGTATTGCTCATAGGTCTTGTCGAGGAGCTATCGTAGAACCTGTCTTTGGTGTCTTATCCTTTTCCTCAGTGGGGGCGTGAGCGCAGATGAGGCTGATGTTAGTGAATTAAGCCTTGAATTTAGTTGAAACTCAAGACCTTCCTCCTGAGTGGAGTCTCTGATTTTGTTCCCGGTAGCAGTCGCCGTAGTAAATATCGCAGTTGTTCATTTTACGTAGACCCGGACCATCCCATCGAATTTCTTGGATGGCAGTTATATCTGCCTTATAGCAGTCAAGGACTTCCGTTAGTTGTTCGGCTGCACGTGGTCTGTTAAGGGACCTAAAGTTCCAAGTGCAAAACCGAAATTCGTTGTCCTTAAATCGTTTGCGTGGGTCGTCATTATTAATTCCGTCCGTATCCGTATACTCCCGTACACATCCGTCCATTATGGGTAACCTGCGTACTTGAGAGTACGGAAGGGAGCGTTTTGTTCGGTTCTGACATTAGCTTCCGTTTGTTTCTGCTCCTTATAGTAAGCCCTCTAGTCCCTACAACTTTTCTTCAAAAATCACTTCTTTTCAAGAACGCCTAAATTTGCATCATTTCAATGTACACGCTCAATATTTCTCAATGATTGTGACAACCTTCACTTAATTTAATTAAATTCAAATTCTAAATTCTTACGAGTGTTACACTCAACAATTTAAATGTGACCTTCTCTCCGCCTCTTTGCTCATCTAGACTTTTTAAAAAATCAATAGCCTCTCAGCAAAAGCATTAAAATCATTATCGAGCCACCCTACAAATCTATTAGCATGATAAAGCTATTATGGATCCATCTCCAACGAAAGTAGATTCATACAACCACACATACTCTCGCAAGTAGTTGTACAAACGTCGAGTGTGGTGCTTTTTCTCTGCCGCAAAGCCTACTTCCTCTATTTAAGATAAGATTAATCAGCAGTAAACTGTAACGAATAGAACCAAACAAGCATTTTAGCGATGGTGAATCATTTTTTTGAATTGTTAACATCACACCAATAGAAGACGAATGCGGGAATAGACTTATAAGACGAGATGAAACGAAGGTGAGATAAGTCAAGTAGATGGATGGATACCGTATCACTGGCAATTTTTCCTGTCAACTCTTCTTCGTTTCGCTGATTGCTTGCAATAATGTTATTGGAGAAGCACAACGAATTAGGAAATTAATTCCATTTGATAGAGTTTCATGTTGTGTTTGTGTTTTCTGCTTTTCTTAGCATCTCTCTCTCCATCTTCATCGGTTCTGGATTCTCTGTTTACATGGAAATAGAGTTTACACGATTTCAGAGAACTAGTTTCATCTTATTACTCAAGCGATGGAAGCCAAGTAAGGCGCTGTGCGGTTACAGTTGTGGACAACAATGTTGACATACAAAAACCTCATGAGATACCGCTTGGAAACCAAATGGCATGGGTTGTTTTTTCTGCCTTATCAAGAGCATATGAATTTTAATGATTTAATTAAAGAAACCAGGAAGATAACGCGATGTTTAGTCATTTTTTGTTTGAAATTTTGAAACACAACGAAAAATATTGAAATGTTGAAGTCAACAAAGTCTTTATATTCGTTGTTTGTTTACGAGAAAAATGCTAGCGCAGGGAAAATAAAATAAATTAGATAAAATGTTATCAACAAAGCTTTTGAGAGTCAATAATTGAATCGTTTATCAGCTGTTTTCATTCAAAATTAGGCAAACAATAGACTCGTATTGTGCTGTCTTAGCCCAAAGAAACAGCGATTAGTAAGAGTTATTATTCGTCTGATCTCGGCGCTGGTGTTATTGCCCGTGTTTATAGCGGAACCTAGGTAGACAAACTTCTTACTACCTCGAAGTTGTATGCGTCTATTGTGACGTTCCGAGCCGTGCGTCGGTGTTGGGTGTCCTTCCTCGAAGACAGCATATACTTCGTTTTTTCCCTCAGTTACCGCTAAACCCATTTTTGCCGCTTCTGTCTCAATTCTCACAAAGGCGCCATTGACATCACGCTGTGTTCTTCCCATTATATCAATATCATCGGCGTACGCGAGAAGTTGAACAGATTTTTGAAGATAGTGCCGCTGGTGTTGACGTTGGAGATCTGTACTATCTTCTCAAGAACGATGTTAAAGAAATCGCACGACAGTGTATCGCCTTGTCTGAATCCTTTTTTGACTTCAAAAGATTCCGTTAGCTCGTTGCCAACCTTGATGGAGCAGCGTGAGTTCTCCATCGTCATTTTGCACAAGCGAACGAGCTTGGCAGGGATGCCAAAACTAGACATAGCTTTATACAGTTCGTCTCTGTAGATGCTGCAATACGCGGCCTTAAAATCGATGAAAAGGTGGTGGGTATCGATTTGGAGTTCGTAGGTCTTTTCCAGGATCTGCCGCATTGTGAAAATTTGGTCGATGGTTGACTTTCCTGGCCTGAAGCCACATTAATGGACCAGTCAGATTGTTGACGAAAGGCTTCAGACGTTCACATTTTACGGCAGAATGGATCTTGCAGGCGCAGTTAGAGTAGACTGATTCCTCTGTAGTTGGCGCAGTTTGGAGGAGAAAACAAGCTATAGGTGGTATCATTTACCTATAAAACGCTCCAAAAAATTGATATCTCAAAGCAGATCTCATATTAGCTTCCTAATAGGCGCCTCACGGAAAACTGTCTTATATGCAGACACGCAATACCTCTTGGTGTGGCCTCAAATGACTTCTGCAGGAGCTGTATGGAGAAGAAGAGGAAACAATCTCTCACCTTCTCTGCACATGCTTTGCTCTTTCCCTAAGACGCAAACTTCATCACAATGGGCCTTTTCTTCTGATCTTAGTGTGTGAGTGTTGTATTCGCAGCCACTTTAACCTAACCTTCGGTCTTCTATGTTTGATCAGCTCGGCTGGTACGCCATAAGCGCTTGTTCCTTTATTTGTTGTTAGGCCAGTTTAAAGCTTATTGACTTTCTTAATGTGTAGCATAGGATCCTTCTTTTAAAATAAAGGTTCAGATTGCATGTTGCACATTGCTATGTTCCTTTTCTACGGTTAATGGCATGGTTATAGGAAGTAATCAAAAGATCTCTGACAAAAGAAGTTGACATTATCTCAAACGAAACCACTTTGTCATTCGAAGGCTTATTACGGCACTAAATGGATGTGAAATTGATGCTGCCCACATTACATTGTTGCAGGTGAGAATGTGGTGAGCTGAAACCGACCATCTACCATCTTGGGGGGAATCTAAAAATGGCCGAAGATTCCTATGGTAGGGTGGGTAATGGCCTCACTGCACTAACACCAGCAGTGCCTCTGACGTAGAGGTATTCCGTCCGTCAGTTCCTAGTCCGATTTTTCCCTTAAGTGTTTAGGCCTGATCTGTGTATTTGTTTGCAGGTGAGGTTAGATTTCGGGGGCAAGATCCCCCCCCCCGTCCGACGAGCAGACGCCGTGCACCGCAAGCAAGCCGCGTCCCCGGAACTTAGCATTCTTTCCGTTTCCTACCCTAATATCCCATTCCTAGTTTCCTTCCTCTTCCAAATCTAACTTGTCAGATTTTCCCAAGGCTCCCCTCCTTTTGCCTCGCAACAACATATTGAAACAAACACTTCGAATGACCTTTCCACATAAGGAAGTTCTGTTTTCTCCTCTTCTTTAATTACAAAACCAAATAAAACGTGTCCAGGATGACCTGATTCAGTCTAAATTGGTAGTGTCCTTATACAATGATTTATTACCATCGAACTCTGAGATTTAAGCATCGTGCCAGGACATTCAATGCCACGCCATTTGTTGTATGAATTTAAAAACTTTTGAATGTATCCAAGCCAATGTCAATAATGTTTAAGTATTTTCCATTTCCCCAAACAATCGAGATCATTATTTTTCTTGCATCCAAAACGAACGATTATAAAAACAAATAATCATCAATCATTCATGAACGCTCACAAAAAATGTGTCAATTTACCAACTGAGCTGTGTATCACTGACTTGCAATAACAACTACGTACAAACTGCTGATACTACACTTATGGATTATATGTTAAAGCAATAATCTCGTCCATAATGTGAACAAACTACTCATCACTCAGAGCATCCAGCAACCTCCCCTCAATGAAGCAACTATATTCTCCTCCTCCGCCCAGTTTATCATCGATAACGAGTTCAATGAGATGTCGATAGTAGTAAGAAGTTATTTAATCACAACGTGTTCAATTTCTATGCAAAACATGAATCTGTTCTGTTCCCCCCCACACAAATCCATCCCATCTCTTATAACATTATCAGAACAGAACCACCCAGCGGCCACCCAATGATGATGGGTTGGTGGAAGAGGAAAGACATTGACATTGTTAGCGCAGCAGCAAAAACATTATTAAGTACACAGAAGCACAAACAACATAACTAGAAACAGAAACACAGAACACACACGAGTTGGCTATTTGAAGAAATTAGAGTGAAAAAAGAGGCCTTGCAAAAACTAACAGAAAACAAAACTGGAGCACTTGACCAAACTGAGAGATGATGGGGCAGTTAAATCTTGTCAAACAAGTGCACAAGATACACAACACTTTTTATTTTTTATTTGTTTGTTCAACGAGAACAACAATGAAAACAAAAAAGACTTTTTTATGTTCTTGTTTTCCATTTTCACAGGAGATCTGGATGTTGGTATGTACATACAAACAGCCTTCAAGAACTATACCGTGATATATACAGAAAAATAGATAATAACCCACCAAAGAAAAAAAAAAGACTACCTATGGAAAAATCGATAAAGACAACGAAAAATCCCAACCGAAGAGATCAATTTCGTTTCCGCATATGGAAGACAAGTAAATCACTGAATATACTCACAGAATGCTCCAATTGTCCCTAGAACTGGTGCTCCATATCGCATAAACCAAGGAACATCGGCACTTTCATTCTGCTGCTGTTCTGTTTGACCTGGTCGGGCCATGAGAGCAACCATTTTCTCGGCGAAAGACTGCAAAATAAAATTGTAATTGAAATTGGAAAAGTATGATTTGAAGATTGTTTCGATACTTACCATTTTTCTGGTGGTGGTTTTTGATGAGGATTGGATTTAAATGGATAAATAAATTAGTTAAATGTATTCGGAGGAGTTTGTTCTCTGTTGGATTTGGTGTAGTTTGATTTTTAACTTGCAAACGACGACGAAACAAGAACACGAAGGCGAAAAAACTTTTCTGCTGTCAACGAACGACACGAACAACGATTGAAAATTTTTTGACACATCAAATGCGCGTACGCATAGGAAAATTTGTTTGAATGTGTGCGGCTGTAATTTGTTGTAAATTTTGTGTGGGTGTGTGCAGTTTGGTTGGAAAAAAATTGACGTTTATCATTTGAGCTAATTTTGGAGCTCAAATTGATTGATGATGTGTTTTGCTCAGTTTTGTTTATTAAGGGGGAAAACACATTGGCGCCAAATTGAATTCCGCTAATGAACAATTTTAGTGCGATACTAGCTTAAAATTACGTTTCAATCATGACTCAAACATTATTTTAAGCTAGTATTCCACTAAATTCTCTTAAGCGGACTGTAATTTTTTCGCCATTGGTTTTGTGCTTGAATAAAAGAATTTGGATTTCTGGATTAATTTGAAGGTAATACTCAATAGTTGCTTATTTCACTGACGCTTAAATTGTAATTTTAGACAGAAATTCTAACCTTAATTTAATTCAATTTAAAATGAATTTACCAAAAGCGAAAGAAGTAAATCTTCAAATATACATATGATTTTTGCTTATAATTCGCAGTGATATTTTATTGCATGGAAAGATCTCATATAATTGAAGAAATTGGCAAGTTTTTATTAGCCATAAAACGGATATTGAACGATGTGTTTACGTTGATATTCTGGGATTTAATTTGACATCTGTTGACGTTTGCCAGAAAGAAAAAAAGAAATAAACTGAGTTCATAATAAGGAATTGAATAACTTCATGCTCTGGGGAGGCAGATCACAGAAACACCATTTTCTATCGAATGATTTGTCGTTTATAAAATACCCTTCATAATACATAAATATATACCTAATTGCATTATTCGAGAAATCATTTAGAAATTTCAATATATTTACATCATCGTGTTGTCCTGCCCTTACGAAAACTTTTAGCCGGCAACGCGATGCCAAAACCTAAATCGAAAACGAACTGTCAAACATTAAAAAAAAAAACACAAATCCTAAACAAGTCAGCTGCACTCCGATTTGATTCTGCAAAAAATGACTGAAAATTTAAATAACATACAAAATCCTACAACAAATAGATGTATTACCTGTCGAATTTGTGGTACAGAAAGTGAAAATGGTCAAAAACTCTTCGAAAACCAAAGTGAAATCGAGAAAATCGCAGTGCAAATTTGTGCCTTTATTTCCATCAAGGTGAATTTCTATGGTTTCTCTTCTTTTAAATCTAATTTCACCACACTACACTGCTACGCGCCCAACTCTTACAACACTAAACCGGAAGTTGAACTTTTATTTTACTTTATTTCAGTTAGAAAATTTTTCAACATACCCAAATTGGATATGCCCAGGATGTTATTTACAATTCGAGGCAACAAACGAATTTATCGAATTAATACGAAATGGTCAGAAGAAATTAGTTGAGCAATATGGTCCTCCACCTAGAGCTCCTCGGAAGCGCAAACAGAAGAGAGCCGTGGGCTTTTTTGTTTTGAATGATCAACCGGATATCTCTTCGTCCGAAAATACTACACCTGTTAGCAAACGCGTTCCAAAAACTCCAATTAAATACAAAGACTCTATGCAAGGCAACGAACTGGAAAATCTTTTCGGAGTCGCTAAACAAAAATCTAGCACTTCCGAACCAGAGCCACTTGCTCAGATTGAAGACGAAGACGGTATAATAATTGGCGAGATGCTTTCCACCGCTACCGAGTCCAATGGTAGAAGTAAGATCAGATATCAATGTGATTTCTGTAAAGAAGTCTTCACTCGGGAACTCACTTTCTACAACCACCTAGCCGAACACACCAACGTCCTCTATGAATGTAGAGAATGTAGGATCATTTTCGAGACCATGTCAATGTACAATGATCACATTAAACAAACAAATCACTCCGGGTTGAGCATAACTGAAAATCCACCGGATGATGAAGCTGAGACAACCAATATCAATGCAGCTTCAATATCCGATATTAACAGAAAGAAAAAGTTCGTTTGTTTAAAATGTCCCAAATCATTCATGACAAAAAAGGCCATGCAACGGCATCTGAAGACCCACAACAATTCACGGCCATTTCGATGTGATCTTTGTTTTAAGAAATTCAAACGCAAATCCGTTCTGGAAGTCCATAAAGCCTCTCATAGGAAGGAGTGTCTTTTCAAATGCGAAAAGTGCCCCAAGAGATTCACACACAAATCAGCTTTGCAAAGTCACATAAGATTCGTTCACGAAGGTGAAAAGCCACATTCCTGCTCAGTAAGTATGAAATCCTACGAAGAATTTAAGTTAGAAATTATTTCGAACTCCATTTCTAGATTTGCAAGAAAAACTTCAGCCAAAAATCCAATCTCATAGAGCACAGACGCATCCACACCGGCGATCGTCCGTTCGTGTGTCTCAAGTGCGGAGCTTCCTTCAAGACGTCCTCTCAGTGTCGACTCCATCAAAAAACCCACGTCATGCTAGTCAAAAACGACGATAATATGTTACCAAAAGAACTTAAAAGCCCACTGAAAACCTACGAATGCGAAGTGTGTGGAAAACTCTTTAGCCAAATGAGTGCCATGAAGAAACATCTTCGAATACACACTGGGGAAAAGCCATACGCTTGCCATTTATGTCCCAACAGATATTCCGATCCCTCGAATTTCAAGAAGCACAAACAAGGGCATATCGAGGGGAAGAAACAAAGAGCCCAACGTAGTGCTTCCTTGCTTAAATCGCTGAAACCAAGATTGACTGAAATTGCATCAACAACCGCAGATACAATCGATTCCAATTCAATCACACAAAACACACTTCCAGATGCTGTGGGAATTGTTCCGGCATCGGATTCGTTCCCGATGTTGGCTGATGTGGACACTTCGCTGATTGGAGTCATAAATGAAGTCGATGCCAATTTGTGGAGTTCCGATTTGATGATAACTGACATTCCCAACGATGAGAATTTGATTGTGCAACAACAAAAACAACAGGAAAAGTTGCTCAATCAATTGGTTTGCATTTCCTATCAGGATCCAATGAATCCGGTGAATAGCAAAACCACTTACTATGTGGTTAACCAGGGAAATGATCAGCTTGGAGAGATTTCACGTTCTTAATTCGTTATGTGCCTTAAAATGTCTGGAATTGAATATTATTTATTCTTGTTTTAAGTTTTTCTATTTTGTCTTCTAGTCAGAATCAAATTTTTTGGGAAATTTTGTGTCTAAGCCTTGTAACAGTATTTTAAATGCCTTTTATTTATTCTTAGCATTAGGCGTTAGCAAATTTTTGATATGAGTATTTTCTACATTTTTTGTGAAGTTTTACTTTGGACGCTATTTTCGAACCGAAGTTTCAAGGACCATCTTAAAATCGGTTTTTTTTTCTAAGCCTTGGTATCTTTTTTTTGCTTTCTTGAGTAGCATGGTTATAATTACTTATTTATTAAAATAAAGTGTTGATCTCATTCAAAAAAATGTCTATCGTTTACATTTTTCTCTTCAACTATAATATAGCTGCGGTTTTTACTTTTTAAATAAAATTTGTTGAACTAACCAAAGGGTAGACACGTGCATTCAAGAGGACACAAGCGTCCACTGAAACCTCTGTCTTTCAACTCCTACTCTCCACCTCCCCATGGTGAACATCGGGTGCCCAGTACCTTCAACCGAAGATTGGGTCCCAACCTCAGAAGAATGAAAAGTTTTACGTCGGCACCTAGCAATTAAGCCTTATCCGACGTGTGACCATTCACACTGGTACCTATTTATGAGTGTTGATATTCACCCTTAATAACACTGTTTGAAATTCATTAATATCAAACATGATGCGTTTACTGATCCCAAGACGCATTATTTAATATAATTTGTTTCTTTTATGTTTTTAAGTTCCATTTTGTTTATTCCGTGTATAAACCATAATGGTAAATTTTTTTCTATCTATATAACTGTGATTGGAAACGCCTTTCCAGTCACCGAGAATGAATCTCTCGACAACCACAGCCATTCTGAAACTCCCAAAAGGGGGCCTACCGCGACTGTAGTTGCCATCCATAGGTCCTTATGGATGGGGCTCGCAACTACCCCAGAGTAGCAGTTAATAGACCTGGTAGTCTTTCTATTGATTATATGTACTCCTGTGAATAAATTCACGTACACTTTTTCAATAGGAAAGTTCCCAACTTTCGTTCTTAACATGGATTAACAAGGATTCGCTGGCGTCCTTGTCATGCAGCCTCTTGCCAGTTGTCAGGGCGGTTGAACAAGCTGGAAGACTGCATGACATAGCGTAAACCATTCGCCTAGACCAGTCTTGTTTCCACCCTACACCATCGAGGAGGTTAGTTATTCCGCACTTGAGTTTGAAGAAATATGTAGGTACTCGATATTGCAAGCAACACTTTCTAAATAACTCAACCACTCTTCGCAGGGCGGTCCCGACCTCAGTGGGAAGTTGTTGGCGGCAGCAAATAGAGAGAGGGGGAGAAGGTATGCGTCCACTGAGGCATGCCTCCTTTTCAACAGGCAGCAGCGGAAGAACTCCCAAGATGGAATCAAAGGTGGCGTCCATAGTTGCAGTCAGGATGAACTACTTAGTGAACACCTTAAAGGGCTACTACGACATATTCGTAGCCCAATGATAGTTATAACTGGTCCCAAAAAGTACAAAATCGGTTCACTGATGTATGTTCCAGTTTCTTCCTATTCCAATATAAACGCTTCCGTAATTGGAACTAGTAGTGTCCGTGGTTTGATTGAAACACATCATTGGAATTTTTCTGATAGGTCGGTTATAGCAATCATTGAAAATGTCTGTCAGGTTTTTTTTCCTGCCGTAATTGTATCATTGGAATTGTGAGAAATTGAAACACAGATCATTGGAATAACATACAAAAAACGAATTTCCGTGCGGAAAGTAGAAAAATACATTTTTAGAAAAAAATGTTTGCGAACTTATATTTTTATCTCAAAAAAATTCCATAAGTATTTTTCGGTCGATTGGTATATAAATTGCATTAGTTATCAAAAGAAAACTTAGAGGTCAGTTATAGCGATCATTAAGAACTATCATTAAAAATTTTCATTTGGAGAATTTGGTGTGTTGTACTTTGACTTTATATACCAATCACATACCAATCGATGGCAAATCCATTGAAATAATTTTTTCTGGCGAAAAATAATCCAAAGAAAGAATATTTTTGATGAAAAATGCTATTCTTTATTTTAATGATGAAAATTCGTTTTAATGACAAGCTAATAATTAAATTTCAAAAAATGAAACACTTTGTTCCAGTGTTTGTGTTCCCTTTTTTTAATGTTCCATCTTTCATTAAAAAATTTAATGAAGCATTTCCCATCATTAAAAAAAATATTTGGTGTCAAAAAAAAAGTAATAACATTTTTTTAATGATCGCTATAATCACACGTAAGTAAAAAAATCAAATTTTCATGTGTTCCAACTTTTAATGATTGTTTTTAATGATCGCTATAACTGGCCCCTTAGTTGAATATCCATTAAAACATTTTACCTGATGGATTTCAGTCGAACTTGACAGTTCGGAAGGAATCGTTTCGTTAGGTTCTGAACTCCCAATCCCAACGTACAAAATGTTTGCGCGCGTATAACCTCAACAATCCATTTTTAAAAGCAAGATAAAATATTTAGATTTAAAAAATATAGCGCGAGTTGAAATCGCAAAATCAGCTGTATCAATCACTGGGTTGACAGTGACATATAGAATTATCTCTCCCACTTCAAAATTTATCTTCCCTTTTAACAAACGTGTGTAGAGATAAAAATTGTAGGGATAAAATTTAGTTAAGCTCGATCTGCGTAAGAAGCTTAAATTGAGAACGAAGGAACGAAAAGAGTGGAGAATTGTACTAAGAAACTTAGAAATCTAGAACATCTACCCACTAAAATGACACATTTCGTCGTTCAGCAGCGTACTGAAAAACGAAAAGCACAGCGAAATTTTTCGTCTATGATTTCGTCATGTCATTTTTCTATGGGAATTTTCGTTTCGCATCAGCAGCGTACTAGGCTTTAAAAGGTACTTTCCTCGGTATTAATTTTAGCACGAGCTACTAACTTTAAAGCTGGTTTTATTTCGACTATAATTGTCAAAAACTATAGTATCAGTTTAGTATCGACTAAAATAATTTTAAAGTCTACTTTATCTGACTATAAATTTGCGCCATTTGTATTTTGGTTGTTTATTTGCGACGAATTAAAATCTCTCATATGAAATAAATGTCAAAATCGACGAATTTTCGTTCGTTAGTTGGTCGTTTTTCGTGCTCATGTGAATAGTGATTTAACAATCGTCAACTATTTGCCGTTTTGAAACACAAATATTTACGGATCTTAACGAGAAAGCATAATTAAGTCGTTCTGAAACACATTGTAGTTCAAATTGTTTATCTGTCAAAGTGATTTGTTTGTTTACACTTTGAAATCGAGAATTTGTGTTAAGTTCAAGGTTTTTGTGGCAGCAATGTCAAACAAAGTAAATTTGGAGCAACAAACATTGTTTTTTCTTTAACTTTTTCTGGCTTAGTAGCTAGGTGCGTTGGCTGCTAAGCAGAACGTCGTGGGTTCGAGTCCACTGCCTCTCGCGAAGAACTGACAAAATTTCTGAAAGTATCAATCTGTCATAAAAAAAGTGCTTCTCAGCTTTGCCGTTCCCAACCAACTATAGTCTGACAGCTTGATCAATACCTGTCATCAAACACAATCTGTAATGCTTTTTTTTCATTGGACGTCCAGAAGCATTTGGAAGAGTCCAGAAGTCTTCTGAAACCGTTCCATTGGACTAACTTTGACAGACGGAATGCTTCTGAGAAGAGCCGAACTTTTCTGTTTTAAAAACAGAATCGTTCGAAGAATGACACATACATCAAAGCCCGTTCCATTGGAGGTAGAGGAAGAAACATCAAAGAAAGGCCAATAGAAAACGAAATAAGTGAGACCTTCTCGTTGTCAATGCATTCAGTAAACAAAACGGTTAATTTCAGCGTTCAATAGATAATAATCATTTTATATATATTTTTATATTTTTCTCTGATAAAATCGTGTTCCACAGTTTTTTTCATTTTGTTTTCTTAAAATCTACAATTATTATGATATTATTTCATAGACATTTTTCAGTTTAAAAAAAAAGCAATTTCCAGTCGTTTCAACAATTTTTCAGATAAAAACTAAAAGCAAGGGGATTTAATGTTTCCCCATAAAGTTTGCTTCATTGCAATTTTTGTATTTTAAAACTTCGCACTATCAATTCTTTCAAGAGATGTCTTAATTTTTTTGTTTTCATTTAACATTCTTTAAATATAGAATTCCTACTTAAAAAATATGTTTTGTTATCTTTTGAAAACTGTTTTTTTTTGCAAAATTCCAAAAAGCATTTAAATGTTTCTTAAGAAAGCAGTTCATTTTTTTTTTAAGACAGTTGTTATTCTTTTTAACATTATTTTAAATATTTTTGTATTAATTTTTTGTTTTTGTATCAAAAATTATGATTTGGAACTTATTCTTACGAACATAAAAAAGTTTACAAGTTTTACTGAACTGGCAGCTTCTTAATTATTGTTTCCAATTCAATCATGATGACGGAATTCAATTTTCTGTTAACAAGTGCAATGTTTTGTTTCGATGATAAATTTGCCTTCAATGGTTGCCAACTTGTGTTTTTATTTTTGTGTTTGTTAACATTTTGCCTTTAGATACAATAAACGTATAGTTCTGACGATGTTTGTTGAAAAATTCAATAGTATCGCAATAAATTCTAATATCACTTATATAAATATTTTTAATTTTAATTTTTTCATATACAAAAGATTTTATTAAATACAAAAATTCAAAATACGTATATTTAGCACACAAATTATATTATTAAAAATGATAAATCATGTTGAACACGATAGTACATATAATTTTCAATTCAAGACAAACATAAATACATTTTTGATGAGTGACAGGAACTGTCATTATATAACTGCCATACGAAATGATATGATAAATGAATTTCTTATGAAATAATAGTTTTAGTTAGTGTGTGTGTGTATGTAAACAATCATATAGTCCAACATTTAAAGCTCTTACAATGAGAAAAATTTCAAAAACTGCGATGGCAATACTGGCTGTGATACTTCTAACTGGCCACCAGCTTCTTCAAGGCGCTGCTTAAATTCGGGACACTGATCAACAATACATGGATGGCCATCTGATGGCCAAAATAGGCAACAACAATAACGACACAAGGATAGAACTTCAGCGAATTGATAATCATCGTTGACGCCATAGGTTCGACGCAACTGATGGTAGATTTTCTTCCAGTCTTTTTTGCCGGGCTGTAGCTTAAATTTGTTCATATCTAGGACAGTGTTTATTTGATTTTGATTGAAGTGAAAACGAGTTAGCTCTCGCCAGACGCGTTGCTCGGATACTAGGGCTGCCATAAGGGTCCATGCACCGGAAGTGGCCTTAAAAAATACAACTTGTATTGTATTGTTCTTCTTTTAGACGTGTTCAACTTATACTCACTTCCAAGTCCTTATGATCGGCAATTCTTAGAATAATTTCCCTTATACATTCTTCAGGTAAATCGTGTAGTTTTGGACGTATTTCTGGACCAGGCTGAAATTTCGAATTCATACTGTCATATTGTCATTGAAAATTGTACAAGTTTGCTTACCTCCTTAATCTCAATTTGACTAGTTAACGATTCAATTCGTTTTATTGTCTCCACATGTTCTTGCCATAAGTTCATGCTACCCAGTGGCTTGCCCCAGCATTTCTGGTTTTCTTGATTCACAATGTGTTGCAATTGAGTGGTTAAACCACGGAGGACGTTAAAATTCTGTTGACTATCATTTACTGTAAATAGTTTTGAAATTGTTAAAACAGTTGAACGGTACTTCTTATCGATTGAATTACCATGTGATGCAACTTCTTCAACCATTTGTAAAAGTAACTTTTGAGCACTGCCCGACAAATTGGCAATACCCTTATGAGCAACAAGTAATCTTAATAAAGCACATATATAATGGAAACGTCTACGATCTCGTACGGAACTTCGAAAATCTAAACGTCGAACAACCTCACCGAGTCCATTAAATCCGGCTATTTCACGAGTACATCGTATGGTGATGTGGCAGTGTGGCGGTATTGTTTCGTTATCTTCGTCGTCCGATGTTGAAGCATGTCTGTTTTTGAATACAAATAAAAATGTTAACAATTATTATTGAACTATTGTACTTATAATCTCATTTGAGTTGTTTTAGAGAACAAAAAAATCCCTGAGCCCCTTTAAAAGAATTTCCATTGTCCAACTCTTGAATCCCTTCTTCGTTGGACTAGAAACTTTCTTTCGAACCGTTCAATACACGGATTCAAGTCTGAAACCCAAAATATAAATGCTGGTGTCCCCCAGGACTCCGTTTTGTCTCCGACCCGCTTTCTATTTTCATTAATGATCTCTTGTCTGTTACTTCTAATCCAATAAATTGTTTTGCTAACGATAGTATCCTTAGCTTCTCATATTCGTTTCCAGACTCACATCCCTCCTCTTCGGATGTGGAACGGCAATATATGATAAGCTCATTAAACTCTGACTTAAACAGCATTGTAAAATGGGGAAATAAAAACCGTGTAGAGTTGGGTCTAGCGGTTAACGAGGGCAAGACCAATTTAATGCTGTCGACAAGAAAGGACTACCAACAGCGACGTCTTGGTGCAAACGTCAAAATAGACAGATTTACCTTCGAGGTAGTTAAGGACTTTAGGTCTGTTTAATGAATCTGTTCCGCACAGAAAAGAACAGAAAAGATCCAAAAAGTACATGTTTGTGTGTTCCATGAGGAAAAACCTTGCCCCAAACTGTTCTACAATCTGTATTTGTGTTCTATGAAGTTGTTCAGCTCAGTTTAGTACAATTTTTTCTGCCCCTACTTTTTTAGTGGTGCAGCTTTGTGAAAACTATCAAGTGTCAAAATTTCAAATGCCAAATTAATTTTATTTTTTTCCAATCAAACAATTTTTTGAAATTATCTCGATTGACTTGTTTTCCGAGGAAGTAAAAATATTACATATACTATGTACTATTCTCCCAATTAAAAATTTCTCGCAAAAATATTAAAAGCTATTCAGTATCTTGTTTCCAACAAAATGAAACTTGTATGCGATTTGATTCCACTAGGAATATTTATTTAACAGCTGATTTTATTATGTCAAAAAGATTAAACAGGGAGGTGTTCTTCTCTGTTCTTATTTGTTCTGACAGTTTTCATTTACTTGTGCTGTTCTGTGCTGATCTGATCTGGGATTTCTTCATTAAACAGTCCTTTTGTCTACCTGGGTTCCGCTATCAACTCAGAAAACAACACCAGCCCTGAAATCAAACGAAGAATCACTCCTGCCAATCGCTGCTTCTTTGGACTTAGAAGGCAATTCAGTAGTAAAGTCTTCTCCCGAGCAACTAAAATGACACTCTACAAAACTCTCATCATCCCGGTCCTCATGTATGGTGCAGAGACATGGACCATGACAACATCTGATGAAAACGCTTAAGGCTGCTTTGAGAGACAAATTCTTCGAGTGATTTTTGGTCCTGTCTGCATAAATGGAGAATGAAGACGAAGATTCAACCAAGAACTGTACGAGCTGTACAGTGACACTGACCTAGCCAGAAACGTTAAGGTTCAACGACTTAGATGGTTGGGTCATGTTGATCGAACGGAAAATAATGCTCCGGCTCGTAAAGTCTTCGAATCCAACCCGGAAGGACGTCGCAGAAGAGGAAGACCGCGACTCAGGTGGAGCACACAGGTGGTAGAGGACCTGAACCAACTTGGAGTGCGAAACTGGAGACAGCTAGCTAGGGACCGAACTGGCTGGAGAAGTTTGTTGGGTGAGGCCCTGGTCCGACCTGGACTGTAGCGCCACCATAGTAAGTAAGTAAGTAAGTAAGTAGAGTTTAATGCTTCGAAAACTCAATGCTATCTTATATCGTTGGAGCGAGACATACCTCCCTTGCCACTGTCCATGAGTGGCACTTGCATCTGTGAAACCAAATACCTCGAGATTCTCGGTATGTGCATCACTGACCACCTCTTGTGGACCGAGCACATACGCGAAGTCGCCAAAAATGCCGCAAGATGTTTGGGTTTCTTAAGACGGTGCAAGAAATTTTTCTCCCCGTCTGATCTGGCTATTATCTACAAGACTTATATCCGTCCAAAGCTTGAGTACAATTCCCATCCTTGGGCTGGTGTTCCAGCTATATGCTTAAGCCTCTTGGACGGTATACAAAAAAGAGCAGTACGAATGATTTGTGACAGAGACATCACTAACTGATTCACTTCATTGGAACACCGCTGTAACGTTTCGTGTCTCTCCTTGTTTTATCGTTACTTCTACGGTAATTGCTCTAGTGAAATAGCCAGTTGCATCCCACCCCAATTCAATCGTAATACCCGCGCTTCCAGGAATGCCCATCAGTTTACCCTCGAGCCCAACTTCGGTTGTACGCTCAAGTATAGAGAATCATTCTTTAGCCGTACTACGTGAATGTGGAACTCTCTTCCAAACTCTGTCTTTCCCGATCATTGCAGTGTTCAGGAATTTAAGACCAATCTACACCGGTACCTCTTCTCCAACCCTTTCCCTCTTTCTTATAAAGCACTCACTGTGTCTATGGCATAATAAGGGTATGAAAACCCCTTAGGTGTGTGCTTATTACAAAAAAAAAAAATGTAACCCGCTTAACAATAAATCTCCTTTTAAAAAATAAGAATCTTCAAGTCCATTTCAAAAACCACAAAGGACTCTATCCTTGACAAAGAATTGTTTTAATTAAATTACTTCAAGAGTTATTTTCAAAGGTCAGAGATACTGTCTGTTTTGATCCAACAAAGGAACTATACATTATGAAAAATGTACATTGGGGTCATTTCAGAAATACCAACAGACCCCACACGCCAGCAGCTTTCAAATCCTTTTGATTTAAATTGAAAGCTGATGTTGGTGCCTCTTTTCTCATGATTCTTTTGCAACCAATTTGTTACTACGACTAATTGCAAACCTGATTTATCTTTTCATCAAATTTCAAATCTTTTCATATGGCTTCGAAGCAGATCTTTTAGATTTTTCCTAACCCTCTTCTCTGTGAGTTCTAACCCATTACATTAAACGACTTCTTTTCTGTGCTACCTACTTTCAATATGTCACCACAACAAGATAAGGTTGTGTTGTTTTTTTCTGGGAACTCGGTCAAGTTTACAAAAAAAAAAAAATCTTTGATGGTGTGATGATGGTGACCCACTTTCAGTTATGGTTAAAGGAGATGTTTCATTTTGTTGTTGTTCTTTTATTTTTGAACTTTTGCAATATGTACCTATAAACATATGTGTGTGGCAGTAAGTATAGCTTTTTGGCCCTTCTCCTACACATAAACTTTCTGTTTCCATTTTCCGATACTATTTTTGTTGTTGTTGTGGCATTTTGTATTGTTGTTGCCGTTGGCAGGATTGTTGCGCTGCATTTTGTCCTTTTCCGTTAAAACCCATACGCTTAGGTTTGTGTGTATGTCGTTTTGCTCTTTTGTGTTATCTATTGACCGTCAAGTATGTGTCAAATAGAAAAGAGAGCGTAAAAACTCAACGTTAACGTCAGATTAATTTACCAAGGGCAAAAAGAGGAAACACTTTACAAAATGACATTGAACGAGATTTCGTATGCCTTTTTCTGGATTGATTGAAAAACAAATTGGATAGTGCGAAAGTGAAGGTAATTGAAAAATTGTTTTTCGATTAGTTTTTCACTTCATTTGCTTTGCACAACTTTCATCGACCGACCGATGATGATGGCGGATTGATTGGTTTAATGTAGGTCAAATACAGTTGAGTGACTTTGACTATTTATAAATGGCGACCTATAGAAAAAAGATGACCTTTAACTACCGATTCCCTGGGAAAATTGAAAACGGAGGAATGAAAGAAGCTGTTAAATTATTTTCCGTTCCATTTCTTACATCAATTATGTTTTTAATTTCAACATTTTTGATTTAACTGTCAAAAAATCTATTTTTGACTTGTGCTACCGTTACGAGGTCGAATTGTGTTACGTTATGATTTTCTTTGACCTGAAAGCTTGCATTTAGCTTTGGCTGCATAGAGCTAGGTGTGCACGACCCTTATCCCAAACATTTTGCAGCTATTTCAATGACAATTTCAAATTCATAAAATAGAATTCAAAACGTTGTCAGCAGTGCTTCAACAAATTTCCAAAGTAACGTTTAAATGACAGATAAGAGCTGAAACAGAAATGGCTGAAACCGTGTTTGTGGTTTAACTTTGGCTTCGCTTGACGTTTACAAGTTCAGCTATAGGAATTCAATGCATGCAAGATGCTATCACAATGAAGCTTCAACCTCACGTTTCGTTTGACAATCGTAAAAAAAGAACGTAATGTAACGTTATGAAACTCCAAACGGAAGCTCATGTGACCTCTTCAACATAGTCCTGGAGCAGATAGTGTGCAAGGCAGGTGTGAGCACAGAAAACACTATCTTCAACAAGTCCACCTAGTTTCTAGGCTATGCGGACGACATAGACATCATCGGTCAATCCAAGAGAGCTGTGCTTGAGGCCTTCACAGCGATTGAAGAACATGCAAAACTCGTTGGTCTTGAAGTGAATGAGGACAAAAGAAGGTAGTTGAGGAGTTCACCTACTGGAACAAACATAAATCCCACAAACGACACCTTAGTGGAGATCTGAAGAAAAATTACCCTAGCGAGCCGCTGCTGCCGCGGTTTGGCAAAACAACTGGGTTCTAAACTCCTCACTCGAAAGGCGAAGTGTCTGCTATACAAAACTTTGATTTTACCAGACCTACTCTACGGCGCCGAGTGCTGGACGATAAATAAAAAAAAGGGAAATTTATACTGGGCGTTTTCGAAAGATAAATTCTTCAACGGATTTTCGATCCCGTATGCAACGATTGCGAATGGAGATGAAGGTTCAACCGAGAACTGTATGAGCTGTACCAAGATGTGGATGTAGTCCAGAAGGCAAAGAAAAGACGACTACATTGGCTCGGCCACATCGAGCGAATTGAGGACAACGCTCCAGCTAAGAAAGTCTTCTCATCCCAGCCGTCAGGTTCGAGACGACAAGGAAGACTGAACCTACGGTACAAAGACCAAGTGACTGCGGATGCCAGAGCGCTTGGTTTTGGTGACTGGAGAGTGCATGCGAGGGACCCTTCACGATGGAAGGCTGCAGTATCTCTGTGTGAGATCGTTCATGGATTGTCAGCCGGATAAGTAAGTAAGTAAACGGAAGCTCTAGTTTGCTCGACAGCTCGACAGCTGTACAAATAGTTCTTAGAAGGATGATGATGACGGAGGGAGAAATGTCATTCAAAGCAAGCTCGAAGCGGTTGCATCGTAACGCAAACAAAGATGAAGCTAAAGCATGTTTGTGTTTCAGCCGTAAGACCTCATTATTTGACACATCAACTTAATTACTAGCAAAATGTCATTAATTTTGTAAAGTAAAATTTGAAAGTGAATATATAATCACCAATTTTCAGCTATCACAAGGCGAAATTAATGTTAAGCGCAGTTGCGAACTGCATTTTCAGACAAATTTTCCATCTTGACTGACAAGAAACATTGTTAGTTTCGTTTGATGATTTCCTGTCTGGTCAGATGTCAAAATTATCCATTGAATAATTTGACATCCTCGTAAACACAGCTGTAACAGAGTGAAAGGCAATGATTACGAACATGAGATTTGCGAGATAAAAATACATTTAAAATTCGGTTTTCGTTTTCATTTTTGACTTAATCTATAAGTTCGTTAAACTTACAATTTGTAAAATTTATTTTCATCTCTTCCATCGAAATTAGAAAAAAAAAATGTTCCCAACCAGACGCGAAACTGTTTCCTAAACACAACAGTCTTCAGTCTTCCGTATTCGCCTATTTATAGATAGAGACAGAGAAACAAGACCGCATTATTGCATTGCGAGTTGCGAGTTGCGACTTGCGGGCCTGCATCTTAACTTCCTCTTGTTCGTGTTTTCACTTTTATAAAATTATTATTATCCACCACTAAATTCCCATCAGTCGTCGTCGTCGTCGTTTAATGTATCGCCTATTAAACCCATAATGTAGTTTTTTTTCTTTTTTAATATAAATGAAAAGTCTTAACAGCTTCTGTAACTGGGAAGATATGTCAACACACCTCGAGTTCACCTCCAGGAAATCTAAAATTAGACAGCCTGCCCTGCCATCGGCCGGCCTATCCGAGCAATAACACTCAAAAGTATAATTTTTTCTTTTTTTTGATGTAATACCCAAATTATCCGCTATGTAATTTGCTGCTGCTGCTGCTGACTACCCTTAAATCACCACCTATTATTATTAAAATATTTTCACTTTTGTGCTTGTTCTCCTTCAATTCTACGTCCGGGCGTTCAGCGTTGAGCGTTGAGCGTTACGTTATTACGCCAGAACAAAGAGAC
>CAKKXW010000004.1:5196979-5493712 GCA_920937365.1 Sphaerophoria rueppellii | reverse complement strand
CAAAATTCCAAAAAGCATTTAAATGTTTCTTAAGAAAGCAGTTCATTTTTTTTTTTAAGACAGTTGTTATTCTTTTTAACATTATTTTAAATATTTTTGTATTTATTTTTTGTTTTTGTATCAAAAATTATGATTTGGAACTTATTCTTACGAACATAAAAAAGTTTACAAGTTTTACTGAGCTGGCAGCTTCTTAATTATTGTTTCCAATTCAATCATGATGACGGAATTCAATTTTCTGTTAACAAGTGCAATTTTTTGTTTCGATGATAAATTTGCATTCAATGGTTGCCAACTTGTGTTTTTAATTTTTGTGTGTGTTAACATTTTGCCTTTAGATACAATAAACGTATAGTTCTGACGATGTTTGTTGAAAAATTCAATAGTATCGCAATAAATTCTAATATCACTTATATAAATATTTTTAATTTTAATTTTTTCATATACAAAAGATTTTATTAAATACAAAAATTCAAAATACGTATATTTAGCACACAAATTATATTATTAAAAAATGATAAATCATGTTGAACACGATAGTACATAATTTTCAATTCAAGACAAACATAAATACATTTTTGATGAGTGACAGGAACTGTCATTATATAACTGCCATACGAAATGATATGATAAATGGATTTCTTATGAAATAATAGTTTTAGTTAGTGTGTGTGTATGTAAAGAATCATATAGTCCAACATTTAAAGCTCTTACAATGAGAAAAATTTCAAAAACTGCGATGGCAATACTGGCTGTGATACTTCTAACTGGCCACCAGCTTCTTCAAGGCGCTGCTTAAATTCGGGACATTGATCAACAATACATGGATGGCCATCTGATGGCCAAAATAGGCAACAACAATAACGACACAAGGATAGAACTTCAGCGAATTGATAATCATCGTTGACGCCATAGGTTCGACGCAACTGATGGTAGATTTTCTTCCAGTCTTTTTTGCCGGGCTGTAGCTTAAATTTGTTCATATCTAGGACAGTGTTTATTTGATTTTGATTGAAGTGGAAACGAGTTAGCTCTCTCCAGACGCGTTGCTCGGATACTAGGGCTGCCATAAGGGTCCATGCACCAGAAGTGGCCTTAAAAATACAACTGCTTGTATTGTTCTTCTTTTAGACGTGTTCGACTTATACTCACTTCCAAGTCCTTATGATCGGCAATTCTTAGAATAATTTCCCTTATACATTCTTCAGGTAAATCGTGTAGTTTTGGACGTATTTCTGGACCAGGCTGAAATTTCGAATTCATACTGTCATACCGTCATTGGAAATTGTACAAGTTTGCTTACCTCCTTAATCTCAATTTGACTAGTTAAACGATTCAATTCGTTTAATTGTCTCTACATGTTCTTGCCATAAGTTCATGCTACCCAGTGGCTTGCCCCAGCATTTTTGGTTTTCTTGATTCACAATGTGTTGCAATTGAGTGGTTAAACCACGGAGGACGTTAAAATTCTGTTGACTATCATTTACTGAAAATAGGTTTGAAATTAATAGCTGATCTATTTAACGGTACTTCTAATCGATTGAATTACCATGTGATGCAACTTCTTCAACCATTTGTAAAAGTAACTTTTGAGCACTGCCCGACAAATTGGCAATACCCTTATGAGCAACAAGTAATCTTAATAAAGCACATATATAATGGAAACGTCTACGATCTCGTACGGAGAACTTCGAAAATCTAAACCGTCGAACAACCTCACCGAGTCCATTAAATCCGGCTATTTTCACGAGTACATCGTATGGTGATGTGGCAGTGTGGGCGGTATTGTTTCGTTATCTTCGTCGTCCGATGTTGATGCATGTCTGTTTTTGATAACAAATAAAAATGTTAACAATTATTATTGAACTATTGTACTTAAAATCTCATTTGAGTTGTTTTAGAGAACAAAAAAGTCCCTGAGCCCCTTTAAAAGATTTCCATTGTACAACTCTTGAATCCCTTCTTCGTTGGACTAGAAACTTTCTTTCGAACCGTTCAATACACGGATTCAAGTCTGAAACCCACAATATAAATGCTGGTGTCCCCCAGGGCTCCGTTTTGTCTCCGACCCGCTTTCTCATTTTCATTAATGATCTCTTGTCTGTTACTTCTAATCCAATAAATTGTTTCGCTGACGATAGTACCCTTTGCTTCTCATATTCGTTTCAAGACTCACATCCCTCCTCTTCGGATGTGGAACTGTAACGGCAATATATGATAAGCTCATTAAACTCTGACTTAAACAGCATTGGGGAACAAAAAACCGTGAAGAGTTGGGTCTAGCGGTTAACGAGTGCAAAACCAAGTTAATTCTGTCACGAAAGGACTACCAACATCGACGTCTTGGAGCAAACGTCAACATAGACAGATTTAACTTCGAGGTAGTTAAGGACTTTGTCTACCTGGGTTCCGCTATCAACTCAGAAAACAACACCAGCCCTGAAATCAAACGAAGAATCACTCCTGCCAATCGCTGCTTCTTTGGACTAGTAAGGCAATTCAGTAGTAAAGTCTTCTCCCGAGCAACTAAAGTGACACTCTACACAACTCTCTTCATCCCGGTCCTCATGTATGGTGCAGAGACATGGACCATGACAACATCTGATGAAAACGCTTAAGGCTGCTTTGAGAGACAAATTCTTCGAGTGATTTTTGGTCCTGTCTGCATAAATGGAGAATTGAAGTACGAAGATTCAACCAAGAACTGTACGAGCTGTACAGTCGACACTGACCTAGCCAGAAACGTTAAGGTCCAACGACTTAGATGGTTGGGTCATGTTGAGCGAACGGAAAATAATGCTCCGGCTCGTAAAGTCTTCGAATCTAACCCGGAGGACGTCGCAGAAGAGGAAGACCGCGCCTCAGGTTGGAGCACACAGATGGTAGAGGACCTGAACCAACTTGGAGTGTGAAACTGGAGACAGCTAGCTAGGGACCGAACTGGCTGGAGAAGTTTGTTGGGTGAGACCAAATACCTCGAGATTCTCGGTATGTGCATCACTGACCACCTCTTGTGGACCGAGCACATACGCGAAGTCGCCAAAAATGCCGCAAGATGTTTGGGTTTCTTAAGACGGTGCAAGAAATTTTTCTCCCCGTCTGATCTGGCTATTATCTACAAGACTTATATCCGTCCAAAGCTTGAGTACAATTCCCATCCTTGGGCTGCGTGTTCCAGCTATATGCTTAAGCCTCTTGGACGGTATACAAAAAAGAGCAGTACGAATGATTTGGTGACAGAGACATCACTAACTGATTCACTTCATTGGAACACCGCTGTAACGTTTCGTGTCTCTCCTTGTTTTATCGTTACTTCTACGGTAATTGCTCTAGTGAAATAGCCAGTTGCATCCCACCCCAATTCAATCGTAATACCCGCACTTCCAGGAATGCCCATCAGTTTAACCCCGGGGTTGGTCGTACGCTCAAATATAGAGAATCGTTCCTTAGCCGTACTACGCGAATGTGGAACTCCCTTCCACACTCTGTCTTTCCGATTCACTGCAGTGTGTCAGGAAGATTCAAGACCAATGTACACCGGCACCTCATCTCCAACCCCTTCCCTCTTTCTTAAAGCACTCACTGTGTCTATGGCCTAATAAGGGTAGGAAAACCCCTTGAGTGTGTGCTTATTATAAAAAAAAAACTAAAACCAGCTTAAAAATAAATCTCCTTTTAAAAAATAAGAATCTTCAAGTCCATTCCAAAAACCACAAAGGACTTTATCCTTGACAAAGAATTGTTTTAATTAAATTACTTCAAGAGTTATTTTCAAAGGTCAGAGATACTGTCTGTTTTGATCCAACAAAGGAACTATACATTATGAAAAATGTACATTGGGGTCATTTCAGAAATACCAACAGACCCCACACGCCAGCAGCTTTTCAAGTCCTTTTGATTTAAATTGAAAGCTGATGTTGGTGCCTCTTTTCTCATGATTCTTTTGCAACCAATTTGTTACTACGACTAATTGCAAACCTGATTTATCTTTTCATCAAATTTCAAATCTTTTCATATGGCTTCGAAGCAGATCTTTTAGATTTTTCCTAACCCTCTTCTCTGTGAGTTCTAACCCATTACATTAAACGACTTCTTTTCTGTACTACCTACTTTCAATATGTCACCACAACAAGATAAGGTTGTGTTGTTTTTTTCTGGAAACTCGGTCAAGTTTACAAAAAAAAAAAAAATCTTTGATGGTGTGATGATGGTGACCCACTTTCAGTTATGGTTAAAGGAGATGTTTCATTTTGTTGTTGTTCTTTTATTTTTGAACTTTTGCAATATGTACCTATAAACATATGTGTATGGCAGTTAGTATAGCTTTTTGGCCCTTCTCCTACACATAAACTTTCTGTTTCCATTTTCCGATACTATTTTTGTTGTTGTTGTGGCATTTTGTATTGTTGTTGCCGTTGGCAGGATTGTTGCGCTGCATTTTGTCCTTTTCCGTTAAAACCCATACGCTTAGGTTTGTGTGTATGTCGTTTTGCTCTTTTGTGTTATCTATTGACCGTCAAGTATGTGTCAAATAGAAAAGAGAGCGTAAAAACTCAACGTTAACGTCAGATTAATTTACCAAGGGCAAAAAAAGGAAACACTTTACAAAACGACATTGAACGAGATTTCTTATGCCTTTTTCTGGATTGATTGAAAAACAAATTGGATAGTGCGAAAGTGAATGTAATTGAAAAATTGTTTTTCGATTAGTTTTTCACTTCATTTGCTTTGCACAACTTTCATCGACCGACCGATGATGATGGCGGATTGATTGGTTTAATGTAGGTCAAATACAGTTGAGTGACTTTGAATATTTATAAATGGCGACCTATAGAAGAAAGATGACCTTTAACTACCGATTCCCTGGGAAAATTGAAAACGGAGGAATGGAAGAAGCTGTTAAATTTTTTTCCGTTCCATTTTTTATATCAATTATGTTTTTAATTTCAAAATTTTTGATTCAACTGTCAAAAAATGTATTTTCGACTTGTGCTACCATTACGAGTTCCAATTGTGTTACGTTATGATTTTCTATGACCTGAAAGCTTGCATGTAGCATTGCCTGCATAGGACTAGGTGTGCACGACCCTTAAGGCTAAATCACAAAGACGCTTCAGCTTCGGCTTCGTCTGCGTTACGATGCACTCGCTTTGCGTTTGCTTTGAATGACAGTTCTCCCTCCATCACATCATCATCCCTCCAAAACAGCTTTGCCACTTTACTCTTTTTGATTTTTGAAAAACTTTGAAAAACTACTACCTACTTTGCACCATCAAGAATTTCTTAAAATCTACTTCACTCAGAAAAAATGTAATTCGATTTTACTTCTATATTTCTAAAATCCGCTTCGATTAACTCATTAAGACATAATCTTATGCCTACAGTTTACAGTGAAAAATCGCACGCCTTCATCATATTTCTCCTATTTTCATCAGGAAAATATATTAGTGACATCGCAATAAAGTTTCTATCGTTATATATGCGAACAATAAGTGGACACAGTTTACAAACACGAAATATTAACCCATACAAATACGCAAAGAATAAGTTACGTCCTTATATTGAATTGTTTAATACTTCAGACCGCGTGGGACTTGCGTTAAAATGTTGGTTGAATTTAACCAATAGTGTCATATTTTAGCCTGCTAGTTAATATTTAACACATTTTATCCACCATGTAGTGTCAAAATTACCTAAATCGAACATTTAACACAATTCGGACACAATTCCAGATGAACTTTAAATAATAACTGTTTCTCTATACACTTCATATTTTAAAATCTACTTCGCTTTTTCTCAATCTTCTTCGCTTTATTCCCAAATCTACTTCGTTTCCTTTTTTTCAAGTGGTAACGCTGCTCCAAAAACAAATGAATTCTGTGTGTGTATTTTTTCTTAAACAGCTGTTGAGCTGTCAGACAAAGCAAAAGTTCAGCATATTTGAACTAGAGCTTCCGTTTGGAGTCACGTTACGTACGAAACGTGAGGTCGAAGCGTCTTTGTGATAGCAAGCATTGAATTCCTATAGCTGAACTCGTAAACGTCAGGCGAAGCTGAAGCTGAAGCGCCTTTGTGATTTAGCCTTTATCCCAAACATTTTGCAGCTATTTCAATGACAATTTCAAATTCATAAAATAGAATCAAAACGGAGTCAACAGTGCTTCAACAAATTTCCAAAGTAACGTTTAAATGACAGATAAGAGCTGAAACAGAAATGGCTGAAACCGTGTTTGTGGTTTTACTTTGGCTTCGCTTGACGTTTACGAGTTCAGCCATAGGAATTTAATGCATGCAGGATGCTATCACAATGAAGCTTCAACCCAAAGATTAAATAATTTACAAGATGGGAAACAAGGCTGTCAAAGTGACAGTTGCCTACAAGCTTCGGACCATAGTTACTGTGAAAGTATGCGTTTTTTTACCAATACTATCACAGTAAATATGGTCCAACCATCTGAAAATGCGAAAACAAACAATAGAGAAATGTTGAAAATGCAAAAACAAACAAAAGAGAACAGAAAAATCTCAGCTCATCTCTGTGTTTTTGTAACTCACATGCATTTATGTAGACGAAAAGAATAAAGTAAATGAAGGAATATGAAAATTGCGGGATCTAGGGAGTGAAACGTAAGTCAGTTACATATTTAATCTTTGCTTCAACCTCACGTTTCGTTTGACAATCGTTAAAAAAGAACGCAATGTAACGTAATGTAACTGAAAACAGAAGTTCATGAGAGCTTTGTATATGGAACAGCTAGAACTACCAAGATTGGTTTTCTGCTTGGTTTGACAGATCTTCTGTCAAACCAAGCAGAGAACACACAATACAAACTTATGTAAAAAAAACTGCTTCTGTGAAAATTCTCAAGATGGCACCACCATCGTTTTCCATCTTGAGACTACTCCTCAAATAGATATACAAATTATGTGACCTCTTCAACATAGTCCTGGAGCAGATAGTGCGGAAGGCAGCTGTGAGGACGGAAAACACTATCTTCAACAAGTCCACCCAGCTTCTAGGCTATGCGGACGACATAGACATCATCGGTCAATCCAAGAGAGCTGTGCTTGAGGCCTTCACAGCGATTGAAGAACATGCAAAACTCGTTGGTCTTGAAGTGAATGAGGACAAAACAAGGTAGTTAAGGAGTTCACCTACTGGAACAAAAATCAATCCCACAAACGACACCTTAGTGGAGATCTGAAAAAAAAATAACCCTATCGAGCCGCTGCTGCTAAACTCCTCACTCGAAGGACAAAGTGTCTGCTATACAAAACTTTGATTTTACCAGACCTACTCTACAGCGCCGAGTGCTGGACGATAAATAAAAACAGGGAAATTGATACTGGGCATTTTCGAAAAATAAATTCATAAGTAGCACAAAATTACTTATAGAAGGCTTTAAGAAGTATTATAAGCTCTTATCCCGCTTCTTTAAGACTTCTTTAAGTACCTTTTAAGTACATAAAAGGCGAAAGTGGGCGGTCCGATAGAATGAATTAAGAAGATAATTTGGTTCTTATTGAGGTTTTAAAACGGAATATTTTCCTTCTTATATACTTCTAAGCGTCTTCTTAAACACTTCTTTTCGCACTCTTAACTCCTTCTTACAAAATTCTCAGACAAAAAAAGAAATTATCAGTGAATTCTGCATCTAGTTTTTGTTTCTCTGATGCTCATCTATTTTAATAGTATCTGTTTTGATTTTTTTGTGTATTTTCTCAATTTACAAAGTCCCTCCAATTCTGTTATGCGCCGCCTCGCCATCACTTTTGCTTGGTTACATAATAACTAGGCCTTCTACCAGTTACTTTAATGTCTTTTAAGCAAGCAAATCAATTTGTATTTACACGAGCACAGTTGCGAAAAATTTTCTGTGAACTCTAAGAATGAAATGAAAATGGACTACTGGAAATAGTAATCTTAAAGAAGGATTTAAGGAGCTCTAAACAAACCTTTATAAGAAATACCGATTTAAGAACCTTTTAAGAATTCTTTAAGAAGGAACAAGCAGAACGAATTAAGAATTCAAAGAAATAGATGATTTAAGTAGGATAAAATACCGAATTAAGAAGTTAAGAAGCGGTGAGACCCATTTAAGAACAAAATAAGAATGAATTAAGAAGTGTGCAACCGAATTAATACCATTTTGTGCTACTTGTGTTCTTCGACGGATTTTCGATCCTGTATGCAACGATGGCGAATGGAGATGAACGTTCAACCGAGAACTGTATGAGCTGTACCAAGATGTGGATGTAGTCCAGAAGGCTAAGAAAAGACGACTACATTGGCTCGGCCACATCGAGCGATTTGACGACAACGCTCCAGCCAAGAAAGTCTTCTTATCCCAGCCGTCAGGTTCGAGACGACAAGGAAGACCGAACCTACGGTACAAAGACCAAGTGACTGCGGATGCCAGAGCGCTTGGTTTTGGTGACTGGAAAGTGCATGCGCGAGGGACCCTCCACGATGGAAGGCTGCAGTATCTCTGTTTGTGATCGTTCATGGATTGTCAGCCGGATAAGTAAGTAAGTAAACGGAAGCTCTAGTTTGCTTTGTCTGACAGCTCGACAGCTGTACAAATAGTTTTTAGAAGGATGATGATGACGGAGGGAGAAATATCATTCAAAGCAAGCTCGAAGCGGGTGCATCGTAACGCAGACAAAACTGAAGCTGAAGCATGTTTTGTGTTTCAGCCGAAGACCTCATTATTTGGCACATCAAAACAAATAAATTGCTAATTTCACAACTGAATTACTTGCAAAATGTGAGTAAAATTTGAAAGTGAATATAATCACCAATTTTCAGCTATCTCAAGGCGAAATTAAAGTGAAGCGCAGTTGCAAACTGCATTTTCAGACAAATTTTCCATCTTGACTGACATTGTAAGTTTCGTTTGATGATTTCCTGTTTGGTCAGATGTCAAAATTATCCATTGAATAATTTGACATCCTCGTAAACACAGCTGTAACAGAGTGAAAGGCAATGATTACGAACATGAGATTTGCGAGATAAAAATACATTTAAAATTCGATTTTCGTTTTCATTTACGACTTAATCTATAAGTTCGTTAAACTTACAATTTGTAAAATTTATTTTCATCTCCTCTGAAATTAGAAAAAAAAAATGTTCCCAACCAGACGCGAAACTGTTTCCTAAACACAACAATCTTCAGTCTTCCGTATTCGCCTATTTATAGACAGAGACAGAGAAACAAGACCGCATTATTGCATTGCGAGTTGCGAGTTGCGACTTGCGGGCCTGCATCTTAACATCCTCTTGTTCGTGTTTTCACTTTTATAAAATTATTATTATCTACCACTAAATTCCCATCAGTCGTCGTCGTCGTGTCGTTTAATGTATCGCCTATTAAACCCATAATGTAGTTTTTTTTCTTTTTCCAGATAGATGAAACGTCTTAACAGCTTCTGTAACTGGGAAGATATGTCAACACACCTCGAGTTCACCTCCAGGAAATCTAAAATTAGACAGCCTGCCCTGCCATCGGCCGGCCTATCCGAGCAATAACACTCAAAAGAAAAACGAACATTGTCGTAAATCTCAGTCTCTCGAATAAAAAAAAACGAAGGAAAACAAAACTATAGACAATCTGCTTCGAATTAAACCGAAAATAGACGACGACGCATCACGTCTGATGGGCGCATTTTCGAATCGAGAGGCATGCATTTTCGTTTGAAATTTAATTAAAATGGATTCAACATTTTTGTTTTCTTTCAGCTAAGAGCGCGCCATCACACACACGCCAAAGCAGACTTATGATTATTGTGGAAAATCGAAACGCTTTGGGATGCACCATTAAAAAAAGAAACAGTAAATCAGAATTGCTTTTGTTCGAGTTCCCTGGCTGAATTTTCTGAGATTTGAAATGCAAACCTCTTGGCCACGGACGCCCTGTAGAACGGAGTTTGGTTTTGCTCAAAATCACCGACAACAAAAGTTTCATAATTGACTTTGATAACGACTCCAATTTATTTCATTTAAATTAATTTTCTTTTCTTCTTTTTAATGTGAAAAATAATGGTAATTAAACATGAGTATTGAATTTGAAATAAAAAAAAAACTATTTACTGAGAAAATTGTGCAAGAAAATTGGTTGCGAGCAACTTATTACAGATTAATTGGATGAAGCAAGTGGAATGAACTCAATCGTTCGAACAATTCGTTCCGTTAATTAGAGTTGATATTAGATAAGCCAAATTTGAGCTTTTAAGTGAGAGGTGGATTTTTAAAACCGTCATGGTTTTATGATTGCGCTTTTGAACGATTAACGGTTGAAGCAGCTGCAGTCATGTATGAGGAAATAACTTTTGAGGCTTAAGTGACTGACGTTCGGACTTGGTTTGTCAATTATTTTGAGGTGGAGATTTCATAAAGTGAATGGATATGGGTCCCTCTTAAGTTTACTTACTTAAGGTGGCGCTACAGTCCGTTGTGACCTCAATCAATACTCTCCGCCAGCCAGCTCGGTCCCTAGCTTGCAGTCTCCAGTTTTGCACTCCGAGTTAATTGAGGTCCTCTTCCACTTGAGTGCGCCACTTGAGTCGCGGTCTTCTTCTCCTCCTACATCCCTCGGGAATAGTGTCGAAGGCTTTCCGGGCCGGAACATTGGTGTCCATCCGCTCTAAGTGACCGAGCCATCTGAGTCTCTGGAACTTGACCCTTCTCGCTAGATCCATGTCGTTATACAACCCGTAAAGTTCGCTGTTATATCTTCTTCGCCATTCTGTTTCAATGCACACAGGGTCAAAGATGACCCGAAGAACTTTTCTCTCGAAACAGCCTAAGGCACTTTCATCCGATTTTGTCAAGGTCCATGCTTCTGCACCGTACAGCAGGACTGGGATGATAAGGGTGCTGCACAGATTTACCTTAGTTGCTCGAGAGAGGGCTTTTCAATCAATTACGTTCTTAGCCAAAGAAACAGCGATTAGCAAGAGTTATTCTTCGTCTGATCTCGGCGCTAGTGTCATTGTCCGTGTTAATAGCGGAGCCTAGGTAGACAAACTCCTCTACTACCTCGAAATTATATGCGTCTATTGTGACCTTCTGTCCGAGCCTTCGTGTTTCCCTCATTAACCGCTAAACTCATTTTTGCCGCTTCTGTCTCAATTCCCACAAAGGTGCCATTGACATCAAGCTGTGTTCTTCTTATTATATCAATATCATCGGCGTACGCGAGAAGTTGAACAGATTTTTGGAAGATAGTGCCTCTGGTGTTGACGGTGGAGTTCTGCACTATCTTCTCAAGAACGATGTTAAAGAAATCGCACGACAGTGCATCGCCTTGCCTGAATGCTTTTTTGACGTCGAACGATTCCGTAAGCTCGTTGCCAACCTTGATGGAGCAGCGTTAGTTCTCCATCGTCATTTTGCACAAGCGAACGAGCTTGGCAGGGACGCCAAAACGAGACATAGCTTTATACAGTTCGTCTCTGTAGATGCTGTCATACGCGGCCTTAAAATCGATGAAAAGGTAGTGGGTATCGATTTGGAGTTCATAGGTCTTTTCCAGGATCTGGCCGGAAGCCACATTGATAAGGACCAATCAGATTGTTGACGAAAGGCTTCAGACGTTCACATATTACGGCAGAGAGGATCTTGTAGGCGATGTTAAGTAAACTGATTCCTCTGTAGTTGGTGCAGTTTAGAGGATTTCCCTTTTTCAGGATCGGGCAAACAATGCTGAAGTTCCATTCATCGGGCATGCATTACTCTGATCATATCTTACAGATGATTTGGTGCATGCTCCTATCCAGCTCATCGCCTGCTGTTTTGCACAGCTCGGCTGCTAGACCATATGCTCCAGCGGCTTTGTTGGATTTCAGCTGTGATATTGCGGTTTTCATTTCTTCGAGGTCGGTTTCACGAAATTTTTGGCTATCATCGTGTCCCTCTTTACTTATGTGTCTTGAAGCCAACGCAATTTCCACATTGAATTTGCTTTAAAGACAACAAAGTCACAAGTCACAACTGTCAGGAAACATATATGACCTTGGACTAGATTCTGCTAAGTTTAACAGAAACGTTCTGTTCAATGGCATGTTTTATTTTATTTGTTTAACTTCAATCAAACCGCGTATGGTGGAGTGGAAACGAAAACAAAAGACCATCCTATACTATTAGAAACGATAAGAAACTTTGAAACTCTTCAAGGTAATAACAACAGAAAATCACAACGTAATTTTGGCATTGACCTCATTCTAATATCTCAACGTGCTTGTAACTAGAACCTTTCCGAAAAATACCTGAAAGACAGATGCATTTGAAAAGTTTTCTGTGGTTAGCATTTGAGAATCGTGGACACTGTGGCGTATGCGTGCTTTTTTGCTTTGTTGCATAAACAATTTTTCCGAAATTAATTTATTTAGATTGAGCCCAAGAAAGAGTAGCCCAATTTCAAATGAAGATTAATTATGAATTCATTTAATGACGTGTATGAAATATTACGTCCACTTGTTCATAATTTTGTTTTGGTCGATAAGCACAGCGACGCAGCGCGTCGTAGAAGAAACCCTATGGTTGCTCTATAAAAAAAAATACTAGGAGGACAAAAGTCATGGTTAAATTAGATTCAACAATCAAAATTGAGCTAAATACATAAAGGACACATAGAATAGCCTGAAACTGAAAAGAAAAAAAAAGTACCTACATTATATAGTTCAATGTCACCCTATAACTAAGAATAGGAATTTGTTGCAGTTCACGAAAAGCTTTACAAATTCAACTTCCGTGAATTCTCTTTTAAATTATTGTACGTAGTTTTGTGCACTTTGTTAGCTCCTCATCTTCGTAATCGCAACACTTCTCACTCCTACTCGAGTCAATTATATTTGATTAAAGCTCACAAGAGTGCACATTTTGCTATACTGCACAGGCACAGTGCACACTCCGACAGCAAGTGCACAATGCACATATACCTTTCTCTACTGAATAGTAGCTGCGCCGTACCGTCTTTTGTGCAAAGCAGGTTTTTTTTCGTTTGCCATGGAAAGCGAGGGGTTATAGAAAAGGCGAAGCTAAAATAGCAACAAAGTGGAAATAAATGGATATTTAGATGAAAGCACGCGAAGTAGGTACTTGTCGTTGTTTTATTTTATTTAAAGGTTCATTGTATATAAATTTGGACCCATACATGTATTGGTATGTAATAAGGATTATACAAACGTTAGAAAATCTTTCTCAGACCAAGGAGATTAGTGGGAGCTTGAAGACAGCAATAATGTATTTCAGGCAACTAGTTTTAGTTAGGGTTCGGATTCGGAGCAGTTTAAATTGTTATTTTGAGGTTACGAACGAGCTCGATTTTGTCTTAAATCTATGTCGTTCAAAAGAATATTATTTCATTATTTATTTCCGTATTTCTATTTCCGTATCAGTTGATTGTCATTTGACAGAAAAAGAACGAAATACTTCCACTAATCTATGTTCCAGTTTTTTCATGTTCCAATATAATAGGTCCGTTCGCGTACTTTCTGCACTAAAATTCGTAACACGAGACATTTTAAGGAGTGGGGGTACAATTCTCTCACAGAAAAACAAAACTACAAAAAAGTAAGCGAACGGGAAACCAACAAATTTTGCCCAGCTGTCAAGTTTTTTTTCTAAGAAAATTGAGACTTTGAATTTGAATTTATTTCAAATTATATCAAATTTGACACTTAGGCCGTGTGCGAATTGGATGAATTATGGGTAAAAGCTAGCTGGTGGAGACTGTTGATTGAGGCCCAAGTCCACAACGGACTGTAGCGCCACCTTAAGTAAGTAAGTAAGTACACATTTTTTGAGTACGCGAACAGTATTTGGTTAAATTTCATAATTTTTCGAAAATTGGACTGTTTAGGAGGGTACGCGAACAGACCTATTATGTACGCTTTTTTCCTAACACAGCGTCTCCACTGAGCATACAGCTGCCCAACATCACAACCGCAATCCAATCCACAAACAGAACATTTTTTTTCGTTGGGCAAATTATGTCATGTCATCTCATTTTATCTTAAAACACGGAGGCAGAAAGAACAAAATTAAACGTCACACAACAAACGAAGCAGAACAAACGAAAATAATTCAAAACTGTAAAACGTGACGAATGACAAACACCAAACAAACTCATCACTCCTTTAACATCTACATTCAAATGAAAACGTGTAGTACACGAACGTCAAAATTCATGCCCATGATTTGAACCACACTTATGTCATGTTCAAAAAACAAGATTCTTCGACAAGATGTCTGTATGGACATGGATTTTTCTGCCTCCATTGGATTTTTTCAAGACACGTTCATGAACAGAGCATCGTTCATGTCCAGTGGAGCCGGCCTGTAACCGTCATTGGAATAGTTGAGATTGATCGATTTCGATCGTTCTGAAACACAAATAGTAATGGTTCTTAACGAAAAATTGCATCTTGAAGTCGAATCTCAAGGAAATTAAAACAAATGTGAAATCGCTAAACCTAACTATGCTGAACGTTTAACGAACAGGGTAAAAAGTGACAGTTCTCAATCAAGATTCATAACGTCTTGGCCAACGCGTCAACAAAAGAAGCGCTAGTGATTTAATAAAAACATGAAATTAATACACATTTGCATTGTGCGTGCGTTAAACAAGTACATAATGACAAATGATTAACTGTCTTTTTAATTTGACAGATTGGAATAAGTTGTGTTGGCTTTTGGGAAAAAGTTCGTTTTTTAGTTCTTCACTTATAAAAACAAAAACAAAACAAAAAACAGTGAAATATTTGTATATTTTGTGAACCGTAATCCGAACCCTGTTCAAAATTACCTTTTTCACATCGTCTATCCCCTTCTAATTGCAATTTACGCAATAAACAAAAACAAAACAAAAAAGAGTATAGTTAATGAACTAAGCCTAAACACACGACAGTCGTGTGCACCACCAATATCTCTACCTATAAACTATTGTGTCTGTCTGGTACTGGTATACCCCCATTATCATTGTTTCCCATAATGTTTGTTTTCGAAGCACTTTTTTTCCAAGTTGGTCTCCCCAATTGTACTGCTTTCGTTATGAAAGATGGAGACGTTTACACTGGAGCATTATAGTCGTTAAAGGTGAGAGGTTGTCTTCTGTGTTTTCATCATGAAGTTATGAAACAAAGAAAACCAACTTCCATAAACAAAACAGAAAAAAAAATGTCAACGTGAAAGGTGATGGAACATTAAAAACAAATTAATCACATTTAATTGTTCACCATTTTGCTACAGATCTTTGAATCATTTTTCTGTACCTTGTACGTTTTCCACATTCGAGCACTTTCAACTTTTCCCATCCGTCGTCTGTTTTAACCCATGCTTCGCCAGGCGAACGCCAATCTTTCGAAATGAATGGCATTTTCCTCGCTCTCACTTGAAAGTTCTGTTTTTTTTTCGCGACGCAAAATTTGACAACTTAACTTAAAACTTGTGTTTGGAGAATTTTAATGACGAACTTGAGTAACGGTAATGAATTCTTATTAAGGGTCAAACCAAACACAAAGAAAAGGCTCCCGTGCGTTTTATTTTCTTTTCTTTTCTATGCAAACACTCTTTGTTGGGGTACACAGCTGATTGAGCAAAACAAATACAAAAAATAAAAACACGAACCAACTCTACAATACAATGAGTTGCAAAGTAAAATATCAGATGGGAAAAAACAACAACAATTAAGTAGTTAAAAAACCAAAAATTAAAAAGTCGTATACGAGCCGAACTACGCGGCAGCAAAATTTATTCTGGACTTTTGAATTCTAATTTTTCGACATTGAGTTAAATTATATTTTATAGACCCAACTAAACTAGATGATGGAGAGGAAGGCAAAAAAAACTAGCTACGAACGATACGACCAGCAGTGCCGACGAAAACGTCGAATCCGTAAGAGATACCGAAGGGAACTGAGTTGGGGCTATTGCGAGTTGATGGGAAATGCCTGTGCAATGCATTTTGTGAAAATTGGGGAAAACGAATGGATAGATAGATGATTGTGGAGGGAAAATCTAAGCAGTAAAAGTTGGTTTGTGTGGTTGTGCACTCTGATGGCTGTAGCACATTTCAAATTAAGTTGTTGGAAGTGTTTGTTGTGCTTTCAGGTCTTTGCCAAAATTGTCTGTTTTTGAACGGATGTTTAAATAATTAATTCATTTGAAAGAGTAAAGAACAACGAACGAAGTGCGTTCAAGTACTATTTTAAATGTAATGATTTCGTTAAATAAAATAGATGTGTTCCCTAAAATTCACTTAAAACTCCCAAATTCTCACAATTTTCCAATCTCTTACCTCGATTTTTTTTAAGTTCTTTAACTTTTGAAGGAGAAAAACCATTTCCCCTATCTCCCCTATATCCCGATTTTACAGGAAATACATTCTTGTGTGAGTTTTGTGAGCTGTCAAAATTGGAAAATCCATTGAATTTGGTTGCCGTTTTTTTTTTTTTTGTGCAATTGGTTTTGGTCGTCCGGAACTGTTCCGAACGATTCACTTGGCAAACGATGGACAGTTCTTATTCGGAAAAGAACAGAAAAACGATTCCGAATTTCAAGTCGGAATCAAAATACATGCACACACTTGCACATACGTACTCGCCGCAATGTTTACAAATAAAGAACATAAGAACAATGCCATGTCATCTGCAATTCTGCATGATGACGTTTCACAAATATATAGACATTCAACCATTAAAGCACAAAAATGTGTTTGGATGTTTGTTTAAGGAATCTGACAGTTCTGTGTACCAATTCCGGATTACCAAAAAAACGCTATAAGGCTGTCAAGTGTTCTTTCACTCTTCGAAATTTGACAATTTGACAAAAGTCAAAAAACGACTTAATAGTACTGTTTAATGAAGAAAAACAGATCAGAGCAGCACAGAACAGCACAAGTAAATGAAAACTGTCAGAACAAGTAAGAACAGAAAAGATCAGCTCCCTATTTAATCTTTTTGACAGAATAAAATCAGCTGTTAAATAAATATTCCAGGTCAAATCAAATTGAATAAAATTTTCATTTGTTGGAAACAGTGATCACTTTATAACAAGATTGGAAAGCTACCTACGTTTTATCTCTCCAAATACCGCAAAAGTTATTTTTTTCATACACACATACTCTTGCAGCAAACTTGCTTTATTATGTAGGCAATTGTATCATTATTACAATAAAACGCATACTCTTACAGCTAACCTGTGTCTTTAAGTTTGTATTACACGCATACTCTTACAGCTAACCTGCTCCTAGCTTGTAGGCAAATGTCATTTTGAAAGCAAGGTTTCCAATCTTGGTATAAGTGATCAGTGACAAGATTCTGAATAGATTTTTAGATTTTTTTTTGAGGAATTTTTACTTAGGAGTATAGTAGACATATTTTTACTTTTTCGGAAAACTCGTCAATCGAGATAATTTCAAAAAATTGTTTGATTGGAAAAAAATAAAAATAATTTGGCATTTGTAATTTTGACATTTGATTGTTTCACAAAGCTACACCAGCAAAAAGTAGGGGCAGAAAATGTGTACTAAACTGAGCTGAACAACTTTATGGAACACAAAATGATAGATTGTAGAACAGTTTGGGGCAAGGTTTTTACTCATGGAACACACAAACGTGTACTTTTTGGATCTTTTCTGTACTTTTCTGTGCGGAGCAGATTCATTAAACAGACCTTAATATCGAACGATTTCGTTTAATCGAACAAATTTTAAAGTTATGAAAGTTCGTCAACTGTCAGTTTGCTCTTTCGGCAAAACATCCATCAATTTCAACTCGTTTCGTTCACAGATACTTCAACGTGATCTTCTTCAGCACCTAAGTCCATACTTGCATGAAGTATCTCCTCAATCTAGATTATTCAAAGTTTTCTTTGTTTTGATAAAAGCTTGTATGTGTTCCAATTGGATTGATTTTTTTAGCACACATCTTCTCGCCAAAGCTTTTTCCTACAATTTTCTCTAAAGCTCTCAATCACTCTCTGTTTATATCGTCGTCATCTCTCTTTCGTAAATAAACTCTCTAGCATTGAACATAAAATTTATTTAAACATGCAAATTGCAATAACAGTATTACAGACATCCATATGTCCATGGTATGCATTTGGCATTACTTGTCGCTGCTTATCCAATTAAAATTTGATGGGAGAGAATCATAATAAACCAGGGGTGGTAGACAGATGTCATTGTTTGTCTATTTCACCAAAACAAGTAGATGTTGATAAAAGGTTTGGTGTTTTATTATTATTAGTCATCAAATAAAGGTATCTCGATTTCTTGATCAAGTGCCATTAATCAATAGACTAAAGAGCTGCTATCAGTTTATTTATTGGGTTTTTATATTCATGCAATAACGATTTGTTTACTTTCTGAGTCTTGCGCTTTTCATCTGTTTTCTGCGTAAATTAGCTTTTTATTGTGTCGAATTTGAATTGACAAAAGCTTTTTGACAGCTGATATTATTTGCTTGGATGACATATATGCTAATTACCTTACACCTACAGACAGTATACGTTGAAATAAATAGATAGTGTCGTTTTATAGCACTATAATTTCTGAAGCTATAATCTCACTACACAGAGCGGAAAAGGGATAGCCGCATAATGTTGAAGAAGTAGGAAAATTGAATGATTTTTATTAAGAAGCTTTACTGCTTTACATAATATTGCGTTTTGACATTTGTAATTTGTAAAAGAGTTTGAAATGACAGTATCTATTTTTGGTAAACATTTGACAGGTGATTAACAGACAAAAAAAGAAACAAATACAGTGTCATGATAGCTCTCAAGCGCACCATACACAGTTCAACCCAATTGTTTAAGTTTAAGTTAAATTTAAGTTTATTTGAAATTTGGCCTTAAGAAGCCTTTAAGTTTACATGGATTTGTTGTTTACATTATGTGAATTTACGAAATAAAAACAAGATCTTATAACTTAATTTTTAAATTAATAAACAAATAATTAAAGTACATAATATATTTCAAATAATATTTTCCCTAGTATGTATTGAAACAAGTCTTTTGAATGTTGTTAAGTTGTTTGCACTTTTAATGTTCTGCGGCAACTGGTTAAAGGATTGGAATCTTGAATAAAATGTTGATTTGATTGTTGAATTCTAAGATTTTCTCTATTACGCAGAGGTAAGTTACCAATAGTTGTGTTCATTGAGGTTTTTCTAGATCAGAACAGCACAGCACAGCACAGTTTCGTGAGAAACGTCAGATCAAGTTAGAACAGTCAGTTAAACGTCAGTTGTAAAAAAAAAAAACAAAACAAATTGCAAATTGTGTGAATTTTTCGTTTCTCGCTTATTTTTTTTTCATTTTTTGTGTTTTTACTGTGAAAAATATTATTAAAAATTATTGAAATGGAAAATCAAGTGATTGCTAAGATAATACTAAATGAAAATGTTAGTGGATAAGACACCGATAGTGATTTTTCGTCGGATTCCTCTTCAGATGATTGGAATGAAAGTGTGACGAATGTTATAACCTTTTATTTGATGAAATGTAAAAGAATTTGATGCATTTTTTTTCAATGTATTTTATTATTATCTAATAAAACAAATTAAACAAATTGGCAAAATAACTTTATTTTAATTTTTTCAAATCACGAGAAAAAAAAAACACAAAGCACAGCCAAATCAAAACGTAAACAAACATGACATTTCTCAGGAGTCTGTTCTAACCTGTTCTAACTCAAAAGCAAGAACAGAAAATCCTGTTCTAAACTGTTCTAGGTTTGTCAATGAACAGGAAAGTAGAACAGATCAGCACAGAAAAAACCTCAATGAACAGCAAAAAGCTGTACTTTTCTGTCTAGAACAGTCCAGCACAGTGTCAATGAACACAACTAATGTAGTGTCCGTAGCTTAGTGGTTAGGTGCGTCGGCTGCTAAGCAGAACGTCGTGGGTTCGAGTCCTACCTGGGCCCATAGTTTTTATTTCATCTTTCACGGTCACTGCCTCTTACGAAGAACTGACAAAACTTCCAAGAGTATCATCTGTCATGAAAAAGTGCTTCTCAACTTTGCCGTTCGGAATCGGCGTTAAATTGTAGGTCTCCTCAATTCTTCACACGCACCTTGAGAATTGTTGATGAGAGTAAGCCACTTAGGCCTTGGCTCTTCAAGAGCTGTCGCGCCACTCTATTTATTTTATTTATTTAGTTACCAATGTAGGTAGAAGCATGTTCACTCAAATATTTTTTATTTTGAAGACGAATATCATCGTTTGTATGTATAGTTTTTGATTTATATTTAACCAGTTTAAAGAAACATGCATTTAACGAACATTTGCATAGTTATCACGTTTTAAAATAATTCGCATAGCTTTATTTTGTAAGATTTGCATTCGGTTTTTTTTTTGTCAACTGAATCAAATCAAATGTTAATCAACCTGTGAGTGGCATGGCATTGTCATTTCATCGATTTGACAGTCGAATGGTTGGTTGAAGAAAAATTAAAAGATTTTGATTTTTTTTGAAGTTGAATATAAAGTCCTTCAACTGAATTGAACTGCATGTGGATGAGTTGGTTGATTTGCTGTGAAAATGAAAACCACAGATGAGTTTAAAAGGGAAGTGGGAGCTGTCAAAATGACAATGCCTACAAGCTATGGATTATAGTTACTGCGATAGTATGCTAATTTTACCAATACTATCAAAGTAAATGTGGTCCTACCACTTCATTTTTATTGTTGATTTTTCTGATTTATTCACAGACACGAAGTAACAGTGACGCAAAATTCTGACGGAAATGCAGTCTTTGTTTCGATGGTTTTTATAACATGCAGGCACATGTAGACCTACTGTAATAATACATTTTTAATGCTGTATTTTCAATCACCCTGTTCTCCTTCCAAACCTATTCTGTTCCGTTCCTTGATATGAAGTGTCAAAATATTTCATAATTTTCTCCGCACAAATGATTTCTTCAAGAAAAGTTTAGAAAAATTTTAAACGTTTCCTTGAAAACATCGACTACTTTTTTCCATTTCGAAAACTATGTCGTCTGGTCAAGAGCCCCAACAACCGAAAATCAAATACGCCGAAGGTAAAATCGATCGTGCTCAACTGGAATTTATGAAAATCATCGAAGAACAAAATCTTCAACGCGTTCAAAAACTCCAAAAAGTTCGTCGTAATAATTTAATCACGGCCGGAATCCTCGGAGTCTCTGTCCTCGGGATCTACGCATATTCCATGCTGAGTGTGCAACAGGAAAGATTCCTTGACGATTTTGAAGAACCGAAAAAAGTCCAGAACTAATTAAAAGAAAATACTAAAATTCTAAAAGTTAGGTTAGTTTTATGTTTAAGTTTCAATTTTAGTTCTTATATAAAAAGCGAGAGTGTCTAAAAAAAAATGCCCTATGGACCTGCTGCTGTTGCTGTTCGCGGTCTCCGTCTACCACCGCTTCCAACAATCCGGGACTTGGTCAAACTGTACAAGCTGCAAGCCATCAAACAGCTGTCTCAGAATTTTCTAATGGATGAGCGGCTGACTGACAAAATTGTGAAATCGGTTGGAAGAATAACAAACAACGATGTCGTATTAGAAGTTGGTCCCGGTCCGGGTGGAATTACTCGGTCGATTCTCCGACGGAACCCGGCAAAAGTCATCCTCGTCGAGAAAGATCGCAGGTTCCTACCAACTCTGGAGCTTCTTAAGGAATGTGCACTACCTCTGGGAGTGGAAATGGACATCCACCAAGGAGATATTCTCCGGTTCCCAATCGACCAAGCTGTTTCTGACGATACTCGTAGACTTCACCTCATTGGAAACCTGCCGTTTGCAATTTCTACTCGTCTCTTGATCAATTGGTACAATGATTTGTCACTTCGACAAGGAGCTTTCCGCCGGATCGATACCACAATGACCCTGACTTTCCAAAAGGAAGTTGCCGAACGGATTTGCGCTCCACTCGGAAGCAACCAACGCTGTCGGCTGTCCATCATGTCCCAAATCTGGACAGAACCAACACTAAAATTTATAATACCCGGCAAAGCATTTGTCCCAAAGCCCGATGTGGATGTCGGAGTGGTTAAGTTGACCCCCTTGAAACAGCCAAAGACCGACATACCCTTCGATATAGTGGAACGCGTAAATCGGCATATATTTTCGATGCGCCAAAAGTATTGCAGACGTGGTTACAGTCGACTCTTCCCCGAGGAACAACGCGATGAGACGACCTACGAGTTGTTCGAAGAAGCCGAAGTTGAATCCACACTAAGGCCCTTTCAGTTGTCGGTGGACGAGTGTCTTCGACTAACCAAAGTTTATTGGAAGTTTATTCAAAAGAATCCCGAGATAGCGAAGTATGACCACCGTGGACCGAAGGCCATCCCGCAAGACGAAGATGAAGAGAAGTTTGTTGATTATTAGTGAAGATTTTGTCGCAGAATAAAGTTTGTATATTTTGAAAAAGTTATTGAGTGCGTTTAATTGTTTTGTAAAAAATTTGCTTAAAACATGTTTAAGGCACAGGTCAAGTCGTAAAACAAGACAATTCGTTATTTGTACAATTTTTGGACGGAATTATTTTAGACTTAAGTTTAAAGTTAAAGTATTCGTTTGGAATTTAACGTCTGAATGCGTTAAAAAGAACTCCGATCAAAGCAGTTCCGAGGAATGCTAAATTTGTGCTTATTGATTGAGCACCATTGCATCGATGGTCCAGGAAACAGAAGCAGAATTGGACGTCGCTAAAGAAGTCCCTGCTAACGTCGTGTTCCTTAATTGTGTGATTGACATAGTGCGCCAGTCGGACGTCATGTGCAGCCGGACGGCACCCTTCGTATTTATCGGCAGGAATATCGGTTCGGAAGCTAAGTGCACTCAAGCAATCTCGGATTATGGTCATCTTAGCTAGAAAATAAATCATCATTAACAGTACGAATCCAATCAAATGTGTGCTTACCTCCTCGTTTTTCGGTGACTTTCACACAAATGTCCTCATCTTCGGGACATTGCTCTCCGAGGAATCCAATACCACGCCAGTTGAAATTATCACCACATCCTGGAGTAGCTGAAGTGCAGCGGTAGCACCAGATAGCGAGACCTATATGAATGAAAAGCCCAAATCAATGACTGGATAACAACATCGTTGCAAGGTATACTTTGTTCAATGGTCATTGCCAATATAGAGAAAATAAGAATGTTTTGGATAAGGGCCGCCATTTGTTCTGATTAGTATGATTTAATTAATATATATTTTATATTTGACGATTGGAAAATGGACAAGAACTAAACAAAAACAATTAAATAAAAATTAAATAAAACAACGCCCATAAATGCTCATACAAAATAGAATGACATTCGAATGATTCAATTTTGACAATTATTGACACTTGACGCATCAACTACTCTAACGTTTAAAGCGACACCAAGTGGGAAATAGAATATTTACGATTTATAGGGTGTTTATAAATTTATGAATTCTATTTTTCTATTAATTTACTTAAAGGAAAGAAAACGGTTTGAAAAGTGGGGAATTCACGTAAGCTTGAAACGAATTCCACGATGATCGGGATACTGGAAGAGCTACACCATGATCAGAAGCGCCAGAGGAGTAGCAATATTGGAGTGGTGGTTATGTTTATTTTATGCAAGAGGTGAGGTCCTTGCGCGGGGGAAAGATCACTTTCCCAAATCCGACGAGCATAGTCGTGCACTGGATGTCGTGAATTGGATGAATTGTAGTTAGAAAGGGATGAATTTTTGACCACTGCTGTCAAATTTTAAGCTCCGCACCTAGTCTAATTTTTAACACATTGTCCCCTATTACACGTTGACTCACGACTCACGTCTCACTTTTGAATTTCCTTATAAATTTTTATTCGCTGAGGCAAGCGCTATTACACGTTGACTCGTGCCCCATGTCTCAAATTTGACAATTATTGTTTGTTTTGTTTTGAATGCTCCTTCTCGTTGGCTTGAATTTGAATTTGTCTGAAGCTCCTCTCTGGTTTTCAAACAATTCCGATGTGTTTATCATAGCAACAAGAAAATCGAATGAAAAAGAACAACATAAAACGAATATGAGAAAAATGAAACGTCAAAGTGAGTCTACTAAAAATTTGCCCGAGACTCACCGGAAATTTTTTTTTGCATCTCATTTTTTCACATCTGCTTTCTTTTTCGCACTCATGTGAGCCGTGAGTCGTGAGGCATCGTGTAATAGCAGACATTCTATTCAATGTGAAGTGTCAAAATTTAACCAAACGTCAAGTTTAACCACTTTTTAGCCCAATTCGCATACAGCCTAAGAACAACATTGACATATTATGTATGGACTGCTAGTTACCAACTTCACGCGTGTTCCAGAGTAAAAAGCGCTATTGGTTTTGAAGGCCAAAAAAAGAACGATTCCAGGGGCCCTACTCTGTAATGCGTTTCGAAAGCAAATATTTTCGAAAACGAATATTTTGTACTCTCTATTCCTAATTCGGATAAAAAATCTAGTATTTACGGATTGACAAATCCGCATTCGGATTCTTCGTACCTAGCAATGCGTTTCGGAAAGTCATTAGCGTTCGAAAACGGAAATTTTCTTTCTACACCAAGTGAGCTAACGGATTGCAATTCGAAGGTAGTTTTCAAAGGACACACAAGGAAAATTGTATTGAGTTGAGTTGTGCGAATGCGATATAGATAAAATGTTAGTTAGGAAATAATCATTTTATTCAAAATTTAAGCAAATAAATATCATTACAGCGAAAAATGTGCACACCAAACAAAAACAGTTTGAAACTATGGTGAAATTTATGTGTGCGCATCCCGACTTGGCTAAAGGACGTTTGAACGCCTCGGACGCCAGAAACACGTCGAACAATTTGTGGGAAAGACTATCGTCTTCTTTAAATGCGGAATACTGCTTAGCCTCTCTGTGTTTTTGTTCGGACATTTTAAAGTTTATGTGCCTTGGACATAAAACTTTTTCAATTGCACTAAAAACTACTGCAATCGAACTCGATGTTGTCTGTTGTCACATTCCTATCGAGAAGTCATGGCCGATTTTGTGCTGATACCCTCCTTGTCCTAAAAACTTCAATGTTACAGCCAACTTCAATATACATATCAGGCTCAGCAGTCGATCTCATAGGAGTGGACAGTTCCTCCCGAATACCATTCAATACATAATTGAATGCGATTTTTGATAGTCTGAAGTTCTGTACAAAACTAAACAAAAGCAATGGTTTAAAAGGGAAAATAACTCACACATTATTTTTACCTTTTATCACTCATTTAAAAAATATTTGATTTATCGCGTATTGTTCTACGTTCTACACGTTCTTCTCTATTTTCTTCATCCATCCACAGCGCAACTGAATCCATTTTATTAACTTTATTGAATTTTATATTTTCTCTTTAAAAATTAATTTCACCTTCCTCGTCTTGTTCGTGATTTGTTTTGATTTTGTTTTTTTTTTTTTGTTTTTGCTTTGACAGATCACATGAGAAATACTTCGAGACTCAGCAAATCTATTCTATTAATAGAAAAAGTACTAGATGATTGTTTTGTTCGATTCGAACATTTTACAGAGTACGAATTCATACCCGAATCGAATATCAGATTCGAATCGGATTGACTTTCGAAACGCATTACAGAGTAGGGCCCCAGCTGTAAGAAACTTTCTATGAAAAACAACCTTAACGGTAATTCTACAACCCACTAGTTAGCGCTGCGATATTTATGAATTGTCATCGTCTGACAGGACTTATTTAATGTGAAGTATCTCTGGCTAAATACGAAAGAATAAAAATTTTGTTCCACCAAAACAATTAAAAATCGTAAAAATAAATATTATGATAACAATTTCCTCAGTAATGTTAATCGAACCCAATTACTAGTGAAGTGCACTTTAATCAAATTTATATAATTCTTGTGATTTTCATAAAAAAGTGAAATAATGGCCTCTTTTCGGTTATTCCTATCTTATTTACATCTTCATGTTGCTTGCAATTACAGAACTTGCAGGGGAGTATTTTCATCTGTGCTCTTGACTCATGGTCAAGTGTATACAATCAGCTCATCGCGAAATGTTCATTTGTCAGTTCAGAGAAACAATGCAGAAAGCAGCAATCCCCCTACAGCTGGCGGTGGTGGTGGAGGTTCGAGCTCTGCTGGCGGGCGGAAGGAACCACCAAACAAAAATGTCCTAACATGCCCAAAGTGTGGAACTCCCTGCACTCATGTAGAGACTTTCATAAGCTCTACACGTTTTGTCAAATGTACAAAGTGCAATCACTTTTTTGTTGTTCTTTCTGAACTTGAATCCAAGAAAAAGGTCAAGGAAGCGGCAACAAATCAAAAGAAAGCTCCTCCTTCGCCAAAAACGATCATGGAATATTTGGACAAGCATGTAATTGGACAGGAATACGCCAAGAAAATACTCTCTGTAGCAGTTTACAATCATTATAAGCGAATTCACCACAACAATCCTTTGTTGGAAATCAACCCTCAGGCGGGTGGTGAACAAATGGGAAGGTCCGAACTGCTCTTCGAATCCGAAGTTAGTCATTTGCTGGCCAATAGCAATACCAATAGCAATGCTGCCAGCAGTTCAAGTAATCTGCAGAAAAGTGCTAACGCCATCAAGCTGGAGAAAAGTAATATCCTCATGTTGGGTCCAACTGGTTCTGGCAAAACACTAATTGCTCAAACAATTGCTAAATGCCTTGATGTTCCTTTTGCAATTTGTGACTGCACTTCGCTCACCCAAGCTGGCTATGTGGGCGAAGACATCGAGAGTGTAATATCCAAGCTGCTACAAGAGGCAAACTTCAATGTGGAAAAGGCCCAGACTGGAATTGTATTTCTTGACGAAGTCGATAAGATCGGTGCGGTTCCGGGAATTCATCAGCTTCGCGATGTTGGTGGTGAAGGCGTCCAGCAGGGTATGTTGAAATTGCTCGAAGGCACTGTCGTCAATGTTCCTGAAAAGAATTCGCCACGCAAGCTTCGCGGCGACACTGTTCAAGTCGACACAACGAATATTCTGTTTGTAGCAAGTGGAGCCTACAATGGCTTGGATCGTCTGATATCCCGAAGGATTAACGAAAAATACATTGGTTTTGGAGCGCCCTCCAGCGGGCAGAAAGAAGGCAGACGAGCAGCTCAATCGTCAGTGGCTAAGAGTGCCAGCACGCAGAAGACGAATGATAAATGCCTAAAGAATGTCGAAGCTAAGGATCTCGTTGAATTCGGAATGATACCAGAATTCGTGGGACGATTCCCGGTGATAGTTCCGTTCCATAGCCTAGACGAAGGTCTCCTGATTAGGATATTGACCGAACCGAAAAACGCCATTATTCCGCAGTACAAGGCCCTCCTGCAATTGGATGATGTTAAACTTACATTTTCCCTGAATGCAATCAAGCAGATTGCAGCTTTGGCAATGGAAAAGCAAACCGGCGCTCGGGGGCTGCGTTCGATTATGGAACAGTTGTTGCTCGAACCCATGTTTACATGTCCCTGTTCGGATATTAAAGGCGTCCACATAACCGAAGACTGCGTGAGAGGTAAAGCTTCGCCGGTCTACATCAACAAGCAAACCAAGAGCAAAGATGCGGCTAAGGAGAATGCTAGCACGACCGAACAGGCCGATACAAAAGTGCGTCTCACTCAATAACGCAGCTATCCACGTTACCTGCTGAGGAACCAATATCTGTAATATGAACCTTACAACCATTATATAATGTAATTGCGAATTTTACTGTTGAAAAATAAATATATTTATCTCAACTGCGAACATTTCAGATTTCTTTATAGTTAATTTTGGATTTTACTTCCTTCTGTCGTGCTGGATTCAACGCAAGTCAGTCTCTAAACGAAGCTCCATCATTCATCTCTGCCAAATGCCGATTGAAGCTTATTTATTTGGACTTTGCACTTTACTTGGGTTCTGATTCTGATTATTATTGTTTTTAAATATTCAAACGAGAATACAGGGTGTTTCCTGTGTAAACATTTATCGACATTGTTTGACCTTTAAAAATGATAATATCCACATTGACATTGGATTTTGTAAACTTTTTAAATTCTTAAAAGAAAAGATTTTTGTGTGGATCGTAGAAAAAAATTGTAAAATAATATAATTTAAGGGTTTGTTTCAGTTGTAATCAAGAAAGATGTTTGATTAGATGAGAATAAAATCCTTGTAGTAAAAAGAATCTTGACAAGAAAAAGGAAATGGTTTTGCTTAATTTTGTTCTTCATATCAGATCGGACTTTAGAGACTCATTCAACTCACACCTCAATCCAGCCGGTCGAGGTTCTCTAACAACTGTGTCTAACTTGGCGGTCTTGCTCTGCTGTGATCTGTGAATTTCTTCACTGAAACGTCCTGACCAGAGCACTGTGTTGTCCTTTTTCTCAACATTAGATCTTAGTTTTTGGAGCCATAAAGTAGCTAATGCTTCTGGACCATAAGTAATAAGCAGCCAAGAGGAGAGAAAAGACTTTTCTACTCAATTTGAAAGAATCTACGATCGGAAAGAGTGATCCCTACTTCCTTACTTAACCGGCTCCCAATCTATGAAAGATCTCAGCCTGAGACATTGCAGCCTTCCATCGGCAACGGTCCCTCGCATGCACTCTCCAGTCGCCAAAACCAAGCGCTCTGGCATCCGCAGTCACTTGGTCCTTTTGTATGTTTGTAACGTAGGTTCGGTCTTCCTTGTCGTCTCGAACCTAGGGGTTGCTATGAGAAGACTTTCTTCGCTGGAGCGTTGACGTCCATTCGCTCGATGTGGCCGAGCCAATGTAGTCGTCTTACTTTGACTTTCTGGGCACATCTCGTACAGTTCGCGGTTGAACCTTCTCATCCATTCGCCTTCGTCGCATGCGGGACCGAAAATCCGTCGAAGAATTTTTCTTTCGAAAGTGCCCAGTTTCAATTCCTCTTTCTTACTTAGAGTAGAACTGGTTAAGTCTAAATTTTTGTATAGCAGACACTTTGTCTTTCGAGTGAGGAGTTTTGAATCCAGTTGTTTTGCGAAACCGAAGTCAAATCTCTACTAAGGTGTCGTTTGTCTGATTGATGTTTGCTCCAAGGTAGGTGAACTCCTTAACTACCTCGACATTGCTGCTACCAACAGTGACGTTTTGTCCTAGGCGGTATACAGATGTTGTTGTTTGTTGATTGTTCTTCAATCGCTGTGAACACAGCTCTCTTGGATCGACCGATGATGTCTATGTTGTCCACATAGCCTAGGAGCTGGGTGGATTTGTTGAAGATAGTGTTTTCCGTGCTCACACCCGCCGTGCTCACACTCGGATGAGCTGTTACCCATTTACTGGACTGCGTATTGTTTGGCGTCATGCGGCACAGATGGATCAATTTGTTCGGGATCCCGAGTTCAGACATCGCCATCATAAGCTCTTGGCAGCTTTGAAGTCGATGAAAAGATGATGGATTTCAACTTGAAATTCATTGCTCTTTTCCAGGATCTGCCTCACTGTGAATATTTAGTATATCGTAGTTCTGTCTGGCCTAAGGCCACACTGTGCCGATTATTGTGTTGCAGAACGGTTTACGGCGATCACAGAGTACGTTAGATAGGATTTTGTAGATTCCTACTTACTAACTTAAAATGGCACTACAGTCCGGGATGGACTTGTTTCGCGCCGAGTTTATTGAGCTCATCTTCATCTTACGCGCGACACTACTGCGTCGTCGCCCTCTGGGGTGGATTCAAAGACTTTACGGGGCGCAGCATTGGTGTTCATCCTCTCCACGTGACCAAGCCATCTGAGTTGTGGGAGCTTTTCAGGTAAAGTTCGTTCTTAGATCTTCTCCTCCATCCACCGTCGATGCAGACAGAACCATAGGTCTTCCGTAGAACTTTTCTCTCGAAACGACCTAAGGCGCTCTCATTCTTTTACAAGGCCACGTTATTGATAATCCTATCAATCTGAGCATATTTCTGCAAACCGAAATCAATTCCCAGCTATGGTCTCGAAACAAGTATTGACAATCGGGGAATTTTTTCAGTAGAGGGTATGATACCCACGAACATCCTAATTCCGGAAGTAACGCAGTAACTAGACCTTTGAGAGAACTTTCTTACTGAATACAGGTTAGAATTGGCCTTGCCTTGTGCAGTTTGAATGATCGCAAATAATCTTACAACTTTGGCGTTCGAAGAAATGCATCGTTAAACGGAATTATCATCGTCTATCCTATATCGTCGATTGCCCGATCCTGAAAAAGGGAGATCCTCTAAACTGCGCCAACTACAGAGGAATCAGTCTACTTAACATCGCCTACAAGATCCTCTCTGCCGTAATATCTGAAGCCTTTCGTCAACAATCTGATTGGTCCTTATCAATGTGGTTTCAGGCCAGGAAAGTCAACCATCGACCAAATTTTCACGTTGCGGCAGATCCTGAAAAAAAACCTATGAACTCCAAATCGATACCCACTACCTTTTCATCGATTTTAAGGCCGCGTATGACAGCATCTACAGAGACGAACTGTACAAAGCTCGTTTGCTTGTGCAAGATGACGATGGAGAACTCACGCTGTTCCATCAAGGTTGGCAACGAGCTTACGGCATCTTTTGACTTCAAAAAAGGATTCAGACAAGTCGATAAACTGTCGTGCCATTTCTTTAACATCGTTCTTGAGAAGATAGTGCAGAACTCTAACGTCAACCACAGAGGCACTATCTTCCAAAAATCTGTCAACTTCTCGCGTACGCCGAGGTTATTGATATAACGGGAAGAACACAGCGTGATGTCAATGGGAGAATTGAGACAGAAGCGGCAAAAATGGGTTAAGCGGTAAATGAACGAAAGTATATGCTGAAAATGAAGTATATGCTGTCTTCGAGGAAGGACACCCAACACCGACACGGCTCAGACAGAACGTCACAATAGACGCATACAACTTCGAGGTAGTAGAGGAGTTTGTCTGCGCTATTAACACGGGCAATAACACCAGCGCCGAGATCAGACGAAGAATAACTCTTGCTAATCGCTGTTTTTTTGGGCTAAGAAAGCAATTGAGTGGAAAAGCCCTCTCTCGAGCAACTAAGGTAAAATTGTGCAATATCCTCATCATCCCAGTCCTGCTGTATGGTGCAGAAGCATGGACCTTGACAAAATCGGATGAAAGTGCCTTAGGCTGTTTCGTGTGCATTGAAGGGAAATGGCGAAGAAGATATAACAGTGAACTTTACGGGTTGTACAACGACATGGACCTAGCCAGAAACTCAGATGGCTCGGTCATTTAGAGCGGATGGACACCAATGCTCCGTCCCGGAAAGCCTTCGACACTATTCCCGAAGGACGTAGGAGGAGAGGAAGACCGTGACTCAGGTGGCGCACTCAAGTGGAAGAAGACCTCAATCAACTTGGAATGCAAAACTGGAGACAGCTAGCTAGGGACCGTGCTGGCTGGCGGAGACTGTTGATTGAGGCCTAAGTCCACAACGGACTGTAACGCCACCTTTAGTAAGTAAGTAAGTGAGTATCCTATATCGTCTAGGGTTCAAAGCTAATCGCCGTTGTCTTTCGATGCGGGTCAGTTCGGTGAGCAATAAGAACAACGATAAGTGATAGGTTTGTTGTTTTCATTTATTTTTGTTTGAATTTATCTACAATATTTGCAATATTCACAAGTTAACTAAATTAATGCAAATTATTCATTACAAAATGCATCTCGTTGCTAAGGACATATTTTTCAAATATACCCCTAATTTGTTTTGATATTCTGATTTGTGATTAAAATTATTAGCAAAATATTTCTTCTTATTTAATAAGAGATTTAATGCCTAGTTGAAGAAATTCCCTTTTTTGTTTTCAAGACTTTCTTCCTTTTGAGAAGAAAGTTGTTTGTTTTCCTGCAAATCGTGATAAAATTGTTTTATCTTACAATGTTTTTGTTGTTGTTTTTGTTTGATGAATTATAATTCTAGTAAGCAAATCTTTGATCTGGATGGTATCCAAGTTTATCCAATGCTGGATTGCAAGCAAAATTAATCATTGGAGGTGGTCCGCACATAAGCACTAATGTGTTCCCATCAGCTGGGAAGAGATGATCTTTGATCATGGCCTCGCTGATGAAGCCAACACCGAAGTTCCAGCCTGCAATATAATTCAAACATTATTAATACAAAATAAACACATGAAAAGGACAACAATAATTTCCAAGTGACACATTCACTAACAAGAAAACAACTAATAGATACCTTTGCTTAGGAAGAATCTCCTCAGGAACCAAAGCAGACATGGAATAAAGTTTATCACTTAAATAAGATTAAATCTAAAAAGCCTCTTAAAACTAACAAATCATCTAACTCAGACATAACACATGTAGTTTTGTTGTTTTTGAAACAAGACAGCAATTCTAGGTACAATTGTTTACAAGAGTTATCACTTGTTTGTTTTGATTTTGTGTTACTTTTGAATTTTATTTGTTTAATAGCTAAATCGCATATTGGCATCATAGCCTAATCGCTCCAAACCGGGAATGCATGTGTAGTTGACCATTGGTGGTGGACCGCACAGGAGAACAAGCGTCTCGGCTTCGGGTGGGAAGAGATGGTCTTTCATCATATCATCGGTTACATAACCTTTGCTAAACGACCAACCTAGAATTTTAGTTTTATGATTGTCAGAAAAAGTCGAAAGGACACAGAATTCAATAGTTACACAGTTGTTGTTGGTGTGGTGGCTGGTGGTGCAACAAATCAAATCAAATTCAAACCAAAGAAAGGAATTTAACAGAAACGAATTGGAAAGAAGGTTAAACAACAAAAGAAATGTACTTAACTAAAGCTAGCAAGGTAGGTAGGTAGAAATGGCTGTCCTACTTACGCGTAGGACATAATTAGCGCTGAGTGCGCCGTTTTGATACCATACGGGCTATGGGTATGGATGATGTATGTTCCGCACGTACAATCCTAAATACAATGTTGTATTATTCTCCAACTCTAGGGCCATTTAGTGAGGGAGGGATATGGGGGGGGGGGGGGGGGCCGGACAATGGCAAAAAAGTGTGGGACCGTACCCAATTTTGCCGCATGTTGCCCTATGGGCCAGTGCCCTGTGCAGGTAGCAACAATCTTGGCTATTTCATGCCTTAGAATAGAATAGAGTGGCGCGACAGCTCTTGAAGAGCCAAGGCCTAAGGGGCTTACTCTCATCAACAATTCTCTGTGTGCGTGTGAAGAATAGAGGGGACCTACAATTTAACGCCGATTGCGAACGGCAAAGCCGAGAAGCACTTTTTCATGACAGATGATACTCTTGGAAGTTTTGTCAGTTTTTCGCAAGAGGCAGTGCCCGTGAAAGATGAAATAAAAACCTTGGGCACCAGTAGGACTCGAACCCATGACGTTCTGCTTAGCAGGCAACGCACCTAACCGCTAAGCTACGGACACTACTTCATGCCTTGGTTTGGAAATTAAATTGATTCGATTTGGGTTTGTTATAGGCGGAGCAGATTTTCCTAGATATAACGCAACTCGTTAAACTATTCCACCTATGATTTGCTTCTGATACGTATTTGGTCAGGATATAGCCCTTCACAACTCCAAGAGGAGCATATACTCTCACTGCCAGTGAGCTGTGAAGGGCTGATCCTACTACCTACCTAAAGCTAGCAAACTTATAGAACAAAATTTTGAACATTTTGACCTACACATGTCCGTTGTCAGGTGAATACAATACTCTCTGCGACAAAGATTTTCTTTAGTCAGACTTTTGTTAGTGTGTGCTTCGTTCATTAGGAACGACCATGACATTGGAAAAAAAACCTCTCTCACACTTCATTGTCTAAAATGTACATTTCAAAAACCTCCAAAAAAACATCCAGACACTCTGGAAGCGCTTTTCTTCTCTCTGCTTCGCTCATTTGAATCCCAAATTGTGCTGTCTCGATGCGTGTTGAAAAGAACAGTCCCTTACCTGCCCCAATAATTCAATTATTCATCACTCATTCATGCATTCGAAAATAGCAACCCCGAGCCCGACAAACAATTTATTCATATATTCGAACAAAAAACGTGAGCCGTTCAAGAGTCTTTAAACAAATTGCTTACAAATTTTCAACAGGTCAGTGGGAGAAGACAAAAATACAAAAAAAAAAGAACTAAACTAGAACAGATGGACAATTTGTGTATAAAACAATTCATGAATCATGAAAGCGAACCTGACGTGTTTAGAATAAAAGCAAAAGGGTGAATGTATATCAAAATTATGTAAAACAATGAATTCGGCAAAAATATTTGGATTTTGGCCAAAAGTGTGCGTTACGAAATGTTTGAAAAATAACTGACAACAGCGTTTTATTTAATTATGAACAAATCACTCACCTTCTACGGCTCTGTCGACTGTGTACCAAACTTTGAATTGATCTGGATGCTCGGCAGCTAGCTTGTCAAGTTCAGCACGACAGAGGATGTCTTTTTCGGTCTAGAAAAAACAATAGCATTCAATATAAAGACTTTTGCCAAGCAAGAGTCAAACCTACCTGATTTGCAAACAAAAGTGCACATTCAGTGCTGTCCTTGTCCTTGTTCTTCAGCACATCCCTAACCAACTGCAACATCGGAGTGATTCCCGTACCTCCGGCAATCATATTAACCTTCTTGGCCCTCACAGTCTTTGGTGGATCCTTGCGGAGTTTCTTAATCGAGAATTCACCACATCCCAAATACTGCAATCGTCCCGATGGCCCACGGAAGGCAATCTTATCGCCAATCTTCATCGATTCCAAATACTGTGTCATCTTGCCACCATCGGGAAACTTCGGATGAATGTCTTTAAAGTAAACCTTAACAACTAAATCAACAAAGCCCTGATCGTCATCACACGAAATCGGTGTGTACGGTCGTATGACCAGTTCATCGTTGATTGTGGCTATTAAATGAATATGTTGGCCTACCGGCAGGCCGAGGATATGTTGATTGGATGGCAGACCGAATCGGAATCGCCGGGTATCATGGCTGAGTTCTTCTTTTTCAATCAATGGCAGGAGATATTTGTCATTGGGGTCTTGTAGGGTCTTGAGACGCGCTGATTTGTTTGGTTTGCCGGTTTTGCCAGATTTTGTGGATTTCTTATTTAGAAAAAAGTGTACTAAAGCGGCTCCAGCGATAACTGCTACAATGCCAACGGCAATGGGGATGATCTGCAATTTGGAGAGATAACAAATTTGATTAAAGCTATTTTTGAAGCATAGTTTCTGTTGCCAAGGTTGGGGGTATTCGTTTTTTGACATAAATGCAAATTCATTGAGTTATTTAGGTAATTTTTAATTAAGATCTTATCAGGGTTATGGAATGGCATGGAGAACAATGATAACATTTTATTATATTTGGGATTTTTCCGTTAAAGGAGAAGTGACTGCTCATTTAACTGTTAGCTGTAAGTGACTCAAACTGTTGCCTTGCAGAGCAACACGTTAGATAAGACAGTCCTTGAAAGGAACGCAAAGTCAAGGTGAGTGTTAAGTAACCCCTTATGCCACTTACGTTCGAGTATTAGGAAAAGAATAGTGGACTCAAAAGGCGGTGCTGTTGTACATTTGTCTTGGATTTAGGGGGAAAGATGGATTAAGAAGAATCTCTGTACTTGACTGTGCGCCTTAAATCTCAGACGCTTGGAGTGGCTTGAAACCCATGTCAAATGAAGGAAAAACGAGCCTAATCGAAGTGGGCGACTAGAAAAAAAAACAATATGAAAAGAATAAGGTTTCTAGAACCGCAATTCAACCATGGTCACCCTGTACTGACACTGAGTCGTTAAAGATCAATAATCATCTTCAACTTCCAGTGTATACATAAAGCAGCGTAAGCAAGCATGCTTAAAACCAGGGTTCGTAAAATATCGATCGCGATCCGAAAAATACCGATACTTCTCACTTTTTTCATATCTTCTCACGATCCGAAAAAACTAAAATTCTCATACAGATACTTTTCTCGGTATCCGAAAACATCCGATCTCTCTCGGCACGAATTGAAAATTTTTTTTCTCTTTTTATCATTCGCGAGAAATCGGAAAAATAAAATTCCCTTCAAATTTTGTTCTCTCACGAACAGAAATTAAAAAGGATACGAAAAAATCCGAAAAGTGAAAAGATCGAAGGAAATAAATATTCTTTGAATGTGTTTTGCGGTGTATGGTTGTTTATTGTTTTGTTTGATCTCGGTGGTTTAAAATGGGACGAAAAAAAGATTTCGAAGTAAATAATTATGTTAATATAAAACATAATTTCCGTATGTTTAAATGTAAAAAACACACAAAAAACAACCGAAATTTGTTTGTATTTTATTTAACAATCGGTTCGTGAATGGATCTTTTTTTGGATCTTCTGTGATAAATTCGTGATCGAATTTAATTTTTCAGTTCCCGAAAAATTTAATTCGATCGTGAACACAAATTTTATTCTCAAAGAACCGAAAAATAAAATTCGCGATCGAATTAAAAATATAATTCCCGGTTGAATTTTTCGATCGCGATCGAATTAAATTTTATCGTTCTACGAACCCTGCTTAAAACACTGCCGGCTGTCGTAAATAACTAAAAGAAATGAAAACAAAATTGCAAACAATAAAATTGCGACGAATGAGACAGCCAAGCAATAACAATGCTGACTCTATATTTATTTCTCGCATCATGGCATGATCGTGCGTTAGTTTAATTCCACTTGAAATAAGTTCTCCCTATCGTTCAGATTGAGCTTGGGACTGCCTGCCCGGCATTTAAGGTAAACGTGATTAGGTTAGGACAACACGACGCACGATCCTATCTTTTTTGAAGTTTTAATTGTTTTAAAAACACTAGCAGAATTTTAAAGAAGCAAGCAATCACGTATTGCAACGTTATCAACACGATTGTTATGCAACTAACCGAGTTTTATACAAAATTGGAGTTAGTTTCTATTTTTAAACCATTTTCAAAGCGTCTCTTTTGCTCTTTCTTTGCTGATTTAAGCGAATTTCACAGAAATGAACATAAATTTGAAAGTAAAACACAAAACACCAACTCACGTTAATAACCCCGTCGACCCTGACCTTCTTCGCCGACAAACACTCTCAATTCCAATACTCCTCATTCTCTGTTAAATCATTAAGCGAGACACGAAGCTATGCAGCACGGAAGTGTCCCCCCAATTCACTCCTTTATTTCTATCGATTTTCCTGGCCCCCTCGAAAAAATATGACGGAATGAGAATACTTACATCAAAAGATGTCATTTTCAGTGTCAATTCTTTGGCTTTAAAACCTGTTTAAGGCCTCTAATGGTGGAGACAGCAGAAAAACAGCACTTAACTATTGAAAACGTGAATATAAACTAAAAAGCTTCATAACTCTAACCGTCATTCACCCTGCGAATGCGAGCAAAGGTAGATTTTTCTCCGAGTAGATTTGTTAAAACGAGAAACGACACCACAATCAATTCAATTGATAAGCTAAAGCAGTGAGTTAAAGCAAACAAACAACAAAGGGTCTTCGGGAGAGGGGGAAATGTGTGATCGCCATCGTTGACGGTCATCTGTGATGACGAATGATAAGTGATATCACAAAATTCACAAACAAAAACAAAAATCAGAGACCAACTCACATGCGATTGATTTATCATGGTTTAGAATTTGTTGAGTTGAAGACGATAATCCACTTCTTGCTAGCTGACTGGCCGGACTTGAACTGATAGATGGAGCAGTAAAAAGAGGTCCTTCTTCTTCCTTTTTATTCCTTTTGTGTGCGCGCAGTCACGAAAATCGAATTTCAATTAAAAATTATGTAATTTCTGTTTCGAGATTTTGAATTTCTCGGTCTCCTACACACATCAAACAGAATCAACTAAAGCAAGAAACAATGAATAACGAACCATCGACATCGACCGTGCGAGAAAAAAGTGATTTTTTATAATATAAAAATGATGAAGAAATTTGTATTTTATTTCTGTCAGAATTGGTGACGCAATTTGAAATACTTTTGTAGACTTTCTTCGCCTAGTGGGGGAGTTTCTACGAGGGAGATGGGTTTCAGAGATAAACGCAGTTCTTTCGATTATTAAAATTTCAAATGCAAAATAGATATATTTTTGAGACTTTTATTGAAGGACGTTGTTGTGTTGTTGTTTCTTCGTTGGGAATGCTGAAACTTGAAAAGCCGGAGGATGTCATGAAGAGGAGAAATGTTTCGTTAAAAGCACCTGCTGATTTGAGAACAAAAACAATGCGGCTTTTGCTGTTGAAATCAGCTGTTTTTGTTTTTCATTTATAACTGTTTATACGTAGATTAATTACCATGGACAGGAATGGTTTTTAAACATATATTCCAACGAAAGGGTACTGTTTCAAATAAATAAATTGTTCAATAGTTCATTTGAAAAAGGCAAAGATGCAATTCCTTTCGTTGGATTCTACATTCTAGCAATAATTTCTAGCGAAAAGTCGTTGCTAGTATGAGTAAGTTGGTGGCGCTGCTGTTGATAAAAAGATTAAGGTTTTAAATAAACTGTGATGCCAAATTATTTCTTAAGAGCATAGTCAAACGAAAATTTGGGTGGTTCTACAATTGAATATTATTCAAATCTTTTTCGACATAACATCAATATAAGTAAAGAATTTAATCAGAAAATGCATCCAAAAAATGGAAGTGATGTTTCGTTAAACTTTCTTGCAAATAGTGCATCGGATTTATAATTGGCCACAACGCAATATAACATTTCTTAAATGCTGTTGGCACTGACACTAATCACTCGATTAAGCGAAGTAGATTAAGAATAAATCTCGACTTTTCTCGGATTAAGGATAAATGAAAACGTAGTGTTATATAAAGTACCATTTTCTAAGTTTTGATCTACTTATATGAACCCTAAATCCCAGAACAAACTAGATTTGTTCTTAATCTACTTCCCAAAATCTCGTGACTAGCGTCAGTGGAAACAGCATATTAAGCTCTTTATATATAAAGTGTCAAATTTATTCATGCAATTAACAAGATCAAAAAAGAGATTTCAGCAATGATAGACCAAAGTAAAGTTGATAATCAAAAACGAAAAACAAATTTTGATAATCAACTATCGCGTTACATGATTCTAGACCAGATATGGAAATCCTTCAAATTATGCTAGGTGCGAACTAGACCTTAAAATGTAATTATACAATGGAATTCTGGCATCACTTATATTTTTGCCAACCGAAGCCAACTTCAGAAGCCATATCCAAAGAAAATCCTCTTTCGTCAAATAGCCGTCAAACAGTGCGGACTTTGTTAAAATGGCGTAAGTAAAATTGTATATCTCAAAATTTTTATCTCTAAATTGCAAAGTAATCCTTATTTAAAATCTTAGATAAATAAAGAAAATTAAACACAAATCTATTAAATTTTGCGCCTATAGAAGAATTTTCGTTAATATTTTGATCAAATCGATTAAAGTCTAGCACTCATAAACCAGCCATATGGATTTTCAATATCCTCATTGGTTTGGAAATGATTGCAAAATGAAATAAGCTTTTGTTCAACTATCCTTCGGGAGATTTAATAATTTAATTGCGAAAGTATTAAATTGTGAATAAAATCGTACAATTTCAACACTCCCTCCTTATGATTGCTTTCCGGATAGACTTGTACTATAATCCTTAATTTTTTGTTCATTTCAGATCAAAGGTATCGCGTGATACCCTCTACGAGGCTGTCAATGCAACTCTCGAAGCTTCATTGAAGAAGAAGCGTGGCTTCTTGGAGACCGTGGAACTCCAAATCGGTTTGAAGAACTACGATCCCCAAAAGGACAAGCGTTTCTCCGGCACCGTCAAGTACGTCTCAGCAAGTAAAATTACCTAATAGATGCATCAGTTCGAATGTTCAATCTAAGAACCAAAAAGTTGAAAAATTGAAAAAAACATTGTTTCTGAGATTTTGGATAATTCACTGAGCGCTATTAGGAAGTCAAGAGTGTGAACTCTTGGCGGACCTGCACTCAGGGTCTTAAAATCAAATTGAGTAGGTGCGCTGGTGTGGTCTAGGCCTAACCAGAGCTACCGAACCCCTTTTTTTCACTTTTTAAATCATTGCAAGTGCGGCTGCCAATCCAATGGCGGTAAGTTCTTGTCGAACATAACCTCATTTCCTGGTCAAGAATTTAAATGATGTTCCAAATTGCATGTATTATCTTAAATAACCATGTGGATCAATTCTCAACTGATAAATCATATCCATGCAATTCCTTCTCCAACCTCAAGACGCCCGCAAGTACAATGTTGTCATTTTCTTTCAACAGATTGAAGCACATTCCCCGCCCAAAGATGAAGGTGTGCGTTTTGGGAGATCAACAGCATTGCGACGAAGCCAAGGCCAACAACGTTGAATGCATGGACGCTGAGGCTTTGAAGAAGCTGAACAAGAACAAGAAACTCGTCAAGAAGCTAGCCAAGTCATACGACGCTTTCTTGGCATCAGAGTCTCTGATCAAACAGATCCCACGTCTGTTGGGACCCGGTTTGAACAAGGCCGGTAAGTTCCCTGGTCTTTTGTCTCACCAGGAATCGATGATGGGCAAGATCGATGAAGTCAAGGCCACCATCAAGTTCCAGATGAAGAAGGTCTTGTGTCTGTCCGTTGCCGTTGGCCACGTTAACATGAAGCCCGATGAATTGGTCCAGAACATCCATTTGTCGATCAATTTCTTGGTGTCGCTGCTGAAGAAGCATTGGCAGAACGTGCGTTCCCTGCACATCAAATCCTCGATGGGACCACCACAGCGATTGTACTAAGCTAGATTGATTTGTAGCAAAGAAATACAAAATACCGTTTTTTTTATTATTGACAACATATGTGTGGTTTTTATTTTTATCATCTCGTAGTTTCGATTGAATTGTAAATGGTTTGGGTAAGATAGTCGCGGGTTTCCAGAGCTTGTTTGGAATCCTTTCTTTTCTCTGTCTCGAATGTTGGGTTGCATTTGGACATGTCCACTGAATCGCCCCATTCTTCGCGATAGCCATCTTCGTTTTCTTCCAGGAGGTTGTGCAGCGCGCAACAGGCCAGAGTGATGGCCTCAATTGTTCGGGCCTCGAGATCGTGCTTGCGCTGCAGTATTCGCCATCTGGAAAAAAGTCTCAAATATGCATTTTCCTTGAAGTCTAGAACGTTGTCAACAGCTTCGTTGAAGTTGTGTTGTTGCGGAGTCTGTGGGTTTGGGTACTTTTGCATCAGCCATGAGTTCAGGGGATAGTGCTGGTTGGGTGATATGACGAAGCTGGGGATAAGACGATCGCCAACAGGTTGAGATTTTGTCTGCAATCAAGTCAAAAGGGTATTAACGAGTACTTCTTAAGGAAAACGGTTCTTCAAACCATTATGAGATCCTGTGGTGAATCCATGAACATTGTTGGGGCATTGGGAACCATACTGACTTTTCGGAATCTGCAAAAAAAATCTCTTGAATTTTAGCATTGAAAGAAATTATGTGAAACTTACAAAAGTTTATCATCAATCAGTGCCTGCATTGTGATGGATGTGCCACCATTTGGTCTGGAATACATTTGAGCGTTATTACCCGAGGCGTTGATGGGAATAAGGCAGAAGCCCAAACAACCCACAACATTAGGCAGCGACGAAGCCGCTTGGAATGTCTGTCGTATCACATCGTATTCGCTTTCGTCTTGAGGCATAACCAACAGAAACGAACTCATTCCCTCGATTATGGCGTCCGAGAACCGTTTTATAAATTTGCAAACCGAAGTCCTTGATACTTCGAAGAGTTCAGCGACCACACGATAGTCATCGCCAGTGGCCAGTGTGTATAGTGAAAGAGCAACTCGCTTCTGAAGATTAATGAGATTCTTAAGAGGTACAGAAGAACCATTCGGACGCATTGCCAAGTCTAAACGCTCACACATCCATTTGAAAGTCTTGCGAGACATGCGAAATGTTTCGAGCCATTGTTCATCGGAGTAGGTTGGCACGATACCTTCCCAAAAACGAGTATCACCGTCGTGAATGTAGGAATTCGTTGAAGTTATGGGTAACTGCATGAGAAACTCGTTTTGTAGGTTGATCATTTGATGGAAATACTGATTTCGGTGTATTCGTTGACGATTACGGATTCTCTGAATGGTTTGACGACGATTCCAGAGTATAGTACGCTGGAATGACAACAATTGTGTGGCCAAGACGCGCACTATGCGTTCCCACTGTTTAGCGTTGGTTGTTGCTTGGTTGGCGACTTGAGTTTGGGGATAGTTTGAGCTTTTCGATTCACTTGAATCGGATTGTGAATCACTGGAGTCAGATTCTAGGGATTTTAAATGGTTGAATGAGGTGATTTAATTTGATTTAAATAAAATATACCTTTTTCGGACATTTCTACTCCGATTTACTTTAACAATTATAAGGAAAAGTTAAGATTCTATAAGGAAATTAACAGGTGGAATTTTTGTTTTATTCGTGTTTTCATTTATTTAAAGGCACTGCCATGTAAACAAACCCGATGACACTTCAATTGAATCAAATATGGCCGCCAATATTAAAACAGGGTGATTACAAATTGTCAGATAAACTACAATTTTCTAGTTCTGCTACTTACTACATTTTTAACGTTATTCAGTTATTTTCAACTAAAATGTTAACTTGCAAGCTGAAATATGTACAAAAATGTCAAATGCAGTTGTTATGTTACAATATCGCTGCTACTTTGAAGTGTTTAGTTTGGTAATATACATTTCTTGCAACATAGCCTTATTTTCAAACCCCAACCAACTTCACGTCCTCCATTTTTGACAATCGTCCACCATTTCTCTGAAATCCCACTCAATGTCCATTCTGTCTCACACGCTATTCCAACCAACCATTTTCATACAAACACCATTCACATTCAAACACAACTTAATTGTTCGCCGTGGTGAGGAGTCCGTCGCGGAATTTCTCTCGACAAAACAGAAAAAAAATCTTTTTCAAGTGGAACAACATCTGTAACAAAAGAAAAATCATTTAAACGAGTTTCTTCTCTCCCAAACATACTCTGCATTCGAGTTTTTAGTGAAACAAAACGAAATCTTCAAAAGAACTCTCGACAAATTACAAATTTCAAATCAAAATTAATTTAAATTTTAAATACAAAAAAATAAAACTACGCAACTTCCCAGCCCATAACAGGAAAAACGCAAAGTAAAGAAAAAAATATCCACTCCACTCAAGCGCTCTTGAATTAAATATCGATCGAGTGGATTATAGGAAAAAAAAGACCAAAGAGAAAACGAGAGCTCCAAAATCTCGTTAGTGTGTGTATTGGGGGAAAAACAAAAACAAACGTCAGTCGCAAAGCAAAACGTCAAATAAACGCGTTTTTTTGTTGTTCAAAGGCGAAAAAGCGAGAAAATAAGAAAAGAATCCGAAGACGGGTGAGCAAAAATTAAGCAAAAAAAAGGTTCGAAAATCAAGTGTTTTAAAGTTTCTCTAAATTCCTTCTTGTTATTAAATTGGATCAAGGAAAAGAAATTAAAAAAAAAAGAATGAGTATAAATTGAATTTAGAAAAGTATTAAGTTTGAATTGTTGAAGGAATTGTGTGTTTTCCGAGTCTAGGAAGAGAGTCGTCTGTGTCGCCATTTGTTCCAGTGAAAAGTGTTTTCTAAGTGCTGATGAAGAATTTTCCCAAGTGAAAAAGTTTTCTTCTTTTTTTCTTTAACAAAGTGTTTTTCTTTATTTTGTTTATCTTTGATCCGCGAAGAGAGATTCCTTCTTTATCGTCTTATTCTCAACGTTTTACATAAGAAAAAAGTTTTCTTTTATTTTTACAAGGGGCAGGGGAGTGGCAAATAGGTTAGCCATTGTCGTTGTCGTGAACATTTTTCTTTCCAAAAAGAAAAACAACAACCAAGGATTCGCATGAAAATTATACACGGATCGATGCAATGAATATTGTCGGAGACTATGAATACAGTACAAAAGATATGCTCGGCCATGGGGCCTTTGCAGTCGTTTACAAAGGTCGACATCGCAAGGTAAGTTCTAGCAAAAAGCAAATAGAGACTTTTCTATCTAATTTCTTCCTGCAATGCTTTTTCTAGCGCCTCTGTTGTTGTTTAGATTTGCACTTCGATTTAACAAAAAAAAACTGCTTCGTTGTTCAATATTCTTAATTCCATTATGACGACATAGATTTTTGTTATTGTTCGGTCTTGTTTGCCGTTTGGGTGGGTACAGTGGACCAGAGCTGGATAGATAGCATACACATTGCTGTGTATATAAATTGCGTAGTTCAGACGTTCAGAGGCATATTTTGTCTGGATGGGAATTGTCCAGAAACCTCCAGGTTATTTTCCTCTTCTGCAATCGATTTTTGTCTTAAAAATGTCTTTGAAAGTCGATTTGTCTTGCCTGTTTGCATTGGTTGACATTCAATGACTCCATATGAAAACCATTTCATTGAGAACAAATCCAAGTTGCAAGCTCTACCACCGGCCTTCTGAAATCGGAGTCTACGGAGCATGCGTTGAGTCTTCCAGTTTCCAGAATTTTTCTTAGAAGCGATGTCTCAATGTCAGTGATTCCTAGAAAATCTTAGAAATCCAACATTTGCTTGACTGTAGATCGAAACCTCAAGTAAAATCACTTCATACATCAACGATACTCAACAGAGCTTCTTAATTTCCTCCTACAACGTCAGACAAGTGCGTAGAAAGTGTAAAGACCTGTTAATTGGTGAGCCAAACACATAAACAATGAATGCGGCGTAAAACCTTGAGTATTGACTTAACCTAACCTCGTTTCATTAGTTCATTCTACTTAATATCTGCAACCCGCAGAAACCAATCCGGAAAAACAAAGTAACATGCAAATGAATGAAAAAAAAGAACTCTAGCTGAGTAATTAGGTCAAACTGATGAACACGACGACAACTACGGATTATGTATTTTTAAAAATATGGAAACGTTCGTTCACATGAATGATAAGGGACCACACAGAGCTGGCAAATGACTTTGCCTACATTAAAATTTTTGTTTGAATGGTTTTTTCCTATTTTTCTTGTTTTTTTCTAGTTGAAATGTCTTTGTAAATCTCTAACAGATGCAAACAATCGAAAAATGAGACTAGGAGGTTATGAACGGGAATGAGTGTTAATATTCTGTGCCTGCCATATTCGAGAGTGCCAAAAATAGATGCGCTTTCCTTCTGTAAACAATATTTCATTCGGTTTTTTTTGTATCTTCTATTTTTTCTGTTTCTGGTTTGCATGCGTTTTCTGATGGTAATAACAATAATAAGAAGAAATACCCTTGAGTCATTTATTTGTTGAGTGTGTCACGTTTTCCTGCTGTGTGATTCTGATTCCATTTTTGTTTGATTATGTTTGAAGAGAATTGTGTCAAAGAAGGAACTGGATAGCCGGCGTAGATAATTGGAAAAGTTTGCTTTTGAGATGTTTCTATTTAGGTCCCTTTGGGGTGCGTTTTCGTATCCTGATTCATTTCCTTAGGCGTTCGTTACTTTCCCTAAAAATTACAATTTTTGTAAATTTGGTTTGGTATCTGTTTAATAGATTTCGAAACCAAACCGTTCGAGTAGAAGCACATCCATAAACTTTCGTTAGTTCCCTTGAGAAATTTGACCTTTTTGCTAGGCAACTCTCCTCGGCTCGTTCCGAGTAGTAGGTTAGGTTAGGTTGAGGGACTGACAGTTGATGTCATTACCGTCACACTTAGATCAATACAGATCCATTGAGATACCCGTTAGTATTGCTACTCCAGCTAATAAAAACCTAGGTGTTCAGCTTAATTGCCGATCAATTTCTTCCTTTGGTGGGAAGTACTTTCATGCACCTCCTCGTCATGATATCCTAACAGCCAGATCTATCTTGTGGTGCCACTGGTGTCAAGAAGATTCCACCTTTCATCGGGCGTATTAGTTATTCTATTTGAAATTTCCTGCTTTAAGTGACAGGGTGGAGTGCTGACTAGTTGAGCTTGACTTACGTCAAGCATTGATCCTAATCTTAATAGTTCGTCGGCTTTCTCGTTGCCTGGGATACCGCTGTGACCTGGAACCCAGCAGAGTGTAGTTGCAGTAATCGCTTTTATTGCCGCTTGGCTATCCGAGTAGTAGAAACACAGCATTTGTTCTGGCAATTGCGAAAAAGGCGAATCTTCTTGATTATCGAATAAATCAACCGATTTCACTTTCGTCCCTTCTTTCTTAAGTCAAACGTTGATTGATCCTGAAGGAAGTTTTTTAATGATAAGCTTACTTACTAACTTACTTAACCGGCTTCCAATCCATGAAAGATCTCAGCCTCTGATACTACAGCCTTCCACCGGGAATGGTCCCTCGCATGTACTCTCTAGTCGCCAAAAACAAGCACTCTGGCATCCGCAGTCACTTAGTGCTTGTACCGTAGGTTCGTTCTTCCTTGTGAGAAGACTTTCTTGGCTGGAGAGTTGCTGTCCGTTCGCTCGATGTGGCCTAGGCCGCTCGTACAGTTCTCGGTTGAACCTGGAGAACATTCGCCATTGTCGCACACAAGACCGGAAATCCATCGAAGAATTCTTCTTTCGAAAGTGTCTAGTATCAATTCCCCTTTTTTACTAATCGTCCAACACTCGGCGCCGTAGAATAGGACTGGTAACAAGTGAGGAGTTTTGAACCAAGTTGTTTTGCCAAATCGAAGTAGCAGTACTTCGCTAGGGTAATTCTTCTTCGAATCTTCACTAAGATGTCGTTTGTCTGATTGATGTTTGTTCCAAGGTAGATGAACTCTCTAACTACCTCGAAATTGCTGCTACCAACAGTCGTAGGCGGTGGACAGATGTTGCTTTGTTTGTTGATAGCATGTACTTTGTTTTGTCCACATTCACTTCAAGACCAACGAGCTTCGTCTGTTCTTCAATCGCTGAGAACGCCTCAAGCACAGCTCTCTGGGATCGACCGATGATGTCTATGTCGTCCGCATAGCTAGGAGCTGGGTGGACTTGTTGAAGATAGTGTTTTGCGTGCCACACCTGCCTTGCGCACTATCTGCTCCAGGACTATGTTGAAGAAATCAAATGACAGCGCATCTCCTTGTCTAAACCCTGCGCATGTTTGAAACAACTCGGATGAGCTGTTATCCATTTGCACACTGCACTGCGTATTGTTTAGCGTCATGCGGCACAGCTGGATCAGTTTGTTCGGGATCCCAAATTCAGACATCGCCATCATAAGCTCTTGGCGGTGGATGCTATCATAAACAGCTTTGAAGTCGATGAAAAGATGATGGGTTTCAACTTGAAATTCGTTGTTTTTTTCCAGGATTCCCAATGAGAATATTTGATCCATTGTTGCTCAACCTGGCTTAAAGCCACCCTGGTACGTGCTGTTTATTGCGTCTAAGGCCTCGGCCACGCAGTAAGCGGCTGAGCGGAAAAAAAACATATGAAATCACATAGAAGCGGCCACGATATGAGCGAGCGGCGAAACAAAATTCTGAGCGTCTAAGCGGGGCCGCTCAGCAACCAAACCTGTTTTAATTGTTCTGAGCGGCAAGAAGTAAAGATGGCCAAAGGACGCACTTTTTCAAGCAGCAAATCAAAAGATTCGATAGACATACGTAGATATTTAGGTAGATTCAAAAATAAATGATTAAATAATTCTCCAAACTCCGATCTTAATTTGTTAATCGGATGAACACCAAATCGTCTTCTTTTTTGTATACGTTTAAGTAATTTGTACACATACAAACGATTTTCCGACAGTAAAATACGGCGAACTGTTCTTGACAACGGCATTTTAACTACTAATCGCTCAAAAGCAGTCGCTCAGTACCTGGCCATACGTCGCTTAGAGCTGCCACTCAGCCGCTAGCCGCTCAGCCGCTTACTGCATGGCCGAGGCCTAAGAGCTAAGACGCTCCACAGCACGGAATTATGTGCAATCGGGAATAAATAGCTATGTAACAGCGCCAAACTTTACTTACCTTACTTGCCACTGTTCATGAGTGGCGCTCGCATCAATTAGGTAAATTGAAAAATCTCGAAATTCTCGGTTTGGCGAGAGGTTAGTTATCCCATGATATTTTTCAAAAATTATGAAAAAATCGACTTTGTTCAATTCAACATCCATATTTCATATTTCTCATCATTTTGAACTTCCTATTGAAAGCCAAACTCAATTCCGAGTCCTGGTTGCCGAGATATTTGCATCAGCAGATATCCTTCTATATGAGCTTACAATTCAAACTGTCAGCAAGTCTTCACCCGTTCGGACTTCAAACTTCCAAAAAATCCTCTAGTACAGTTGCTTCGATGACTGGCAAATGAATAATTATATTGCCAATTGTTGTCAATAGGCAATTTAATCGATTTTTCTAATCTGCTTATCTCATGATGAGTTTAAGTAAATGCAGTCGCAACACAAAGCTCTGTCCAATCTCATAACTACGCCATTGCTTATTTGCAGCAACACGAATATCATTAAAACAATCTCTCAATGTTACTCAAGCCTTAATCACTTTCCAGAATTTTCATTACCACGAACATTCTACTCACGCCACCCAATTTTGTTTAGTCACGACTAAATTCTAGCAAATTTTCAATATGATCCATTAACCTTTAAAATGATTGACGAGTTCGTCGAAACACAAAACAAGCAATCCAGTCAAAACAGTTCCTAACAAAAGGATAATTTTGGAGAGTCTGCTCAGTGCTCATAACAATCACACCTTTCACTTTGCGTGCAAATAAACATCAACAATATAAGTATGTATGCATGTTCTTTTGGGACAACAAAGCATTTGAAATGGTTATGCCAATTCGAATCCAAAAATCCACCACCAGAAGAGTTGTTGGCCTTTTATGTAGGTACATCCATGTATGTGCTTATGGAGTAACAGTAGTTACAAGCTTACGACCAAAAAAAGACGTTAAAAAGCACAAAACATCAACCCAAGTGAAAGTGGCTAAAATGTATGTCTGTGTTGGGTATGTTTGCGGAGTCGCCACGCAGTCTGCTGTTTGTGTTTCCTTCTTTACTTCGTTTTCTGCTTCGTTGTCGTCTTCTTGAATCCCAGATTATAATATGGTTCGTGGGCAAAATTCAGTTCAGCCATATTTTTGCAAACTTCCATAACAAAGTGAGTGCAATTGCTGCTGCGTGCATTTTCTGACGTAATCTCTTGCTTATATTTCATGCTTTAAAACAATTGCCTTTTATGAGAGTTGAATAGTGTGATTGATTTCTAAGAACCCAACCGAAAGTTTGAACTTTGGAAATGGCATCGTTTTCTGCGAATTGTGCTCAAATGCACGTCCGCAAGGCTCCAAAGCATTGTCTAAAGTTCATCTCCCACATCTCTCTCAATCTCGAGTTGATTTAAATTTTTAAAATGCTCTGGATGAGAGGAAAACATTAAATAAAAATAAAATGCATCCCCTCGGCCATAATTTCATTTTTCATTGATGATGTTCATCATTATGTTCATTTTGAGGGAAGACAATTTGGTTACATATTTGATGATGGGCTGTGGAGAGTTTTTGAATGAAGCGAAGATAAAATTACTCCCGTTCCAAAAATCAGTTAGCCAAGAACACGTGCTGTAGATGTTGTGTTGGACTTGGATTTTATTATGAAGGTTTATTACTTTTGGTAAGGAGGCATTTTTGAGGAAAGTTATGCTGAATGAGCTAGTTAATAATAATGAGACGATTAAATGGAAATTATTATCCTAAAATGGATTTTGATAAGCTAGAAGGGGTTGTTAGATGGTTTCAAGATTCAATTTTGATATAAGTCGGTTTACTTTTTGATGAATTCTGGACAGTCAAACATCAATGGACAAGTCCGAGTACCTTTGTATATATTCTTCTTTGAATTCCCAAATACTACAATGAGGAAGACAAACATAAGATTCTAGCAAAGCTTCCACATTCGCGCGGTATGCCTAAAAATGAATCTCTGTACCTTACAACACAACCCAAGTTGCGTTCAATGGTAAACATAAGGGTGCACACATGCGGTTTTTGACGCCGCAACTAGTACACACATACGGGCTTTTCCCGAAGATTTCAATTCGAATTTGCCTTGCGCTGCCGGCCCCCCAGAAACTTGTTAGTCCTTTTGCCCGAAAGTGTGTGTGCAGCATTAAAGGCGGATTGCTATGGCCTATCGACACGGATAAGGGGTAGGCACAATGCTTTCAAGAGGACACAAGCATTTACAGCAACCTCTGTCTATCAACTCCTACTCTCCACCCCCCCGCGGTGAACCCTGGGGTTTCAACCCCAGTGGGAATCTGTTGGCGGCAGCAATGAGAGAGAGGGGGAGAAGGTATGCGTCCAATAAGGTATGGCTCCTTTTCAACAGGGGGCAGACGAAGAACTCCCCAGATAGAATCAACGGTGGTGTCTACAGTTCCAGTCAGGAAGAACTACTTAGTGAACACGTTATAGGGCTAATACGACATATTCGCAGCCCAGGCCTATAAGGAGCGGTTTTACCGGGTCCCTGTCTTTGGAGTAAGACAAAAAACCTGGTCCTCCAGGTTGGGGGTCGTACGGGGTGACTGCTCGGCCACATAAAGAAGAGATAGTTCCTAACCACCAACAAGCCTCGGATACGGACGGAATTAATGATGACGACCCACGCAAACGACTTAAGAACAACGGTTTTGCTATAAAGCAGATATAACCACAATTCAAGAAATGCGATCGGATGGTTCGGGCCTACAAAAAATTAACAAATGTGATATCTATTTACTATGGCGACTGCTACTGGGAACAAAATCAACGTTCCCGGATATGGATTCGTAGTTGGGACTCGACTCAGGAGGAAGGTCTTGAGTTTCAAATCAGTGAATAAGCGCACCACGACAATCTGCATCAAGGCTAAATTCACCGACATAAGCCTCATCTGCGTTCACGCCCCCACTGTGGAAAAGGATGAAGACACCAAAGAAAGGTTCTATTCCTCCACAAGACCTATGAGCAATGCCCTAGCTATGGCACAAAAATTGTTCTTGGAGATTTAAATGATAAGCTGGGTGAAGAAAATATCTTTGGCGGAATCGCGGAATAATCGGACGACATAGCCAACGCGACACCACTTCCGATAACGGATTTAGGCTAATCGACTTCGCTGTGGGGCGAGACGTAATAGTTAGTTAGTACGCGATTCCCTCATATCCGCAAGGGGACATGGAATTCTCCTGATCAATCCACCGTCAACCAAATTGATCACATTGCGATCGACGCACGATAATTCTCTAGCAAGATGTCCGCATATTCCAATGTGCCAACATCGACTCGGACCACTACCTTATTGTAGCCAAGGTTCGAATGCGAATATCTCGATCAAGGTCAACACTCGAAAATGCTAGGAGGAAATCCGACGTCAAACGACTGCAATCGCAAGAGATTGCTAGATCCTTTTCCGATCGTGTCTCCGAAAATCTCCTCAGAAGTCCTTTGCTGCCAGCACAAAATATAGAGAATCAGTGGCAACACTGCCAAGCAGCCATCAGAGATGCCACCTCTGAAATGCTAGGTCCTACACGGCCACCACAACGAAACCCCTGGTTTGACGATGAGTCCCGGCGAGCACATGCAGCTTAACAAAAGGCATACAAAGCGGTGCTGCAAAGAAGGACACGAGCAGCTCGTGAGCTCTACGAGCAGAAAAGGGGAGAGGAGCATAAACTTCTCAGAAAGAAAAAAAGGGAGCATGAGAAGCGCGCGATCGAGGAGATAGAGGGATGTTACTACAGGAACGAGGTTCGAAAGTTCTACAAAAAGGTGAAACAAACCTCCAAGGCATAAGCCCAACTTGGTGGCTGGAAACGTTTGTTGAAGCGCCACCATAAGTAAGAAAGTAATGGCCTATTTTTGATTTGAGCAAAGGAGGAAGCTCGCGTGATTCATGTTGATAAACCTAGAGGGAGACTATCACATGATTAAATTTAAAAAAAAAGTAGTCCATCAGCACAGCTGAAAATTCAATATTTCGTAATAAATGATTTGATTGTTCATTTCTTAGAACGATGCAGACTGACGTCCGTCGATTCCTTGCATTATCACCAACAACTGGAATCGATTCAAATCGACCTTTCGCTACTAAAGTCGAGATAGGCATGACTTGCGAGTTTCCGTTTCAAAATAATGATCTTTGACTGCAATATAGATTTTCGTTGAATTTTGTTTTTTTGATAATAACCAACAAAAATGACAAATACACTTCTTTAAACGTCTGGACTGTTACTGCTATCTTTTGCTAAGAAATAGAAAGTAGAACAAATCTGTTTGATTGCTTTCGTCACAATCTGGTGCACTGCTATTAGACCTGAATGCTAAATCTAATTAAAATTAATCGATTTCTAGTTTCTGACTTAAGCACAAATCCTTTCCTCTCAATGTCATTTCCATTTGCTATTCAAAGTACGTTAGCCTTAAAAAAAAAAAAAACGATTCAATTAACCATTAGCTCACTTCATTGAACGACAAAAACAGGAAAAAAATATCACACAAATCCAACTTGTTCTTGCAAGTTTGTTTCGACTTGTTTTTCCTTTCGTCTCACACGAAAATGATGAAGTCAACATCGATATATTGAATTACTCATTCCACACCAAAAATTACACCACAATATCATGCCACCATCTACCTACATAATATTTATTAGATTGCTTTGTTCAAAAGATGAATACACATAAAACAAATTCATCATTTTTTTTTTTGTGTAGAAAACTTCTCAAGCCCTTTGTTTTGTTTCCAATTTCCTTATATGTCACATTCTGTCATCCAAAAAAAAAAGTAATCCAGTTGAACGTAAATAAATTTCGACACCTTACACACGCCTGGGTTTTGAGTGCGAATAACGCGGAATCAGAGACACTACCTTAGAACACGTCGCGACGCAATTAAGTGGTGTTTACACCTTGTTTTTGTTATAAATCAAAATGACCCTAACCTAGTTAAAAACAAAAACATTAGAAAGTCATTTTGAAGAGAGAGTAAGTAGGTATATTTACCGATCAAGTGATAATTTAAAATCAATTTCATAACTCAGTCTAGCCACTTAAGTCATCATAAATAATCATAGCTGATAAGAATACTTTAAAAACACTCTGAGTGCATTTATAGTTTCCATTGTAACCAAACAGTCTGAAAATGACTTTTACAAATGTCATTTAAGATCGATTGAGACTTCGTGACAAATGTCACAGTGCATTCATTTCACAAAAAAACCTCCGGGCCAGTGCCCTGTAGTAAGGGATCAAGGTAGTAAGGCAGTTTGTGTTAACTGCGGCGATAACCACCCCGCCAATTTTAGAGGCTGCAAGTCCTTCAAGTTGTATGAAGCACGCAGAAAACAAATCTTATACGAAGCTAGCCTCAAAAAAGAACAGTCAAAAAAAATATCTCATGCAATATCAATGGGTGCCTCTGTTGTCCCCGGAATTTCCTACTCTAGCCACTTCACTCCACAAAATCTCAATACTAATAAAGTGCCAACAACTCCTGCCTCTCCCGAGCCCAATAAGAACGGAAATATCATGAATAAATTTATTTTACTTTCTAACGAACTGTTTGGTGTTGCGTTAACAACTTTTACAAAACTTGGGGAATTAAGCTCAATATCCCAAAATCTGAATTCCTTTGTATTCGAAATGCGAGCGGAAAGGGACCGGCCGGGGTAGTAAGTGAAAGCAAATCTCTCCAACTCAGACTTGACAACTGCGTCATCCAAGCAAAAAACAGTCTGAAATACCTAGGTGTTAACTTTAATCACTTATTCAAATTTAACCAACACGCTAAAATCACTTTGGAGAAATCGCGGAAAGTCACTAATATGTTCATGCCTTTCTTCAAACATAGTGCCCTTAACAGCAAAACTAAGCTTCTCTTCTATAAAACACTTGTAAGGCCGGTTATGACATACGCCTTTCCAATCTGGTTCTCTATTTCCCCGTCGGTAGCCCAAACCTTGGAAAAATTAGAAAGGAAAATCCTCAGATTATGCTCCGGGAAGAATTTTGAAAATCGCACTAAACGATATTCCAACACCTACATCTATAACGTCACCAAAGTCATTCGCTACTGAGATATAATTTATCACACATGGAAAAAATTATCTCAAGTCTCGAACTCTCAGAAAATGAATTGATAAGTCATGTCATCGATTCTCAGATTGGGGTCTCTTGGGATGACTCAAACTATTTGTCTCCCTTGGGAATTCGCTCGCTCTCTCTGGATTCCTCAGCAACATCCCCCCCTATGTTCTATACTGAGGCCATTGCTGGCCAAAATCGTGGCTAATTTTATGTCCACATATAAACAAATAACATCTTAAAAAATAAAAATAAAAAATAAAACACTTCTCTGTTCACTTGATTGTAAATACATCGTAATAAACTTTCAAATATAACACCAAAATGTCAACGTCTTAGTTTTTCATACTATTGGTGGGCAGCACTTGCCCGACTCTTATACATCTAAGTGCTATTTAACTTCATATATACCTAGTATTATCTTAAATTCGCTTTAACAAATGATTTTATTAAACTGTGATAATACAATGGTACAAAATTTGTTACTCCTAATATCTCAAACTCATTACTGTTAATTGTAGTATAAAGTATATTTATATCCGTCCTTCTCATAATGTACGTTTCGTATATGACTGTTAATCTATTTTATACGTATAAACTCGACTCACTCGTATTGTAAATAAATAAAAACAAAAAAAAAGTATTATACATATTCATCTCACCTCATATATCCATCTAAATGTTATCAATAATGAGATCTAACAGACAATAGTGAGCTCTCGCTCTCTAAGTATCGAAAACTTCATGTTATGTTTTATTTCACTTTACTTTACTCACCATTTAAATACCATTATTTACAATGAGTTCAATAATAGAGCGTTCTCGCTCTTTAAGCAAAAGAAATCCATGTGAGTTTTTCTGGCGTATGTATCTATTTATATATTTATAAGTTAGTATTAGTGTAAATCTTGTATATATGTATATATGTATAAATGTATTTTTTACGTGACGTTTCAGTCAAAAGCAAATGCAATATACACACTCTCATGAGCAAGAGTAGTTAAACTATATATAAATCAGCCACGAGGCTTCACAACCAAGCAACTGTAAGAGCAGGCAATACATTATAGCCGCAGTATGAAAAACCTGTTCGATCTCCGTTTTCGAAAGTTGTTTGTGCAAGACAACAAGAACTGACTCAAACAACTGAATAATGAGTTTATAACTGCAAATCTTATCAAACTCAAATAAAAAGTAAAAAAAGAAGCGGAAGGAGAAGAAAATAAAAGAGAAAAAAAAAAACAAAAACAAATATTGTTTACTTTATGATCCGCTGTTGACGAGAGAGTTCTCATGTCGACATTTGTTATTATCGTCCAACTGTTATATTTTTATCTGTATACCGACCGGCCGGGCTTTTTATAAACACTCTGATATAGGAGGTGATTATACTGGAAAGAAAAGATCTGCATGGTTTCTGTCACGGCTGTTTGTTGAACTTCAAATAAGTTTAATCACTCGATTCGATTGTTAACAAAGACAAAAGAAAAGAGGTGCGTTTTGTAATAATGACGAAAAAAAGAGAATCGCTTGGATTGTCAGAAGCAGCATTATGTGTGTTAATGGGGCTTAACCGTTGTTGGTGACCCAAAGCTCTTGAAATAACTGGAAATCTTTGTTTCAAATCGAGTTAGAAAGGTCAACTCTTTGAACTTTTCCAAAATCAGCCACTTTGAGTTCTGTTTTGTGAAACAGAAACAGAAATAGGGAGTGGAGATGCTATAACCTAGATCTATGTTTATGTTTATATACGAGAGGTACTTAACCTTTTATGGTTGTATTTTTGTTTTTTATTCGTTCACAGACTTTATTTGCTTATTGAATGATTGTCGATGACATTGGCACTTGTTTGCTCATTTTATCATTTACTCGTTTATTTCTGTTTTCTTTTTTTTTATTGAAAATCAATTTAATGAATGTTTATATTTTTTTTATTGGCCGCCTTTGTTTGGCAATTCAAGAACAGAAGTTTGAAGGAGCACGTTTGTTTTTAATCGATCTGATGGTCTGAGGAAATAAATGATTCGACATTTTTCCAAGAGAAAACAGTAAGAAGGAAACGAGACAAACATTTATTTTCGAAGAAGTTGAATGTAAGCTCTAGTAATCCCAATGCCGCGACTGGTGCCATGCGAATAATACGAGTAATGTTGGCTTCCGCTTTGGAATAGTATAGCGGCCTTATTCTTGAAGACATGACGGAGAAATTACTCCTTTAATATGTAGGCGGTCAATTTACCCTAACAAAACGTGAAATCAATTACTCCCCAAAATGATTTCTCAACAAGTATATTTTTTCACGGGCTATTATATGGCTCGTAGCTGCGTCTTGTTGAAGAGCTGACCGATGCCATGGGTCTTACAATCAAAAAGCACTGAGATAGTTCACATGACGCAAAACAGTATAGGTATCTAATTAGTAACATTCTGATTTCTGTCCATAAACCGCGTCGTGTATTTGCAAAGTCCAGCCCAAAAAGACCAATTTCGTTTATTGACGTTTCGATTGAGTCAGAAACGGCCATCATCATTGTAATAAATTGTACAATAAAATAGCGTATTTTCATTGAGTTTTTCCAGGGCCCATGCAATGAATAAACGACTCAATTGAAGTCGCCTTGTTTCAAGGCTTACACAAGGTGAACTTTCACAGCTTGTAGACAGAGATCGTCATATTAAATACGCCAAGTTTTCGAATGCCAGGCAGAGCTGCTGCGAACGACAATGAAACATTTCTCACGGAACGCTGTTTTGTAAACAATTTGGAGAGGGTGTTTTGGGTTGTCTTACCCTAATGAATTGTCACTATACCAGACAAAAATTGCAAAGTGGGGACCAAATACTAAAATAATCATGGTTTGGTGGCAAGCTCTGGTGAAATACTTACAAAGAATGGCAGAAGAACCTCACTCCCTTAGATTTATTTGTTCAAAAATCGGCAGAAAACAGCGCTTTTCAACTTAGTCAAACAAATATCTGGAGAACTGTAGTCAAAACGGCCATACCACGATTTTTACGTTGGCAACAATGTTTGCACAAATTACATGACCCCTTACTTAAAAAAAAATAAATAGAGTGGCGCGACAGCTCTTGAAGAGCCAAGGCCTAAGTGGCTTACTCTCATCAACAATTCTCTAGGTGCGTATGAAGAATTGAGGGGACCTACAATTTAACGCCGATTCCGAACGGCAAAGTTGAGAAGCACTTTTTCATGACCGATTGATTCTCTTGGAAGTTTTGTCAGTTCTTCGTAAGATGCAGTGCCCGTAAAAGATGAACTAAAAACTATGGGCACATATAGGACTCGAACTCACGACGTTCTGCATAGTACCCAACCCTTTACTTAGACTTCAATAAAACCTTTGTGACAAGCTTCCCCAATAGACAAGAATTGGAACACTAATAAATCGAATTTTACCACCTTTACGGATGGTTCGAAAATGATTACTGGAGTAGGGGCAGGTTTCTTCTCAGAAAACCTTAACCTTGCCAATTCATTCAGACTCTCCGACCATAGCAGTGTCAACCGAGATCTTGGCAGCGAAAAACGCTTAAGGATATATCCATGATGGTGATATCACACGCTGATATCACCTTTTTCATTGATAGCCAAGCAGCAATAAAAGCGATTTCAGCCACTCAAATCGGGTCACAGCTTGTTTCTTGCTGTCGCTAAGAGCTAAGGGTTCTTGGTATGTAGCATGATTTAAGACTGCAATGCAGTGTTGTGCCGGGCACAGTCCTTGATCACTCTCATACTATCAGAATCCTTCAATGCGAATTCAAACGAAATATAAGTACATAACAATGTTATTCAAAAAGAAAATGATATATGGAACATCCTATGAAACTCGCGGTAATACCAGGAAACTCTGGCCGAAAAGATCCGATATGTTCTTACTTCCCATAAAAACCTCCCTGAAATCCCTTATAAGCGTGATCACGGGACATAACCTATTTGGCTACCACAAAAAGAAGATGGGGTTTAGCACAGACGACCTATGTAGAGGCTGCGGCAACGAAGAAGAGCACGAAAACACCGCTCACTTCCTATGCCACTGTCCAGCAAACTGCAAGACTAGGAAAACATTTTAAGGCAACTATTTCTTAAACGAACTAGAAGAGCTATCCGATCCGAAGGCAATCGCCCACTAAACTTTGTGAAGTCCTCTTAATTGCTCGACCAACCATAGGTTTCATAGGTTAAAAAACCTTTTCAGGAGTTACTATCGGCCCAATCGAAGTAATCGTCGCGTCGGAGCGGAATTTTCTCCGATTTCCTCCGAATTTTGCATCGAAGTAGTTCTCCTACAAGCAAAATGTCTCCGGTTCGGAGGAAATCGGACAAAATTCCGCTCCGATGCGACGATTACTTCGATTGGGCCGATACTTCGTTGTGTCACAAGGGATCTACATTGATCTAAATGTAACGGAAACAATTCCAACTGTCAGCCCACCCATATAATCTAACCTCACCTAACCAATGTCTTTATAAGCAACGCTCTCAACGGAGATTGTCAGGTTATTTGACTAAAGTATTTCTGGTCAGCTAGCATATCTCAGCGAAATTTCCAATATTAACACAACTCGAAGTAATTTACCGGGAATAACCATTTCCCCATCGAAGGTCAAGTCCAATGAAAAATGTTTATTCTTTAATTATTACATGGTTCTCCACAACCAATTGCGCTGTAAGCCATTAGATACACTTACTATTTCATACAAAATTTATGAATACATTTATTCTTTTATCATATTCTCATGAGAAAAAAAACTACCTAATAGCAACCAGCACGAAAGGGAATAAAAATTCTATTCACTCGCAAATTAATTGCCCTTAACAATAAATTATAGTTCGCCCTTCCGGTCCGGTGTGGATCATACTGTTCTGCTCTAGCAGCAAAATAAAAATTTTAAAATTGTAGACAAAAAAAAAAAAACTGCGACATTCGAACTTATTTGTTCGCATTTTTTGTTATATCACAAAACGTGTTTCAAATACACAATCGCTCAGCATATTCTTGATTAGAAATAATTTTCAACCCACTCTGCTGCCTCTCCCCATTTCAGCAGCAATAATTTTGTAGAATATTATTATGTTCGTTACTTACTGATGTTTCATCATCATTGCTTGTTGCACGTGGTTCCAATTTGATGGACATAGCAAAAAGCAAATATAAGTACAAAGTCGATTGAAACTTCGCAAATGCACTTTTCTAGTATGCCTGATTAAGTTCCTCTACTCATTGTTTGCCCCATCTTACCGCTCGCCGCGCCATCTGTCTATGCCCCAACCCATATAATGCACGCTAAGTAATTAAATAAAAATCATGATGATGTTGAAATGAGTTCATCTTTATTCACACTCACAAATCAGTGGGCGAGATAAATTGCATGAATTCTAAAATAATTAAATTAATTAAACTTTTTACTCGATGTCTTTACAGAAAGCCAGCTTCCCAGTGGCCATAAAATGCATCACCAAAAAAGGTCTAATCAAGACACAAAATCTCCTCGGCAAAGAGATAAAAATCCTTAAGGAATTAACCGAGCTGCATCATGAGAATGTCGTTGCTTTGTTGGACTGCAAGGAGTCGCAGGATTGTGTCAATCTTGTTATGGAGGTAAGCAAATAATAAAATGACAACAACAACAAAAAATATCTATCTCCATCACATAGAACTAGCTTTAGCACTTTAGCAAGGATACAAGGAAGGTCCTTTATTGATTTTTCATTGTTTTCTTTAGGATTCCTTATGCGATGATACAGCCTGCACGGGTGTTATGTGATTTCTTTTTGTTAGGTTCCTCTACACACTTGCAATCACCCTTTATAGAGTTTGTTTTGTTTTAAAATAGCAGGAAATTTATGCAATGCGGCAAATTGTTGTTTATTTTTGCACAGCATTTTCGCTCAGTTGGAATAACTTGAGTTACTGCAGGTCAAACAGAAATTTACATAAAAAATCCATGAAATACGAAAAACGAGGAAGTAGTTTGGCGAAAAAAGTAAAAAAAATCATTCGAGGTAGTCTATAGCCAGCGGTTTAAATTTCGCTCACTTTAGCGAATGAATTAAAGAAATAAAAATCATGCCTATGAAGTCGGGAAAAAAAATTAATTTTTCAGTTCTGTTTGAAATAAAAATGAGATTTTAACAAAACGTTCGTTAACCTCTGGTATTTTGAGGTTTTTCTTTTTTCTTTTTGAAACAAAGGACTTACCTCACTGGATTCAGCAGGAAACTATTTCCCACACAAAGAGGATACCAACGTTAACGTGTATTGAGAAAATCTGTTTTTTAAGGCAATACTAATCCAAAAGCTTAAGAGGGGGTTGCTGTCTGTGTGGGAATGCTATGGATGACGTCTGTTGCATACTTATTTCAATATTTGACGTTCGTTTGCTTTTGTATTTTGTTGTTTTTGTTCCCAGGAATAATTATATTTCAAAGCCTTCAAACGAGAAAGCCATAACTGAAACGAGAGTCGCTTCTAAAGTGAAAAAAATGCTTTTGCATTTTCAAAAACAGGGAAAATCAATAATAAACGTTCGGTTATTTATTTCTGGCTTGTATCTCTTTCCGGATGACTTGTGGGGAGCAATGTCCCTTCAAATGATTCTGAAGCAGGTGATTCTTAAAATAGACCAAGTACTCGGGTAGAAAGATTTATCTATCACTTTCTCGCAATGTGCTCCAGAGGATTTTTACTCTTCTTTTTTTGGCAAGGGCAGCAACGGATTTTTGAAGAGCGAAAATTGAACATTCCTAGAAAATTCGACTTTGGATTTTGTCTTGTTTGCGAATCTAAAGGGACTGTTCTTTCTTTTCTTGGAGTTATGTTTAATCTTTGTAGGTTGATGTTGATAATTATGTTTATGCCTTAGGCTAAACACACACCAAAGCGGACAAAACGTCTTTTTGTCTTTCGACAAAAGTCGTGTCGTATTCTACCCTACACCTAGGCCGACAAAGACAAAATGTCTTGTCTTTGTCCGATTTGGTGTGTGTTTCTCCTATATAACTGTCACGTTTTTTTTGTCGATTTCTGTTTGTTTGTCGTGTTCACTCTGGTATGTGTTACTTCCTAAGACGGTGTATAGTTCTAGGTGCTGACATTTTGTCCCAGACTTTTTGTGTTCTTCGGTGTGTTTTGCTCCTATACAACACCATGTACTTACTGCAACCGACGAGCGTCGTGTCGTGTCTTTTTCGGTGTGTATTGCCTCATAAGAACAATAGACATAAAGAGACGATTTTTTGTCGTAAGACAAAAAGACGTTTTGTGCTCCGCATTGTTTTTAGCCTAAGAGCAATGGACACAAAGACACGATTTTTAAAGACAAAAAGATGTTGTGTCCGAACCGATTTGCTTTAACTTTACGCTCACAAAATGTCTTCGTAACTTGATGTTTCAGTCTATCTGTTTCAAGACACTAATTGGCCTTATGCTGAGCAAATATACATTCGTTAACATCTTCTTATTATCAGCAATTAAGTGAAACATTAGAAACAATCATCTCGTTGTTGTAAAGCAACTAGACATAATCTAACAATCGCTTAGCACACAAATATTAACAATTTTCAAGTTTGTACAAACTCCTCATTTTTGTTTTCTTGTTTACAAATTAAAAAAACAAATAACGTGATTTGGAACTTAAAAATTATTGGTGTGCATATTTAATCGCCAAATTTAAACAATTTATGCTAAAATAATCAAGAAAGTAAAACACACAAAAATAAAAAGAAACGCTCGTAAAATACTTTAATATTGCATCATGTTTTTGCTTTGTTTTGCTTTCGATTTCTTTGAAGACTAGACTAAGGCTAAGTTTACACTTTTATTGAAAAACAACTAGCTGTCCCCAGGCACGCTTCTGCCACATAATTTAATAAGTTTGTCTATGTTGACTTTTTTTTGTTTTCATCTTGCATGTCCTTCCTTAACATCATTAACTTTGTCTTGTCCTTACTAACCACTAGACACACTTTTTTTTTCCTCTGTTTCAACCAACCTGAAGACTCACAATCACTCCACTGACATCATGCTCTGTTCTTCAAAACATTACATTGTCCTTATAGAGTTTAGTAAGTTGGTCTCTATAAGCGCTGTCATACGTGGCCTTGAAGTTGATGAAAAGGTGGTAGGTACCGATTTCAGGTCCCTGTATTCTTTTTTTCCAAGATCTGTCATGAACTGTGTTCCACGTAGCGCCATCCTGTCTTCGGTGTCCATATCACCCAATTCAGGCCATAGGACGTTGGTAATCTTTGACCTGTAGCGATTGCCGCTGAAGGTGACGGCTTCACCAGCATCATTTTCGATGACGCTTCCAGCCAAAATCCACACCAAATACGTAAGGTTATTTGAAGTTAGAAGGAGTGTGCACAGCACTCAATTGCAGCTTACACAGGGACTATTGGTCCATTATGATCTCGTTATTAAAAATGATAACATCGATGCTCCATTGGTTGACATAAACTGGTTCAGTAACGAACCAGTCTGTGCTATCAATGAATTTCCTTATGTTTACCTGCCATTGGGACCTGCGCTGGATCGTCCAGTTCTTCAACAAATCTGTTTCCGAAATAACAGAGTCGATCAGATTAGATATTTGGACATTCACAGAGTAGGAGTTTAATGGTTTCGGTTTCCTCCTCAACTTTATTTGGAAGCATTTGCACCTCGTGAATATCGCGTGGATTGGTGTCATCCCAAATCCGGTAATTTTGCTTATTCACGTACCCATTCATCCAAAAATGATTTTCGGACCAAAATTGGGATCAACTTTCAACTATCCCAAACCCAATTAGGGCCTGGATTAGTTGGATTTTGTATATAGGTGCTCAAACCAGGACACAAAATGCGCCATGTTGTGGTCTAGCACAGGCCTCGGATTCTGCTGCACACTTACAAAAAGCAGCTATGTTTTCGGCAAATCTTGCGTTTCGTTGAAGTACCGGTGTTTGTTGATTGACCACTCAGCCGGTGGACTAGAATTTGGCCACCAAACGTTAAATGCTCGACTTGGAAAGACGACCATGTACCTCATAAAAAGGGCGCAACGCGCGCATCGTTGCTACTAAAGAACACCCATTTTGGTAATAAAGCTTCATTAATTGTACGTGTTGTTTGACTCTTTAACTTGCCATGACTGATTAAACGGCGATATTTTGACAGAGAGTTAAAGAAACATCATGGCTACCGCGAGCTTTCGAAATCAACCCGTCTCTATTGGTAAACCCTTAGAAGCTTATAGAAATTGTCCTGTCCATATTCTCAGTATTGAATTGTGGAATGTAATTCTACCACGAAATAAATCAATGGGTTCCAAGTCAACAATTCAATCTTTTGAGTGCACAAAATATACTTCTCTGGCCCTATAGTTGAGAGCTCCTGTTGTAATGGTCAAAACTTTTTGAAATCGAATGATAGTGCTCTAAGAGTAAAGTAATGACCTATCATTAAATGGAAAAGAAATTCGTCGCATGAAATTCTAAACCTCGCAAAATCACTTTACGTACAACTTTCCGAAATGCTTTTTATAGTAAAAGGCGACCACAATTGGAGTCTGGTAGTTGTTGTTGAGTGTTGGTCACAAATGACCCGCTAATGAAGAAAAGGTTTCAAAGACAATAATGATCATACAAAAATGACAAAATTGTTCGATGTCAAAGACGAATTTCGAATATTTCCACGCATTTTGCTGATCACTAAAAGTAGCAACCTTCGTATTGGACAAGTATTGCAGTAATTTAAAAAACGTTACGTTACGTGTTTGGTCATTCGCTTATTTAATCTTAAACAGCTTGAATATCTCAATGGAACTGTTTCTAATTTTTGGATTTTGATGCAGAATTGAAACCCTTGTCGATTTGAGAAAACGACTTTAATAGCTGGTGGTAGTTGTACTTGTTCAACTGTCAATATTTCTATGATGTTTCACCCTTTTTGTTATGACCAGTAGGGAATAGTTATAAAACGAATCAAGCTTCCTCAAATATATCTGCATTGAACATGAAAGTCATATAAAGTAAATGTGTAGGTACCGTTGTGGACTTGGGCCTCAATCAACAGTCTCCGGCAGCCAGCTCGGTCCCTAGCTAGCTGTCTCCAGTTTTGCACTCCAAGTTGATTGAGGTCCTCTTCCACTTGAGTGCGCCACCTGAGTCGCGGTCTTCCTCTTCTCCTACGTCCCTCGGGAATAGTGTCGAAGGCTTTCCGGGCCGGAGCATTGGTGTCCATCCGCTCTAAATGACCGAGCCATCTGAGTCTCTGGACCTTGACCCTTCTGGCTAGGTCCATGTCGTTGTACAACCCGTAAAGTTCGCTGTTATATCTTCTTCGCCATTCCCCTTCAATGCACACGGGGCCAAAGATGACCCGAAGAACTTTCCTCTCGAAACAGCCTAAGGCACTTTCATCCGATTTTGTCATGGTCCATGCTTCTGCACCATACAGCAGGACTGGGATGATGAGGGTGTTGTACAATTTTACCTTAGTTGCTCGAGAGAGGGCTTTTCACTCAATTGCTTTCTTAGCCCAAAGAAACAGCGATTAGCAAGAGTTATTCTTCGTCTGATCTCGGCGCTGGTGTTATTGCCCGTGTTTATAGCGGAGCCTAGGTAGACAAACTCCTCTACTACCTCGAAGTTGTATGCGTCTATTGTGACGTTCTGTCCGAGCCGTCGGTGTTGGGTGTCCTTCCTCGAAGACAGCATATACTTCGTTTTTCCCTCATTTATCGCTAAACCCATTTTTGCCGCTTCTGTCTCAATTCTCACAAAGGCGCCATTGACATCATGTGTTCTTCCCATTATATCAATACATATCATCGGCGTACGCGAGAACTTTTTTGGAAGATAGTGCCTCTGATGGTGTTGACGGAGGAGTTCTGCACTATCTACTCATGAACGATGTTTAAGAATTCGCATGACAGTGGATCGCCTTGTCTGAATCCTTTTTTGACGTCGAAAGATTCCGTAAGCTCGTTGCCAACCTTGATGGAGCAGCGTGAGTTCTCCATCGTCATTTTGCACAAGCGAACGAGCTTGGCAGGGACGCCAAAACTAGACATAGCTTTATACAGTTCGTCTCTGTAGATGCTGTCATACGCGGCCTTAAAATCGATGAAAATGTGGTGGGTATCGATTTGGATTTCATAGTTCTTTTCCAGGATCTGCCGCAACGTGAAAATTTGGTCGATGGTTGACTTTCCTGGCCTGAAGCCACATTGGTAAGCACCAATCAGATTGTTGACGAAGGATTCAGACGTTCACATATTACGGCAGAGAGGATCTTGTAGGCGATGTTAAGTAAACTGATTCCTCTGTAGTTGGCGCAGTTTAGAGGATCTCCCTTTTTCAGGGTCGGGCAAACAATGTTGAGGTTCCATTCATCGGGCATGCATTCCTCTGACCATATCTTACAGGAGATTTGGTGCGTGCTTCTATCTAGCTCGTCGCCTGCTGCTTTGCAGCTCAGCAGCTAGACCATCTGCTCCAGCGGCTTTGTTGGATTTCAGCCGTGATATTGCGGTTTTCACTTCTTCTAGGTTAGGTTCACGAAATTGTTGGCTATCATCGTGTCCGATGAAAGGCTAATGTGTAAAATTGCAATTTGTTGTGCATTCCACCAAGGAATTCTTTTAAACTGATTTATTTTGAGGAATTCGTATTACAAACTTGTTCTGTGGAAGTATGTATTGCTGCGAGCACATTGTATTGATCGATAACTAATTTAAGACTAGGAATCTTACTTAATTAGAACTTCATGTTTTTACTTAAACACTAAACATTAGTTTATCTGTAAAGAAAACCAAACTGACAAACTTCTCAAATTCACTGTGGAACACAATAGAATTGACATTTTTAAACAATTTTCTTAAACAACTGCAACAGAAAACATTCCTTAGTTTAAACATTTAATCAATTGGCAATATATCAGCTTTTTGGAATTTCATTGGAAGTAGAAAAAAAAATTTGATCCAACTTAAAATTAAATACAAAAAAAAAAATACTTAAACAAAATTTAGTTAAATAAATACATTAACATTAGTTTTCTTGTTGTTGTATAACAATTTTGGTCCTTCTCCAAAAAAACAAAATATTTAAAAATAATTGATTGTTTCAATAATAATATTCCAGTTCATATTTTTGCCGGCCAGACTGTTAGCAATTTATCCAATTTTGTTCAATGGGATTTCTTCAGCTGGCCTCACTTGGTCCCCCGGCGGTGGCTTTCGTGTTCTGCAGCACTTTGTCTTAATACCCCCGACATCTTTGCGACAAATGAATCCAATAATTAGGCCAATAATGGCAATCAAGATTATACCTATAGTCAAATCGTAAACAGTTAAACAAACAAAAAAAATATTGACAAAAAAAAACATTGTCTTACTTATCAGCGCGTAGTTGATAGCTTCCTGAGAAATGGGCACTTGATATGCGGCCTTCTCCGTTGACGACGTTGACATCGTTGTTGCGATAACAATTGGTGGTTCAGTTCCTTCCATGGCAGCAGGGTCTCCGTCACTACTGCTGTCTAGTTCAGAAGAATTAGTCATATTCGACATCACTGCGGCAGATGCGATGACTGCCTTTGGGTTTGGCTTAGAAGTAGTCGTAGAAGCTGTCAAAGTGCCAACGAACGAACGAAAAAAAAAAATAAATAGTTTAATCTACTTTGCACAAAGCAAAATTGGAACAATAGACAGACACAGAGGAAAAGAAAAAAAAAACTACTCACTTGTTTTCAAAGATGGCGGCGCATCTGTGATAGAAATTAAGCTCTGATTAAAGGTGTCTCCATTGACCAGCTGGTAGCAGCTAATATCGAAGCGTTTAAGGCTTATATTATCAATTGCTTTTAATATATTGCAGAGCTCTTGAATATTATCTTCCTGCAATTCGGGTAATCTCAACTTGATGAGTTCTTTTAGAGGTTGAAAAGCCTTTGTATTGATTTTCTGTCAAAAAAGATAGCAAAGATAAGAGTATAAGAGCTTTTATTACGAATTTAACTTTTAAGAGACTCAAAGTTTTGTTAGTGTTGGAGAAGAGAAGTGAAATAGTGTTGCCGTTTTTCACTCACCGTATCAAACAAGTTTCCATCCATTTTGAGTACATGCAAACCACTCAGATTGCAAATGTCTCATCGTAAATTTCCGTCAGACTTGAATTTCTGAGTAAAAGCTCTCGCAATGCCGGCTGATGCAAAATGAACCCTCTTCGGGTAGAACTATTGAGTTATTACTCAGATTCAGTACTCTCAGTTCAGCGGCATCACTGAATGTATCTGGCGGGATATCTGTGAATTTATTATTAGCTAGAGACAGAACGTCGAGATTTGACAGACTGCTAAAGACCTTGAATGAAAAAAATAATAACGTTTGATGGAATACAAACTCATAAAGTCATTTCTAAGTACCTCCTTGTCAATGTGTGTCAACAGATTTGAATCCAAATAAATTTCCTTCAACTTTGAATTACTGCTAAATACTCCCGCTGGGATGTTGCTTATATTATTGTTACTTAAATCTAAGATTATAGCTGATGGGGGAATGTCAGTTGGTATGGCTGTCAAATCCATGCCAGAACAGCTGATGTTTTTGTTGTCATTGCGGCAAATGCAGTCATTTGGACATTTTGGTGTCTCATTACTTCTTCGAAGATCTTTTTCATGAATGAAAAATTGATCAGTTTTGCTTTAAAATTGATGAATAGAAACTTTACCTTCTTCTCTGTCGGCTGACTGATTGGATTCACTTAAACTATCAATTATGTCGGAAAAGAAAAATTTACTGGTTGGTTTTTTTGTTGTACTTGGAGGAGGTGAAGTTGTTTTGTCGCTATAATCATAATAATCGTCATAATCATAATCGTCACTCTTTGGACTTGACGTTGGATACGCTTTGCTGTAGTTTTGACTAAAATTTAAATAATTACATGAATAATTAAAGAATAATTGGAGTTGGATTTCAAAAGTGTCATTGACAAAAGTGTGCAAACAATGTCAAATATACCAAATATACACTAATTGCTGTGCTTACACGGTGAGCACGACACAAAATAGTAAACAAACAAACCTAATCTTTGACGTTTGATGATTGGGTAATTAAAGGCGTACCGTAACGTAAGATTAACACGGTTTTTTCCATCGTTTTAAGTGCTTTGACATGTTGTAGCCAATTTATATGATAGACACTTTTTTATTACTTTAATTGTCGTTGCTGGTTATTCCAAGAAAGTAGCAGCTGTAGTTGAACCACGAAAACAAGACCCCCTACATTTATTGTTGTTATCAAACATTTTTATCGAAGACCAATTTATGAAACGACATGGCAACTACCTTCTGTTGAAAACAGTTATCTTGAACAACAATTAGAAAAAAGTGAAATATCGATATTTTTTTCAGCGATTAATAATTGATAACGATTAATAATTCGTAGCATTTTAACACTCTTAAGCGACCGCCTTTTATCACTGAAATTCAACACATTTTCAAGTGACTAAATCACTAAAACCATCAAATTCAATTTAACATCGAATACATAAACATAACTAGTCAAATAGTAGAGTAGTTGTGTGCGATGTTCTATTATAGGAAGTTCGACCTAAATGTGCATTTACAGTTTTATTGATTTTTCTTTGCAAAGAGGATTTGCCTTCTGCCTCAATAACTTTGAAGAGGTGTTTGTGTTTACTTAAAATATTATGTTCGCAAAAGCTTTGTTTGTTAATATCTTTCATAAAGTGGGATCTTTGAACGTTTAATTGAGTATCGTAAAATCTTTCCACATAAGTTGGAAACTTATTTGCGCGAATGTAATAATAGCCGTTTTTTCACTCCTCAGTAGCCAGCACAGCAATCAATTGCGAATAAAACGCTCAAACTCACTTTGTCTGTCAAATTCAATTTGCATGGCAATTGTTTCATTAAACGTCAAAAATGGAACTGACAATTGCGTCTCGGATTAAAAAAAATTTAGCAAATACCTACTTCAACTTAAGAGAGTTCATAACTCAGATCATGAGATTTGCGTAGCAAAATAATTCTTCTTAACACCATCAGTGCTGTCTTCATTTCAATAATTGAAAGTTCTATTGCAACTCCACAACTGTAATTTTTTTTACTATCCTTTTTATCGACTCCAGTCCAAATTAGTTCTGTTCTTTTACTCCCTAAAACTGTCGAAAACTCCCACATTCTCCTACTTTTCTGTTCTTTTACTCGCGATTGTTGTAAATTCTATCACTTTTGAAGGAGAAAAATATTTCACCTCTTTGCCGATTTTAGCCACAAAAATTTCTTGCGGCATAAGAAGTACATTGAATTTTGTTGAGGTTTGACATAATTTTGTGCATTTGGAGATTTATGTTGTTTTCCATTGGTCTTTTTTTGACGTTTTGACGTTTCTTCTTCTACCACCAATGGAACGGGTTATGATGAAAATGTCATTCTTCGGACGCTTGTTTTCAAAACGGAAGAGTTCTGCTCTTCTCAGAAGCATTCCGTCTGTCAAAGTCAGTCCAATGGAATGGTTTCAGAAGGCTTCTGGACTCTTCCGAATGCTTCTGGACTGCCAATGGAAAACGAAATTAGGCTGTCAAGTGTTCTTTTACTTTTGGGGAGGATCACAAAATTTCATCCCCACTACTCGATTTTTGACAGTTTTTACAAAAACTGCCGAAAAACTAAAAGAACGGACATATTGTTTTCGTTTGGCAAGGGACAGTTTTTGTGCTGGCTACTATACTGTGTAGTGAAAAAAAAACGCGTCTACTGTCAAACGGAGATGTCACTTTGTTCCATTTTAACGTAGTGTCAATCCTTTTAATTAACAATAGATCTGTTTGTTTGCTTAGTTCGACGTCACAACAAAGTCTTTTGCCAAGTTCAGGAAATTACTTTCATTTCAATTTTCAAATATCTCACTGTGACATTTATGTAAATTAACTTTACAGTTTGGTAACATCTTTTTTAATACACAAACTACGATTAGTTATTTAATGAATTTACGCAGATGTTCTTTATCACTTTTATTAGCATTCAGCTATTTCAAGGGCATTGGGTAAACTGGAATTACAAAACAATTATACGAAACGCGAAAATACTACGATGACGGCGTGGCGATAGTCGAAGGACAAGGTTTTGTTCAAGTTCCATCAAACTGGTTCTGATTTTAATTCAGATTCGTTCTCGTACAGGTTTGTTTTCTGTTTTACACAAGTTGTTATCCCGACGCACGTATCCATTAAAATATTAAAGCAGTAAGTCAGTGATAACTGATGAGTCTGAATGAAAAAAAATACAGAGCTAACTTTAATTTACAGCCTTCTCTTATATTCACTGTTCGCACATTCATTTCTTTCATTCAACCCAAGGGTTAGGAGTGAATTGCAAAAAGTTAATGACTCGGAAAAATCGTAAACAGAAATAAAATGAACAAAGTGAAACATGCTCTCTTACAGAATGCACTGATTTTAAGGTAAAGTCTCATTTGACTTTCGTTTGACAACTTAAGCCCTTGAAGTTCAAGCGCTTTAAGTGGAGACAAAAACAAAACTAGATTGATTGCACATAAACCCGGAAATCTGTAGCGAACGAAAGAATTCTCCATATCGCCTCATAAGAGCCACTCAACTGTATGCACATCAGCAGTGTTGTCATGTCATAGGCAAAAGTATTTCCTGCATCGTATAGAAGGTATCTCGTGTCTATTTTAAACCCTAGCAATCACATATCAATGTACTTCGCCCCATCAACCACCCTCGCGTAATTTTTGTATTGTGATTCATTTCTTTATTGAAAACAAAAAAAATATAATCTATATATATAAAAGACTAATTCGTTAAATTTATGTTATCTTTTCAAATTGACAAGCGGTTGACCGATTTTCTAAATTTTTCTTTTAAAGTAAAGAGGAATAAGGGTAGAAGGTTAATAACAAAAAAAATTTATATATTTCAAATCACGAATGATGCAAATGCTAAAAAATAATGCTTTTCTCACTTAAGTAAAATATATCAATATACCAACGAATACTCAATCGTTTGAAAATTTCGTCAAATATTTTTTTATTTTCGTCAACTAAAAATATAAAATGTCAGTGAAGAAAAAAAATATTCGTCAAAAATGTACATAATTTTTTCATTGACAATAAAAACGTACACTTGACATTTTTTGTCGTAGTTTTTTTTTTTTTTTTTCTTTTTTGAGATTTGTTGCTTAGTTCGACTCAATACTTTTGTACCAGTGGAGTGTTTGGCATCGTATTTTGAGGGAACGATTGGGTAGTAGTTTAGTTTTAAGTATTTTTACAAAGTGATGTATGATATGGCCAGAGTAGCGGATAGCGGTGTAGTGGGTATAGAGAGTAGCGGGGTAACGGATGGCAAGGGGCGGCAGCGAGGTAACGGCGTAGTGGTTAGCGTGTAGAAGTAGCGGGTAACGGATAGTGGGTTAGTGAGGTAACAGTGGGGCAGAAAGATTTGTTATTATTTTTATTCGTAGGATTGGTAAAAGGACTTGAATACTTTCGAGGATGTGACGAAACTTTAGTTAAATTAATTAAATTAGACTTTTTTTATTGTTTTTTATGTAGATTTATGAAGGTAGCTGTTAGAACATATTGCAGACATACAATAAGCTTATGAAGCGCATAAGGAAATACTCACTATTTCCTACTGTAAAGGAAACAATCGACGGAATAGGTACATTCATAAATGGAGAGCCTCTAGGAATTGTATATTTTTTTGCTAAGGGCAAGGCAAAAGAAATAAATTTGTCAAATGCTATCCAATCCAATGACCCAATAAAATCCTCTTCGTAGAAAAGCGGTTTCCTGCTATAGGAAATGTAACTCCTGGTATTTCAGTGAAATTTAAAGAAAAATACGGGCTGATAAAGCGCATTTCAGATTTATCTATCACACTCTTTGCCATAGTTGGTTACCGGGTTATGATCCCGAAATTGTTTTTCTTCGATTTTGCCCTTCGATTTCTGCCTTATAAGAAGGGCTGAACCGATTTGACTCAAAATTTGGGGCGCTATTTAGAATCTGGAGTCGGATATAGGAATAGACGCATTTTATCTTTCTAAATGTCCAGTAAAAGTTGATGGTTTATTTGGGGATAGAAAAAAAGAAACGCTTACGATAAATTCATGGACAGTGTCATTAATTACAAAGGTATGATGCTTTTTTGGATGCTCCAAGATGGGAAAACATTCATTTGGGAAAATTGTACTTCCCGTCGTTTCTTTTAGAATTGGCAATTCTGGTTAAATGACGGGAATGCTACCACTTACAATTTATTCAGAGCGGGTACAACGTCCCGCGGGTTGGCTAGTTTGTTATAAAACAATAAAGTTAAGTATTCCCACAGCTAAGGAACCAAAGTCCAACCTAGCCGCCCTACAAAGCAAGTAATGGACTCCGACTTGATTAAAAATGTAAAATTAAAACAAAATTTAAACAAAAAAAAAAGGAAAACACCATGTCATGAAGGGAGTTGATTAAAAACAAAAATCTCTTACAAATGCGATTAAGCTTCACTTCGTAGCGTTCACGAACGATTAACTCAGCACAGTTCAAAGTCCTTCTTATGTCACACATTTTTAACTTTTGTTAAATTTAACAAGTAAAACCCTAATCAATATTCTACTTTCTCGATTTGATAGCGTTTTACCTTGAATCTTGAACTCAGTCATTAAATCAGATTCGATTTGCACTTTTAAGTCGATAAAATCGGTGTTTAAGTATGGAAGAATGACAGACGTCAAAAATTGGCTTGCGTGTGGTATTATTGGTTGTTTTAAGGTTTTTAATCAACAAGCACGCAACGTGTAAACACTTCCTTAAATTTGTGAGAAATATCTTATCTGTCATGCTTGGAAAAAAAAAAAAGAAATCAACTGATTAAAGTAATTTTACTGTGACGTGTGAAAGAACCATTACTCATCGCCTCATCTTCTTCATCGGTTGGCTATGATATTATAATACGGCGAACCCATGTGAGACAAAAGTAAAGCGAATTCAAATGAATTCGTTTTTGATGCTCTTGACCTATTTTTCATAATAATAACATGTCCATCGTCCGCTGTCGGGTGATTTGTTGTTGATTAAAGTTGATTTAATTGTATTTTATGCTAGTTTTATTGATTTATTTTTTTATTGCCTTCTTTCTTTTTCACGTTTTCGTCATGAAGAAGTTTCCACACATGCAAAAGGTTACAAAAAGAGTGAAAGGGGCAAATTGTATGCATTCGATAATAATATTCGATCACGCTATAGTGTTTTTTTGTTGGCACTAGAAGTGAAAAACAAGGAGCTTCTTGGCCCTGAGTCAAAGAAAACAAGGAGGAAGTAGGGAATACGTGTATAATTTATTTTGTTTGATTTGCTAGTTCTGAAAAAGGTAAAGTGACATTTCAAAATTGACCCTAACCTTATGACGTAAACCAATGAGAGTCCTGGGGAAAAACATATAAAGGTTACCAAACAGAACCAAATAAAACTTCTCTATGACACATTCAAATGGCTGCGTTCAAGTAGAACTTTATAGTTGAATGAATCTGCCAACGTCATTCTGAAGATGACTCAACGCTAAGATAATGCATGGCGTATTTAATCATCCATTTATTAAATTCAATCCAAAGTGGGAATTGAAAAATCACATTGACAGATGCAGGTGAAGTGAGATAAACGATATGACATATGACACATGATTACGTTAACATTGTACAATTGTCAAGGAATGAGCTGTCATTTAAAAAGCAATTAAAAATCACAACATGTAGTAACGTACTATAAACCATTTAAAACCTAATTTACAAAACTGATTACACCATTATTAGAGGTTCTCATTAGATCCGGATTAAATTAATATGAGAAACAACTAAGTGTGTTTGTTTAATCTTGTTCGGTGTTGTGTCAAGTTTCTTGCTAAAATTTTCCTCTGAAATCTATACCTGTTTTGCCATTTTGAATAAATTCATGAACCATAACTAACAAACAAACATTTCCTTCCCTTCCTGTCAAAAAAAAAAAAGAATATTCGCCGAATTGACAAAATCGCCTCTTGCCTACCTGTCAATTTCATGGGAATATTCAATGGATTTCATTTCTGTTCTTATCTACCGGTTTTTTGTTTTTGTTTTCATTTAATTATATTCATTTACGAATAAATATATGCTCGTGCAAACATTTCCACTTGTTTACGATATCCATATTCAAAGTTCAATGTCCACATTGTTGGCCTTACAGGTCATGTTCTAAGTGTTATATTCGGTGATTATACGATGACGTTGACATTTTGAAGGTTGTCATAATTGTTATTCCAACAGATGTTTGACAGAACAAAACAAAAAATAAAATATATTTTTGTCTTCTCGGTGTTCGTATAAAAACAAAACACTATTATCAATTCACCCTCAGAGCACATAATTTTCTTTCCCTCTCTTTTGGAAACCAATGACACTTTTGATAAGGACCGTTAATTTACGGTTTTCTTTTGTTTCAGTTATTACCTCACAGAAAGTATAAATATTAAATATAATCCAAATTTGTAGTAGACATGCATGTTTATATGATGTTTGTTGTGTTTGTTGTTGCTGCTGATGCTGGGGTTGTTGTTGTTTAATGCCTTTGCTGCACTTTTTCACAATTGAAAATACTGTTGGAATTGAATTTACGTAATAAATATTCACAAGTTGTCACTTTATTATAACGTTTTACATATAACAACGAATTCAATTAAATTGAACTCTGATCTGTCACTTGTTGCAGAAGCATTTTATCTATTTTTTTCTATTTTTAATCAAACACACCTTTACAACGCGAACTGTCAAATTGCTATAAATTTATGAAAATATTTTAGTTTCTTTTACGAAATCAATGAAACTAACAACAAAACCGAAATAAAACCTAAATCACAATCGAAGAACCGCTTCGGTTGCCTCCACCGGCCTCAATAACCGCTGTCGAATCCTCATAAAACAGCCGACATCGTTTTGTTCTATGGCCTGAGAGGAAACAGTGCTTCTACACACCATGTTCATGTCTTGCTTTACAATTCTCACTCATAAAAATGTTTTCAGAGGAACTTTAAAATAAAAACAAAAACAAAAACAAGAGAGAACTTTTAAGCATGTGTGTGGCTGTGGCTGTGGAATTGTTGTTCATCATTAAAATATTATTGCCTATCGTTCGTTCTCATTAGCTTTATCTTATCAACTTTTTTTGTGTATTTCGTTTGGTTTTTCATTTTGTGCTGTTTTGTGTTTAATAAAACTTTATCGAATTGTTTTATTATTGTCATCTGTCATAAAGGAAAATATATTGACATTTAAGTATCACAAAACAATCTGTCAGTTTTGAAAGTAAACCAACAAACTGCATTAGATAAGTTCTTTTTTTTTGGAGATTCAAGGAGACTCAGAGTCAAAATGTTTGAAGGAACTTGCATTCAAAGTTCAAAGCATTTGACAGTTGACATAAAGCGATGTTGGTACTCAGCTCTTTTTCTATTGTATAATTCGTTATGCTCTATTAAACGCACTGAAATATTACCACCGCTCTGACTCTTGGCGTGACATTTGTCATATTTTAAACAACATGAATCTCATCAACAAAACGATATCATCACAACATAAGACAATTCAACTTTGACAGTGTTTCAATATAATTGAAATAATTTATTTCTACATGGTTTCATTTTATAATAAAATTGGCCATTTTTTGTATTTGCATTTTATTTATTCGAAATGACATTTCCGTTTCGTTACTTCAAAATTGAGGAATATGACGTTTAAAATGTGATGTTATTTCGGTGTCAAAATTAGCAAATGTGTCAATGACATGGACATTTACATTTGTTTGCATGATTAATACTTTTCTACGAAACTCGTTAGGTTTTTTCTTTGCTGTCGTTTTTATTTTTTGTCGTTAAAGTGCGGTTGGTCAACTTTTATTATTTTTTTTAACGACAATCGACTAAGCGGCAAGATAAGAGAAAGTTTTTTTTTTTTTTTTAAACAAAATGAAACAAGTAATTCCCACGAACCGAACCGTCACAATTGAGAGAAAACGAAAAACTGATTTTCTGTTTTGTGGTTTTGCTCTATGATGCCGAGACGCTCGCTAGCGAGTGGCAGGCAACCAGTGACTAGTCAGGCCAGCGCAGAATAAGCAAAAGCGTATGTGAACACCATGAAGTAAACTTCTATCTGATGTCTGTTGTAGCTGGTAGGATGGGGATTTTTGAGTAAGTTTGAATTCAGAAAATCTCATTGTTTACACGTCTATGTCCGAATGACGAAATGGTGACTCTGATTCGTTGGTTTGTACTGTATTTTGGTCAAACAAACTAGTTTTTAAGTTCTCATTTTTTGTACGTCAATGCTGTTACAAACAAATTTCTCTCTTAATGGCTTTTAGTTTGTAAAGGAAGCAGGAAACTCACCGGCTTTTTTGACAAGAAACAATACATTGTATTTGTTTGTATTCTGCATCTGCTGTTGAAGTTTAAGACATAGAATACAGAGAAGAAGGGTGAGGCTGTATTCTTTAGGCATGTGCAAAAATATAGCAGTAGGTACTCTTTGAAAAGCTTTTCGCTATAAAAAAAAAACACAAAAAGCTCTCTTTTTAAATTCTCTTAAGTGAAACTTGAGTTAAAAGCAATCCATACCATAACTAAACAATGACTCCAATAACTCGGCTTGATAATTGCACTTTTAACTGAAACGTCATATTCTGGCTTGAGTTTGCATTTGCAAAAGAGAGATAGAAGCTAATGCAAGTAGCTAATGCAAGTTCGCCTGGATGCAGTTAAAATTTGTTTGGAACTTAGATAATCTCTTATTTCTAGGGAATTGGCTTGGAACCAAACCCATTTCAACTCGTGTTGAAATTCTGACAGCTGAATGCAGTCATTTTCCGATTTCAAAGCGCGTTCTAGAACATTTTCAATGAATATTTTTTTCAGTGTAAATTATTCAATTACTGCAAGTTTATAAGCCAGCGGATGCTCCAAAATGATAAACACCTGAGTTCGTTACACTTTTGTTTCAGTTACGGTCCAAATAAGACATAGAGTTAACGCAAAATTTTGCCTAAATTATTCGTGAATTTATATCTACTGCATTTACGTAAACGTCAAGTCCCCTATGATTTATTCATTGAAACAGTTAGCCCCGCATTGAATTTATTTGCAAAAAAAGAAGTCTTTTTAACTTTCTTTTCTCTGCTTGTTTGCTTTTTTGCAACCCTTTTATACCTACAGTTCCAACCACTGTCAAATAAACCTCTGAATAGAAAATGTCAGTAAAACAAAAAAAAACTGTTCACATAAATAAATAACGGTCTTGTTCCTAATTTAAATATGTAAGTGTCTGTCAACGGCGGCGTTGGTATCGCGGCAGTAGCGGCTATAGGGCTTGTCGACACGAGTTTAATAGACAAAGCGACTGATGAGCAGTCAGTCAGGATTTAACTGCCGACACTGAGTTAAATTGTCTCAAACAAACAATCGTTTTATCGCCTCTAATCTGCACATGCAAATCTAATGGAAGTCGGAGGCAAAAGTCTAATGTCTAATTCGATATGCTTCTTCTCATTTTTAGTCTATGAACTAACTACCTCCATTTTATTTCATACATGCATTTATAAGAGAGACAATGACATGACAGCCGGCGACTATTTTATTATTATTACTTTTTTTGACATTTCGTTTGAAGGCCACCGGATGAATTGTTTACACTTATGGCGAGCACAAATGGTCGCATTGTGTAAATAGTTTTAATTTAAAACAATTTCGCTGATAGCTGTTGGCAAAATAGAAGATTAGAGTGATAAGTGCGTGAGACGAGCAGTCGCGCCCCCTACAATGCACTTCAATATTGAGGTGACCATACTTCGAATAATAATAAGGAAGGAATAGAATACTGAATTTAATCAAACTTTTGAAAAGCCAACGAAGGCATAACATTCCAAAGTGTCACACTAATGTCGTTTATCATTCGACATCCAGAAGTCTTCTGAAACCATTCCATTGGACTGACTTTGACAGACGGAACGCTTCTGAGAAGAGCAGAACTCTGCCGTTTTGAAAACAGAATCGTCCGAAGAATTACACATTCATCATACATAACCCGTTACATTGGAGGTAGAAGAAGAAACGTCAAAAAAAGACCAATGGAAAACGACACATTAGGCCAGTTCCACCTAACAACATCTCACTGAGATCTCAGAGATCTCAGAGATTTTTTAGGTGGAACAAAAAATCTCAGCTGAGAACGGAGATTTTTTTCTGAGATCTCTGAGATGAAATTATTTTGGATTCGATTTCTCACTCTACTATTTAGACGTGACTGACATATGTACAACAACAATTTGTAAGGTTACCATTTTGTCTCAACGAGAACTGAGAATTATGTTCTACCAAATGATTTTGCCTCAGTCAAAGTGACATTGAGATCTCAGTGAGATGTTGTTAGGTGGCACTGGCCTAATGGATCACTAAATGGTAACCTGGTCACCACAATAACTACAAAAAGGTTAAACATAGATCTAACTTTGAACGAGGTTTAAGCAAGAGAAAAGAAGAAATAAATCCAGAGAATTGTCTCTAATGAGGACGATGCATGTGAGATTTTATAAGATCTTAAGTGGGTAGTTTTGTGGGCTAAACAAATGTCTTAGAATGCAAATTGAGGTTATGTTTTTTTTTCTTGCTCATTTATTAGGTCAGGAGCTTGTTCTTAATCAAACGAATCATTGAAATATTCCATTAACATTTTTCCTTGTTTCAGTATTGCAATGGAGGTGACTTAGCCGATTATCTAAGTGTACAAGGCACTCTAAGTGAGGACACTGTACGATTGTTTTTAATACAACTGGGTAAGTTCTTGATTTAATTGATTTGCTTTGTAAAAATGTTATCCAAGTTTTCAAGAAAATATATTACAAATGTCATTTTGTATTGTCCCATTTGACAGCTGGTGCTATGAAAGCCCTCTATACCAAGGGAATCGTTCATCGTGATCTCAAACCACAAAATATTTTACTCTCGCATAGTTATGGAAAATCATTGCCACAACCCTCGAAAATTACTTTAAAAATTGGTAAGAAAAAAGTGCCTCCATAGTTTATTGAACTCTCAACCCCTTTATTTGTTTGCTTTAGCCGACTTCGGATTTGCACGATTCCTCCATGATGGTGTTATGGCTGCTACACTCTGTGGATCTCCAATGTACATGGTAATTGTTGTTTCTTATAACCTTTCATTTTAGAAACACCTTTAAGACTATAATTGTTTTGATAGGCTCCTGAGGTAATTATGTCTCTGCAATATGATGCCAAAGCGGATCTCTGGTCGCTGGGAACGATTGTCTATCAATGTCTAACGGGAAAGGCGCCATTCTATGCTCAAACTCCCAATGAATTGAAATTCTATTATGAACAAAATTCAAACTTGGCACCAAAGTGAGTTCATTTAAAAAACAAATATTTTTATTGGCAATCAAAATATTTGTATCTTTTTCGCTCTTAAAAAATGCTTTCCCATTCATTATTGTGTCGTCATCTTTGTCGCCGTCATGTTAAAGAATGCCAAATGGTATTTCACCGGAATTGAGTGATTTACTATTGGGATTGTTGCGTCGCAATGCCAAGGACCGTATTTCGTTTGAAAGCTTTTTCAACCATCGATTCTTGCAGGGACTTAGGCAAGCACAGCAGGCAGCAGGTAAATTGCATCTTTATCTTTAAATCGCTTAAAACAAAATTTACATAAAATCTTTCTTTAGTTGACATGCCTCCATTGGGAACCAATCTAACACCGCCCAAGACTCCAAGTCCTCTACAAAATAAATTGGAAAAATCTCCAGGTTCAGGTTTGTTTTGAGATTTTCATTAAAATTGACTCTGAACATGAAAATGAAACGCAAATTCAATAAGCAAAAATAGTTTTTCGGTTTCGGGCTATTTTAAGAAAACCTACATCATCGTTTTGTAGACTTGTTGGTCTTTCGATAGATCTTTGGCATCCATTTGTCTGAGATACTTTGAGAAAGTGATGTTTTGATTGTTGTTTACATTTCGTGTTCTTCTTTTATTGAACACAGTTTTCCCTAGCGGATGATAAAATTAATTCGGAATTCTTTTCTTCGTTTCATAATTATTTGTATGTCTAGTTTTTACGTAAGAAAATTAACGGTCGAATTCATCTTTCATTAAACAGAGTCACAGGTGGAGAATCCAGCCATCGTTAACACAATAACAAATGTCGGTGTTTTGTGCGACAGTGAGGCAAATAGTGGCTCGTCGAGCAGTCCTGAAGATTCGGACGATTTCGTTCTAGTGCCGAAAAATCTCCCAGAAGACCAGAATGTCGTAGAATATGAAAAGAAGTAAGTTAAAACCAGCTTTGACCTCAGCTCTTTTGTTTGCAATAGTTCCAATTTTTCTTTCTAGACACAATACTCGAATGCAGCCCCAAAATCCACAATCCAGTCCTCCACGACCAAGCAGTCTGCCCATTTCAGAGCCCAAACCGGTTCCGGCACCAGTACGCCGCCAGTCAACGGCCAATGCAAACGCCACCAATAACCCGGTTGACAAACTACGTCGTCAAGATTCAGCACCAGCGTCGAAAAATGTACAGACAGTTGTTACTGCTGCTGCAACTGCAGCCGCCGCCGCTGCTGCTGCAGCCACTGCAACAACAAATCCGATTCCACGCTCACAGCCGATCAGCGTCAAACGACCCGAACATCGCAGTTCGGTGAGCAGCGACATCAATTCGATCTCACCGCCAGCAGTGCAATTTGCCATCGGAACTCCGCCAAGCCGTTTGCGATCGGCATCGGGAGGCTCCCTCTCTGAGACACCACCACCAACGGCACCATGCACATGGCAAGTTAGTCCCGGTGCACTGACACAATCGCCATTGCGTCGTTCCGGCAACAGTTCACCCGTCCTTCCATCGACTCTGACCAAACTTCCAACTCTGGGCAGTCCAACTTTGGTTTTGAATAGTGGCAGTGGTGGCAGCGCCGGCAGTGGCAGCAGCGAGAACAACAATCATCCTCACATGTTGGGACAGCGAGCTTTCACTCTGCCAGAACTTGGACCCACTGGCGGTTTGCCGAGTCTATTGGACACAAATAATTGCGATGGACAAACAATTCCATTCCATGCACCCGAACTGTCCGAGGAGACGCTCATGGATCGCGAGCACAACGAAACGCTGTCCAAGTTGAACTTCGTCCTGGCCCTCACCGATTGCATACAGGAAGTAGCTGATTCGAGATGTGCTCCTCTGTCGGCACTGATGTCGGCCAATGAACAACAGATCCCACCGCATGCTCCGGAGCATTGTAAACGCGTTGAGCGATTGGTGCTGTTGGTGAGGGCGTTACAGTTGTTGTCTTCCGGGTTGAATTTGGCGTCGCAGCAGTTGCATAGTGGTAATTTGAAGCCATCTTCAAATGTTAAAAATGGTAAGACCAATGCATTCTGCCTTGAAATTCTTTTCACACGAGCTTTTTATATGTGTTTAGCACTTCTACAAATGAACTCGAAATATCGCAGTATTCTCTATGAGTCAAAGAGGCTGAACGGAACTGGCTTGTTGCAGAAAGCAAGTGCATTTAATATAACAGCTGACAAAATTCTATACGATTATGCAATAGATATGGTAAATTGTTTGATTTTCTTATATTGTTGGGAGAAACATTAACCAGTCGCTTTCTTTTTCAGTGTCAAGCTGCTGCGTTGGACGAACTCTTGAGCAATACCAAGAATTGCTTCGAGCGATACAATACCGCACATATTTTATTGCATTCGCTCGTACAGAAGTGCAATCATCCACAGGATAAAATGCTTTTGAATAAATGTAAGTTTTCATTAAGGAGTTTCTCGGTTCTTCTGATCCTTGGAATATGGCTTTCTTACGGACATTAAACGAGTCCCTCTAAGTGTTCATTGACCTCATCGCTTTCGCTTCCAGTTTTAATGAAGTGCCGAAATAACTGAACGCTTACTCACTTATTTATGGTGGCGGTACAGTCCAGGTCGGAACAGGGCCTCATCCATCAAACGTCTCCAGCCAGCTCGGTCCCTAGCTAGCTGTCTTCAGTTTTGCAATTCATGCTGGTTCAGGTCCTCTACCACCTGTGTGCTCCACCTGAGTTGCGGTCCTCCTCTTCTGCGACGTCCTTCCGGTTTGGATTCGAAGACTCTACGGGCCGGAGCATTATTTTCCATTCGCTCTACGTGACCCAGTCATCTAAGTCGTTGGACCTTACCTTTTCTGGCTAGGTCAGTGTCGCTGAACAGCTCGTACAGTTCTTAATTGAATCTTCGTCTCCATTCTTCATTTCTGGACCAAAAACACTCGAAGATTTTTTTTTTTCTAAGCAGACCAAAGCGTTTTCATCGGATGTTGTCATGATCCATGTCTGACCGGGATGATGAGGGTTTTGTACAGTCACACTTTAGTTGCTCGAGAGAGGACTTTACTACTCAATTGCCTTCCAAGTCCAAAGAAGCAGTGATCGGCAAGTGATTCTTCGTTTAATTTCAGAGCTGGTGTTTTTGTCTGAGTTTAAAGCGGATCCTACGTAGACGAAGTCCTTAACTACCTTGATGTTAAATGTGTCTATGTTGACGCTGGCTCCCAAAACGTTGATTTTGGATGTCCTTTCTTGTTGACAGCATTAACTTAATCTTGACCTCGTTAACCGCTGTATCCATCTTCCTGGCCTCCGTCTCAAGACTCACGAACGTTCCACTGACATCACGCTGTGTTCTTCCAATTATGTCAATGTCGTCTGCGTATCCTACTAACTGGACAGACTTTTGAAAGATTGTGCCTCTGGTGCTGACGTTGGAGTTTTGCACAATCTTTTCAAAATTGTTCTAATCGCCACAAACCATTGTCGAACTGCACACCGAAATCGCTTCATATTGTGGCGATTCAAAAGTCAATTCTATGCTCATTTCATATGTTCGAAATTCCGGCTTCTTCAGATTGTTCTCCATTTTATGCTTGCACCGAATTTGTATCTAATTCCTCGGCTGTTCGTGGCTGTTGTGTCGATAAAGTTCATAGCTGGAGGACGCCATTATACTCACCCATGTCGGCCTTGAAGATTATCTTAAAGAATTCAAAGTCGACTTGAGAACGCACAAAGCTTTTGTGCGATGTAACTTGCAAATGACTTGCTTGCCTTTATGACAAGTGTCGTTTGTGATTCATGTCCCCGTTCCCCGTCTTTCTGTAAATTTATCTTGAAAGTAGACGCCCGCAACATGCGTTGAGATTTGTTATACGGAATTGCCTCACTGATCATCGGTAATTTTGATGGCCTTTCTGTGATTCTTAAAGTAAAAAAGAAACCTGGTTGTTTTGATTTTGTTGTTGCTACTATTTTACAATCGAAAACTAGTAATGGGGTTGGTGGAGGTGTGTACTCCGAACGACTAAAACTAAGTCCCTCGTTCAGCCTTCCAAATCATTGTAGCATGTTTCAGGCAGAGGTCCAGGAGGTCTTGTCCTGGCTCAGAGAAAACGTGATATCCACATCTGATATCCGGATTTTCTCAGATAGTCAGGCAGCTATAAAATCCCTGGACTCTGTCTCTACAAACTCAATTACGGTCCAAAACTGTCGATCTCTCTAATGGAGATTGCACAACAGTTGAACATTCACTTTCATTGGGTGCCGGGCCATAGAGACATTTCAGGAAACTGTAAAGCCGATGAACTCGCCATATATGGTACAACATTACCCGTTAAACCACAAATGGCTAATGTTGGTATACCAATCGCTACATACAAACTTTTGCTACAACAAGATGCTATTAAAGGAGAACTAACATCAGGTGGAATAACATAACCACCTGTCGACGAAAAACATTTGGCCTAATCTGGACTCAAAGAGATCTAAGTGCCTGATATCTCTAAGCAGATTGCATATAAGCAATAGCAGAAGCTGCAGGGATTAAGAGAAGGAGGAAATATTCCTTCACCTCCTCTGCACTTGTCCTGCTCTGGCTCATAAACGTATGATTCACTTAGGCTGATTTTGTTCACTATTGCTCAACTTGAAGCAAACTCTCAAGTTAACAAACTTGAGAGTTGACTCAAACTCGAGAGTTGAAACAAAAGTTAATGGCACTTTCCAAACCTGCTTCTACTCAATAATGACGTTTTGTTTGTGTGAGTGCGAATTGACATTCGCCAACTGTATGAATTTTATTTTTCACTATTTTAAGTTCTTTTTCACTTTCGTTTTAATTAAATAATTCCTTTGAAACACAAAATCCTCTTAACAATTCTAAAAACAAAAAACAAATTAAAATGGGTCAAATTGACATTTTGTTTTGACATTTGATTTATGCATGTGCTTCTTGAGTGGATTCTAACTTCAAATCCAGAAGCAAAATTCTCTTCTCAGAATCGTCAGAAGTATCATTTTCTTACCAATGGAACGGTTTCAGAAGACTTCCGGATGCTTCTGGACGCTTCTTTTTGTCCAATGGAAAGTGCTATAAGAATCTATTTTGTTCACTATTTTTTCATAATTCTCGAGTTTAAAAAATCAAAAGTTGGTTAACTTTCAGTTTTGAAAATATCCTTCTAATATTTGTGACAGTCAATACAAATTATGTCAGTTTTTAATTTGAAAAGCAAACGAGTTGTTGAGGTTTTAATTTAAAAATTAATAAAAAAAAACTAATAAACATGAATTGCAAGGAAACAGAAAAAAGAATGTTGATTTGAGAACAATTAAAGTTGTGATTTTCATCGGCTTTGTTGGTCTTTTTGATGGTTAAATGAAAACAGTTTTCATCTAATTTTTCCCATTTAACCTTCAAAAAGACCAACGAAGCCGATGAGAATCACCACTTTAATTGTTCTCAAATCAACATAAACACCAACTTGGTCAAAATTATAAATCATTGAACAAAAAGAATGTCAAAAGTGCTTTATACTCCCGAAGAGGAGGATTGGTTGGTAAAAAATGCTCTTTTGTAGAAATGTGGTATTTGTATAGCCCGAATTTCCAACAAGGATAAAATGCTCGAACTCTCCGTTTTCAAACCGTTTCTTTAGACTCGACATGTTGAAAATTCGCTGATCATGAGCAGACTTCTTTCAAAAGAAGATAATAATGAATATCTTTACGAAATTTTTCATTTTTTAAGATGTACCTGTGACCGAGCCACGATATCGTTAATTTTTAAATAAGCTGCGGACACCGTCTGGACGTTCAACGAGAATCACCGTTTTCGGTTTCTAAAATTTTCTGCATCAGTTCCACCTGGCGATTGAATGCGAATATGGGTGCAATCTATTGCACCAATTGTCCGAGGGAACTTTGCCACTGCAAACAATTCTTTAACTGCTTTCACGCGCTCGTTTTGCGTTTGGGGCATATGAATATACCGTGGGGAAAGTTCGGCAAGAACTCTGAACACACGTTTCAACACAACGTGTACACTTGTAATACAAAACGCGGATTTTTCAGCGTTTGCTAGTTGAAAAGATCCGAGAGCATAATTCCTTAATGTGATTAGCTATTGCGTTATAGGTCGTAATTCGCGCGATTTTTTTTAGAAAAATGCAAAAAATATTTCACTTCCACACCTCAACCAAGACGAGAAAATTTTACCTCCTCTCATCACACTGCAAGGAATCATTTATTTCTTCTAGCACCATCATTGTCGTCCGTTTTGAGAGACGGAAACGATGCAAAATGTCACGGTCATCCAACTTTTTGAATTGGATACATTGGAACATTTTATATTTCCGTCTCTCAATTTGCAGACTTTCTTCATCTTCGCTGCTTGAAGATGAATATGCCGAATTTCCCCAAATTAATTTCTTCGATAAATTTTTGTTAATTTTTCTTTTTTTAATATATAAAATCAAAAGTTTTATTCTTAACTTCTACTTTTTCGGGAAGTTAGGAACATCAAAAGTTTGTAAACTCTCGAGTTTGAAACCGAAAGTTGAAAACGTCAACTTTGAGTGAACAAAATCGCCCTCAAGTTGACAATAAAAATCCCCAAGTTATGTTCAACTTCTAGTGAACATAATCGCCCTTAGAAGAATACTTTTATAATAATTTATACGATCTCGAACATATTAATATAATAAATCTACTACGTTTTGGCCTAAGTGTGTCTTTTTATATCCATGACAGCCACTTAAACCTAACCTAAAATAACCTACTATTTTACAACTCATTCCCACACTACCAAGAGATGGTAACCTCTGTAGGCCTACTCCACATAAAGAAAGGTTAAAAATTCAAACACGAGGACACTGAAACCCCCGCCTCATTGTTAGCTCTGGACTAGGACTTTTTTCAGCCACAAACTATAAAACCCAATATTTTGTTCAGTGTATTAATGTACATAACTTTCTTCTTTCTCTTACAGATCGTGACGCTGTAGAAAAACGGCTCAATATACTACAACAGCAAGGATTCATCTACGTCACAGATGAAAACTCATAAAACAGTGCAAATGCAAAACCAATACAATTTTTTATTTCAACTTGCATCGCCCTCTATGCAACACCGAAAGAAATTGAGAGTAAAAAATAAAAAAATAATGTGATTACGGTTATTTTATTAAATTTATATTTAATAACTATTAGAAAAAAAGAATTGCAAAAACATGAAACAAAAAACGTAAAAAAAATCCCCACTTATATTTATAACCCCTAAAATGTAAATAAAAGATATACAAATATATGAATACAAACATAATAATATATTATACGAAAAAAAAAACAAGAAAACACAAACACACAAAATATAAAACACAAACTATTTGCGAGGAAAACAATATAAAATGATTATTAACCTATTTCCTTAAAGATAAACAATACCTGTCTTTGATTTAGTCCTTAGTTATAAATATTTTTAAGTTTATCAATAAAAAATATAAATTCAAATAATTCTTTAAAATATCAAAAACGAAGGATTAACGGAGAGTGTTTTTAAAATTCATATTCATACTACAAAAATACAAAATTACATAAATATTATATTCAGAAACGCTAAAAAAAACAACATTAACACATCATGGCAATGGAAAAGCTTGATTTAGAATTTTCGTCTTTGAAATTAAATGATTTGAATTTCCAGCGCAATATTATTTCATTGGATTTTTATGATTACGATATTTTTATAACTGAATGAATGTTAAAGTATAAGTTTGGACAAGTTATTTGAAAACAAAAAAATTATAACGAATGTTATAAACTAGTTAAGGTTCATAAATGTATGTGAAATAAAGTGAATGAAAAAACATTAAGTTTAATTTTAAATAAAATACGAAATTAAAAATAATAACTAATCATTAAAATAAAGATTCTTTGAAACATATTTGGTTCTTATGTCTAAGAGCGAATGATGAAGAAAATGTTATTGAAAATTTAACCTCCCCTATTTTGCATTTTGTTGGCAAACATTTTCATGCTGATTACAATAACAAAAACAAAATCATTGCAAATAAAATACATTTGTCCTATGAAAATATAAAACAAAAAAATGATGCAAAACGTATGTATATCATGTAAGATACATAAAATACAAACAAATAAATATGAATTATAAATGAAATGTAATTTTTTTTTGTTTTCATTTGTGCTGTGATTAAATGGCGAGTGTAAACAACTATAAATTTCTTAAGGTAATACTGGTTTTAAGACGTCGTTTTAGCACATCTTCGGATATCATTTCAGTTTTCACGTACGTTCTGTCACTATTTCGGCAACCAAGCTTAAAAATTACATGTGTTTTGGGAAGAGAATCCATCAGCATGCGAAATCTGAAGGTATACAATTTGCCTCTGTAAAATATTGCTCATGATAAAAACACAAGAATATGTCTTGAATATCTTATTCTGTCTAGGATAAACAAATGTTTAAAATATGAAACATAATATTTTAAAGGAAGGAAGACGAGTATCACATACGGGCCAACCGAGGTAACCGTCGGAGCGGAATGTTCTCCGATTTCCTCCGTATCGGAGACATTTTGCTTGTCGGAGAACTAGCTTGAAGCAAAATTCGGAAATCGGAGAAAATTCCGCTCCGACGGTTACCTCGATTGAGTCGACAATCTTACCAAGTAAGTGAGAACGAATAACTATGAAACTGTTGAAGCACGTTGGGGAAAAATGTTCAAAATTCTTTCTGTAATTTGACAAAAAAAAAATAAATAAATAAATAAAAATAGGAAATAAACGCTCTTACGATAAACTAAATCAAATATTTTCATATTTTCCAAGAAGGGAACAAGGGAGAGGTGAAAGGTAGCTACTTTAAAAAAGAAGAGAATTCTTACCCTAGCAAAAAACGATATTGTGAATCTTTTGATAACCAGCTAAGCAAAAACGTTTTCTATGAGTTTTTAAAATAGGGTTCTCAAAGACCATTCTTTTAATGTATCACTCGATGGGTTTCTGAATATTTTTTTTTCGACTCAAAATTTTGGCAAGTATTTTCGACGAAAACTCAAAGAAATGGATTTTGATAATATTCTCGAATCTGATAGATTCGGCTGAACTCAGCCGACATGAAACCAACCCTTCAACCACTGCCACTGAACGCTTTCGTTTCGCCCAGCTGTCATAGTCATCATGATTGGTGTGTCATTCCGATCTCAACTATACACCAAGCAACATCTAATAAATTAACTTACAAATCAAGCCAATTTTATACGCCATTTTTATGAAATAAAGTTTCATTATAAAATATTAAAACAGTTCATCTGACCATTTCATTTCGTTCTAATTTATTGTCGAAGGCGAATCATCTAGTTTTGGTGTGGATATTTTTGGGTGCGCATTCCCAAAAAAAGTAAATAAAAAAAAGGAAATCGTTTTGGAAACCATCGGTAGCTTGGTTGTAAATCAGAAAAAAATTATAGCCAGATGGACCGTGAGGCTCCAGCCATTGTGTTTACTCTTATCATGGATAATAAACCTTAAGCCAGAATATTTCATCAAAACAAAAATTTACACCCCAAGCTCAAACACTTAGCTTTATATCTACAGCTCAAGTAACCATCTCACTGGGGTTACTTGAGCTGTAGACCAATATACACCTCAAGATCCTGACCTTTCACAGATCAACAAGGTAATCAAAGCCGGCACAATTCACTTGGAGGACTATACCATACAAGGTAGAGTTTGCCTCCCCAGGGTACTGCGACAAAATATATTAGAAGAACTTCACGTTACACACCCGGGAATCGTCCGAATGAAACAAATAGCGAGGCAATATTCCTACTGGCCGAACATCGACTCGGATATCGAACGAACTGTCCGCCCTTGTCAATCCTATCAATTGAACTAGGAGTCTCCAGCCAAGGCACCTGCACACCATTGCGAGGAGCCCAAAGAGATTTTTTCAAGAATGCATATAGATTATGCTGATCCCAAAAATGGTAACTTCTATATAATATTAGTAGATGCGAAATCAAAGTGGAGATAAAAGTAATTTCAAAAGCCCCGGACACATCAACTACCTTGAAGCTTTTGAAAGAAATATTTTCCTTCCCCGGAAAGCCACAGTTTCTGCTTTCTGATAACGCAACAATGTTCAAAAATCCAATGTTCGATAGGTTTTGCAAGGAACGGGGAATTTTCCAAATCTTCACTGCACCAGGTCACCCTGCAACTAACGGTGCGTACAAACTCTAAAGCTGAAATTGGAAAAGATGCATTGTGAAAATGATCCAATTCATATTGATAAAGTTCAACAGATATTACAATTGTTAAGAGCGACACTTTTAGCTTGTGGAAAGAGCCCAGCAGAGTTATACCTGCACCGTACCATACGAATTCGTCTGGATGCTATCCGGCCTACCAAAGAATTACCAAGGGCTGTTCCACAACATGGGGTTCCACGAAATCTCAAGATGGGTGAACGCGTAACTTCTCGGATGTATCGAAACAACAAACTAACATTGCAGTTCAGCTCAGTCATGGAAAAGCTTGGTTCAATGCATTACACAATCAAACTAGATAGTGGTCATGTATTCAAATGACATATTGTTAAACTAAGACATATAACTATTCCAGCCCCTACCGCACAGTTCCAGCACCGAAGCCAACTGTCCACAAACCTCGCACTGTAACATTCGCTGATCATGACTTGATCGTGAGTCAACACGTTGATGAACCAGTTGTTCAAGTACCAGCAACACCTATAATAACACCCGCAGCTGTGCCTCCATCTCCGGAAAATTAAATACCGCAACGAACAAGAAGATAAACAGGCAACCCATTTGATTGAGAGATTATTATCTCGGTGAAATCGATTGATTCATTGAGATTGAAAAAATTTGTTTGGCCAGGCGGAGAGTGTTGGATCAAGATAGTTCTTGACAGTGATCACTTTATAACAAGATTGGAAACCTACCTACGTTTTACCCTCCAAATGCCGCAAAAGTTATTTTTATTTATGGACACATACTCTTGCAGCAAACTTGCTTTATTATGTAGGCAATTGTATCATTAAGTTTGTTCAATAAGAAAAAGTGTAGGTTAGAACAGTACAGAAAAGTGTAGGTCAGAACAGATCAGCACAGAAATGTCAGACAAGTTAGAACAGTCATCGAAACGTCATCTGAGAAAACTAAAATCTGAAAAAAAACTTCCTGCATTGTTTTCTTCAGCACATGCTTGAAAATGTAATTTATTTAAGGAATTAGATCTTTAAAAAATCAAACAAATAAATACTTACTATTTTAGAAGCAAAACCAAAGAATCTTTCATTATTGCCTTAAGTGAATTAATTCACTTTAGTGAATTAATTCACTTAACCTCAAAACACAAAACAATAACAAAGACAAAAAAACTATACTTTGACAGTTGTCATGATTCTGTTCTAGGTTACTCTTCCTCAAAAGCAAGTGCAGAAAATCCTGTTCTTTTTTACGCTAACCTACGCTAAACTGTTCTAGAAAAAGTCATTGAACAGCAAACTAGACTGTTCTAGAACACTCTAGCACAGAAAAAGTGTCATTGAACAGGAAAAGGTTGTACTTTTCTGTCCAATACAGTCCAGCACAGACTCATTGAACAGACTTATTATTACAATAAAACGCATACTCTTACAGCTGACCTGCTCCTTTTAGTTTGTATGACAGGCATACTCTTACAGCTAACCTGCTCCCTTAGCTTGTAGGCAAATGTCATTTTGACAGCAAGCTTTCCCATCTTGTTATAACTGATCAGCCATTTTAACCGGCCATTTTAATATCATCAACTGTCATCTTCTTTTGATTTTTTAATTTCTATTTCTAGAATCATCTGCCAGTGAATTAAATCAACACGTTTTTTTAATGCCATTAATTTATCTCAAAGAAAATCTCAAAGAAATGGATTTTGAATTATAATTAGTGAGGAAAAGAACGTAATATAAGAAAAGTTCACTACGGCGTATGAGTAATGTTGAGATCACTTTCCGGAAGATTCAAAATCAAAAGCTGGTTGAAAAATCTAATTACAACTGCAATCTTTTTGAATGTGTGTTTTTAAAAAAATGCTTTGTACGGTTGCTAAACCTGAAACCAGTTAGTAAAAATAGGGAATGCTTAAAGGCGAAACGGTTAATAAAAGTTCAGTAAAGCTTAAGCATATCGTAAGAACGTAATTGCACATACCGAATGGACCGAAATATTTTGTCTTTCAATAATCACTGGGCAAACCAAAATAGGCATCAAAAGCCAAGCTCGAGCTTATGCTATCGGGGACAAGGTCCCCAAACACTTGAACCGTGTAGTTGTTTCCAAAAGTAATAGACAGCCCTCCGCTTCGGCACTATGTCAGAATAAAAAAGAAAACACAAAATCGTTAAGAAAGGACAAGATCAAGCGGACTTTGATTTTAAAGTATGAGCAAACCTCTACTTAGAAAAAAATGCTTCACAAATTGTAGATTGTTTGACACTTACCACCCGTCCATTGAACTCATGCAATCGTCCAAACTTGACATCATGAATGTAGGCATTATTTATCAATCGCAAATTCTGCGCAAATGGTTGATGTCCGTCAAATGGCTGATTTTGAAATTGACTTGGCCAAGTGTTTTGATAAAGTGTTTCGAAAATCTGCGAGTTTGGGGATTCCTGCTCAACATTTTGAGTATTATTTGCATACAGTTGAGCATCTCTGACGTCGTAATTAGCGTTCTGACCATTATTCTGATAGGAGACTATTTTCCAATGATTGTTGTCGATGGTGTTGTTTTGCGAGCTTAAGTTTTGTGAGTTGACGGGCTTTGAAAGCACACGTTGTTGTACAGAAGGTGAACTTATAGGCGGAGGTTGAGTTAGTGTGAGAAATTGATTACGAGCTCTGTTTCCTTGGGGTGGAATTTGTATTTTAAAGTTTTGATTTGATTCAAAATTTTCACTATCTTCTTCCTTTTCTTCGTCGGATTTCGACAGTTCAGTTATTTCAACTGTACTCTCGCGTTCCAAATTCCCATAGGGATTAAATTGTAGTCTAGAACTGTTGGGGTTGATTAAATGCATTTGGGACAGTTGAAATTCACTCAAACGATGAGAAATATAAGATCTCAGATTTTCATCGAGTGGGTGATCAAGTCGAGGAAAGAAATAACTCGGTTGTGGTAGAAAACTAAAGTCGTGAACCTAGAAATTCAGAAATGAGTTTTGGCCTTTTAACAGTTGTGCTAGTGTGTACCTCAATAAAATCCTGCTGGTAGACCGGCTGACTACCTTGAGAAAATGATGTTTCTGTTTCCTAGAAATTCAAACAATATTTATTCAAGAAAGTATTTATCATGCCGTTTTCATGCTTTGGAAGAATACTTCCAAGTACTTACAGAACTACGATCATAGTCATCCACGATCACACTCTCTCTCGTATGATCATTGTCCTCAACAATTTCTAAATCATCACTTTCATTGCTTTCCGCATACATTTCCTCTTCATTGTCAACACTTTCAACCTGATCTTCGTCATACTTTGGAATTTCATTCAAAGTGATCTTTGGCTCTACGACGATTTCTTCCGTTGAATATTCTTCGTTTTTCTGTCCATCAGTAAGTATGCAAGCATTTTCATTTTCATCGATTTCCATTGGAACAGGGATGTTACAATATTGCCCCGAAAGCTTCCTGTCAACGGTGTAGACGTCACTGGAACTGTCATCGGTCTTTGTTTCATTCCGATCATGGTTCTCAATGACGGAAACGGTAATGCTTCCCGAAACTTTGGAATATGACTTCCTGAACTTCTTAAAGTTCAAAGCCCTCGCTTGACAATACGTGTGATCTCTGGGTGCTTTATCCTGATCACCGAAGAGTTGGGCTTTCTCGATTGGAGCTTGTTTCGAAGACGATCGCAGGGACATTTCCGTTTGTGTCGGGAAAGGCTTGTTTTCAACAGAAAAAGCTTCACTGTAGTTACTACAATTGTCCGAGCTCTCTGACGTTTCCATCGGTGTCAAAATAGAAGACCGATCTTCTTGTTTTTGGTAACTAGGCGCATGTGTCGCTGTGGAATCGGCAGATGACTTCCTAATATTTTTTCTTTTTTGTTTTCGAATGTACGATAAATTTTTGAAATTAGTTTTCGAAGCAGTTGAAAACTGTCAAGGACTTGCCTGATATAAGAAAAATACTGTTCATCAGCAGACTTGTTTTCATTATTGACTCTGTCATGGTGGATCTCTTTTGTGAGGTTTATTGCTTCCTTAGTGGATTGTTGCAGCTCTGTGATTATCAGCTGTTGCTTTTCTTTGAAACAATGTTTCATTGTCTCTAAAAAAAAAACCTTCGATTAATATCACGGTGAAAACTGTCAAAAATAATAGGGGTTTCCATTGAATACTCAGGTGGCGCACTCAAGTGGAAGAGGACCTCAATCAACTTGGAGTGCAAAACTGGTGACAGCTATAGCTAAGGACCGAGCGGGCTGGCGGAGACTGTTGATTGAGGCCTAAGTCCACAACGGCCTGTAGCGCCACCTTAAGTTTAAGTTAATACCTTACCAGAAGCTTTATCTTGTGGTTCTCCTTTGATCAGAGGATTGAGTACAGCAGTCTTAAAAGATGTACTGTTTCTAGCTTTGTAGACAGTTAGGTCTGTGGAAATACTTCGTTTTTCTATAGTTTTCGTTAAGTTTTGGAGGGATTCTTCGACAACTGAACTTGCAGAAATAAGGTTTGAACTTTCTACTTTAGTAGACATTTGACAATGATCCAACGAAAGTTCCATAAGAACAAGTGCAAACGGTCGAATCGCTGCCTCGTCAGCTATTTTATCTTGGTCCAGTTGACTTTGTCCTTCATCTGAGACTTTTATATCAGTGACAATTTGGTGTTCCTTTAAATGACTGTCAAATATGCTTCCTGAAACTTGCAATGTCTTAAAATCAGTAGTAAGTCCAGTATCTTCTGAACGCTTCGAGTTACTATCAACAGAACCAACTTGAACAGGTTCAATATCCATAGATTTGTCATTGATTATTGTGTTTTTGTTTAAAATTATAAAACTAGGAACTGTCTTTTTCTCTTCGAAATTCTCAATATCACTTTTATCCTCAGCACTACGATCTTCCTTGCTGCTGGCCAACTCATCTTCATAAAGCTTGAGGCTGGCTTTCGTCACCGAAAGCGGCGAAAGGGTGCCGAAAATAGTCATTTCACATTCGTGTGAATCTCTCTTCGCTTTGCATTTGGATTTGGTCTTGAGAAATCTTTTATTTCTTGGCTTTTGGAAAAGCGTTCTGATTGTCCTTTTGAATCGATTCGATTCATTCTGACTGAAACTGACCAAACTGGTGTCACTCGCCTCGGAACTTGTATTCGATTTCGAAGGAAATTTTCTCTTTCGAGTTTGTTTAAAGTTTTTAATAACATTTGCCTCGTTATAATTTATTTTCTTTTGGTTAGCAATTCGATCTGATCTTCGAGGCGAGAACCAATCGGAGAAGCTTTCACCCGTTGATGATGTATCGACAAATGAATTATAGGGTTCGATTTTGAGCATATTGGTCCAATATTTTGGAATAAATGCCTGCTCGAAACTTTCAGGTTTTTTATCTCGTTTTGCCATTTCGGACACAGCAAATCTTTCAAAGTGTTCGAAGGACGTTGTCAGATCTTGGACCATTTCATTGGGGAGTGATCGAAGCCAACCTTGAAGAGAAGAATATTTTTGTGAATAAATTAAAATAAATAAAATAACAAAAGAAAAAACACACAAACTTAATAATAAAGTTCACCAAGAGAATGAGAAAAGGTCGAGTTGTATTTGGGTTATTGAAGTCATCTCTTTACGAAGCTTGACTGGTGAGATACAGCGAGGCAATATCACTACCCCGGAGCCCGGAACCACATCGAATAAACACCATTTTGAATTTTACATCGATTACAAATAAGCCAAACCTCTTTATAAATGAAAAATGACATCGTGATTTGTATACAAACGTTTTAATTCACGAATACGATGAAACAAGTTGTCGAGTGATCAAAAAGACGCTGAACTAAACAATTAACAATCAAAAGCATGACGAATAAAAAAGGGGCGTGACATAATTTTGTAAACAAAATGGTTTCTTGATTCCCATAGGCTATCCTATTGATACGAGATTATACACACAAGAAAGACGATCAAAGCAAGAACACTATAATAGTGTTGTTGGTTTGAAAAAATAATGTATTAAACACATTAAGAACATTTAAGAACATTCTGTTTTTGTAAGACAACATCAAATAAGCTAAGCTAAAAATAAATAAATATTTTTTACACTTTGGAAATTTGAGTTACGATAAGAAAATGTTTTCACATCAAAAGCAGTTATCCCATGTTTTGGCTGTGCGAATTTTAAGGTAACCTATTTGACTCAAAAGCCATACCAAATTGTTCCCAAATGTCAACACACGTTTCGAAGAAAACTAAACAACTGAACAAGCGTAGAACCGGACCTAAGTTGAACATACAAACGAGACAGAGCGACGCGACTGGCGACGTGACGCACTTCGACAACCATTTCTTAAGTATTATGTTGGTCACATGAAATCAATTTACAAAACACATTCATACTCAAATTTGTGTCTTGTGATACTTACATTTTGTTTAAAAATAAGTTCCTGTAAAACTAAAGATTTTTTCTGTGCACGACAGAGTCGTACGAACTTGCTCCTGTATTCCAAATATACCATGTATATTAAAAAATAAAAATATGTAATTAAAATTCATAAATAAAAACTTAAATATAAATATGTAGCGACCTCAACAATACATTTTATATGAAAAATTGATGCCATATTATTTCTTTAAAAAATTGTTGATTTCTTAAATATTTTGTAATTTTTAAAAAATGTCTTAAAATAAATATGGGTATGTAGCATTCAAGAATTTGTAAATAAACATTTTATAATGAAATTTCAATTTTAAATATTGGTCCGTTTTCGAGATTTCGAGAAAGATTTTCAAAAAAAAAGTTTACAAATATTTTTTTTAAATACCAAAAAAAATATTGATATTTGGGCAATATAAACGTGCTTAAAAAAAAATACGCTGATAGAACTTTTATTTTTCGAGAAAATCTGATAACAAAAAACGGTTCTCTGAAAATTACGGTTAAAGAGCAATAAAAAATATTTTTTTTTAAATAAAATATATCAGTGTTCCGAAAACAAATATACAAGGATGTTTAAAAAATAGCGTAAGAGCCGTTTTTGAGAAAATTGAAAATAGTTTTAAGTCAATCGGACCAGTGGTCAGGGCTGTATGTGCTTTTACAGACAGACGGACGGAATCGCCCGAACCCACTTTTTTCGACTTCTCTATCATCGTAATGTCATCTATATCTATGAAATCGCGCATAATTGTATGGTTAAGTAATAGCCTTTAATAAAAGGTGGTCAACTGTCAACAATATTTAAAAACAAATGCTTTGTTTTATTATCAACAATTTTTATTTTCAATTAAATTGCCCATTTATTTGGTATTCTCTAATCTAGAAGCATCCCTAATACTTACTTTGCTTACCCATCCGGCTCACAATGCATGAAGGATCTCAGCCTGAGTCCTGAGATATTGCAGCCTTCCATCGTGAACGGTACCTCGCATGCACTCTCCAGTCGCTGCCGAAACCAAGCGCTCTGGCATCCGCAGTCACTTGGTCTTTGTACCGTAAGCGTAGGTTCGGTCTTCCTTGTCTCGAACCTGGGGGCTGGGATGAGAAGACTTTCCTGGCTGGAGCGTTGTCGTCCATTCACTCGATGTGGCAAAGCCAATGCAGTCGTCTTTCCTTGAATATCTGGACTACATCTACATCTTGGTACAGCTCGTACAGCTTTCGGTTAAACGTTCTTCTCCATACTATCGGCGCATACGGGACCGAAAAATCCGTCGAAGAATTTTTATTTCGAAAGTGTTCAGAACCACTTCTCCTTTTTTACTCTACTTTTCAGATTTATGTATATTTTTGATAACTTTGTTTTTTATAACAAGATTATAAAATAAAACAGTTATATGTCTATCTTACGATTTTTTAAATTAACTTATTAGAGTCCGCTTTTTTATTTAAAAACGAATTAATGTCTTCAAAATAAAATCATTAATCAAATGGTGGTATATATAGTTGGTAATTTCACTTCATTTGGTTTTTGTTTTAAAACAAAACGTTCAAACAGTAAAAACATTATAAAATAGTGGAATTGATGCCAACGATGTTCATTTAAATAAATGAAAAAAATACAACAGAATGTGAAAGAAGGAGCGAAAAAATAGCTTTTGAAACCGTAAACTTAAATGAATAACGTCATATTTTTCTTGAACAAAATAAAGGTTAACAATTTAATAAAGTATATACACTTTTTTACACTATGGAATATATTTTTAAATGACTCTTTATTTCACAATAGTTGTCTTAAGACAAACAAAATATTTTAAATAACTTACAAGAAATATTTATTTACATTACATTTTTACATTGAATTAAAACAAAGTGTTAACGTTTTACAGTGGATGCATCTATAATTTATTTTGACACAAGAAAGCAAGACACTTGACTTTAAATCGTTCACTTTCAAAAACATTAGATCATAAAAATAACACTATGGTGAGTTTCAAGACAATTTTAACAGAAAAAATAATAGGTCCGTTCGCGTACCCTCCTAAAACAGTCCAATTTTACGAAAAATTACGAAATTTAACCAAATCCTGTTCGCGTACTCAAAAATTTGGTAGTAAAAGAGTGCACTCACGAGAGAGAGTAAAATATTTCCCCAACCTAAGAATTTTAGCCCAAGAAATTTCTTTGGGCTGATTTGTGAAAAGTGTCAAATTTGTTTTAAAATAGCAAATAAATAAATAAATTCAAATTCAAAGTTTCAATTTTTCATACAAAAAACTGGACAGTTAAAATGTAAAATGTTGTTTTCCCGTTCGCTTACTTTTTTGTAGTTTTGTTTTTCTGTGAGAGAATTTTACCCCCATTCCTTAAAATGTCTTGTTTTACGAATTTTAGTGCAGAAAAGTACGCGAACGGACCTATTATTCTAATTTGTTCTGATTTTGATATAAGTTTTCAAAAATGACAAAAAACAATTAGGCAGAATATGCAAAATTGTTACAACCTTCGGGCATCGATTTATCTTCGCAGAAAAATATCCAGCGGCAATACTTTCAAGTAAAGCAAACACTAAATGATAAGAATACACGAAATCTCTAAACTTCATGTGTCAAACATAAGAATTATAAAACAAATACAACACAGTTAAAGAATACACAAATATTTGACTAAAACTTATGTCTAATAAATTTGCAATCGTATTAAACCAAAAGTTCAACCAAAGTTCATTAGAAAATTTGAACAATTTTCAATTTTTAGACAACTAACAAATTTGTAATCATAAAAATATAAAACATTTTTTAAACTCACCCGTTTTTATCACTCGAAACTTAAAAATTAATTCTTCTTCGTTGTTTTGCTTTAAAAAAATCACAAAATCACTAGTTAAGCTGCTAAATTAAACACCCTCGATGTTGCAAAGATTCACAAAGATCTGATCGCTGCTGCGGTTACTGAAAAGATGAACAATATTATCCCCAATCCATTTGCCAGCTCATGTTAAAATAGTTCGATGGTCAATGAAGTTGCACCTCCAACCAATCGGTTCAAACAGATGAAAATTTCCAAATTCCAAAATTAACTGTTGCAAAGCCTTATCTTCTGTTTTATTTTTGCACACACTCTTCACATTCCCCAATCTTCCAGCCAGAAAGAATCTTCTTCCTGTGAAATATATCCATCAACATGTTGTACCTGCATTCTAATATTCCAGTGGGGGAGGATTCGACTTGAATGATCCGATTTTAATTTTGCTTCTTGTCTGCATATCTCATTCTCAATGATGCATGTAGACAGAACGGCAGAACATGATGCCGAAGATGGAGATGATAAGATTTGTTTAAATAAATGTACAGAAGGAGGAGGCGTTTTGCGCGCTAGGTCTAGGTATGTGAGTTAGAAGAACGTGACTGTATTATAGTCAAGTGAGATCGACTTGAATAGAAATATTTGTAATCGTTTTTCATGTATACTGGGTTCCCCCCATCTGATTGGCCGTCGAATATGTTTATCAACTTTTACGAGCTTAGCTTTTGCAATCTCGCATGTGAGTGGGCGAGAAAGGAACTTGAGTATCTTAAATTTTAATTGTATGGAAGTTAACTGAGTATGTGTACTGTGTAATTGTATGTTGGTATTGTTTATTTTCGGGAAGTAAATTTTTGTTTTGTGCTGAGGACTTATTGAGAGATTCAAATTTTGTTGGTGGTGGATTAGTTTGTTGAATTTTGTTCCAAGAAAGTAAGAATGCCAGGAGGTGAAGGGACAGGAAAAGAAGCAGTGAACACTGATCAGTTATAACAGGATTGGAAACCTACCGACGTTTTACCCTCCAAATACCTCAAAACTTATTAGGTTTGTTCGATGTGCGCTCTGGGTCGCTCTGCGGCGCTTAGATTTCGCACTGAGCTGTTCGATGTCGCACTTTTTTCTCCCGGTGCGTTTCCATCGTGATCGATGTGTATTCAGTGCTCGCACCGGGGGCGCTCTGAATCGCCCCAAGTTTTTGTCGGGGCGAGAATTTCGGAACTGTTTGAATCAGCTATACAACAAAGAGAAAAAAGAACAGAGAGTTATTAGCGCGTTCGATGTGAAACCAAACCCAGAGAAATTTTTCAGTTTTTTGACAGCTCCGTTCACAATATGACAATGACAAGAACCGGAGAGCCCCGGGGCTGGTTACATCGAACAAACCTATTTTTGTCATACACACATACTCTTGCAGCAAATTTGCTTTTTATTATGCTGGCAATTGTATAATTATTACAATAAAACGTATATTCTTACAGCTAACCTGCTTTTTAGTTCGTAGGCAGTGAAAGTTGTTGTCCTTATGATAATCCTTGACAATGCTTTTAAATCTGGCAAAATAACTGCATTCGACATTTACCGAAATTAGCTTTGTTCACCGAGAAAAAATACAGCACAGTAAAGCACAGCTTCAGAACACAAAATGTGTTCTACCTAAAAGATGGAACAGAAAATCCTGTCCTTAACTGTTCCAAACTGTTCTAGACAGACTCAATAAACACCAAATCAGAACTGTTTGGAACAGCAAATGTGTCAATGAAAATGAACACAAGAAAGCTGTACTTTTCTGTTCCAAAGTGTGCAGAACAGTGTCGCTGAACATACCTATTGATTCAATTTATTGTGGAGACATTAAACATTACCTTCTATGTATTTTGTTAAAGCGATTTTGAGTTGAAATAAACGCTCGAATTTCTGAGAAACTGTTATTTTTGTGGTTTTATTTAATCAAAGAGAGAAATATTGATTATTGCCGTTTCGTGTTTATTGACTTTTCTGTTGAAGTTTATCTGAAAAAAATGCACAAATCATCGAACCCATAAAAACAATAACAAGATACACATCCGGTCTGTATTAGTATTGACTATAGTGATTATTTGAAAACGTAGACACTGACTTATGAGTCAACTTTGTTACGCGCCATCATCAAGGCATTGTTTTTCACAAATACACCTTCGACCATCAGTCACGATCGTTTTAGCTTAAACTTTTGCATGTATCAGAGATGGAACTAATTGGTTCTTAACACTTCGTATCAACATTTGCGAATGGAATAATGGAATTCTGGAATGTCCCTGATAATGCCATTGGCTGATGGCGTTGCAAATTGAGCGGTAGGTTATCGGGTAATAGTGGGATCTAAACGGTTCAGAAGTGGCACTAGAACAAAAGGATTTTTTGGACTTCAGACAGTGTTTGGATATCAATCTTGAAGGTGGCTTTATTTTCAAAATTTATAGTGATTCCTTTCTGTCGTCTTGTGTTGTCGTCGTGAAAGTGTTCCTTAATTTTTTGGATCAGTCGTTCTTTCTTTGAGTTTGGTAAGGTTTCCCCTTTTTATTGTTTTAACGAACAAAAAATATTCAGATACTTTGAAAAATCTTATATTTATTCATCAATAAAACAAATTGTTCGTTTATAAACTACTTTGTCGTCCTTATATTAAGAAATTATCAGAAACAGCTTAATGATTATAAGTTAGGTTTTTTCAGAACTTACCGCGTTAATTATAGGATATATTTTCTAATATCTTTACCCGACGACGCACGTTTCGAAGAAATTACATTCTTCGTGGTCACTGACGTTTGATCGATGTTGTTTTAGTTTTTATTTTGTTATTTAGCTCTCGCTCTTAAATTGTACAATGAGTAGATGTTGTTGCACATGGGTAATGGGTTGTGTATTTGTTTTAGGCTGTTGAATACAAGCAAAGCTCACGACATCGGCTACAGGTTTGTTGGTTTGGTTTGTATGTATTTTTGTTTTGTTTATGAGAGAATCCCATGTCGGCGATAATTTGTAGCTAGAGTCTCTATTGAATTTTAATTTCAATTGCTTCTCTAACGATCCTAGGAACATACATTTTCATTTGAGATCGACCTGGTTTGACCAAACTGCAGAGACTCCTGTGATTCCGATAGCAGAACTAGGTCGTCTGCATACATAAGCATGTTAATAGGGAACCCATCAATTGATATGCCACATGGCAACTCATTATTCAAATCTTGAATCTAAAGGAAAAATAGGGCTAAGATTACATCCTAGTTTCAATCCAGCGAACTCAAGAAACCACTTTGACAAATTTTGCCAATCCCATACTGTAAAGCTATTGTTTCTTTGTACATGTTCTCAATCAACCATTCAAATTTAAGGGATATCCCGTCTCTAAACAGGTTGAAAATTAGGGCTTTTCTGTCGATGGAATCGAAAGCTGCTCGGAAATCGACGAAAAGGTGTATAATTTTTTGCGTCTACGAAGTTATATTTCAGCAATGTTTGTCAAGCTAAAGATGTGGTTCACTGTTGAATATCCTTTCCTGAACCCAATTTGTACTTCGCTGAGAAAGTGCTTACTATCGGCCCATTTTGTAAGGCGGTATTTTAAGATTTCCATAAATATTTTAAGCGAAGAATTAAGAAAAGATGTAAGTAACCCCTATAGTTCGATGGAGGGAAAAATTATAGATTTTCTAAAAGCATCCGGTGCATTTCCTGTGGTGAAGATATACTTTTGTTAGATGCATACAAAAATCTTTTGTTGCACATTTAAAGAATTCGTTTGGGATCCAATCAACTCCGGGAGCTTTATTTTCTTTAAAATTTGCTACAATTACTTCAACCTCTGAGATTGTGATTTCGCTATCTAGTTATAGATTTACAAAATCAGGTCTGGCCAATCCATTATTGGTTGAGAGAAAAGTTCTGCGTTCAACTGAAAAATGATTTTTAAGTGCTGATGCAGATAGAGGTGCTTTTGATGCAAACGTTTTTCCTTTAAGGATTCTTATTGCTCTCCAAAAATCCGAAGAGTTTCTGCAGACAGCTATACTTTCTGCTTATTTGTTTAAATGGTTTACCTTTTTAGAATTGCAAATAGCTTTGAAGGCTCTATTAGCAATAACATAGTCGGCTTTTAAAAAAATTGCATTGAAGTTTGAAGTAGTGTCTGTAGCTTAGTGGTTAGGTACCTTGGCTGCTAAGCAGAACGTCGTCGTGGGTTCGAGTCCTACTCGTGCCCATAGTTTTTATTTCATCTATCACGGGCACTGCCTCTTGCGAAGAACTGACAAAACTTCCAAGTTTCATGACTTCATCTGTCATGAAAAAGTGCTTCTCAACTTTGCCGTTTGGAATCGGCATTTAATTGTAGATCCCCTCAATTCTTCACACGTACCTAGAGAATTATTGATGAGAGTAAGCCACTTAGGCCTTGGCTCTTTAAGAGCTGTCGCGCCACTCTATTTATTTATTTTACATTGAAATTTTGGTACAAGTTTAAGAATGCAAAAGATTTTTTCCTGGCAGACACAATCCTTATCATACAACGGTGATTTAGCTTTACCGGGAACTGGATTAGCTTGATGTGTAATGGCTGGTGGAGGTTATGATGTTCTCTACTTCTATCGTCGAAATGTTTTCATTTATTCCTTGTACTGTAATATTTCGGTTTAAACTCATTTGATACGCTTCTTCTCGACTGGTCAAAGCGGTGACCAATGGCATATGGACATGGAAAGATAATCTATAAAAGTTTGGCCTGGATTGCGGATGAAAGTGAGTGTGTACCTTCCTCATCACGTTTTTGTGTACCGTTCATAATGGACGAAATCGAAAGCATTTCCCAAGTCCAAAATTAGTTTTTCCCCAAGGGATAATCTTTTTATCCCTGGATTTTCTTCCAAACGCAGATTTTTCCATATAATATGCACTGTTCTTGTCCGGTACGCGCATTGAAATCTTTCTATCTATCAAAATTAGTTGATATCCGAACTCGGTAATTTATTCAGATATTTTCTTTCAAGCCAGCCGCTAACTAAATTTTCTTTTTATGAGATTAAAATCAACCAACAATTTTAGTGCAACGATAATTACTGGAAAATTGCTTTTGAATAAATCGATAATATCGCACTATGTATCGATTGCTACGTTCCCATCATCTAAAAATGTTAACAGTCATATTCTGGTGGCTAAGGAATCATAAAAATTAAATGGGAAGAAATCCAACTACTATATTGAAAGACTCCTTTCATTATCTTGCCCAAGAATAACGAATATTTTCGTTTAAAATTGCTGATTCCAACCCTAAAAAAATCCTTAAAACTCTTCATAAATCAATCACGCTTAAGTTTTCTTTGGTTGTTCACTTCACAACAAAATATAAACATATTTTCTGAAAGTGATCCAATAATGCACTCGTATCTAAAATCCCTGAATTCACAATAAACTGAAAACAATTTAAACTCATAATAATTTACGACTTCGGTTCCACTTGAGTTGGTATATAATTTGTCCACTGACCACTCTTTAAAAATTTAACGACACTCTTACGCTCAAGTGGTTCATTTTTTTCTTTTTTTTGTAGATTCATGAAATATGAATAAAATATTAGAACTCAAAACACCACATCACACAATCCGAAGAAAAGATCTTTTGACACTTCTTGGCGTGACTTCGCACTGTAAAGAGTTCGATCGGTTGGTCTTTTATTGTAGAATCAAGTTATTTTCTTAAACTAAGTTATTCTTAACATAAATTAAATAGTTGTTAAAAAAGAAAAAAAAGTTTAAATGACTTGTTCGGTTCAAAAAATACATTTTGTGAAAATTTCAACATCCTTTGATGGGACAGTCACTTGTTGGGCAAAGCAAAGGTAACCAAAATTATTCTCTTTAGAAAAAAATATCAGTAAAAAGAATTCTTGTAAAATAACTTTATTTCAATTGCATAAGAATTCTTATCAAAAAAAAGAGTGAGAACCTTTCAATTAAAAAAGTGTCATTAACATTTATTGAAGTCGTCATTGTCTACGGGTGTATATCTCATTGTTGGTGTTTCTGACAATTTTGCATGAATTTTAAAAAATGTCTAATTATTACATACTTAGTATTTGATTGCATTTTAAAAATCCTTTGATTCTGTTTCACGTTTTTATTCACAATTTTACGATGGACATTTTTCCTTCACACCATTTCATCCATAAATGCAGAAGACATTCATTGGTTGCTATCAATCATTAAAGAAGAAATTTTTAGTACGCATTCATTTTTTCTTTTTTTTTTTCAAAACATAAAATAATCTGCCCTATCGAGGTATTTTTCGGAGCGGAATTTTGTACGATTTCGTACGTTTCGGACAAGTTTTGCTTCGAGGTATTCTTCCGACTTACAATTCGGAATTTTTTCCGATATGAAGTAACGCAATACGATGAGTAACAATTTAATGCGATGACTAGCTTTATTTTCCTTTATTTTTGATAGTTTGATTTCCGATTTGTCCGCAGAAAATTGTTTGCGGATTTTTTTTTTGTTTAAGCTGTACAGACTGAAAAATTTTGGTTGCTATATTTTTGTCCGGTGACAATTAGCTCGAATAAAAATTTAAGCTCCGAATATATTTGCGTTGCGGAAAATTGTCCGCTCCGAAAAATACCTCGATAGGGCAGAATGTATTTGTTTAAAAGAAAGCTCAAATCCTTTTAGTAGTAAAGGCCTGAGGCTATACAAACTTCGATTCGACTATACTTCATGGCCGTTTAGTTGAATATTAAATACGAACATTTTTTTCCATTTCAATTCACTCAATTTCATAGGTTTCCTGATCCTGCAACATTTTATCATAGATTGGTTACATCACTTCGTTGAAAATAAAAAAAAAAGTTAGAAAAAAAAGTTATACGAGTCAGTTCCGACGCTTCACTGGAGTTCACTCAAAAAGAATGATTATCTGAAAACTTAAAGGATTGAATTCATGCATTCATATTTTAGATAAAATTCATTGATTCATAATAATTTGATAAAATATATTACTTCAATTCATAGGCTAAACATACACCGAAGTGGACAAAATGTCTTTTTGTCTTTTGACAAAAAGTGTTTGCCTTTTGACAAAAAGTTGTGTCGTATTCTACCCACACCGCGGCAGACAAAGACAAAATGTCTTGCCTTGTGTTTGTTGCTCGTATACAACCCATACAACTGAGGCGCTTTTTTTTGTGTCTACTTCTGTTTGCTTGTCTTGTTCACTCTGGTGTCTGGTGTGTGTTTCTTCATAAGCCGGTGTATAGTCTTAGGTGCTGACATTTTTTCCCGGACTTTTTGTCTTCTTCGGTGTGTTTTGCTCCGATACAACCCCAATTTATTTACTGCAACCGACGAGCGGACAATACTTTTTGTCGTGTTATGTTTTTTCGGTGTGTGTTGCCTCATAAGAGCAAAGAACACAAGGACACGATATTTTGTCGTAAGATAAAAAGAAAAGAATCACAAAATTTCTTAATGTAAACACAGTTTACAACAACACACAATAGATCAGTTCCACCCAACAACGTCTCACTGAGATCTCAGAGATCTCCAAGATTTTTTAGGTGGAACAAAAAATCTCTGTGATTTTTATTTTCTGAGATCTCTGAGATGAAAATATTTTGGATTCGATTTCTATTTTGATGTGACTGACATATGTACAACAACAATTTGTATCTCAATAAGAACTGAGAATTATATTCCACCAAATGATTTTGCCTCAGTCGAATTGACATTGAGATCTCAGTGAGATGTTGTTATAGGTGGAACTGGCCTAATGTATCTGCGAGGAAAAAGTGTGTCTAAACTTGAAAGTGGAAAAGACTGTATACGATTTTTTCCTGCAATAGTTTCGGGTTTTAGAATGAAAAGAACCAAAACTTTAGGGTACATGGCTCTCCTCTTATATGGCCTATCAATTCTTTGTTCTTTCATTGCACGTGTTGTCGTTAAAATTATAGTGAGTGAGCAAACTCAAAGGACTCAAAGCTTAAAACCCAGAACACGATTTTCAATAATGTGCGCTTTCATACTTTCAAAAAAACAGCCAACTTTGTCGTAAAAAAATGTTTCTCAACCTAGGCGTTCGGAATCGACAGGAATTGTTAAAGACTAACCCACTTAGGTCTTGGTACTTAGTTCTTCGGAAAGTTGCCGGCCTTTTTATTTATTCCAATCTCATAACAACTATCATCTTATATGACAGAATTATTAATCAATAAACTTCATGTTTTTGCTAGCAGCACCTTCTTATTGAAAATTATTCATAAATTGAGTTTTAATAACCAAGTTATCAAAACAACAATGCAGGACTTTTTCTCATTTTTAATTCATGAAAGTTTAAATCTGATTAACAATATTTCAAATCAGTCAGCTGAAGAAAAAAAAAACATTTAGCACAACGTTTGCGACGCGACGCGACACGGAACGAATTTAATAGAAATACACGGGTTTAATCTAAAAATTAAATGCTATCTGGCTTTTCAATGTTCTTTTCTTCGATAAACCTCGATATCAGTGAGCGGATGGAATAATTTCATTCAGAATAACACTGACAGCTCAAATAATAACCGCAGGATGGGATTGACCTATCCCAACTCTATTAGTAAAATTAAATGTGAAAATGCACGACGAACATTTAAAATTGTCATAACTCTCAAATACCCATGCAAGTTGTCATTAAATGATTTATGATTACAGCGATACGAATGCAATACATTAAAAACTTTAATTCCTGTTAATTTTTTAAGCATTGCCAGAATGACAATTGAGGATTATTATCAATCATGCACATAAGAGCTATCACTTTTAATTAAGCAATAGTTGTAAGCCGATTATAGGTACGTCAGTAGATTTTTGGTCTCGTTTTTTCTATCTCTTGACATTTCTGCTAATAACTTTTACAGTCAGAAATAGAATCATATACCTACATATATTTGCATACCTTCAACAAACACCAATCAAAACTCAAAGCCCTAAAACTTCAAGGAGTGTAACAAAATATTTTTTTTCAATATTTTCCAGGACCATTTTGTCGCAGGTGGATGCTGGACAGTATTGAAAGAAAATTTAACTAAACAATTGTTGAATTGCAAAACTTCTTCACAATAAGAGCAAAGTACCGTGATCCAACATCGCCATCGACTTCAAGCGAACTTCAGGCGATCCACTAAGCTTAGGAAGAATGACAGTGCGACTATCTAGTTTGCTAGCAAAACTAAAACGAATCAATAACAAAATAGCTGACAATAAATCTGATTTTCAAAAAAGCCAATAGTAAATTTGCTAACAATCATTTCATTGTGTCTGGGAAAGGAAGTGATTGTTACGGAGGAAATCAGAAAAAGTACGCTTAAAAATTCAAAACAATTATGTCGAAGTCTAAGCGGAGCAATCACAGATGTCTTAGGCCGTGTGCGAATTGGGCGCATTACGTTAAAAATACTGGTTAAATTCAACCACTACTGTCATATTTAAGCCTGCTCCGTTGCTAGTGTAGTTTTAACGTACGTTCTTTCTAAGGTCATGGAAATGCTGATAAATTATCAGCTTAAGAAATACCTTGAAGAACGAAAGCTTTTAATTGACCGCCAATACGGCTTTCGCAGCAACAGATCCACTGGTTATTTGATGGTTTATCTCACCGAACAGTGGAACAAATTTTTACATCGTTTTGGAGAAAGTAAGATTGTTGCACTTGATATTTCAAAGGCATTTGATAAAGTTTGGCACCAGAATCTCTTTCGGTATCGATGAGTCCCTCCTTCGTTGGATTAGAAACTTTCTTTCGAATCGTTCTCTACGAGTTGTATTGGACGGTTTGAAGTCTGAAACCCACAAAATATATGCTGGTGTGCCCCAGGGCTCCGTTTTGTCTCCGACCCTCTTTCTCATTTTCATAAATGCTCTCTAGTCTGCAACTTCTAATCCAATTCATTGTTTTATTCCTGCTTAGACTGATGCAGTTTGAAAAGCGTTTTTGTGGTTGTAGTCTCAGTTTGGGCAGTTGTGCCCAGTTGTTTCTTCTGCTGGTTTCCTCTTTTGTATTTATTTTACTTTTAATGTTGTTTTCACCTATTACGCATCAGGGTTCCGCTCCTAATAGCAGAGTCATCTCATCTGTTCTTGCCAGTATGTTTGCCTCTTCAAAGATACAGTCCCTCTATAAGAGAACGTCTGGCATCCCTGATCCTTACCTTACCTAACTAATTTTGAACTGTCAAATCTGACCCTTAAGATATGACTTGACATTGCTTGTCTGTATCTTACAGCCTCCTTTAATTCCTTAACCTTATAATAACCAGCAAACCCCATCATGGTTCTCATTTAACTTTAAATTTAGAGCATACCATTGTCTTCAACATCAATAGAAATACGAAAATGCACAGTTTCTCTTCAACACAAGTGTTCATCAAATCAAATCCCAATTAAAACTTTACTTTAATCCGATAATAATCCCTCCATATCTCCTTAGTGTATCAACATTGCAAGCTTTTAAGGACTTTCAAACAATTGTTTTATCAATATAACTTACATAGATTCATAGTTGCAACTCTTATTCCTTTGAAAGACTCCAAATATCAACCAGGAAATAAAAAAGGTAATCCAATCCATCGTAAGACATTTCTATATAAGAACGAAGTGGCAAACAAATTCTTTGTATGAATTTCAAACCACACATTTATGTCATTTTCTAACTTCTTCCTGATCATCAATGGGGAAAGTTATGTAGATGAATAGGGTGGGTTTCCCAGGACAACAAGACGTGATTTCAAATTTAATTGAATACGTTGCTTTTTATGCTTCAAGCTGCTCATTAGCACCTCTACTTCATGGAATTCACTGGGCTAAGCACTCATCTAGGTGGACTAGAAATGTCTGTCCTACTTACGCGTATGACACAATTAGCGCTGAGTGCGCCCTTTTGATACCATCGTGAGATTCTTAATAGATTTAAAAATGGGTTATGGATGATTTATGTTCCGCACGTACAATCCTAAATATAATGTTGTATTATTCTCCTACCCTACCGCCTATTAACCCATTGTGCCATTTAGTGGGGAAGTGATAGGGGGGGCTAAAGCCACTTTGTGTTATTGAGGGTATGAGATCAAATCTTTGATCTAGAATTCTGAAAGTTTCTCAATACCGTTGAAGAAATCTTTATCTAAGTAGAGTGCTCTTTTCCTAGCTAAGGTCAGACAATGAAAGTGTGGGACCGTTTCTTTGCAGGTAGCAACAATCCTGGCTATGTCATGCCTTGGTTTGGAAATTAAATTGATTGGCGGGCCAGATTTTCCTAGATATAACGCAACTCGTTAAACTATTCCACCAATGACTTGCTTCTGATGTGTATTTGGTCAGGATATAGTCCTTCACAACTCCAAGAAGAGCATATACTCTCACTGCCAGTGAGTTGTGAAGGGCTGATCCTTGCCTAGCTAGCTCATCTGCCTTCTCATTTCCCTCATAGCCCCTATGGCCCGACATCCAGATTAAAGTGACCAGTTTAGAGGATGATGAAGTTGAATCATTGGCTTTAATAGCTGCCTGACTGTCTTAGTATAGCTACATTTTGGTTCTGTCGGATATCTTTGAGGGCTATACAAGCTTCCCTTATCGCTAACAATTCTGCCTGGAATATACTGGCAAAATCGGGAAGTCTATAGGATTTTTAATTCATAAGAGATTCACAGAAGACACCTGCACCAACACGGCATTCCAACTTCAAGCCATCCGTGAAGATAGTTGTGTCGAAGTCTTTCGTCACATCGCCTTCCTCCCAGTCGATTCTGCAGTAATCGGTGGTTGTGGATACGATGTCTGATGGTATCAGGCTTATTTGGTTGCAGTGGCCGTAATATCTAGTTTTCCAGCAGCCTATTTCTTTGAATCTAAACATACTGCAGGACACTTGATATTTAATAAAGAGGTCAATCGGAAGAAGGTCCAGGATGACGTTACGTGCATCCGTTTGACAGGACCTGATTGCCCCTGATATCCCTACGCAAGCATTTCTCTGTACCTTTGTAAGCTTGTTTACTTTGTAAGCGTACGCAACCGCTTTCACTCCTTTACTCTCGAGTTTCACAAGAATGCTGTTAATGACCAAAAGCCATAAAAGAGGAAACAATACACCTCCTTGTGATGTTTCACTGCTGGCATATTTGATACACGTTGAATATCCTAACTTTGATTGAATCCTCCTATTACTTAGCATGGATATTATCCATCTTCTAATGTAGTTCTCAACACCAAAGTCTGCAAATAATTCTGCGATGGATTCAGTTAGGACATTGTTGAAAGCTCCTTCTACATCTAAGAAGGTAGCTAGGGTAAATTTCTTGAAATGAATCGTGAGAACGATAGAAATCTATCATTCTCACTAGCTCATGGAGAGCAGTCTCTGTAGATCTACCCCTCATGTAGGCATGTTGCGAGTTAGATATGGGACAGCTACCCGGAATACTCTTTATGTGAGATCCTACGATTCTTACCAGGACTTTAAGAAGAAAGGAAGTAAGGCTTATAAGTGGGTAATCTTTGGCAGATTCATGTCCTCTTTTACCAATTTTTCGGTAAGAAAACCACTCTTACCTGTCTCCAAGACAAAGGGACATGGTTTTAGTAAGAGGCAACCTTTAAAGATACCCTCAAGCACTCATCTAATTATTAACTAGTTTACCTTCCATAACTTATTCACTTAAAGGATTAAAATTCATTTCATTGCATCAAAGTCAGGACTCTAAAAGCAAGCTAATAACGATTTTGAAAACAAACAAGAATATCAAAGGAACCGTGATCCCAAACAAAAGATTAAGCACAAGAATTTGCATATAACGTGTATCTTCTATTTTAATTCTTCAATTAGGTACCTTTTTGTCCAAAGATCATATAACCATGAAAACAATCCTTATGAAGTGGTGAGAATAGTCTTTTATTAATCTTTAACTCTCCAATTAAAAGTTTCTGACACCAGGAATGTATTAAAGTTATCTATTTCATTCAATAAGCACCGAGATTTCCGACAAACACACAAAACACAACAGAAACTAACAAGCCACATGCTTTTCAAATTTCACTCCTCCCACACACACTGCGACTCACCCAAACCCGTACTCGCACAGGTGGAAATACACTTGTTGGATGATCTATTTTAACAGCTCAGGAAGCAAGAAAATGAAAACGTCGAACGATACCAAGGGTTGAATTCCGGTGCACCAACACACAAACACAAATTGTTGTCTAAATCAAAACACCTGAAGTTTGTATCTTAGATTTTGAGTAGCAAAAGCTTTATTTCCAAATGTTCGAAGGCTTTGCGGGTTGAAAATGTGTTGAAAGCTGGGGTAGCATTGAACTCAACCGGACGGTCATGGTATCATAGTTTGGTTATTTTTCTGGTTGATATGGCTGATGACGAGTGCTAGGGTTCAAGCTTAATAAAGAGTCCTTCTAAACATGCTGGCTTGCCACGGAGTGGGTGGCAAACGGGTGAAAATTAAGTCAGAGGTATTTTGTATTGTTTTGGGGCTTTTTTTTGTATTTTGATTGAAAACACATAAACTTTTGTACCATGCGACATGCTTATCAGGACGTTACTGATGGCTGGCAACCGTTTGGTATTGAAGACAAAACACTGACGTGTCGGTTTTCCATTGCAACAAGTTGCATTGACTATGTCCTCTTTTCGATCCAATTCCCATTAATGCTTATGCTCAGCTCAACACTCATTCGGTTATTATTCACTTAGTTCCGTTTATTTTATTTTGAGTTGTGCTGTCGTTAGTTCAGTGGGTTTTGGACTTTTCGCGTCGATTGACTTTCATTTTCACACGACGCGCATCATTTTCGAAATAATCTTATCAGTGAAATTTATTTTATTTTTGAAGAAGGATCAACTTATTTCAGAAGTCCTTAAAAAAGTTGAATTATTAACACTTTTTTTTTAAATCATCTTAATTCCATCTTTTTTGAAATTGACAAAATTCGACAAAACTCCACTTTTTCGACGGAGAGACTTTTGTTGTTTTTTTTGTTGAACCAGGAAGTCTGTTCTTCTTGTAGTCGAAGAAGCGGAAAAGTCATTAAATTAAAAGAAATATAATTAATCTAATTGCTTTCGAGGTTATTGTGAATCGAATTAAATAATTTGTTCTTCCTCTTAAGCAAAATAATGGTATGTTGTTGCAAATGTTAACACTTAAATCGCTTAAAATAATTAGTACCTAAATATACTTTAATTATGTGAGTAAAATTTTCAATTTGATAATTTTTTGATATTTATCTGTTTTGGAATTTAATAGAATTGCAATAATTGTGTTAATTATTTTGTTCTTATAGCTAATTTTTTTTAAACACTTTCTAGCACTTTTTGAAATTAAAAAATGTTTGTCGTCTTGTGTTGGAACTGCTTTTATTTATTTTGTTGTTTTTTATCCAAGTCTGAAAATTCAGGAAATTTTATTTAAGGTCCAGTATTTTTCAGAACTGCGTAGACTTTTTCTTTTAAGGTATATGTATCTATATTTTTAGTTTGTATTTGTAATTTAAATTTTAAACGATGCAATATCGCCCAAAATAATATCGTTTTTTTTGGAATCCTATAAGCTTTCAAGAAATGCAAAAGTAATCACCTCTTTGTGTGCAATAACTGTGAATTTTGACTCTTTTTAATGGTCTTTAGATTTTCCGAGAAGAACTTCGAGTGTTTATCTTGTTCCTGTAACAAGTAAATTTTCCTAAAACATTAAATTATGACAAGGCTAATTGTTTAAGGCAAACATTTTGGCAACATTTTTCGATTGACTTTAGTTTAATTTACTAACAGATGTCCAATTTTTATCATCTCATAAGATTCCTGAAAATTAACAGCTGAATCACAAACACGCTTCCGCTTCGGGTTAATCTGCGTTAAGATGCACTCGCTTTGAGTTTGCTTTGAATGACAGTTCTCCCTCGATCACATTATCATCCCACCGAAACAGCTTGTCACTTTACTCTTTCCGATTTTTGAAAAAATTTGAAAACGTACAACCTTTTACTTGATATTTCCAAAATCCGCTTCGATTAACTCATTAAGGCCGTGTGCGAATTGGCCTTAAAAATTCATCCATTTTTAACCACTACTGTCATATTTTAACCTGCTCCGCAGCTAGTCTAATTTTTAACACATTTTATTCAATGCGAAGTGTCAAAATTTAACTAAACGTCAAGTTTTAACCACTTTTTAACCCAATTCGCACACGGCCTAAGACATAATTTTATGCCTACATTTTAAAGTGAAAAAAGTCATGCCTTCTTCATAGTTCTCCTATTTTCAGCACGAAAATAGATAAATGACATCTGCAATAAAGTTTCTATCGTAATAATCGAATAATAAGCGGACACAGTTTACAAACACGAAATGTCAACCCATACAAATACGCAAAGTACGAGTAACGTACTTGTATTAAATTGTTTAATATTTTAGGCCGTGTGCGACTTGCATTAAAATGTTGGTTGAATTTAACCACTAGTGTCAAATTTAAGCCGGCTAGTTAACCCATTTTATCCACTATACAAAAAAAATAAATAAATTGAGTGGCGCGACAGCTCTTGAAGAGCCAAGGCCTAAGTGGCTTACTCTCATCAACAATTCTCTAGGTGCGTGTGAAGAATTGAAGGGACCTGAAATTTAACGCCGATTCCGAACGGCAAAGTTGAGAAGCACTTTTTCATGACAGATGATGCTCTTGGAAGTTTTGTCAGTTCTTCGCAAGAGGCAGTGTCCGTGAAAGATGAAATAAAAACTTTGGACCCGAGTAGGATTCGAACCCACGACGTTCTGCTTAGCAGCCAACGCACCTAACCACTAAGCTACGGACACTACACTATGCTGTGTCAAAATTAAATCGAATATTTCAACACAATTCGGACACCGGCCAAATTGTAGATCTGCCTATATAAACTTTTGATAATAACTGTATGTATGTCCCTCTTTGCGTCAATGTATCCATGGCCAGAATAATATACATATACATACACTGTTTTAAAATCTTCTTCGCTTCTTCTCAATATTTCGCCTTACTCACAAATCAACTTCGATTCCATTTATTTTCAAGTGATAACGCCGCTTCAAAAATGAATGAATTTTGTGTGTGAACTGTTTTTTTTAAACAGCTGTTCAACTCTCAGACAAAGCAAAAGTTCATGTCGTTTTCCATTGAACGTCCAGAAGCATGCAGAAGAGTCCAGAAGCCTTCTGAAACCATTCCATTGGACTGACTTTGACAGAAAGAATGCTTCTGAGAGGTAGAAGAAGAAACGTCAAAAAAAAGACCAATCGAAAACGACATTAGCAAATTTGAACTAGAGCTTCTGTTTGAAGTCATATTACGTAACATCACAGTACACAGAATACAAGGTATTATATTGCGCATGACAGAAGTGAGAAAAGGCACAAAAAGAAATGGCGATAAGACAACAACAACTTTTGTTGTATTTTGACATTTGGTCTCTGAAATGTGACATATGCGCGAACTTTAGGAGAAGAAAATCGGGAATATAATACCTTGTATTCTGTGTACTGTGACGTAACATAACGTTCTTTCTCTACGGTTGTCAAACGAAGCGTAAGGTCAAAGCTTCATTGTGAAAGCAAGAACTGAAAACATATAGCTGAAGTCGTAAACGTCAGGCGAAGCTGAAGCGTCTTTGTGATTCAGCCTTAAAGGTATTACTATATAGTATAGCTATGTTGAAAAAACCGCAATAGAATAATTTTTTTTGTTTATAAGGCAATTGTCCGATCAGCGTACTTTTTTTTTTGGGGGGGGGGGGGGGATTCACAAAATCGGCCCCTCAACAATAACTTCTTCGGGGTAGTTAAATAGAATCTACTCCTTTAAATAGGAAGGAAACAGTGTTTCATTAATCAAGTTTCCTATGCTTCCTGCTTATTTACTTGGTATGAGAGATTGTAAGCTTGAGTGATAGGTGTTGGTACACAACCATCAAACATATTAATATAGATTACGGAAAAGCTTAAATTATAAATAAATGCAACCGAATTAGGAAGTGTTCTGAAAATAAATAAAATAGAGGTGGATGGCTTCTTCCTGTTGTGAATGAATAAAAAAAAGATAACCTTCCTTTATCATCGCTTGGCCGATACAAGCGATGATAAAGGAAGCCCAAAGAATTTATTGAAATTTCTGTTATATCTATTGGTCATGGTTCTGGCAGATTTCTTCTGTTTCGATTCCATTTATTCCTTTTTCCGCTCTTCTTATTACCATTCCAATTTGTTGACAGTCTGTCTCTGTAGATGTTTTGTAGAAAATATAAGAAATAAGAAATTCCGACTGTAAAATGATTTTAAAATTTCTTGATAAATGTCATGGACTTCATGCAGACTTCTCAGAAATTAGTGAGAAGCAAGATCTTATGAACAGCAAGGCAACAACTATTATAGTCAGTATCATGATAAAGAAGGATTTTCCAATAAGATGTGTTATTTTGAATAGCCCGCTATTTCGGTAGCTGTCACTTTTGACATTTGACAAGTAGAAACTACGCCATTAATAAAAATGGAACGATACACGCTTCAACAATGCATCGAAATGATTAAAAATTACTATAAAATTGGTGAAAATTTGGCAGAGACGGTTCGTAAAACTAAAACATTTTTGGGTCGACGTGAAGCTCCTTGTCGGACCACAATACTGAAATTGGTGAATTGGTGGATTCATGTGATTTAACACCTTGCGACTTCTTCCTTTGGGGCCACGTGAAAGATAAGGTCTACGCCAACAGTCCAGCGTCGATTCAAGACCTCAAAGATGGAATTCGTGAGGCTATCGAAGACATAGGGCAGCCACTTTGCGATTTGGTTATGGAAAATTTCATGAAAAGGATATGGTCCTGTAAGCGTGGTCGTGGTGGCCATTTGGCTGATGTTGTGTTTTATTATTAACGGCATACCTTCCTCTTTATAATGAAATACACATCCGATCATTTATCTCAAAAAATGCCATTTTTCTTTGAATATCAAAATAACACCTCTTATTGGAAAACTCTTTAGATGAGATAAATGTTCAACGAAATTATAGATAAACCCAAAATGAGTATTTGTTATGTGAATGTGAAAACGGAAAGGTATTCATCTAGCTTTTTAGTGACAAGCTTACAAACAAGTGTAGTGTCCTGTAGCTATGTGGTTAGGTGCGTTGGCTGCTAAGCAGAACGTCGTGGGTTCGAATCCTACTCGGGCCCAAGTTTTTTATTTTCATCTTTCACGGACACTGCCTCTTGCGAAGAACTGACAATACTTCCAAGAGTATCATCTGTCATGAAAAAGTGCTTCTCAACTTTGCCGTTCGGAATCGGCGTAAAATTGTAGGTCCCCTCAATTCTTCACACGCACACAGAGAATTGTTGATGAGAGTAATGGCGTTTTTAATTGGCAATCTGGAAGTAAAAAAAAGCATTCTGAAAGCGTTCAATTGGGCAAAAGTGACAGTTCTGATTCTGAAAAGAAGAGAATTTCCCTTCTGATTTCAAAAACAGAATGCTTCTTTTTCGATTCCAGATTGCCAATTAAAAACGCCATAAGCCACTTAGGCCTTGGCTCTTCAAGAGCTGTCGCGCCACTCTATTTATTTATTTTTTTTTTTTTTACAAACAAGCAAGGCATTGAGCTATAAACACAAATCTAAGTTGATGCGCTATAAAAACTGGCCGAAGCTGATCTGCACAAACAAAACTAAACATAACCTAAAAATTAAAAAAAAAAACATAAAGTGAGCACTTACATAGGTACATAATAATATGTCTGCTCGTGCATTGTTTCTTAGTCCAATTTGTAAATTTGTTTATAAACCATAAAACACAACCCTAGAAAGTTAAGGATTTCCAAAAAAAAACAAATGTAGCATTATTCAGCCATTTATTAGCTTAAAGTGTTCTTTACAAAAACAAAATGTGTTTCCCTCAAATCTCGAACATGTATTTGTTGACATTCTGTGTATATAATCCTTCTCCATGAAGTCGACGATCCGTTGACAAATGACAAGAAAAAACATTAAAATCCCAAACAAGCGAGTTCATTCTCTTGCTTACGCCAATAAAAATATTAAAAAGAGACCAGACGAACTTAAACTTTATGTATCGAATTACAATTTTACAATTATCGCTTTTAACAAAATGCTGAAACACAAACGGACACTGCAATTCCATTTTTCTACACGAATTTAGTCGGAACAACAATAAAAACCGTTAAACGACCGCAACGAATTGTATTTTCTTCAATAGAAATTATTTTAGCATGGAACGTGTGAAATGTGTTGGGTGCCGACTCCCGATTCTCGAATGCACATAAAATAGTGTAGGTGTCGTCTTGTAGGCCCTGCACTTAATAGTTTTTTTCTTTTGAAGACGAAGACAACACCAAGTTCGATTCCCTTGATTGATATTTATGACTTCTGTGTTTTCTGTTGGTTTGAGTTTTTACGGTTTTTTAAGTCTGAGACTGAGTTGGCGACACTCGAGACTTGCAGTTCCGGAGGCAACTAAAGAGTTTAATGACTCAAAGATTTCATTAATGAATTATAACAGCGTCGCGTCGTCGTCAAGGAGTCGCATTCGGTGGCATGTCTTTAAAGTATGTATTTAAAAGTTAAAACATGCCATCGCAAATTCAGTTTATCATTATTGACTGACACTCTGAAAGGTAAAAAAAAAACCGTTAGTCTCGCCTGAAAGAACGAACAACTAAATAAAAAAACGACACGAAGACCGATAAAAGGGATTTCGCATCAATTGGATTGAAATGTCATTCAATATACGAATGCAACATACTCTTGCGGCGAATAAAAGCATCCTAATAATGGTGACAAATTAATAAGCTACGATATGGGGACAAAGAAATACATAATGTAAGAAGGAAGGGCAAGGACATTTGTTAATTAAAGCGGGAATGCTTTTTGAATTTTGTTGCTTGGTTACAAAAACGAAACATCGGGGTATTTGAGTTACAATAATGTTTGTCCTTGAAGGCGGGCTTCGTACATTTTTTTAATTATTTATTTTAAAATAGTCTTTAAAGATAATATATGTCACTATTCAGTGTCAGTGGTAAAAGTCAAACCAAATATGTTTTTGACAGATGGTTAGCCACTAGGCATAGATGTCGTTGAGGTCGTATGCTTGTTTATTTGTCAAAAGGGTAGGTATTGTTTGTGTGAATTGTGGTTGTGGTTAACCATAATTGGTGCGGCACTAAATAAAGAGGTTAACTCAATTTCTGAGGCGTTAGCGTGGACACTGGACAGAGGGATGCAATTAGAATAGGTTTCTAATATAAAGAGAGTTTATACTTCGCTTGAGGCAAATGATTGAGAAGTAATTAATTATGTGTCTAGTTTCAAAAAGAAAAAGCCAGAGAGGGTCAAGTCATTGCCGTTAGTGTGCTTATGGAGATGAACCCTGAATGCTTCCACGAAAAATCTTTAAGCCTGCAATGTTTGGAAAGTTACACGATTTTAAACCTTAAATAAAATGAAGGTGTTACAGGCCAAATAAACAATTAAGGTAACAAGCTTTAGGGAAATATTATTAATTGGTTCCGCAATGATCTTAAAAGTTCAATGTACGTTTTACCTCATCTTCACAATTTTGTCTCCCGTCTCACCAAAAAATGAGATCCCCTGAACTGCACCAACTACAGAGGTATAAGTCTCCTTAACATCGCATATAAGATCTTGTCTGTCGTGCTGTGTGAACGTTTGAAGCCCTTCGTCAACAACCTGATAGGTCCTTATCAGTGTGGCTTTAGACTCGGAAAGTCGATACCTACCACCTTTTCATCGATTTCAAGGCCGTGTATGACAGCGTCTATAGAGACCAAGTATATAGAGCAATGTCTAGTTTTGGCATCTCAGAAAAACTCTTCCGTCTGTGTAAGATGTCAATAAAAAACTCACGCTGTTCCATCATGGTCGCAAAAAACCTAACGGACGCCTTTAATGTAAAAAAAAGGTTTTAGACAAGGCGATGCGTTGTCATGCGATTTCTTCAACATCATTCTTGAAAAGATTGTGCAAAGCTCCAACGTCAACACCGTCCAACGCAGACGACATTAACATAATTGGAAGAACACAGTGTCATGTCAGTGGAGCGTTTGTGAGTCTTGAGACGGGGGCAGGAAGATGGGTCTAGCGGTTAACGAAGGCAAGACCAAGTTCATGCTGTCGACAAGAAAGGGCTACCAACATCGACGTCTTGGAACAAACGTCAACATAGACAGACTTAACTTCGAGGTAGTTAAGGACTTTGTCTACCTGGGATCCGCTATCAACTCAGACAACAACACCAGCGCTGAAATCAAACGAAGAATCACTCTTGCCAATCGCTGCGTCTTTAGACTTAGAAGGCAATTGAGTAGTAAAGTCATCTCCCGAGCAACTAAAGTGGCACTCTACAAAACCCTCATCATCCTGGTCCTCAAGTATGGTACAGAGACATGGACCATGACAACATCTGATGAAAACCCTTTGGGCTTGGGCAGAGGACCTAAACCAACTTGACGTGCGAAACTGGAGACAGCTAGCCAGGGACCGAGCTGGCTGGAGAAGTTTGTTAGGTGAGACCCTGGTAGCGCCACCATAAGTAAGTAAGTAAGTCTCTTTATTATTGTTCGTCAATTTCCTCACATATTGTTGTCACTTCTCAGTCTGTGTGTCATAAACACTGAACACACCCCACTGAAAGCACCCTTTCAATGATTTATCCGTTTGAACTTCGAAAACTGTTTGAGTGCTTTAAAAATCTACACTTGATTTATAAATAAATATTTTCCATACATAGGGACACAATGAAAATGGAACATTCGCCAACCAGGCTCATGAAAAACCTAACAATTGAAGCCAGGCATACCTTGAGTCTGTAAGTTGTTTCTCTTGTAGTTAATTCTTGTAAAAAAAGTCTTTTTGCTCCAAACTTAACTTTAGGCTGAGGACAAACATTGTTCATATTTTTGAATTCTTCCTTTTCAAAAGTTAGATATTTTGGTATTTCTTCAAGTAAAATTCAATTTACTTTTCAACATACCAAAACTTAAAAACTGAACTAATTCAAAACCTTCCTCTTTTCCAGAGAAGAATCAAAAAAGAAACGACAACAATTCGAAAACAGCCTTTTTTTGCCAGTAAGTTTATTTAAATTAATCTCCGATTACTACTAAAGATATTGATTGAAAGTGGAACTAAAATGCAAAACTAAAAATTATTTCAGAATAACAAAAAGCGGAAGGACGTTCTCAAAATTTTTGACCGAAAACCACACCAAACAAATATGGAATCCTCTCAGTCCAACGAATTGAAAGCACAACTTTCATCCAATGAATCTGATAATTCTCTACCGGACCACTCTGCTGCTTCAGGAAAGGATAGGAAAAAGGATGTCGATGGTGATAAAAAGGACTCATCTGCTCCAATGAACTCAGCTTCTAGTTATTCGTCATTGAAGACTGCTGAAAGATCGGAGAAACACCCTAAATCTTCGACTTCTGTTAACAAAAAGAAGTCAAGAGTGAACAAGAAGTTCAAAACCTTTGTAAGAAAATCAAGTCAACTACAAAATCCTTATCCCAGTTTTGTTGCTTTTCGGACAAAGGGAAACAAAGGTAAACAGGATAAGTCAAACCAGAAGACAACCATTGAACCAACTATGTCAAAAAAACGTGGCGAAAGACAATGCGAATCAAAATCAATTGCTGAAAAGACTGATGAAAAAGAAGAACTGACACCAAAAACCAAAATATCCCAAACTTCATCATCTGTTTTTATCGATCTTACTCAAAGTTTACCTTCACTCTCGGTCCAATCGGAAGGAAAAAGCAACGATGATCCTTGTGAAGAAGTTCAAATAAAAACCGAAGACAATAGCATTAAACTGTTAAGAGCCACTTCTCCGGAGCCATTTTTGTGCAATTCTCCCTTGAAAATTTCTGTTGGGATTGGGACATCATGTCAAGGTGATAAAGTTCAGAGTCCGACTCACAAAACAATAACAACAACTAGTGCTTCGATCAAGGAAAACCTGTTGCCCGATCAAGTAGATGTTGATGTTGCTGATGGAGATGCCAATAGTAATCAACAGAAACACAATCTTCCATTCAGAATTCCAGAAGTGCCCAACTTTAAGAAATACCTTGGACCAAAGTATAAGAAAAGTGATGAAAAAGTTGTTTACATCGATCAGCAACAACCTGATATCAACAGTTCAGATACAGCACCATTGTCTGGACCCATGACAGTACAGCAGAGCTCATTTGATTCGACAATTCATAGAGCTCCAGCTCAGGCAATTCAAGAAGAAATGATTCTTCAAGAAGTTCCAAGTTCAAGCATTCCATTTCAGCCATTCTATCTACAGCGTCCACAAGTCTATGGAGGCTTTTTCGCTCCATCTGAAGATTTAGGACGACCATGTCCTGAACACCAGTCATATCCAGCACCGATTGCAGCATATAATACTCAGGCATTCATGCAATCAGCAGAACCCATGCAAGTCGATAGTTCAGAACAGTGGTTTCAACGTCAACCACTCTACTGTCCGGTTCAAGAATATAGCAATCATGCCATACAACCTACACAAATGAATAAAACTTTCCCAACAATACAGCACATTCCAGTTGCAAGAAAAATGCCAATATCACAAATAACCGTTAAATACAATTATGTTCCACAACCTGAAGGAAATAATAACATCCAACGTCATAACCCATCGCTTGCCAATAATACTCAAAGTCTTACTATTCCACAGCAGTTCCTCTGTCATGCTCAAGTCCCTGCTGAACCATCGCCAGTAAGCCGTAAAGCTTCTTCCAAAAAGCCAAGAACAAAGCCAGCAAAACCGAATACAACACAATATTCTCAAACCCCGGCTCACGTAGTGACACCAACTTGCATCAGTCATCCATTCAACAAGACACAACAGCATCCGCCATCAAATATACAGCAATATCCATCTCCAATTAGTTGTCAAACTCAAGGATACGGAAATCAACATCGCTTTGATCTTTATCCGACAAATCAGCATCGAACCATGTCTCCGGATAGAAGTCAATTTGGTCCAGCACCATCCACCGCTGGCCAAACGACTTTCCATGATTGTAATACTCCAAGATCTCAGGCTCCCTACTCTTATAGAACTCATCATCAATCTTATATTCCGTCATTCAATCAAGCCCCACAAAATCATCCCAATTCAGCCGATATTCGGCAGCAATACGAAAAACAATCTCATAATTCCCAAAGTCTCCAATCGCCTAAGCCAGCAAATAGTGAAATGATGAGGCAACATTTCAACCAGCATCTAATCTCGTATTGGGATCAGCATAAGCCACCAGTTCAGTCAACTTCTTCAGTCCGTATGCCACAGCATAGAATTCCAGCACGTGGCCCTGTTGATCCCGAACAATGGTTTCAGGCTAGATTGAAAAACATTTTGGAGACTGTCGACAAGCATAAAACTAATACCGTGCAGCAACTGCGTTCACGTGCAAACCAAAGTGGACCTAATCCTTTGGCACAACAAGCAGCTGTTTTAATTCCTGAATTCCAAGAAAAAATCATGGAAGTAGAACGAGTTCTTGAATCGCTCAAAAACTTTGTGAGCAAAGTAAACAATTTTACAGACCCCCTAAATAACCACCAACAAGTGGAAGCCAATAATAACAATGCACCACGAAGAGCAAATGTCAACGTTGAACGAGTGGAACCAGACTCAGGTTAGGGTTTTACGAGTATGTTTTTAAATTATGATTTAAAGAGATTCTTTATTAGGTATCGCTTGGGGACCAAATTGTCCAGGAAACTCAAGGGAAATCGACAGAGGTCCAGGTAAGGATTTTTCTCAATCAGTTTTTTGTCTTTCCATAGAGTGTTAGGCGTGTTTTTTTGCACGCGTATATACGCTTAAGAAAATATTTGCATGCAAATGCAACAACAATAAATTTCTATATCCGCTTAGTTAGCGGCGATAATTATCCACGCTTATGAAATAAGCGGATATAAAAACAATGCTACCATATACCTTTTTCAATGAATTTTCAACAATTCATTCCGAAATTCATTCGAAATTCATTTCATTTAATAATTACCCAAGCAAGCTATGATTTTGCTGTTGTTAGGTCGTGTCCGAATTCGATGAATTGTGGTTAAAAATGGATGAATTTTTAACCACTACTGTCATATTTTAACCTGCTCCCCAGCTAGTCTAATTTTTAACACATTTCATTCAATGCGAAATGTCAATATTTAACCAAACGTCAAGTTTTAACCACTTTTTAACCCAATTCGGACACGGCCTTATATTTCAAATCAAAGGAAACCATTGGCTACTTTTGTATGTTCCATGCCTTCGTATCTCTTTCTCTATCCAGATCTCTTTTCTTCATTCTCTTGGTTTTCTTCTTTGAGCAAGAGATTTTTCTGTTCTCTGGAGAAAAAATTCCCGCTGACGTTGCTCTTCTTTCTCCTCTCGTTTACATATCATCAAATTGTGATGCCAAATTGCTAAAACAAAAAATTTGTCGTTTTCTTGTGCACTGTTCATTTTAAGCGTATATACGCGTGCAAAAAAACACGCCTATTCACAATGTTTCAAAAAATGTGTGCATACAATTCTAATACACACCATTGAATCGTAGATTGACTTAAATGTCAAAATCAGTTTGACAACCGAAAATCTGACAGATGGATATTATGAATTTCCTGTGAATGATTTAAAACTCAAAACAGTTTCATTTTGACACATTACAGTACAATATTTTCTTCTTTTTTCTGGAATAGTTTATCAGCAGAGAGATAATCCTTCATCAGACACTGATCCAAGAATGGATGTAGACCCTGGTAAGGAACTGTCATTTTATACTCTTTTTGTCTAAACCGTTTTCATTTAACAATTCAGATTTGGTTTCTTTTTGAAAAAAAAGAAGATAAATTTAGATCTATCATAAAAAAAATACCCATAGGGAATAAATAATTTTAATTGGGATTTTGTGTTTGTATTGGTATGGTTGAATGTGGGTGTAACCAAAAAAAGACATTGGTAAGGATGTTTGACGAGTAAAACTAACACTAACATGATAAGGTAGTCCGCTTTACTAAAACAAATGATTTTCGAAATTCGGAAAGAAGATTAGCGGGTCAGCTAGTATTCAAAATTTTAACAAAATGAATTTGGTGAGCAAGTTTTCTCCCACAAATCGTTTACACAATATTTGGCTACTGTCAGGCCACCAACAGAAGTTTTTAGTTATATTTTTGAGTAGAGGTTTTTAATAATTTTTTCTCCATGAAAGAATTTTGATTTATAAGCCAAGAAAAAATGATAAAGGGTTCGCTCATGGGGTTGCACTTTGAGAAACGAAAAAAAGTAGAGTAACTTATTTACTTAAGGTGGCACTACAATCCATTGTTGACTTGGGCCTAAATCCACAGCCTCCGCCAGCCAGCTCGGTCCGTAGCTATTTAGCTTTCTCCAGATTAGCACTCCAAGTCGATCGAGGTTCTTCTCCACTTGTGTGCGCCACCTGCGTCGCAGTCTTTCTCTCCTTCTGCGCTCCTCGGGAATGGTTTCGCTCTAAATGACCCGTAAAGTTCGCTCTTATATCTTCTTCTATATTCCCCATCAGTGCGCACACGGGGCAAAAGATGGTCGAAGAACTTACCTCTCGAAACAGCCTAAGGCACATTCATCCGATTTTGTCAAGGTCCAGTCCACACTTTTGCACCATACAGCAGGACTGAGATGATGAGGGTATTATACAGTTTTACCTTAGTTGATCGAGAGAGGGCTTTTTCACTCAATTGCTTAGCCTAAAGAAACAGCGATTAGCAAGAGTTATGCTTCGTCTGATCTCAACGCTGGTGTTATTGCCCGTGATGTTTATAGCCTAGGTAGACAAACTCCTCTACTACGTCGAAGGTGTATGCTTCTATCATGACATTCTGTCCGAGCCGTCGGTTTTGGTGTTGACGGTGGAGTTTTGCACTATCTTCTCAAGAACGATGTTAAAAAAATCGAATGACAGTGCATCGCCTTGTCTGAATCCAACCTTGCCAACCTTGATGGTGCAGCGTGAGTTCTCCATCGTCATTTTGCACACGCCAGGGAAAGCAAAACTAGACATAGCTTTATACAATTCGTCTCTCTAGATGCTGTTATACGCGGCCTTAAAATCGATGAAAAGATGTGGTAGTTATCGATTTGGAGTTCATAGGTTTTTTCCAGGATCTGCCGCAAGTTGAAAATTTGATCGATGGTTGACCTTCTTGGTCAGAAGCCACATTGACAAGGACTAAGGAGGATCTTGTAGGCGATGTTAAGTAGGCTGATTTGTCTGCAGTTGGCACAGTTTAGTGGATCTCCCTTGTTCCAGAATCCGCCAAACAATGGTTTCATTCTTCGGACATGCATTCTTTCGACCATATCTTACAGGTGATTTGGTGCATGCTACTATCTAGATCGTCGCCTGCTGCTTTAAACAGCTCGGCTGCTAGACCATCTGCTCCAGCCGTTATACTGTCTACAGATATGGTCTTTCCAAATCCCCAGCATTGACTGCGATTCTACTATGATGTTCCCTTGTTTATCTCTGCAGGCATCGGTTCTTGCTCTATGACCTTGAGCCAGCAGTTTAACCTTCCGATAAAACCTCCGAATTTCATTAATGAATCTCGATCCTGACGATCTGACGCTTTTCATCCTCCTTCTTGTTTTCTCCTGAGAAGCGCTGGCCGCTTTGTATGCCTCCTGCTTTGCTGCATAGGCCTGCTTGCATTCTTCGTCAAACCGTGGGTTTCGTTTTGGTGGCTGTGTGAAACCTAACACATTAGGGGCGGCATCTCTAACTGATTTCTGGCAATATTGCCACTGGTCTTCGATATTTGATGTTGGTGGCATAGGCCTTCTTAAAATGTTGACACTCGATCAGAGAAGGATATGGCGATTTCTTGCGATTGAAGCCGTCTGACGTCGAATTTTCTTGCAGCATTTCCTTGTTTTGTCGGGATATTCGTAGCACTTCCCTGACTACGACGAGGCAGTGCTCTGAGGTGATGTGGGCTCCTCGGAAAGTTCGACCATCTAGAATGCTGGACAAATATCTTCCGTCGATCGCAATGCGATCAATCTCTTTGATGGTCGTAGAACTCGTCTTTGGTGTCGTCCTTTTTCTCTTCTGTGGGGGCATGCGCGCATATTAAGCTAATGGTGCCGAATTTAGCCTTGATTCGGATCATAAGCTCAAGACCTTTTGCCTGAGTCTGCTTCCCACGACGAATTCGTATCCAAAGAGTCGCTGTTGTTGTTCTCCGTAACAATCACCATAGTAAATGTCGCAGTTTCTCATCCTCCTTTTGCCTGGTCCATCCCATCGCATTTCCTGTATAGTGACTATGTCTGCTTTGTAGCAGTTGAGGGTCTCCGCTAATTGTTCGGCAGCACTCGGTCTAACAAGGGACCTAACATTCCACGTGCATATCCGAAATTCGTTGTCCTTTATACATTTGCTTGGGTTGTCATCAGTGTATCCGACCGTTTCCAAGGCCTGTTGTTGCTTCGCAACTAAATGTTTTTCTACGTAGTCGGAAAGTCACCCCGACGTACAACCCCCAACCTGGAGTACCAGGCACTTGATATGACCCCAAGTGCAAGAGCCAGAAAAAACTCTCCTTTTACGGCCTGGGCTTCATATAACTCGAGGTAGCCCGTAAAGGCACGTAGTTTGGCCTAGCTGTAACTAAAGACGCCACCGTTGATTTGCTTACTCCATGGAGGTTAGAGGTAGAGTAACTTAAGATAGTTAAGGTGAGGTAAAGGAGCTGGCTCCAATGGCGTTACAGGTCTTATAAACAGTAACTTGATTAAGATACAAAACTTTCTTTGTTATTGTTGCGTATAATCACTAACGATTTATTAGTTTCTTTTGATAATTTTTAAAACTTCTTCTTAAATTTGCAAACCTCTTATCCTTTATATTAATAATATTTTTAAATCAGTAGTTTAAGGGCTCTCAATCAACAATATAATTTTATAATGTCTTATTTCAGTTAATCAACCGCCAACCCGCCAACAAATTTATTCACATCAAATAATTGCTGCAGACTCAACGACTGGAGGCAGTCATCATCATCAATTCTTTCCATCAAATACACCACATTTTCAACACCATAATCAGCAAATTCGTTCAAATTTTTATGAATACCACAATAACCATTATAATGGTTAGGTATTAATTCTACTCAAGGGAGTATTTTTGTACTAAATATAAAAAAAATAACATTTTTTTTATATTTAATTTTATTTTTAAAAATGTCTAAGTTACAAGACTAACATAAGTTTTGCTACATATTTTGTTTACTTAAGAAATTCATTTTATTTTAGCTCATTGCATTTAATGTGATTAATTTAAACAAAAAAAAAATAGTATTTGACTTAAAAATAATTATTTGTTATACCAATAATTTATAAACTTGAAAAATCATCAAATTGTTAAATTTTGTATTTTTATCATTTTTTCAGCAATACTAAGGTAATATATATTTTGTTTAACATTTTTAAGAAATGTTAATGTTATTACTTTATTAGTAAGTTAAAACACGAAATTAAAATATATGTTTAGAAAGTGAGATTATTTTTAAAATTAGAGTTAAAGCAAAAAAAAAACAGCCAAATTTTAAAGGTTGTGGTAGTATGCAAGTAACACTCACATTTTATAATTTTCTGAAGTGTAACCTTTCCTTTTGAAGAATTAGTACTTTTAGAACAACAAGAGCTATATTTACCAAAGTTTTTTTCTTCACTAAATTTGTGTAAAAAGGTTAAATGTTAAAAGTGAAAATTGTATAGTAATAAGAGATATATATATATATTTTACATTTTCTATAAGCAAATAAGTTTAATTTATGTGCATGGCCAATTAAATCGGTTTCAATTTATGCTGTCACAAAATAGGTCTGTTCTCTTACTGCCGAAAACTCCCAAATGATAACTCTTTTTTGTTCTTTTACTCCCGATTTTTGTATGTTCTATCACTTTTGAAGGAGAAAAATATTTCCCCTATCTGCCGATTGCAGCCACAAACATTTCTTGTGGCAGTTTTTGTAAGTTCTGTAAAACCATAATAAGTGCATTGAATTTTGTTGACGTTTGACATAATTTTGTGCTTTTGAGAAATTTACAGCCCGATCCTCCCCATCATCACTGATACCTCACAAGGTCACAAGTCATAAGAAGAGGTGAAATTGATTTTGTGACTTTTTCGTATTCTCCCCCAAAGTCACAACTTGTGAGAGTTACAAAAACAATCGAAATTGTGATCTCCTTCACAGCAGGTCATAACTAGTAAATTATTTGAGATTTGACATTGTGAATAGTGAAAAAAATGGAAGTTGAAATGATTATGGCCATTTTATTGACGAAGTTTACTCCGTAAATGAAAAGAAAGAATTTAACAACAGCACATCATTTGAAACAAACTAATAAAATTGATAAGATTGCAGCGAAGACGCCTTTTACGAACCCTGAGAGACACCAATGAATGGCTGTGGTGAGTTTCGTTGTGACTTTTCTTGTGAGGATTATGGGAGAATCCGACAAATGTTATCGAATCACAATAATCCTCACAAGGAATAGTCACAAGGGGTTATGAATTGTAATTATCCTCACAAGAGGGAGAATCAGGTTGTTTGGCTGTCACAAAATTTCATCCCCACTCCTCGATTTTTGACAGTTTTACAAAAACTGCCGAAAAAGTAAAAGAACGGACCTAATATAAGACCTAAAAATATTTCTTTTTTTTTTGTATATATAAGTTTTCCCTTTTTACAACATTTTAAATGTAAAAAAAAGCTTAAAGGCTGCTGTGGAAACAGAATACCAGAATTACTGTATAGAGAACAGAAATTAAATAGATTTAAACATTTATTGAACAGAAATTGTTGCTTGTACAGAATGTAACAATTCAACAATAAATATAATAGTTTTACATTCATATCTTCTTGATGTGTAGGTAGATAGAGACATTTATAACAAAACTTTTACTTCTTGTGCCTTTTTGAATAAATGTTTTTTTTTTTAATTGTAAAAACTAAACTTTTTCATAGCTGCCATTCAAATGTCAATAGAATTTTACACTTTTTAACTTTAATTTTAAATTTAAAAGTAAGCTGTATGGACTTGTTTACAACGAAATCATTTGAGATTAAAGAAATAATTAAGAAGTGCAGGAAACCAAATTTCGGTTTGACTTTTTTAAACATTTATTTAAACTATCACCTAAAAATGTTGTTCATTAGAATTTGTTTCTGATTGTATTAATGTATTTAATTCATAAGTGTTCATTAAATATTTCAATAAATGCAATGTTTTGGCTACAAACAATTTTTTTTTTTTTTGGTTGCTGAATCTGGAGAGCACAGTTTTAATATCTAAATTCCATTATAGGTTTCGGTACGATGATGAAACATGTACGCTTCAGGTCTCGAATCGAACAGATTTACATTATCATGGGAAAGTAGAACAATCGTTGTTCATCCTTGCACCGAGGATTTGGTAACACTTTTCAACTCATTTTTCTTGTGATTCTTAACAAGGCTCAGGACCTTCTTCGAGTCAATAATAGTTCAGTCGAAAAAAGTCAATGCATTAAGGCAGTGTGTGAACTGCGTTAAATTAGTATTAAAACTTGACGTTTGGTTAAAACGTATGTAGCTTTTTTTATAATCCAAGAATTGATCAAATTGATCCGTGACCTAAAAGTGTCAATTTTTTCCCTTAAACGCATTTCTTTCACAAAGAAATTGAATTTATTTCTCAAAGGATTGATTTTGCTTGAATCTCTTTTTGGAGACGGATTTACACATACTTGTACACGGATTTTACACCTATACTACGAGTTTGACATTTCTGAGACCAGACAACACAGATATTCAAAAAAGGGGTTGATTCGTTTTTGCACGCCAAAAAAAAAGATTTTTAGTAGCAATTCTTCGTGGTGAATAAAATGGGTTAACGTCACGTTAATGGGTTAAAATCATTGACTTACTATATACACTTTCATTCCAATCATCTGAAGAGGAATCCGACGAAAAATCACTATCGGTGTCTGAACCACTAACATTTTCATTTAGTATCATCTTAGCAATCACTTGATTTTCCATTTCAATAATTTTTGTTTTGTTTTTGTTTTTTTTTTTTTGTTCTAACTTGATCTGACGTTTCTCACGAAACTGTGCTGTCCTGTGCTGTTCTGATCTAGACAAAACCTCGGTGAACACAACTCTTATGAATGATAGAGAAGTTTGCTTCTGTTTTGTTTTTTGTTCTGTTCTTCGTTTTAATTTGTTCCTTGTTATGATTTATTAATTTATAATTGCATTGATATTTCAAAATATTAAAATAAAATACCTTAATTTTATCATATTTTTAGTTTAAAAAAAAAACGAAATAATTGGTTCTTTCTTTTGAGAATGATAACAGATGTCAGCTGTGAAAACAAGTTTTGCAGTATTACTACACGGAAAAAACCAACCTTCTAAAATGGGAATTTTTGTTGTTTCAAAATATGAAATAACCATTGCAAAATCAAGAAAAATAAATTAAACAGAGTTTGTTTGTTGTTTTTTTTTTTAGTGAATTTTCATGAAATTTATTGCTTAATGTTTGGTCTTGTTCACAAAATTATTTTATCTAGAAGAATTAAAACATTTTTTGTGGAGGGAAATTTGTTTATCTTAAAAAATCCCTTTTAACGCAATACACACAGAAAATGTCTAAACTTTATGCCATTTTTAACCAAACGTTAGGTTTTAATATACATTTTAACACAATTCACACACGGCCTAAGATAAAGTTAAACCGGGTTTAAAGTTAACTGACACAACCGAGTTAACTGAAAATACAAGTTGAAAAACGTGAAACTAACTGTTTCCGCCGGATGTTGTATTTTAATGTTTTTTCTGGTGGAAAGTAGTTTAACTACAAGCTTCCGTCAACTTGACGTTTGTAAATAAACACAGCTGTCACTTTCCAATTTGACACAACCCAAAAACAAACCATTGTTTTCCGGCTGTGTAAACGATTAAGAAAACATTTCCTTAATTTTAAACAGAAAGTTATTAAAAACATTAAATAAAAATGTCTCTTGCGGATGAACTCTTGGCCGATTTGGAAGAAAACGATAATGAAGATCTTAATGAAGCCATCAAGGAAGAAATGGAGTACGACGATGAGGCAACTGCCGAAATCTCGGAAAAGTTCCTCAAACCCTCGATTAATCTTATGGAAGTAGATGTAAAGGTCCAATCGGTGCGTGAACTGTGCAAACTACGGGATTCAGAGAGACTGCAAACTATCTTGAAACAAATCGAAGACTATGCATCGCGACAGCGCTCAGCGGCTGAGATGATTGGCAATGTTGAGTCTGATCCGGAATATCGATTGATTGTCGAAGCGAATGCTATCGCAGTGGAGATTGATAATGAAATTTGTAAGTTCCTCTATCATTGCTACGATAGCAGTTGAATAATAATTTTACTTTGAAGCAATTATCCACAAATTCACCAAAGAAAAGTATCAGAAGAGATTCCCCGAATTGGATTCCCTGATTGTCGGCGAAATGGAGTATCTTTTGGCTGTTCGGGAGCTGGGAAATGACCTCGACCAAGTGAAAAATAATGAAAAACTGCAAGCCATACTCACTCAGGCTACTATTATGATTGTCTCTGTGACAGCTTCAACAACTCAAGGGTAAGTTTTATCTCTTGTTTGCTTCTCACAATTTAAAAAACTTCAATCTGTCCATTCAGAACGAATTTAACTCCAGCTGAGAAGGCTCAAATCGACGAAGCATGTGAGATGGCTTTCCAATTGAACAACTACAAGTCGAAAATCTATGAATACGTGGAGAGTCGCATGACATTCATTGCTCCCAACTTGTCGATGATTATTGGTGAGTTTCTTTCAAAATTTGTACCGCTCTTACACGAAATACTTTTACAGGTGCATCCACTGCTGCTAAGATTCTCGGAATTGCTGGCGGTCTTACAAAACTCTCCAAAATGCCTGCATGCAATGTCCAAGTCCTCGGTTCGGAGAAGAAAACGCTTTCAGGTTTCTCAAAAACTCAAATGTTGCCACACACTGGTTACATTTACTATTCGCAAATTGTGCAGGACAACCCACCAGTAAGCTTACAAGTTTTCTTCTCATATAAGATGTAATGTGTTTTCTCTGCAGGACCTTCGTCGCAAGGCAGCCCGATTAGTTGCTGCCAAGAGTGTGCTGGCAGCCCGGGTTGATGCTTGCCATGAATCAGTCCATGGGGAGATCGGTCTACGATTCAAAGAAGACATCGAGAAAAAAATGGACAAACTCCTCGAACCACCTCCGGTTAAATTCATCAAACCCCTGCCCAAACCGATTGAAGGAAGCAAAAAGAAGCGTGGTGGCAAGCGAGTTCGAAAGATGAAAGAACGCTATGCATTGACTGAGTTCAGGAAACATGCAAACCGCATGAATTTCGGTGATGTAAGTTGAACTGAGGTCCTCAATCTCTTAAAGTCCTGATTTTGTTTTTTCTCAAATAGATTGAAGAAGACGCCTACCAGGGTGACTTGGGCTACACGCGAGGCACAATCGGCAAAACCGGAACCGGACGCATTCGACTACCTCAAGTCGATGAGAAGACCAAAGTGCGCATCAGCAAGACCCTGCAAAAGAATCTACAAAAACAACAAGTCTACGGCGGTAGTACAACAGTCAAAAGACAAATCTCCGGAACAGCGTCAAGTGTCGCATTCACCCCTCTCCAAGGACTTGAGATTGTAAATCCTCAAGCAGCCGAACGGTCGATATCCGAAATGAATGCCAAATACTTTTCAAACACTTCCGGCTTCCTCTCAGTTGGAAAAAGAACAACTTGAACTGTTTATTTATTTTGTTTATTTAAATTCCTTCAAAAAGAAATACACAAATCGCATTTTAAATATTTGTAAAAAAAAGCCACAGACTCGCAAATAAAATTATAAACTTTGAGATTTTCGTCTTCAAGATTTTCAATAAATACACACTCTCTAGTCTCGTCTTTATCAGTTTGTGTTTGAGCGGAAATTTTTAATTCTAATAATAATTATGGAATGAGGCACGCGAGCAATAGAACAAATAGATGTTTCCTCTCATCTCGTATTTGTTAACTTAGTTTGCCGATTTCGAATTTCCGTTTTATCACTTCCAGTGAATTGTTAAGGAAGACTGCAATTATGCCGGCAACAGTGAATACTCCACCGATGATGGAACAGCAATTTGTTGCAAAATGTCCAAAGGATCTGTTAAGGAAACAAACAAAAATCATAATCTGGATTCCTAAAGGGAAGTCCACAACTCGCTACCTTGATTTTTCTTCATACTTGACCATAAGGGGCGACAGTTCATAGGAAAAGAATATACCAGGCATTCCGCGTTCCTTGTCGGAGAGATCTTTTCGATAGCGCGTCACAGAGAACTGATTCGTATGGATGGGCGACTGATTCAGCTTAACGTACATCGTTGGAACGATTTTTAAATAGTAGTTGTACATTTCGCTTTTCGTTGCTAAACAAAAAAAAATAAAATAAGAATTTGAAAAAAAAAAAAAAAACGGGCTCAACCGGGATTTGAACCCGGGACCTCTCGCACCCAAAGCGAGAATCATACCCCTAGACCATTGAGCCGCTTACGATCTGCCGTACAAATTTCTAACAAATAAACTACTCATCAAAAGTTAAACACTCTTCAAATCTAGGTGGCGATAAAAACACTTAAGACGCATTCACCTAGATCTCCATGTTTTTTCATACCTGACATCTGTCATGTGTCAGATGTTGATTTCTTGTGAAAATTACGTCGAACTAGTGCGCGATTGCATATTCGTGGAGTTTTATAAATAAAATTTCCAGTGTTTTCTTCGCATAACGGTGAGTTAAACGTTTTATTTAACTTTTAAATATATTAATTCACGATTAAATTAAATTAATTTATACATTTCAGACGTTGAAATGCCAATGCCAAGCGGAATTTATGGCCATCAAGGTCCATCGTGTTTTGATAAGATGAAGACAGGATTTACAATTGGATTTTGCGTTGGCATGGCCAGTGGAGCATTGTTTGGTGGATTCTCGGCATTGAGGTTAGTTTGGAATGTTTTGTGTGCGCTGCAAGTGGCTAATTATGTAACCAAATGCAGTGTACAAAGGTTGTTATCTGAAAGCTAACTGTCGACTTAACTTTTTCCGTAGATACGGTCTGCGTGGGAGAGAACTCATCAACAATGTCGGCAAAGTAATGCTTCAAGGTGGCGGTACTTTTGGTACGTTCATGGCAATCGGAACTGGAATTCGGTGCTAGCGTAGTGGCATTCAGTTTATTTTGAGGGGAAAGAGAGCAAAAACCGAACTATACTATGTACCTAGCGCTTAATTATTTTGGAAATTCAATTTCTCCCACTTACTATATTATTTAGGATTTTTTATTTGATGCTTATTAAACGTTAAGTTGGAGTTAGAAGCTGTTGTTTCATTTATGAGAGAAAAGTGTTCATTTGAAGGGAAGATAATCAAATAACTGGGTTACGGTGGGTTCGGGTTGCCGGTCAGAAAGCAAGCCAATTAAATCAGTGCTCATTAGTCATGGGGTAGTATTAGCTTCGCTTCAGTTATTGCATTAGAACGTTTGGGCTTGATGTCAGTAACACATATCTTCACTTTCTGCACAAGCTTCAAATTACAAAGCAAGGCGGAAGCAGTCACAAAAGACAGGGAGACTTACCTGGATCGCTCTCAACTTTCAGTCCATCCAAAGGATGTGTGTTGGCAAACTCAATCTTATCGCCGAACGATAAATGATTGATCGTATGCGTCAGCTTCACATCAGTCAGTTGAAAATCGTGGATATGAAACTGCCGAATCGAGAAACTGTTCCCGGGAGCGATATGGAAACTGCCAGCCATCTGAAAATGACAAAGAGTCAAATGTATTGAATTTCGATAGACAAAAGAGCATCGATAAACTAACCCGATTGACTTCCAAGTGCCCCTGAACTCTGCATCCCTCTTTAAAAGCATCCTTGTCCGATCTCTTGAATCTATCTTTACACTGTTCGATTTTGTCAAGTTGGACATTCCACTTCTTCAAGCGATAGGCCTCCATAACTTCATCACAAGTATTACAACATCTGTGGAGGGGTCAACAAAAATCGATTAGGAATGTCAAAAATAGATACGAGATAAGAACCCACTGAGTTTCGTTATGTTCGGCTCCATAACAACTGCCGCAAGTCTTATTCACAGGCGCTGTTGAAACTGAGATTATTTCTTTGATGGGTTCGGCTTCGCTTATCGGATTTCCGTTCAAGTCTAAGCGATGCTTAAGTACATGGTGATCGACTCGCAAATGCTGATCACCGGAAGAGTCCATTGCATCGAGCGATAAATCTACAGGAACAAGATTAAACTTTTTAGATAACACAAACTTGCAGAACACTTACAATTGCATGCTAAATTGGCTATGGTTAAGTCTAGATTTATGCGAAGCTTGTGCCCACGGGTCGTATCGACAAAGAGCTCTTCGGTGAGATTTGGCGTGAGGTATGCATACAATTCCAGGCATATTAGGAAAAATACAATACTTGTGCTTATTATTGTAACTGGAAAAGAACAATAAAGTCTGTTTGTTTAAAGGAACAGTGTGAAGGAAATAAAAACAAATTTACCGGCAGCACCGCTCACAGTTTTAACACTAAAATCCTCGAGTGTACGCGGGTAGGCGTCTAGTCGACGTAGAAAATCTGCGACTCTCATTATTCTTAGTTTACTTAAACAACATTCAATAAAACATAAAATGGACAAGAATAAGAGCAACTATTTGTATGAATCGAACTGGTAGTCGTCGTCTTTCTGATTCACTGCAGAGAAAGAAGAATCTGATTTTGTCTGGCTGGCGGACGACTTGACATGTCAACAAAAATGTTTGTAAATCTAATCTTCTCTGGGGTTTGCCGACGTGTTTACTTTTAGACAGAAAATAACTATTTTAGACACGTGCTTTTGAGAATTGGTTGTGGGAGTTTTAATTGATTACATTTGTAAAATTCGTGTGTGTATAAGCCAGGACTTGTTACAAGATAAATAAATAAAAAGTCGTTGTGTTTTCTGTTACATCGGAAAATGCTCACAAAAAAGGATTTCGCTTGTCATTTGAGTTTATATCAGTTGAAAGATAGGTGGCAGAAAGTAGATAAGGAGATTACGTTAATTAATTTCTTAGGCCTTGTTCACACGTGAAGAAAATCGAAATTCTTTTCTTATTAGTTATGGCAAGCGTGGTTACTTGCAGGGAAGGAAAATATCAAAAATTGTAAAAATATTTAGGCCGTTTGTAAACTGCGTTAAAATGTGTATTAAAACTTGACGTTTGGTTAAAAATGGGACCAAATTTAGCCACTTGCTGTATGAATTGCGTTATGATTCATTTTTTAAACAAACATTTCTCCGTAGAACTAAGAAATTTCCCTCAAGGGTTAGTGTAAAAATTTGACATTTTTCTTGTGTTCCTCTCTCATCATCGAATATGCCTTTTACTTCATCATTCTTTTTTCTGTTTTCTGCGTCATCTTGAAGAAAAATACTCATGTATGAACACAATCGTTCTTCATAAGTGAATAAGTTCTTTGTTATAGTGAAACACGACATACGTATGACAAGTATGTCATAAATTTTCATAGACGATTTCATTTATTGGTTTTTCGGAGCTTTCTAAGTCATTTTCTTGATTTTGATAAACACATGGGCAAATTTCCAAATAATTCGGTTTAGCGTCGCTTTAAATTTAAATTTTTACTGTTATTTTTCTTCACATAAACTATAAATCCAAGAAAAGATGGCGCTGTTGTTGATAAAGAGAAAATAACACTGCAGCCATCTTTCAGAAACGAAAAAATAAGAACCACCCACTTTTAAAGCCGATTACAACAACAAACCAACGGGAAAAATTGCCTGGCTTCTTTGCCTAGGCTTCCCCTTCCATGTTTCATATGCCTACTTTGCTTTGTTGACGAATTTAAAAAATACGCAGTTTTCAATCTGATTTCTGTTCGCGAGTTCATTGCTTGTGGCTTGTCTGCTACTTAGAATAAAAATAAAGTTGAAGAAGAAGAAAAGTATATCATGTTGCCTGTTGTTTGTGGTCTTTGTGTTGTTTTACCCCATTTACAAAGTTAATAACGAAAATTAAATAAATTATCAAATTATTGACTTTTTGTGCAGCTTTCGAGTGAAATTTTGTCGGGAAATTCCAAAAGAAAACCGAACTCGCAAAAAGAACGGGACATATTTTCAAACAAAAAAACATCTGTAAAGTAGTTTGTCGTTCAATCTATACCCGTGTGGAAAAAGTGCACTTCCCTTCGACTTAGAAAATTTAAAAACGCAAAAAACACATTTTCATATTTATTTACATACATTTTCTCATCTGCGCCGGAATCCCCCCCAACACATTCGCCGCAAAATCAGTATCCCTTTATTGGAATACATTCCGATTGCCATTTTACCTTATTTCTCTCTAGTCTCGCAAAAGGAATTAAAAGAAACTAATTGCTGCAGATAGAGACTGGTTTTTTGCGCTTTGTTTTGATTTTTTTTGTCGTCGTTGCTTCAAACGGTGGTAGAAAAACTAGTTTTAGCACGCGAAGAAAAGGAGTGAAAAAAAAAACAATAAGAAATAACAGGTTTTTGTAAATCTGCAATCAGGCAAAATGACCTCAACACCACCTAAGACTGGTGAAGATTTGCTTGGCGGTAAGTTTTAAATTGCATTTTTATAATTTTTTTGTGTAGAAAGAAAAAAGCAATAAAACAGTCTTCTTTTGAAAAATGAACGCATAGTTCTGTCTTGTATTGAAAATTCCAATTTCTTTGTTTTTTGTTTTGTTTTCCTCCCTTGTTTCTGGTAGGTAACTGACTCTTGTCCATTGTTTTTGTTTTGGGTTTCGAAATTTCGATTGTACGATTATGCGGGGAGGGGAGACACACAGACATGTTAAATTATTTTCACGTTTGTGTGTCTATATGGGCACCCAAAACAAGGTACCAAAAACGTAAACATACCTACTTTTATGTGTTGGGTGTTTTTCTTCATTCGTTTTTCATTTACTTCCTCGCCAAGGAAAACCCGTGGTTTTCGACGACGGCTGAAGTCAAAGAAAAATGAAAAACAAACAATTTCTTCATACTGGAGAGTGGAAGGGGGGTTTTATCTTCCCACATTGGAAAAAAAAGATCGACGTAACCAAACAGCTTGATGCGAATGCGATGAATGACGTCGCAAAACAAATAAAATGCTACGATGATAGACATTGCCAGATGTGCGTTAAACCTTTTAAAAAAGTTCTGTCATTAGGTCAGTTCAACCTAAAAATAGGTCTGTTCTTTTATTCCCTAAAATTTCCGAAAACTCGCAAATTCTGTCACTTTTCTGTTCTTTTGCTCCCGATTTTTATAAATTCTGTCACTTTTGAAGGAGAAAATATTTCCCCTATCTTCCGATTTTAGCTGTAAAAATTTCTTGCGGGGGTTTTTAGGTTTGGTCGTTGTGTGCCCTGGGTCGCTCTGTGGCGCTCTGAATTCGCACTGAGCTGTTCAATTACGCTCTTTTTTCGCTCCGGTGCGTTTTCACTGTGTTCGATGTGTATTCAGTGCTTGTACCTGCGGCGCTCTGAATCCCCCAAGTTTTTTCCGGAGATGTTCGAATCAGCTGTTGCTACACAACAAAGAGAAAAAATAACAGTGCGTTTGATGTGAAACCAAACCCAGAGAAAATTTTCAGTTTTTTGACAGCTCCGTTCACAGAATGACAAGCACCGGAGTACCCCGAGACTGGTTACATCGAGCAAACCTTTTCTATGTTCGGTCAAACCATAAGAAGTACATTTAATATTTTTGACGTTTGATATAATTTTGTGCATTTGGGAGATTTTTGCTGTCAAGTGCTTTTTTTACTTTTTGGGAGAATCACAAAATTTTATCCCCACTCCACGATTTTTGACAGTTTGTACAAAAAAAAAAAAATTAAAAGAATGGACCTAATTTTATCTCACAGATCTCAGAAAAAAATAAAAATCAGTTCTCAGCTGAGATTTTTTGTTCCATCTAACAAATCTTTGAGATCACTAAGGCCCATTTGCTGATTCTCAGTGAGATGTTGTTAGGTGGAACTGGTCTATTAATTAGTGAGAACTCAGACAAAAAACTGTTAATTTCAACAAAAGTAGAGTTCGACAAATTTCCGAAACAAATATTTCTTGCCACGGTCACAGATGCCCTACTTAAACGGACAAAATAATACAAGCACACTTGTGTCGTTTTCCATTGGTCTTTTTTTTGACGTTTCTTCTCCTCTCATGGAACGGGTTATGATGTATGTCTATGTGTCATTTCGGATGATCCTGTTTTTAAAATGGAAGAGTTCTGCTCTTTAAGAAGCATTCCGTCTGTCAAAGCCAGTCCAAAGACTTCTGAACTCTTCCGAATGCCTCTGGACGTCCAATGGAAAACGACATTATTTCAATCGATCGCACAAAATTCACCTATGCGTGAATAAACACGTTCCTCAGCATCACATCATCTCATTCCAAAGAGGTTTCGTTCCGGTCTCAGTTATTTGTATGTATTTTGCCATTCACATCGAATATTTTATTTTATGGTCACGTTGCTGAATGCTGGATAAAAAAAAATCTTGGTACAACCTTCTCAAAACCGGCTGGAACTGAAGCAAATGAAGATAAACCCATAAACAAAACAGAGAAACCATGGGCTACGTGACCTTTTGCATGACGCCCGAGGGCGAGGAATTTGATAAAAACAAAAACAAAAAGCCCATTCAAGGGAATTTCAGTTGCTTACTGTGCCTGCCATGGGTAACGATTGGGAGTGCCCTACACCCTTTCCCAAGTAATTCTTTTTTTTTTCAAACAAAATGGCCTTTGAAGTGTACCTTCTTTCTTGATGATGAACCTGTCTTTGCTTCAGCTTGCCTGCATGTCTGGCGCAGACTTTTTTGTTTACAAACATATAAAAGAAACTTGTTTACTTTGGTAATATGGGTATGTGTGCGCTAAAAGTCTGGGCAGTAGGGTTGTTTGTAGAACAATGTGTGTTGTCGAAACTGTCGAAGAAAAGATAGAACACATTTTAGTTTGTTGAATTAAAAAACTCAACTTTCTGACTATAAAAATGCATAATCAGAGTAAAGTGAACACAAAAATTACCTTTTACGATAGTGAAACAATAAAAAAGCGTAAGGAAGTCTGCAAAATATTTCCAAACAATGAATTTTATTTTTCTGAGTAGTAAAACTTCGTGTATGCAATTTGCACAGGAAATAAACAAAAATTATTCATGCAAACAGCACACAGTTCTTTGTCGTTTACTTGTTATTGTTGTTGTGAAGTTGCCAGTTTCCATTGCAAAAAGAAGGTACACCCGAGAGTGAACAATGATGAGAGCATTAAGGTACTTTGACTATCAAAGCAAGTATTTTATGCAAAAAGTAAAATACATTTCTTGACAGTTGCTTTCCTTTGTTTCGCAGTGAATAGCGGAACAGTAGCTCTCTGTTTGAAAGAAAGTTGTCAAACAAAACTAATAATTGACGTTTCAGCAAAAGATGCCGACCATCTGCAAAAAAACAACAACTGCCAAAAACAAACAAAGGAGCTATTAGGGATTCCTAACCTCAATCAGCGTTACCACTTCAAAAGTAAGATTGCGCAGTGAAACAGTTGAAAAAAATGCAGTAAATCAAACATTTTCGCAGTAGATTTCTTATTTCACAAAAAAATTAAAACATAAACATAAATATGCATACAATTTTATAGAATTTAATTTTTTTCACAAATTCCCCATTTGTAAAATTAAAATTTGGAAACGTTTGATATATCCAGGAGAATCTGATAGTTTCGAGCATTTGTCTGTAATATTTATCATAATATCCATGCAAAAAAATTGTATGTTTACGAGTGGAGTAAAATTCAATTTATTTCCTGTTTTTGCTATTATTTGGAGGGTCATTCCGGATCTCCATTGTCGTCAAACGATATCGTTTCGCTCGCTTCACGTTACTCTGAAAATCACTATCGTCTTGACGATGTTGTTTTCTCAGATCGAGATTTGCTTTCTGGAACTCGATTAGCGTCAAAACGATATCGTCAAAACTATGGAAATTGAACGGTAGTTAAATAGGTATCATCTAGAATAAACATTTCAAAGCAATTTCTTTTTTAATTCAAAACACGGTTGAAACTTATGAAACATTTTATGCTATACCATTAATTTTATAATTTTTGTCAAGAACCGGGGAATCTTTCTTTGAGTGGAATATGGAATCATTCATTTCAACCGTTGGAAAGTTAATTACAATAAAATCATATCTATGTGTAAGCAGAATCTCTGAGGTAATCAAAAAGTAAATATGTAAAAAGCCTAATTTCAACTGTCATCTTTGATGATACATGGTATTTTTATTAAAGTGTACTACAATCGAATCAAAAAAGAGAAGCGACATCTGTATTATAAGGTACTCTCAATATCTTCCTTGCAAATGCGTCATACCAGTCAAGTACACAAACACAAAACATGAGCTGTCTACAGTTTGAAAGTATCTGTAGCTCTCAAATACATTTGAAAAAAACCCTTAAACGAGACGAGGATGATCAATTTACGTGAAGCAAATTTGAGACAATATCGGGTGCTTTCATAAATGCATGATTGCTTGCATGCGATCAATTGCAATCATATTAACGTCACACAAAAAAAAAACGTGCGCATGCATTTTATGCTGCATTTATGAACACTTTTTTATGATTTGCGTCATATGTCAAAACACTATCAGAATTTGAAGTTTTACTTACTTTCTTATATACCTGCCTCTTTTATTGAGAAAGAAATTCAGTGTGCATGTGATTTTTATAGTTACGCATTCGTCAGACTTTCGCAACCATGCATATATATGATAGCACCCATCGTTGACGATGATTGTTTGGATGATTATCGTTTTGAATGTTACGGAATGACCCTCCTGGTAACTTGTGAACATTTTATAAGTAGTTTTGTACAGAGAGGACCAAACCAAAAGAACATACTATTATTCATAAACAAAAGAAGGAAACGTGCACGAAAACTATGATGAATCGTTGAATGATTTGGGAACGATCTAGTTGAAAGTTATTTCTGTGATCAGATTTTCACGTGAGTGAAATCGTTCAAGCAATTTCACGAATGCCTGTTACAAATTAAGGCTGTGCTGAAGTTATATCTGATTTTCATTTCTGTCACAGAAGCAAATGAAATTATAATAACTAAAGAAGAAAAAGTGCAGTAGATTGGATTAAGTGGCAGTAGATTTGTTTTTTGGAAAAATCGCAGTAGATCTACTGCAATTGCAGTAAAGTGGTATCGCTGACCTCAATGTGTGTTTTCAATTCGATTCCCATGCCGAGTGCATAAGTTCTCAAAAGTTCATTCAGGTCAGTGATTTAACATTCACACCGGCTCGTTGTTCTCAAGCAGTCTTTAATTAGCGTTGATGTCAGCCGTATGACTATTCAATGGACACCCTATTAGACAATATTCGTTGTACCTGTCGTTGTACATACACATACTTACTCTTACCGCAACAAATTCCCACATATTTTCACTAATTACTGTAAAACTTTGAGAACAGTTTAATTTGTATTCATCTTTCGTGGAGCTTTTGTATTGAATGTTGACAGTCACGTCAGCAGTTGATTTACGTCAGTCGTGGTTGGATCTTGTCCACGTCAGATGAATACACTCCAATAAGGTGGGTTGATTTTTCCCGTCTTTAAGCAAATTAAAGATCTCTTGTCATCGTCTCTACTTCTGCATACGTGAGGCGAGGATGCAAGATCTTAATTTAATTTCTTGAATTTATTTTTAGGCCCCATGACAATCGCTTCGAGTGGGTTTTAATTTATAAACTGTTGACTTACTCGCAGATTCTTGTCCATATTTACATAAAATGAACGAAATTGACTTGTTTTTTCAAGCTTTCGAGCTGGAAGTGGCTCTGGCGTCTGTTGTTGAGCATTGTTTGCTTTATAGATAGAGTTCTTTGTTACCGTCTTTCGAGAAATGCGTCTTGCATCGGTTTCGGTTGGCTGTCATGAACCTTGAAGAGCATTTTCATTTCTCTTGTCTGGCAAACAAAGAATTTTAGCAATTCAGTCATTTCCGACCAGACAAGGATCTGCTTTCAACTCTATTGCCCCCATCTGACCTCAATAACCTATTTAGGTGAATGTATGATCTCGTTTCCCTTGCGATTTTAATATCTGATTGCTGTTCCAAGTGAATATCATGTCTCGTAAGTTATGAAATCCGCAGAACCGAAACCATGCAATCAACCACATGGAAGTCAGTCATCAGAACGTTCAGCTTTATGGTGTCTGAATTTATACTAAAAATTCATTCCATTTGTCGATAAAAAAAGTCGTTCATGTTCTGTTTGCCATTTCTGGAAGCCAGATAAAATTTAGAATCATAAAAACAGAAATTTATGATGGAAAAACTCGCCCCTCTATTGCAGTGTCCACATTGTAGGAGATGATTGCCAGATTGCATGCAAATTGTCTGATATGAATCGACTTTACATACATATATTTTTATCTCTCGCTTGAAGAACAAAGAAGGGGGAAGATTTTATAGATTCTAGGCATTAGGGAATAGTTTTTACTGTTCTTAGGTTAGGAACATCAATAAGTGTTGAATCATTTGCATTCGAAAATGGGTTATTTGTTTGGAATTCTATCGTCAGTCCGTTAGACCAGTGACTTTAACGTCAAAAGACATGTCTGACATCACGTTCGCATTTTAGTTATTCATTTCCAGACCCAATTACCATCGACTATTTATGATGACAACAACTTTTGCGTCTTTTTTCGTTTTTATTTCAAGTGGGTAATTCGCTTGCCCACGTATTCACTGTAGGTTTGTTTATCGTTGTTTAAAATTAAAATTAGAACTTCATTGTTTGTTTTCACCTACCTACGTAGTCGGTGTTCTGATTGCGATAATTTTCATTGATTGTGTTTCACAATTTTACGAAAAGGTAAACAAATTGAGTTGTGCATTTACTCGACTAGTTAACCGCAAAATTATTATTTGTGATAAATGTACGAGTTGCTTTTGACTAGTTAATGAAATATTCTTTGAAGACGTTTTGTAGGTGCCAAAATATTGTTGTGTTATAGAACGTCTGTAGAAAAATATTTTAGACGTTGTTGAGCAATAGGATCCGAGTTGCATCCTGTCACAGAACTGTTATTGTTTTGCCCTCAACCCTGAAAGGCATGAATTTAATCTTTTTATTGCGTTTTATGGCAAAAATCATCTGCGCTAAAAATCAGTTGTTTAAATATTTAGTCCGTTCGTTTATCTCACAAAACTTCCCAAAACTCGAATTTACACAAATGCTGTTCGTCTACTCAAATTTTGTGTGACGTCTGTCAGAGTTAAAGAGAAAAAATATTTCACTTATCTTATCTCCCAATTGGGAGTTTAAACCGTATATATTACCTTTGACGTTTTGCATGGAGTCAGAATTAATAGGTCTGTTCTTTTATGTCATTTTCCATTGGTCTTTTTTTGACGTTTCTTCTTCTACCTCCAATGGAACGGGTTATGATGAATGTGTCATTCTTCGGACGATTCTGTTTTCAAAACGGAAGAGTTCTGCTCTTCTCAGAAGCATTCCTTTTGCCAAAGTCAGTTAAATGGTTTCATAAGACTTCTGGGCTCTTTCGAATGCTTCTGGACGGACAATGTATGTCGTTTTCCATTGGTCTTTTTTGACGTTTCTTCTTCTACCTCTCTCTCCCGCATAACTTACAAAAAACTTGAGTAGTGTCAGAATTTGGGAGTTTTAGGAAGTAAAAGAACAGACCTATTGGCTTTAAGATGTTGAGAATTATGTTGGTACACCATTACCGGGTATGCCGGGTTCACAGCTTCCACCAGTGCCTGTTATTCGAATGTTTGGTATCACAATGGAGGGCAACTCAGTGTGTTGCCATGTTCATGGATTCTGTCTGTATTTTTACGTCACTGCACCGCGTGGCTTTGATAAGAGCCACTGTCATGATTTTCGCGCTGCTTTAAGTTTGATACTACTTGTCAAATCGATCTTTTGGCAGTTTTCCCAAAAGAACCCAAAAACTAAACGAACGGGCCTATTGAACAATTGTATTTTAAGTGGTTAACATTTTTTGACAGATGACAGCTTACTCAAAATTACCTTTTTTAAAGGGAATTAATTGTTGGAACTTTCTTATACAAACTCAGTGTTGTCCGTCAAAATAAAAACGGCTTATTCGCTTAAAGAAAGAGGTATGTTTGATAACATTTCTGCAAACGGTTCAAAACAAAAACAAAACACGCTATTTAAAATATTCTTGACTTGAACTAGTGTTTGAATCTTCAATCTGACAGTCGCATTTACAGCATTTCCTACTTGTACTTGCCACATTGCAAGTTTTTTTTTTTTTTATTTCCAACACATGTATACTTTTAATTCTTCGGAAACCGGATCAATACTTGGACCACTTTTTTTCTCTATCTATATTAACGACTTACCCCACATAGTAAAAAATTGTTTAATTCACTTATATGCCGACAACGACGTGCAGCTTTTGATCAGCCGATCTTTATCTGCTAAGGACGAGGCAGTGTCGCTGATGAACGAGAATTTTCAAATTATCTCTCATTGGTCCAAACTCCTTCCAAATCAAAGACTTTACCAATCTATCGTAAGGTTTTCCATAAAGCTGTGTTAAGCCCTTTGCAGATAGAGAATCAAAATATAACTTATGTTGACTCCGCCCGTAATCTAGGTAAGGTTTTTAATCGTACCTTAACCTGGAATGACCGTCTAAATTGTTCTATATGAAAGGTTATGGCAGTCTCAGATCATTTCTTATCTCCCAAGGTTTCATTCCACAAAAAACAAGGCTTCTGTTTGCAAAAACCCATTTGCTCCCAGTACTGCTATACTCTTGTGAAGTTTTCGCTGATTGGACCAGGAAGCTTGACGTTGCCTTTAACAACATAGCCTGTTTCGTATATAATCTTCGCCAATACGATTACGTCTCTCGCTCTTCCCAACAACTTTGTGGCTGTAGTATTGAAAACCTGTTGAAATTTCGGACACTTAACTACCTACATCTAGTAATTCATACAGGAGATCCCGAATATCTACACCGCAAACTGAACTTTCCTCATTCTAATAGGCCGCGATATAAATATTTGAATTCTCAGCGTTAAATTTTTATTAATGCCATCAGTCTTTGGAACACTCTACCAATCTCCATTAGAGGAATAGGAAGCACAAGAAAATTCTCAACAACGCTCTTGAATTATTTGGCCACTCGCTGAAATTTGTAAATTTTGAAATGAATGAATTGTAATAATATTATTAAAAGAAAGGGAAATCCTTCACTTTAATTTTATGTAATTTTAATCTTTTTTTTCTAATTATTTATGTGTAATCTATATTCAAGACGTGCAATATTAAACAATATGTAAAGTGTTTTCCATTAAGAGGTGTTATTATGAATAGCCCGCTATTTCGGTAGCTGTCACTTTTGAAGCTGTCATTTTTTGACATTTTAAAGTAAAAACTACACCATTAATAAAAATTGAACGATACACGCAACAACGCACTGAAATTATTAAAATTCACAATAAAAATGGTGAAAATTTGGCATAGACGCTTCGTGAACGGGAAAAGTTTCTGGACCCTGTTATCTCTCGAAGACGTGATCACAGTTGACCACCGAGATCTTGTGATTTAACATCTTGCGACTTCTTCCTTTGGGACCACGTGAAAGATAAGGTCTATGCCAACAGCCCATCGTCGATTCAAGACCTCAAAGATGGAATCCGTGAGACTATCGAAGACATAGGGCAGCCACTTTGCGATTTGGTTATGGAAAATTTCATGAAAAGGATATGGTCCTGTAAGCGTGGTCGTGGCGGCCATTTGGCCGATGTTGTGTTCCATTATTAACGGCATACCTTCCTCTTTACAATGAAATAAACATCCGATCATTTATCTCAAAAAATGCCATTTTTCTTTGAGTATCAAAATAACACCTCCTATTGGAAAACCCTTTATATCTTACTTTGTAAGTGTTTAAGATTAACAAATACAAATAATACAATACAAATAATACAATACAAAATACCTGTAGCTTGACTTTGAAAATCACTGTGTAAGAATTAAACCTCTTCCCATTGTTAAATGCGTAGAGATGACGAAGGAATCCAAAGTAAATATCTCTAATTTCTTATTGGAATTTAACTTGCTCAATGTTCTGTTAGTTAAAATGAAAACAATTTTGGTAAATGCTTGAAGCTTCCTAAAAAAGATCAAAGTGATTACCAAATTGTTTACACTACATTCCCTACCCAATTATCGAAAAATGTTTCAATAATTTTCTTTATCCTAAGTAAACCACCTAACCACCCGACACCTTAAGCTAAAAACAAAACAAAAAATTCCCACACGCGTATGCCTCTTTACCTTTGCCTGTGCAAATCGAACGTCAGTCTCTAAATCTGTTTACTTCGCATATTAGTTTGTTCATTAAAAATATTTTCATATTTACTCTATTTGTGTATAAATGGCATCGCCCGATATCTATTTTTAATTTTTTATATCAACTTTGTCGACGAACGTCGAATCCATTAATTAAAACTGGAATGACTATAAAAACTGGCCTTGGGTTTGGGTATCTACTCGTATCTACCGTACCGTACCGCAACAGAAACGAAAACAAAAACAAAAACAGAAAATTAAAAACAAAAACAATAACAAATAAAGCTGAAATACGTCTGAAACTGAAGACAAGAGTACAAACTTGACCTGAAAACTTCATAATCCACTTGAATTCATCAAACAAATTTTGACAAGACAAAGAGTTTGTTGGATTTCTCATTCACCACTAACTACGACTTTCTCTCCCATTTACCTCTCTACTTATCAAGCTTCATCTTGAAGTGATTTACACGGGATTTAGTTGTGTCATCTGTCATATAATCATATTATACCAATCGTGTCTAGGTGTCATTTTCTTCCTCTCTATGAACAGCATGATCTGCCACGTTTAGGTAAAATTTGTCTTATCGCAACTTTAATTAACGAATTGCTCCGGTCTGGGTACACATTTAAAGTTTTCATCAGATTCGTTTATTCTTGGGTGAGACTCAATTTGTGTCTGTGTTTCAGTTGGCACAGACGTAATAATCAGATATGACAGACACGTCACGTCAACCCTGTGCAGGGAACTAAGCGAGCTGACAAACCATGTGCGACGCAATTCGCAATAATGTATTTCATTCACGTTGTGATAAGGTGATTCCAGTTTAGACAGAACTTTAAATTGTTATAGAAACAATTTTCGCAATGAATGCAAATTATTTGTTCAGACCGGAAAGTAGCAAAAACAAGACTAGAACATACCAGTTTTTGTGAAATTGAATGCAGAAAAGAACGCATAAACGGTGGTGGTGAATTAAGTGACAGGGGTGAGTTTGTTTCAAGTTCAAAAACATGTGACAATCGATAGCTGATAGGCAGAGGCTCTTAGTTCTTATCGATTGGAAGAAATCGAAAACTATCACCTTTCAGATTCAGATGTCATTGGATATCCGAGAAAACTGACAGGTGGAAGAGATTTTGACACCTGCTGTCATGGTGAAAACTACAAATATTTGAAGTGCGGGAATTTATGCTGATAACTTTTTGGCAACATAACTACTATCAAAAAAACCTAATTTCATTATCAAAACAGTAAAAATATAATCAACAAAACTTCTTTCTATTTCTAAATTTAAATTGTTTATCAGACAAAGACAAACGAAGAAAACAACACGCAGACGGCTGGGGTGTTGGTTCTGGGGTTGGTTTCGTTTGGCTGATTTATTATTATTTTTATTAAAATTTCCGTCCTAAACAGAAAGGCGAATGAACTGCTAACAACTGCTGCTTCTGTCATTGCGATGAAATTGCTACTCAATTTGGAACTGTTGCCTTTTTTTGCGGCTGTCTCTGCAGAACATGTATTTCAATTTAAATGGCATGCCAGAATTTGTTTTATTTTATTTGAGACTTGAGAGAGGCTGGCACATTATTTGCCGGTTTTTTTGGAAACTTGTCACACTCGTTTTATGTTGTTTTGATTCCGTTGTTGACAAAACGTATCTATTGGAACAAATTTAATGGACCAGTTCAAGGTGATGCTTTGTGGTTGTTTTCATTTGCAAAGAATAAAAACAACTCTGAGTCAATTTAACAGTCCAAGTGTACATATGTAAAGAAGAGAGACACTGGAGGGAGACACTTGAATCATCACAATGAAATCTTATTTATTTTTATTTAAGACCTTGAAATTGTGAGAGAGAATTAACAAAGAAACATTTTACCCATTTCTTCTTCTTATTGTTTTTCGAATTGAAATGAAAGTCCTGTTTAAACCCACAGCTTTTCTTCTTTCGAAGCATACGTGACAGATTTAAATTCTTTTCACAGACAACGAAACGACACAACAAAACAGCTTAACAACTCGTGGTTTACGGATTTTGTCCATGACAGAGACACGACAGCCTCATTTCTCCATCATTATCATCGACTTCTTTGTGCAAGAAAAAAAAGCTCATTAAATCCAATCTATTTTTCGTCCGATATCGATGTAATCCTCTTAAAAAGGTCGTTCCCTTATCTTGCCCCTGCAAATGGTTGTAAACAAACAAAAGATTATGAATGTCTGTCGAACGCAGTCTTAATTCAAAGATACCCTTGACTCTCTAAAGGAGCCACAGACTTGGTCTTTTTTTTTTTTAACTTGTAATGATTGATAATTTCAGAGTCGATTATTGTAATATTCGTGGGCTAAGAATTAATTTTCTTGCTGCGTATATCCACACTGTTTCGAACAGGCCAGCTGTATTGGCACTGAGTGAAACCCAAGTAGGTTAGCATTCCGACCCTACTGAATTTCTTATTCATGGGTATTGCTTAGTGCCTTCATTCTTCTCCCACCATTGTCTCGCCGTCTACATTAGGAATGATGTTGCTTATTCCTTCTTACCGTAGTATGAACGCTGCTCCAACCCTTTTTTCAATTTTATGTGGTTCAAGTTTTCTGAAATAAGCACATCATTCACTCTGTTTTCTTTATCGAAGCCCAAATTTGGATAGAGCTTCAACTTTTTGCAAATTTGACGTTCTGTCTGACTCTATCCAAAGAATTGTATCCCTGCATCCTCACACTGAGGATTACGGGCGATTTCAATGTACACAATTCTTCGTGGCTTCACCATTCGGGCCAGACAACACCCGAAGGAATGTGTGCTGAGATCTTTGCTGAGTTTAATCATCTAACTCAGCTTGTCACCGAGCCCACTCGAATATCGGACATTAATGGCCAAGCGGAAAACACTCTTGACTTGTTTCAAACGTCTGACCCTGATAAATACACCATCAGTGTATTTACGCCTCTAGGCACATCAGACCATAGTATTATATCTGCAAATTTCTCGTGTCAAGCTTATCCAGCTAGAGAAAGAGCTCCGAAGAGAACCGTGTGGCAATACGAGAAAGCCAACTGGGACGGTCTCAACAACTTTTTCCGGATCTTTAACTGGTCACTATGCTTCCTCGATAGTGACGTAGACTCCAGGGCGAGGGCAGTTATGATAACTAATATGATTATTTTGGGAATGAAAACTTTTATCCCGAATAGGGTTAAAAGCATCAAAGCCAAGGAAAAGTCATGGTTTGATTCAAGCTGTAAGAGGTTATCGGGGAAAAAGAAGTAGAGTTCCGGTATTTTAAAGCCAACACAACTGAGAAATATCGGAACAAGTTTAAACAAAGCTAGGTAGGCCTGCAATGCCCATATTCGGCGGACCAAATTTTTTCATGACCACAAATTAAGGAAAAAGAACTGCAATGTCCCAAAGGCACTATAAATTTTTGATCATTTGTAAAAAATATGAAGATTTCTTCGTTGACAATGACACTTCAGCTGTTAGCTCTCTCGCGAAAGCTAACCTTTTTGTTAGGCAGTTCGCCGCCAACTCTTTGCTGCCAGAGAGTATCATGACTCCGCCTTTCTTGAGCGCGTCAATGATTCCATACGACAAATCTTCTTTCCCACTCGTGCTGTGGCGAGAGTCTTAAAAGATCTCAACATACATAAATCCGCTGGTCCGGATAGCATCCTCGCTATTGTTCTGAAGAGGTGTTCTTCCAGTGGAACAAATCTTTACATCGTTTTGGAGAAATAAGATTGTTGCACTGGATATTTGAAAGGCATTTGATAAAGTTTGGCATCTTGCTCTTTTATGGAAAATGCTTGCTTTCGATATCGACGAATCCCTTCTTCGTTGGATAAGAAACTTTCTTTCGAACCGTTCAATACAAGTTGTATTGGACGGATTCAAGTCTGAAACCCACAGTATAAATGCTGGTTAGCCTCAGGGCTCCGATTTGTCTCCAACCTTCTTCTTCATTTACATTAATGACCTCTTGTCTGTTACTTCTAATCCAATCAATTGTTTCGCTGACGATAGTCCCTAAGCTTCTCATATTCGTTTCCAGACTTACATCTCTCCTCTTCGGATGTGGAACTGCAACGGCAAAATATGATAAGCTCATTAAACTCTGACTTAAACAGCATTGTACAATGGGGAAATTAAAAACCGTGTAGAGTTTAATGCTTCGAAACTCAATGCTGTCTTGTATCGTTGAAGCGAGATATACCCCCCTTGCCACTGTCCATGAGTGGCACTTGCATCAATGAGACCGAACATCTCGAGATTCGCATCACTGAGCACCTCTTGTGGACCGAGCACAAACGCGATGTCGCCAAAAATGCAGCAAGATGTTTGGGTTTCTTAAGACTATGCAAGACATTTTTCTCCCCGTCTGATCTGGCTATTATCTATAAAACCTCTATCCGTCCAAAGCTTGAGTACAATTCACATCTCTGGGCTGGTGCTCCAGCTACTTACTTAAGCCTCTTGGATGGAATACAAAAAAGAGCTGTAAGAATGATTAAGACCACCGTCATAACGTAGCGTATCCTTGTTCTATCGCTACTATTACAGTGATTGCTCTAGTGAAATAGCTAGTTGCATTTCTCCCCTCAAACAATTCGCCCGTAATACTCGCGCTTCTAGGAATGCCCATCAGTTTACCCTCGAGCCCAACTTCGGATGTACTCTCAAGTATAGGGAATCATTCTTTAGCCGTACTACGCGAATGTGGAACTCTCTTCCACTCTCTGTTTTTCCCAGTCACTACAATGTTCAAGAATTTAAGACCAATGTACACCGACACCTCCTTTCCAACCCCTTCCCTTCTTCCTAATGCACTCACTGTGTCTCTGGTATAAAAAGGGCATAAAAATCCCTTGAGTGGGTGCAAATTATAAAAAAAAAAACTATTGCATCAATAGTCATCGGAAAGACAATTTTAAGCGAATCCGTGAGACACATTATCACTTTATTACTCATCACTCATATTGGTTCGTTATGTCCATGATAACGAAGAGAATGGACACTTTTAATCATTTTTATGGTTTATTTGTTTACCTTTTCCAACGACTAAAGTTCACCTTAGTTCACAATAAAATTGCAATATCTCTGAAAACACAAAAGAAGAAAATAGATTTTGCAGGAAACGATAAAAAAGTAATGAAAGAGAGAGGGAACACTGTTGACTTTGGTATTCAATTGCTAATTAATTGTCTGTTTTTGTTTTCTTTATTTTCTTGTTTTCCTTTTTCTTTTTATTTATGGATGGTCTACGGTCAAGAACCTCTCATAATCCCACTCAATATCCAATACTTGAAAACGCGACGCGACACGTCGTTTTACTTATTTCCAATGTTGTCGATGAGTCAACCTTAACCGCAGGCAGTGCACTTTTTGTTGACGTTTTAAGTGCGGTATGAGGGCCAGATATTGATTTTTAAATTTACCCTTTTTTATTGCACATTATTTTGAAATAATAGATTGGTAATGGAAAAATAATTTCATTGCTATTAATGGGATTTAAAATTAATTGAGATTGGTGGAGACTGTAGATGAAGGTGCAGTTTATTTGCGGTTGACGTTATGGAATGACAATTCATTATTTTCCAAGAAATAACACTGACAGTTTAATGCGAGTTGATGGGGTGGAAAATTTGTCGATTCTTAAGTTGGAAGCAGAGATATTGAATAACATAGTAATGGGGAAAAAGCTGAGACGAAAATGCCACATTCGAGTTGTACTGTAGATGGAGGTTCCTTTTCAGTAAAAACGATTCTGTTTCTTTATTAAAAGGGCTTGCTCTCGGGGCGCGGCGTTTGAATATTACAACCGTATTTTATTTTGCGTAGAGCCAAATTATCCAATTGTGAATTGTTCGCACGCTTATCAATGCTTGGTTGGATAACCACATTGGAATTTGTGTGGTAAACTAATGAGCGAGAAACTATTTCAAGGTTGTTTTTGTTAGGTTATAAGTTATAAGTTTTGGCAGCAGTTCCAGATTTAGAAATTAGTAGAATGCGAAGAAATGTGAAGCTCAAATGTACTTATTCTCATTTAAACATTAAGTTATTTAATGGTTGTCAGATTTGTACTTTGGCTCTGGATGTTATTTGTTCAAGTGTTGTTTTTGTTGGTTTTGCTATCGAGAGTATTCTTTGAACATTATTTATTTGATTTGCAATTTAAGCCTCGAGTTAATAAAATTATTTACACAGTTGTTTAACCATAAAACAATTATAGCTTGACGATGGGAGCTGTGTGCGTGCTCGTATTCATATGTTTTGGCTAAATAATGGAAAATATTCTTTTATACCCAAGAAATCTATCCGACAGAAATTTACATTTTAAATAATCAAGTTTCTGGAAAATGTTTATGCAAAAACAGCCTGCATTTTGGGAACCCTTTTGTTTTAAGCAATACACTAACGTATTTTCCTATGATAATAATCGAGAAAGCTTCTATAAACTTCTGTAACTGCTTCTTGAGTCTCAGATGGCACTGCTTCTTCTCGAAACAAAACAACATTTTACAAATTTAATGGCTCTAATTTGGCCATCGGGATTCAGAACTGTTTTTGACAGTTGTGATTCTGAAAAGAAGATAATTCACTTCTAGATTTTAAAACAGAATCGAAATTATGTCATTTAAAGATTCCGATGGCAGCATATTCCGGATTGTCAAATAAAAACCACAATACTAGGCGTGTTTTTTTTCACTACTCAGAAGTCAGCACAGACTTTCCCTTGGCAAACAACAATAATTTGGATTGCAGTCGATGGCCAGCAGAAAAATGACAGTTGTGCCGGCGCTGATGGCGTTTAGAAGAATTACTTTGCTATGCGAATCTAATGATCTGAGTTATGCGGAATCCGAGACGCAACCCTCAGGTCCATTTTGCGACGTTTTATGTAACAGTGCCATACAAATTAAGTTTGACGGATAAAGTGAGTTAGAGTAGAGGTGGGCGATATATCAATAACCGTTACCAATAACCTGTTGTTCGTGAATAACTGCTATAACTAGTTATTCAATATCGATCTTAACAGTTATTCTGTAACAGTTACGCAGAATAACCGTTACTGACAATAACCGTTACTCAGAATAACCGTTACTTAGAATAACCGTTACTCAAAATAACCGTTGCTCAGAATAACCGTTGCTCAGAATAACAGTTACTCAGAATAACTAGTTATTGAAGAAACAAGTTAACCCCTTACTGCATGGTGGCTCATATATGAGCCAAACCAATTGTTTGTCCATAAATTTTAAATTTGTTAAAAAATATTTATGTTTCGTATTGTGTTATCAAGAAAATACACCTATTAACTGAATTTTACAAAAAATAATGAGTTTATGAATGAGTTTAGCTAATTTTTTGATCATCCAAAACAGAAAAGACAGTAAAATCGAAAATGAGTACCAACGTGCAATTCAAAATTCCATAAAAAATATAAAAAATGGGTATTTCCTTGAAACAAAAATTTATTCAGAAAGTTGATTATGTATTTATTGCATATAATTAGGTTTTTTGTGTTTATGATCCGAATAGTTAGTAAAAAGTACCAAAAACTGAATGGACCATATATGGCACACCATGCAGAAATATACCTTTTTTTTATTGTCCTTTGCCTGACTTATAGAAAAAGGCAGAAGAGTTGATTTTTGATCTGCCTGAGTCTTTTGGGTAAAAAAAGGATTTTTGGTAGTTTCGCTAATTACTTTTTAACTGCCTCAACTTCGGATATTGATCATCAGAGGCTAGAAATATCCTTTATATATAAGACAGCGAGGACAATAGGAATCAAACATTCTGAATTTCTATTGGAGATCACGGATATAGCTTACAAAAAATTGTACTTTATTTACTTACAATTTACATTTATATAGTGGAATAGTAGGTAAAGAAGTGAAAAATGCTAAAAAGTGGGTCAAGATTATTTACACAATAACATTTCAGACATTTTGACAAGATTGATAAACGTAGATTTTACGGAAGTGCTCATATCAGGATCCAAAGTTTTCCCGATAAAAGCAGTGATGAAGAACTTTCGCAAGAAGAAAATCAAGTCAATATTCCAATGGGAACACCGTTGGAGTCTGATATGTCTGATTGGGATTCCAAAGACGACATACCATTATCTCAAATACAGCGAGATATGGTGGAACCTCCCTCCAGAGGAAGACGGAACGAAAAACCCCGTTGGCGAGATGAGTTTTTAGAAAAGGATGAATCTGAATGTCAATTCATTGGTTATCCGAGCTTACCGGAGGAAATAAGGACCTTGGAGCTTCCTATACAGTTTTCAAATATATGTTGACGGATAAAACGTTTAGCCACATTGAAGAACAAACGATGCTATACGCTGTGGAAAAACGACCAGAAAGGCCTCCACACATCACTGCAAAAGAAATCCAGCAGTTTATTGGAATGTGGCTTTACATGTCCATAGTCCAGTTACCATTTATACGGACTTATTGGAATGAGTGTTTGATTGCAAATGTGATGACTTGCAATTGGTTCGAGGAAATCAAACGATTCCTTCATTTCAATTCAAATTCAACACAAGTCCCCAAAGGTCGTCCTGGCTATGATCCTCTGCACAAAATACGGCCATTCTTGGAACAAATAAGACAAAGGCTACACAAAGTTCCGAGGGAAGAATATTTGGCAGTGGACGAATAAATCATTCCAACTAAAAACAGATCTTCAATGCGCCAATAAAATCCAAAGAAACCACACTAATGGGGATATAAAAGTTTTGTTCTAAGTGGTAGCTCCGGATTCAGCTATGATTTAGAGCTGTATACTGGAGCACAAGGCAGTAAACAATTGTCTGAAGTTCGACGTTACAACAGAAAGGAACAAGTTTACCAAACGGTTTCCTGTCCCAAAGCTGTAATGGTCTACAACAAACACATGGGTGGAGTGGATTTATTGAATGCGCTTCTTGGATATCACAGGATTCAAATAAGGTCGAAAACATTTTACCACCGAATTTTTTTTCCACAAGTGTTATTTGGTAGCGGTCAACGCTTGGTTGCTTTATTGAAGCAATCTTCCCACTTCTGAGACCTGGATGCCCCTGGTGGATTTCAAGTGCGCTGTTGCTGAAGGTTTGTGCGAGAAGCAATGTAGGAGTTCTAAGCGTGGGCGACCTTTTTTAGAACTGGAAACCGCGATACAGTCGAAGAAATTGGTTGGTCATTTACTCTCTCTCTCTGGTCCACTAGGCAACGCTACAAAGCAGAGCTGTAACGGCCTATCATTTGTAATGTGTCAAAAATGTGTTGTCAGCTTATGTTTGAACGAAAAAAGGAATTGTTTTTTTGCTATTTCACACCACATTATATTTAATAATAAAATATTTATATTAATTTATAAAATGACTTTTTTTCGCATTTCTGCATGGTGTGCCATATCTGATCCAAACCGTAAAACTCATATTTCCCGAGTTTTTCGGAAAAAAATTAAAAATCCTGAAACACGTGTCTTTTATTTTTGCTAAATCTATCCAATATTTTTTTTTCATAAAAAACAAAAAAATCATGCAGTAAGGGGTTAAAAGTTACTCAAAGTAAATGGTTACTGAAGGTAACCAGTTATCAATAACTGAATAACTTTTTATGTTTTTTTTTAAACAGTGTTTTTCTATTTTAATAATTTTATTAGGAAAAAAGTCAGTAAAAAGGAAAAGGAGCATTTATTAAATAAACTAATTCTCTTTTACGAAATCGATGTTAAATTACCCCTTAAATAAGAAAATAGTGCAAAAAGATTATCTAAGAAAATAAAAACCATCATATCATTCAAGAATACATATTTGTAACTAGGTAGACTCGAAATTTTCAGAAAACGAAAAAAAGATGTCAAGTTAGAGGTAGATACCAGAGATTAAAATGAATACGTTCAAATATATTCAAATACATCACAAAATTACTCAATGATCGCTCAGACTTGATCGTTTTCCACCCCTATTCACAAGCAAATTGCTCACAAGCATTTTTGCTCACACACATTCAAATGTTTTCGAGCAAGCAGAATGAGTACATTATATTCACAAGTCCTTTTTGCTTTTTTCACTCACAAATAAAATGACTTGTGAGCGGATGATTTGCTTGAACTTGCTTGAACATATTCAAACATTTTGAATACTCAAACTGACTGAGTACTCAAACTGACTGAATATATTCAAATGACTGAGTGTATTCAAACCGACTGAGTATATTCAAACGACTGAGTATATTCAAACCGATTGAATATATTCAAACCGTCTGAGTATACTCAAATGTTCAAGCAGATTGAATAATTGTGAGCTTGGATGAATATTTTCTAACTTGATTCTAGAAAAAAAATGAGGTTGATTATGAATGAGGACTTGTTTATTGTAAGTTTTTTTTTTTGTTTTTTTTTTGTTTTTTGTTACGATGTGCATAATGAAATAAAGGATTTATCAATGAATGAGCGTAGGCATTTAATATAATGGTATGAATATGAATATGAACATAAATATGCACATAACGTAATTATATACTGAATGTCTTAGATTGACGTGAACTATTGAAGGAGAACTTGTTTATTATTTTTTTTTAATAGTTCCGGCCATACAAAAATTAAATGGATTATGTACATTTATAAAAGTATAACCGACATTATATGCAGGTTTGTATTGCATTGTATTTTTGTTGCATTTTAAGGAAAGGTTTTAAATTTGAAATAATATATCAGAGGGTTAATTAATGAATACCAAATGGTAAATGAATGAGTAACTCTTGGAAAAAACGTTTTCGTATTTCAAAATATCAGGTAGTTTAAATTCAGGGACAGACTAGCATTGATTGGGTAAGTTCTTAAATACTGTGTGATTGTGTACCTGGTATAGATGCATTATGCATTCATATACAGTTTTTTTACCCACCATAAAATTAGCGACGACGCACTTTATTAAATACTGAAAAAAAATTTAATGTCCGTGGTCAAGTTTTTTGTTGATTGGCAGTATGTATCATAAAAGTGTTAGGTAATTTAAAGATCGTCAATGAAGGAGAAGGAGAAGGAGATACAAATGCATTTAGGTTGTTTGTGGATGCGAATTTAAAAAAAAAATGTTGTTGTTATTCGCCGTTATAGGTACTCGTAGAATATCACAAAAGGGTTAATCTTTGAAAAAAGTGGGCTGTTTAAGCATTACATTTGTCATAATAATGGAAAAATTGGGTTTTTTTGGTAGGAGAATTTTTTTTTACTGGTGCCCGATTTTGAAAATTGAAAATATATAAAGCAAACGTTAAGTAACCACAATCTAATAATTTAAGTCCATCTGTGAAGTGCATCTTTAAGCGCCTTTATGAAGTGCACAGGATTTTAAATTGCATTCCTGCAACATCAGCCCCATCAGAACGAGCTTTCTCCCTAGCCGGAAACATTGTCACCGAAAAACGAACCAGGCTAAGCCCAGAAACAGTAAATGATTTGATTGTGTCTTATTCAAATCTTAAGATTAACAAAATTTAATTTTTATAATGTACATATCTTACATTTTAATTTTTTTCTCATCTCCTGTGATTTTATTTCCTTAATTTGAATTGTACCTTCTTTGAATCATTAAATAAAAAAAAACTATTGTATCCTTTTTAAATCGTTGTCACTTTTTAATCTAAACAAACAAAAAATCATCCAACTTTTAATATTGTTTCTCCTTTTAAATCAAACCGCACCATCAAATAGACAAATCACAAACAGATACCTACAATGCTTACGCTTGGCAAGAACCCTTGCCTGCTCATGAATAACTCGCTTGTTCATGAACATTTTGCTCACAGAAACTCAGTTCAAAGTTATTCAAACTCATTTTGACTTGAAAACAAAAATACTCATTTGTATTCATTTGAAAATAGGGGTTGCTCAGAGTTACTTGATTCATAAATAAAAATGTTCAAATTTACTTGCTTGTGCGTTGACTCAGTTTGTTCAAACTTGTTTTTTTCAAATAAATACTCAGTATTCGTGAGCAAGCTTGATTCATTTTAATCTCTGGTAGATACATTATTTTTTTTATGAATGTGGGAAAAATGGGTTGCATTATTATTTACTTTCCATTCTAGGAAATACGAATTCAGTTTTTCTGAGGTAAGCATTTCCGTACTTGTACATGGATAACCGTTTCTGAGTAACTGCTAAGAATAACAGTTTTTCAGAAATAACTGTAACTGTTATAACGGTTACTCAAAAATAACTGCTAAGGCCATCACTTAGAGCGTTTGGTTCGCACTGAATAGTGGGAAAAACACGCCTACCGTATGCACCCCTTTTTAGTTTAGGAGTTTTTATCTGTGGACTGGCATATTGTAGAATTTTGATGGTTGCGGCCTAAGTATACAACGGACTGTAGCGCTACCTTAAAAGCTGAACTACATCGAAACACAAATTGTATAAAGTACAAAAAAGAGAGTGTATTCGTGTTGAGAACTTTTGCACAGTGAAAGCACGGTCATGGTCAAGCTTTTTTTTACGCTCACTTTAAAAAAATGAGGGCGAGATATTCAGATATGCATTATACAGGGTGATTCACGAGCGTTGTGCCAAAAAGCTAGAGCGTGTAGGATGAGTTGAGACAAGAAAAAAATCGTATGGCAGGGGGGGGGGGGTCTATTCCCTCCCATTTAGCCAGGAGGGGAAATTTTCTGAAAAATTGACTTATTTTATAAAATAAAATATTAAAAATCAACGGCTTCAATTACAACACCGTGATGTACCTTTTTGAAAAGCCAGAAATATCTTCTTTCATTTGGTTTTTGAATTAAATTGTTTTAATGAATAGTTTAAAAAATATTAATTCCCAAACTCAAAATTTTCAAAAAAAAAATAAAAAAAGAATTTTTGAACCAAGTTTTTTCAAAATTTTATGTTATTAAGTACTAATTTTGTTTTCAAAATTCAATGCCATTGTTAATTTTTAGTCGAAAACAGAAAACCGGATGCAAAACTGTCTTTTCGTTTTTGAGAAATAAAAAAAAGACCAGGATCACTTTTCTCTGAGAAAATCTTTGTTTTTATTATAACCTATCTCGACTTTTAGTTTTATTAATTTATTATGACACATTAACCTTTCTTTTAATATTTGTTCTGTAATTGGAATTTTATGAAGGCTCAATAAAGTAAAAATGCATTGGATTTTCCCTGGATTAGTCATTTTGTTCATTGATATACACTGAAAACTGACCTGAAATTTTTCTTATTATGCCTGGGGGCCGTGGGCACCTGTCGGTGAAGGGTTCTACCTGTTAGGAGCTTAAGATGATTAAACCGCAATTTTTCTTGAATGAAAAAACAATAAACCGTAGCAGAAGTGCATGTCCGCTAACTCTTCTCGAGAGTATGAGTTTGACATTGTTATGTGTTGATGAGTCAATATTTCAATTGGAAATGGTTGTTTACTAAATATGCGATGCCTTTTATTCACCTTTAGGTCTTTTCGTTCAAGAAAAATTGTGGTTTAATCATCTTAAGCTCCTAGCAGATAGAACCCTTCACCGACAGGTGGCCGCGGCCCCCAGGCATAATAAGAAAAATTTCAGGTCAGTTTTCAGTGGTTATCAATGAACAAAATGACTAATCCAGTGAAAATCCAATACATTTTTACTTTATTGAGGCTTTATAAAATTCCAATTACAGAACAAATATTAAAAGAAAGGTTAATGTGTCATAATAAATTAATAAAACTAAAAGTCGAGATAGGTTATAATAAAAACAAAGATTTTCTCAGAGAAAAGTGGTCCTGGTCTTTTTTTTATTTCTCAAAAACGGAAAGACATTTTGGCATCCGGTTTTCTGTTTTCGACTAAAAATTAACAATGGCATTGAATTTTGAAAACAAAATCAGTACTTAATTACATAAAATTTTGAAAAAACTTAGTTCAAAAATTATTTTTTTATTTTTTTTTTGAAAATTTTGAGTTTGATAATTAATATTTCTTAAACTATTCATTAAAACAATTTAATTTAAAAACCAAATGAAAGAAGATATTTCTGGCTTTTCAAAAAGGTACAATGCGGTGTTGTAGCTGAAGCCGTTGATTTTTAATATTTTTTTTTTATAAAATAAGTCAATTTTTCAGAAAATTACCCCTCCCGGCTAAACGGGGGGGAATAGACCCCCCCTGCCATACGATTTTTTTCTTGTCTCAACTCAACCTACACGCTCTAGCTTTTTGGCACAACGCTCGTGAATCACCCTGTATAGAAGCAGTACAGCACATAATTTCCACTGTTTTGTTCTTTTTGGCACTTTGTGTTCCGATGTAGTTCAGTAAGTAATGCGTGATTTTTCTCCTTGTATATGTATATATTTGGAGAGTAGTCTCAAGATGGCAAACGATGTAGCTGTAGCTGCCTGACAGAACTTCTGTCAAACAAAGCAGAGAATCAATCTTGATAGTACGTACTGGTTGTTCCATATACAAAGGTTTTTCTTACAATCATAAAGAATTGATCCGGGACGCATTACTGTCGATTATTAAACATTTCTTACAAAAATAAAATTATCAAAGGATTGATTTATCTGGAATCTCTTCTTGGAGACGAATTTACACATATTTTTATAAGGATTTTACTAATATACTAGATACTACGAGTTTGACATTTCTGAGTTTTCTAGTGTTGTGTTTATCATGTACAAAACGGTTTTACATCTACAAGACAACACAGACACACAAAAGGGATTAATACGTTTTTCCAAATTTCTTACAATTCTTCTTGGTTGTACGTACGTAAGTCAAAACTGACAGAACTTACAAAAAAACTTGTGTAAAAAGTGCAGATTTGGGAATTTTAGTGAAATGTTTGTTTCTTAGACTAAGCTCTCCGCCGCAAAGTAGGTTTTACCACAACATTAGTCAGTTTTCGGAATTGCGAAACTTTGGCTTTCTGTGAGTGAATTAATCAAATTTGAGTTTTTTTTTTTTATAATATGCACACACTCAAGGGGTTTTTATACCCTTATTATGGAAAGAGGGTAGGGGTTGGAGAGGAGGTGCCGGTGTTCATTGGTCTTTGCGTCATCTTGCGGCATTTTTGGCGACATCGCGTATGCTCGGTCCACAAGAGGTGGTCAGTGATACACATACCGAGAATCTCGAGATGTAACGGTTTCACTGATGCAAGTGCCACTCATGGACAGTGGCAGGGGAGGTATATCTCGTTTCAACGATAGAAGACAGCATTGGGTTTTCGAAGCATTAAACTCTACGCGGTTTTTAAATCCCCATTGTACAATGCCTGTTTAAGTCAGAGTTTAATGAGCTTATCATACTTTGCCGTTGCAGTTCCACATCCGAAGTGGAGGGATGTGAGTCTGAGAACGAATATGAAAAGCTCAGGGTACTATCGTCAGTGAAACAATGAATTGACTTGAAGTTACTTGAAAAAGTAAAGGAACATACCTAATGTCTTTTCTGCGTTCGTTCGATTTCACAAATTGATTTCCACAATACTTTAAAACGAAAAGGTGGCGTCATAAAATTACAAACAACAGATACAAATTCGACAACTATTCTGATTTAATTCAAAAGTGCTTGCTCATACTCTCACTGGAAAAACGAAACGAAAACACTGAGTACTTTTAAATGACATGCAAATTCTCCTTAGACCGTACGGCGGCGCCTTTTACGTTGTACTTTACGTATCTCTTAGAGCTTTTAAATTGATTTTCTAAATGAAACCTTTTAAACTATTAAATAAACAAACAAATCTGCGCAAAACTGACAACTGACATTGCACTTAATTTACGTGGCAGTTGTTAAGCAAATCAAGATGAAACCCAGTGCAAACGTAATATTTGCTGCAAAATCAATTTTATCAAAATACGTCAAAAAATTCTCCTATCTCAACAAGTTATTGTTGATAGAAAGTAAAACACAACCACATGATAACAACGGTATTGATAACAGGCGCTACGACATTTAAAATGTTAAGTGCGCAACACTTGTATCGTTTTCTTTTCCACATCCTGCTTTGTTCTCGATTTGCGACAAGGTAGTGATAGAAGCACATGTTTCAGTTTTTGCCTCCTTTAGTTGTGTTTGACAGGCACATGGTGATCTATTTCATAACAAACTACATATTTCCTTAACTAAACAAAAAACTTTGTTTTTCACACTCACTCCATCAAACAACACTTTCTTTTTCCCTAACACTGCGTGTTGAAAAATGCTTTGTGAATCATTTATTTTTTTGAGTGCCTTTCCACGGGACTGACTCACTTTCAAAATAATGATTTTGAAGCCATAGTAAACACTTTGTTTTTGTTGATGTTTACATCACGAAGTTGTGCCATGATCTCAAAAAAAAAAGAAAAACAAAATACAAATTGGTAAAACGCATAAACATTTTTGAAAAAAGAGGCGTACGCTGCTGTGCGCCGGAAATGCGTTGTGAGAATTTTTACTTTGTTTTCATTTTGGTGTTATTGTCTTATTATTGAAAATTGAAAAGTATTTTAAGGCTTCTGTTGATCTTTTAAAACATTTTAAAACAAAGAAAGGAACACGGTTGTTTTTCATGGGACGAAGTGGGCAGTGGGCTTGACATTTTGTTTTATTTGTTTATGTCTTCGTTACTTCTTGAAGTGCTCTTTCATGTTTTGAAGTGTCTTCGATGGTTTCTTTTTGTCTCAAAAGCCAAATCCAAATAATTTATAACAATTTGTTTTGTTCTTCACATTTCAGAATCATGGATTGAATTGAGCACCGCCGCCGCCATGGCTGGTGTCAAGAGTCCCGATAGAATTACACCATTACCATTTTCATCGGGCGAAGAGTATCTGAGACTTTTGCGTGAAGCACAAAGAGAATCGAATCAATCGAGTCGTGTTGTGTCACTTGCCAGTTCCAGACGTGATACCCCAAGGGATAGGTGAATGCGACACTCAACGTCAAACCAAATCAAATACTATAATTTGTTGTTTTTTTTCTATTTCAGTCCAAAATCACCACCAAACAGTCCAAATACAGAACTTTGCCCCGATGAGGATCTCAAACATGTCTACATAAATTACTGGAGCAAAGTAAATACAAATATTTTGGTTATTCTTATCAAATTGCAATCAATTAAATTTATTCTTTGTCTGTTTTGTTTCGAATAGGAGGGGGAAGCGCAGAAAGACACAGATTGGTTTGGTGAATGGAGTAGTCGACCTGATCAGCAACCACCAAAGTAAGTTAAACAATCTTATCTGCTTCTAAGTTAGTTCGGTCTTCGATGTGGGGAATGCTCATTAAATTTGGTGTGTGATTGGCAAATATGGCCAAAGCATGAGGGCATTGCATTTTGTTTTTATCGCCATAAAAATAACTGTTTGCTCAAGCTACTACGCTACTCCAATGTTGACAAATCTTCTCTGCTTCATTGCAATGAGATAAGGTGCGAGATTGACAAATGCACTCAAGGTTGGCACAGAGGAGGTATACTTAGAGTCGCATTTTGCAAGACATTTTGCTCTCTTTTGACCTAAAAAATTATATGTGATAAAATATCCACATCAAAGCGAATGTGTAGGTTTCTCAATGCATTTCAAATGGAGTGAACCAAAACATTAGCATTGATATGGAGTTACACAGATTCACGGACACAAGAAAAGAGAGTAAATTGCAAAATTTCTAAGACGGTGGTTTTAAAAAAAAGAACGAGTTGCGACTCTAGGTGATACTTCCTATATGGTGGAATGGAAAACGATGGTAGCAATTATTGACAAAGAAAATATAATAATTCACAAAATGATTAGTATATGTGACTTGAATTTCAATAGCTTCTGCAAGGACATGCCTTGTTACTACTTAGGTGGCGCTCCAGTCCGTTGTGGACATGGGCCTCAACCAACTTCAATCAACTTCCAGTCTCCTTGATCTCTAGATTTGCACTCCAAGTTGATTGAAGTCCTCTTCTACTTGGGTGCGCCACCTGAGCTCACAAGTTTCAACGACAATATAAATTTCAATCCAGTAGTGTTACCAGGGCACAGTGACATTCAAGGTAATGAAATCACTGATGAGCTGGCCAGGAAGGGATCAAGCCTTCAAATATCCCTTGCTGAGGAAGTTAGGATTCCCTTAAGAGTCACATGAAAACGGATATTCAAAACCATTTTCTTAAAAAAAAAAAACGTAAGATGGAAAAATCTACCAACTGCAATATCTTGAGACAGATATGGCCTACTAGGTCAGACATTGGCAGAATAGTTGCCATTTGCACAGTCCACGTCGGACAACATGCTTTGAAGCTTGGTATTCCCCGCAATTAATTTTGTCGTAGCTGTATGACAACGACAGAGCTGTATAGAGTCCCGGAGTGTCCGTAGCTTAGTAGTTAGGTGCGTTGGCAGAACGTCGTAGGTTCGAGTCCTACTCGTGCCCATAGTTTTTATTTCATCTTTCACGGGCACTGCCTTTTGCGAAGAACTGACTAAACTTCGTCATGAAAAAGTGCTTCTCAACTTTGGCGTTCGAAATCAGCGTTAAATTGTAGGTCCCATCAATTCTTCACACGCACCCAGAGAATTGTTGATGAGAGTTAGCCACTTAGGCCTCGGCTCTTCAAGAGCTGTCGCGCCACTCTATTTTTTTTTTTCTTTATTTGTATACAGTTCCGGTCAGAGGGTAACACTCCAGCACTTTTTGTGTGAGTGCCCGGCCCGGTCTTCCTCTCCTTCTACGTCCCTCGGCAATAGTTTCGAAGGCTTTCCGGGCCGGAGAACATTGGTGTCCATCCGCTCTAAATGACCGAGTCATCTGAGTCTCTGGACCTTGACCCATCTAGATAAGTCCACCTCGTTGTACAACCCGTAATGTTCGCTTTTATATCTTCTTCGCCATTCCCCTTCAATGAACACGGGACCAAAGATGACCCGAGAACTTTCCTCTCGAAACAGCCTAAGACACATTCATCCGATTTTGTCAAGGTCCACGCTTCTGCTCCATGCAGTAGGACTGGGATGATGAGTGTGTTGTACAGTTTTACCTTAGTTGCTCAAGAGAGGGCTTTTCCACTCAATTGCTTTTTTAGCCCAAAGAAACAGCGATTAGCTAGAGTTATTATTCGTCTGATCTCGGCGCTGGTATTATTGTTTATAGCGGAGACCAGGTAGACAAACTCCTCTACTACCTCGAAGTTGTATGCGTCTATTGTGACGTTCTGTCCGAGCCGTCGGTGTTGGGTGTCCTTCCTCGAAGACAGCATATACTTCGTTTTTCCCTCAGTTACCGCTAAACTTATTTATGCCGTTTCTGTCTCAATTCTCATGGAGGCGCCATTGACATCAAACTGTTTTCTTCCCATTATGTCATCGGCGAACGCGAGAAGTTGAACAGACATTTGGAAGATAGTGCCTCTGGTGTTGACGGTGGAGTTTGGCACTATCTGCTCAAGAACGATGTTAAAAAAAATCGCACGACAGTGCATCGCCTTGTCTGAATCCTTTTTTGACGTCGAAAGATTGCGTAAGCTCGTTGCCAACCTTTATGGAGCAGCGTTAGTTCTCCATCGTCATTTTGCACAAGCGAACGAACTTAGCCAAAACTAGACATAGCTTTATACAGTTCGTCTCTGTAGATGCTGGCATACGCGGCCTTAAAATCGATGAAAAGGTGGTCGGTATCGATTTGGAGTCCATAAGGTTTTTTCCAGGATCTGCCGCAAAGTGAAAATTTTGTCGACCTTCCATTTGAGCAACGAATATGTTGTTCAGAATATTTTGAAAAGCAACAAGCCTGTTTTTGTTCTAAACTCTTGTTTCTCCTTCTCTAAACGCGAATTTTTGGGCACGCTTCTGCATCACATCATGGCGATTGAATATAGAATCCTAAAAGACATTAATAATTATGGTGTTGGTCTGCATTGACTGCTATCGTCTCTCTAACATCGTTGTTTTATTTTCAAACATGTAACAGTTTCTAACCAACAAATTGTCAATTTTCTTTTCAGGGATTGGAAGTTCGAGCATCCAAAGAAAAAGAGCGCTGGCTATTCCATTCGTTTGACTCGCTTGGGAAAGAATTCCCTATTCTCCAGGGAAATCCTCTATTCTCTCATACTGAGCAATGTCCTATCGCTCCTCCTAGGAGCTGGTTTGGGGTAAGTTCAATTCAATCAAACCGCACAAAAACATATTTCAACATCCTGTCTTCTTTTCCAGATTATGGATAAGCAAACGCGGTATTCTCTTCACAAGAGTTGTAATTGACTGAACTTTTTTGTTTTTTTTTTTTACCAAACGAATGAATTAAAACACAAGAATTAATCGAAAACAAACACATAAAAATATGCAATTTATCAGAAATAATAATAATATTCATTATTTACTACAATTTTCTATTATTCAATTTTAAATAATTTTTTAGTGAATAATATTATAAGCGAAGCTCGAAGCAAAACAAAGCAAGAGCGCATGTGTATGGTTCCATGAGTTAAACCGGATTATCGGATACCAACTTACATTTCTATTTTATTACTTTTGATAAACAAATAAAACATATAAACAATACTTTATAACAAATCGATAGAATTTAATATGAGTGTAGAGTAGACGTATTTGTAACTTAATCGGCCCAATCGAGGTAACTGGCGGAGCGGAATTTCTCTGCATCTATGTCTTTCTCCGACCAGCAAAATGTCTCCGATTCGGCGGGGGAAATCGGAGAAAATTCCGCTCCGACGGTTACCTCGATAGGGTCGAAGTTTGAGAAAAGAAGAAAAGAATTAGTTTTGTTTTAAACTTTTTATGAATGAAATAAATTGAATTTTTATGATAAAACGGTTTGATGAGATTTGCAAGGATCGGAAATTGACGATTGAAGAGTTTTTAATTTTTTTTAAATTTCATAAAACGAAACAAGAAAAATGGATTATTCTTTTTAAGTATTTTATTGTTTGCTTTTGTTATTCTTATTCAAGCTTTTTATTACGAAAAAACGACAAAAAACTATAAAAAAATGTAAAAATAAATTACACTAGTTTACAAAAATAAAAAAAATCTTTTACCCAAAGACAATTAATATTGAAGTTAGTTTCTATGATCCCACATATTATAAAAGTTTATGAAATATATTTTTATCACGTCTAGTTTTTTTACTACATCCTCATTAAATTATTACGCTACCTTATAACTGGTACTAAATTAATATTCGTTTTTCTTGTACTAATCGTATAAGTTAGCATTTTGATTGGCTTTAAACTATCTTAAAAGTTAGTTTCAATTAAATCCAAATAAATTTTGCTGTATTTTAGGTACAATTTTCCAGTAAAAGAACGGGAGGTATACTCGTGAAAAACCCTTAAACGAGTCTTAAATACTTAAAACCATTTTTCCGCAATCTTTCTGATATCAAAGTCAAAGAAGGAATCTTTGTGGGTCCCGAATAAGAAAAGATGAACGTTTTGATGGTCGTTTATCCAGTGTCGAAATAGATACTTCGTATCTTTGTATATATACTGCTCTAGTAATGGCATCATCAAGAATCGACAACAGCGCCCCTTTGAATGCCAGGCAGAACTATTCTGATTCTTTTTAAAATACGAGCAAATAACTACTAGCGGTAATAACAGGTTCCACTCGAAATTCAGCCTGGTGCCACTACTAGAGCATTATATACTTTATTTTCAAAGTTTGTATTAATTAAAAGCAGCCCAGTAGTACAAAATTTCTTGGGCAACCATAAGCAAGAAGATTATGAAGACATTTTTGCCGATTTTTAAAAGAATTACCTTTAGATGGGATTTATTATGTCATTCAAAATTCGTTTTTTTACATTCACAACTGCATTTTTTCCTGAGAAACTGGGAAGTGTAAGCGATGAATGTGGTAAACGTTTTCATCGGGATTTGAAGATTTATGAAGAAATCTTCCAAGACTTTTGAGAAAAAATATCTTAAAAGATTACCATTAGTGTATATAAAGAGAAACAGGTGCTAATCCGTCCAAAAAAGGAAGTTAACTGCGTCATTTCTGATTTTTTTGTTGGTAAGACACAGAAGATTGTTAGAAAAAGCTAAGGTTAATATTTCAAAAACTTGACGTCCTATTTTTTTGCCAACTTCAGTTTTTAACATAGGGTTTATTACTTTATCATTTAACATAAGTTTCATCTTTGGGTAAAAAACTGTGTAAACTAGTGTTATTTAAGGATTCGATTCAATGCGTGCGTTTTAATTTTTGGTACTGGGGTCTTTCTCTCTTTAAGAATATTCGGGCGATACTGTTAAATAACTTATGGCGGCGCTTCAGACCAGGTCGGACCAGGACCTCAACCAACGAGGGTCTCCAACCAGCTCGGTCCCTAGCTAGCTGTCTCCAGTTTCGCACACCAAGTTGGTTCAGGTTCTCTACCACCTGAGTGCTCTACCTGAATCGCAGTCTTTCTCTCTGCAACGTCATTTCGGGTTGGATTCGAAGACTCTACGAGCTGGAACATAATTTTTGATTTGCTCTACATGACCCAATCATCTAAGTCTTTAGACCTTAACTTTTTCTGGCTAGCTGAGTGTCGTTGAACAGGGGGTTGATTATGAGATTCCCGGCGATCGTTTTGCTAGCAAGTTTGACATTTTTCAATTACTGCTTTCGCTTTCGTCTTCTTCGATTTGAATTCGACCAATTTACGAATTCGAAGGCGAATTTGAAATGTTATTATGTTTGCTGGCGAATTGAAATCCGACAGCTTTTGTTTGGCGGATTCACAGAAAGAACGAAAGAGTGTTTATTCAAATCACTGGAATATTGGAAGAAATATTTTCGCGCGAATTCGTTAATAAGGAAACACGACCCGACACCCGAGTCGAACTTGAAAAGTCGATCGGCCGCGAATCTTTTAATCAACCCCCTGTTCTTAGTTGAATCTTCGTCTCCATCCTTTTACGCAGACTGGACCAAAAATCACTCGAAGAATTTTTCTCTCGAAGCAGCCCAAAGCGTTTTCATCGGATGTTGTCATGGTCCATCTCTCTGCACCATACATTAGGACCGGGATGATGAGGGTATTGTACAGTGACACTTTAGTTGCTCGAGAGAGGATTTTACTACTCAATTGCCTTCTTAATCCGAGATTAGATTTCAGCGCTGGTTTTGTGGTCTGAGTTTATAGCGGATCCTGGGAGACAAAGTCCTTAACTTCCTCGAAATTTAATCTGTCTATGTTGACGTTTGCTCCAAGACGTCGATGTTGGAAGAAAGAAAGGACTCTTGTCGACAGCATTAACTTGGTCTTGCCCTCGTTTACCACTAGACCCATCTTCCTGGCCTCCGACTCAAGGCTCACAAACGCTCCACTGACATCACGTTGTGTTCTTCCAATTATGTCAATGTCATCTGCATATCCTAGTAGCTGGACGGACTTTTGAAAGATTGTTTCTTTGGTGTTTACATTGGAGCTTTGCCCAATCTTTTCAAGAATGATGTTGAAGAAATCGCATGACAGCGCATAGCCTTTTTTAAAACCTTTTTTGACATCAAATGCAGTTTTTTTCCGACCATTATGGAACAGCGTGAGTTTTCCATTGACGCCTTACACAGACGGAAGAGTTTTTCTGAGATGCCAATACTAGACATTGCTCTTTATTGTTGGTCTCTATAGACGCTGCCATACGCGGCCTTGAAATCGATGTAAAGGTGGTAGGTATCTATTTGAAGTTCCGGGGTATTTTCCAAGATCTGCCGTAGAGTTAATACATATTTGATCGATGGTGGACTTTCAGGCTCTGAAGCCACACTGATAAGGATCTATCAGGTTGTTGACGTTCACACAGCACGGCGGACAAGATCTTGTAGGCGATGTTTAGGAGACTATACGTTATACCTCTGTAGTTGGTGCAGTTTTGGTCTCGTATTCGACTATGGCGAATGGAGAAGAAGGTTCAACCGAGAACTGTACGAGCTGTACCAAGATGTGGATGTAGTCCAGAAGGCCATGAAAAGACGACTTCATTGGCCGGCCATATCGAACGAATGGACGACAACGCTCCAGAAAGTCTTCTCATCCCAGCCCCCAGGTTCAAGACGACAAGGAAGGCCGAACATACATTACAAACACCTAGTGACTGCGGATGCCAGAGCACTTGGTTTCGGCGACTGGAGATTGCATCTGTTAAGCTGCTTGTAAAATTAAAACACGGTCTTTTTTTTCAAAAGCAAAACATTTATCTTGTCTTCAAAAACGTTTCGTACATTTTGATATCACATTTGGCAACATTCTTTACAAAATCCCGGTTGTTCCCTTCGACGAGAGTTTTTGGGGATACATATAAATCCTTCTTCGGGTCGTACTGAGCCCGACCGAGAGTCTTAAGGAATTCATGTCGTTCTCGAATGCGAAACTCTCGTGAAAGCAGAATCTCTGGAAATTGGACGATCATCTCGTGAGAAAGCTTCATTTCGTTGTGAGCATAAGCGAAGCGTTCGATTAGCTCATCAGAATCTAGGAAGATTAATTTACTAAGAAAAATTACAGACCATTTGCAGATAACTTACTCAACATCCACAGTTTTGGCTTGTTCAATAGCAAACATCGAAGCTCTTCCAAATCGAATCCCATCTCTTCCTGTATGCAGAACATGTTCTTCCGAACGTGCTCCATGTTGTATGTAATCAGTTTTGGCTGTTTCGACGCCAAGAATCTCACATCGTCGCCACTGAGTTTGAAGTTCTCCTGAAAGTAGCCCAATCGTTTGTCAATCCGTTTTGTCGAGAACATCAGCCAGTATGGGTTCTTGGTGACAATTCGTGTGATTTGATTGCCGGTGAATTTCTTTGCTTCAAGGTAGTTCACACGCACTTGTAAATCGTCGAGGTCTTCTTTGAATATCAAAGGATTTTTGGTGATAAATTCTCCGAAGAAATCGGCTGGAACACCCACATCATGGAGGAACATTAAGTGTGGCTTGACATTCCTTTCGAAATCTAATTTAAGCACAAATTCTCCAAGTCCTTTACGTTTTTCTATGCTGTTTAGATTCACACCGAGTTTGAGAAGCTGCTGTAGGCATTCTGATTTGTTAACATATGCGGCTAGGTTAAATGTAGGCACATATTCCTTGGATTCCTTAGGAAGTGCAGGTAAGTTGTCATCGGGTTCATCTAGTTCTGTTAGGTGTTTTGAAGAGTTTTCCGATTGGATTTGTGGCAGTTTAACTGGTTCTTGTGCGGTGACGGAATATTGATCTTGATAGACAATGGGTCTAGCTATTTTTCGAAGCTCACGGCATTGAGAAAAGTTCAAGTTGACTTGTGGATTTGATATTTTTGAGATATTTCGAAAAGTTCGTAGGAAAAACATACTGAATTATACTTTTTTACTTGCTCTTGGTTATTTCGTTTCACAGATATGTCAAATTTGACATATCCAATCAGCTGTTGAAAAATCGCATAGTGGTGAAATACAAAAGAAATGAAAGAGCTTCGAGAAACAAGAAGAAAATGACTTTGTTCAGCGAGTGCAAGTTATATTTTGGGCCGGAGAAACCTCCTATAATTGTGTATGTGAACTTTAATGTACTCAAATTAAACAAACGCAATGTGCCATTTGCCCTCAAAGTTCTAGTAAGGTGACGTTTACCAAAACTATTTTTCAGCTGTCAAACTAAAGGCTGAACAGAATGGAGTCGTCAGTCACCCGAAAACGAAAATGACAGCTGGAATTTGTATGGAAATGTTAGACTGATCGCGCGACAAAGTGAACTTCGCCTGAAGCCATACGAATTCAACTGTCATTTTCGTCGTCAGGCAACTGCATTCTGTTCACCTCTTAAATTTCCACTACCAATTCCACAAAACTCAATTCTAGTCTGAACTCAACCTTTCCACGTGACGACTGTTGAATGCACTCTTCCAGATCTTCACCACACAACAGCACATTTTATTCTTCAGACGTCAGAATGACACTTCTCATTTTTCATCATTTTCCCCTCATCAATTGAGCAGCACAGTTCGGTTTTGCGTAATTTTCACCGAAAAAAATAAATCTCAGTCTGCAAATTGAAAATTTTCAATAAAAATCAAGATCGTAGTGATAAGTGATACAAAATTAAAATACTTTTCATCCGTCCCCATTTGATTTCAATAAAACTGCCAGCGGAAAAGAAACAATTAAGCCAATTAAAATAACCAACATTTACGTTGGTTAGATTTCATTATGAAAAAACGCACTAGTGCGCGTACGCCGGGCATAAGCGCCGAGGACGGAAATGACACCACCAACACCTCAGAGACACCAGCAGGAACAAGGGATTCGTCGTCATTTGAAGTTCCAGCGCAATCAGCATCCTCCCAACACGAATCATCATTATCATCGTCATCAGCATCACAAACCAAAGAAAGCGCAACTCCATCTCAATCCCACTCGACTCGGTCGACACAAAGAGGAAGCCGAGACAATATAACCGATACTTTTGTGATCGTCAATGAACGTCCAGTCGATGATATCTCATTGGATTTCTTCTACAAACCGCACACTATAACCTTGTTTGCAGTCTCGGTTATCAGTGTTATGTACTTTGCCTTTGTTCGGTGAGTTTTTTTTTTGGGGTTTTTGTTTTGTTTCGCAGAGGAATCATCCCTTTGAAGGTGGATGGGACATGGTTATAAACAATATCTTGACACTGACGTTTGGGAAGATTGTGCGCACGTTAAATTAAGCGGAAGTTAGAGCATCTCTCTCGTGTCATCGTTGGGTAGTCTGTTTTTCCTTATTTGTCATTTTTATTTATCACCCACTCTGTGGTTCTTCTTCCAATCAGTACTTTGGTCTTCCAAAAGAAACTGTTTTGTATTTTCTAAAGTCTATCCAAACAATTGTTCTTTCGTGCAATTCATTTGTGTGTTATGCAAGAGAAATAACCTCCCTCAACAGTCGGCTTAACAAAAGAACCTTGAACAAGTTTAACGACGGACAACGGCCGCGGTGTTTTCATTGAATTAAAAGTGAATGGAAATCGATTTGTTCACTGTTGTGGTTACGATTCGAGGAAGTCCGCAGAGACCCTACTCCCTGCATTCGTTTTAAAATGCGATCCAGAGTTCACAAACAACGAAATCTAATCTATTGATTAGGAATGCAAACGACAATTCGATTGCCAGCAAACAAATGGCTGAGTAAGTGTTTGATTTTTGACCAAAGGTTTCCTATTTGGTGGATTATCGATTTAACATTCTTCAAGAAAAAGGGGCTCGAGGGTATCATCTTCAATTTTTGATTTCTCGCATCTGTATCAGTTCTCTCTCCTCTCGTGGTATTCCATTCCATTTTGGCCTCTCGTCCTCATGATTGACTCATTATTTGGTTCAGGTTTACATTTACACGTGTCTTTGTTGTTTTTGTCTTGTCTTCTTGTTTTATCGCAAAATTTATTGCTGTTTGAGCTTAATTCGAGAGGCAGGTTCCTTGTTTTGATTTGTATATGAGTGAAATGTGCGTTTCTGATAGGTTGGGTGCACCGCAAAGGCCTAATTAGATACCTTAGCTCGCTATTGAATGACTTTGTTCTAATTTGAATCTATTTTTGGGCAGTGAAGGAGGTCAACTGGAACTGTTTTTGATTTACCAGATGCGATCGTTCACAAATCGTTTTGTTTTGTTGTTGGAATTGAATCAGTGCCAAGTTAACTGGAAGCATTGTTTTGAATAAACTGCTTAATTGTTTTTGTTTGCTTTCGCAGAACTAAGTAATGTGAAGTTCTAGTTTCCAGAAATAGACTTGTAAGTTAATTAGTTCGAAATTCGTCGAGGTAATTACAAATAAAGGAGAAGCACATAGTCACAGTGTAATGTGGAACTTCTTGTTGCTAAGAGCTGCTCTGAAGTAACTTTTACTGCTAGTTAAATGTCAAACACGTCAGTACACGTTTCGGGTGGAAAATGAAAATCACAATGGCCCCTTCCGCCGCCATTCCATCTGTTCAAAAATCCGATTGCTTCTACAACTCGGAAGTTAGTTGTATTGTATGCGTTTTGTTATTATTCTGCTGGTTCATTTGTACTAACCAACACTCCCACTCTCTCCGATAAGGTATACAAAAATAGTCAATAGCCGTGCAATCACACCACTTGTTTCTGTGAAGAGAGGAATGAACTATTATCTCTCTGATATTCCACTCAATTTATGAGATGCACTCAAAAGTTATGAATTTTTCAATGCTACCAGGTGCGGACTTGACACTCTCACTACTGAAACATGAATTTCTAGAATGGCAGATCTCGATTATTTGATTTGATATTTTTTGCAGGGACGAAGCAAATTTCGAGGACAACATTTGGGCTGGCATGCTATGCGTCATATTCTTCTTCCTCATCATCTCGGTGCTAGCATTCCCCAATGGCCCCTTCACACGACCGCATCCTGCCGTTTGGCGGATACTATTCGGTTGTTCGGTGCTCTATCTGCTGGCACTGCAATTCCTCATGTTCCAAAACTACAAAACAATCATGAACATCTTCTATTGGCTGGATCCGAAGCTAAGAGATTTCCACATAAACATGGACAAGGCAAGTCAAATCTCATCATTTATTCATACTCATCCGTTATGGTTATTTGTTTGCAGGAATATGGAGTCAACTGTTCGGACATATCATTCGAACGTATCAAAAGTCATTTGGACGTTTTTGCCTGGGGTCATTTTTTGGGATGGGCCTTCAAAGCCATCCTCGTCCGACACATGGGAATTCTGTGGGCCATATCGGTGATGTGGGAAATCACCGAAATCACATTTGCCCACTTGTTGCCGAATTTCATCGAATGCTGGTGGGATGCTTTGATTCTGGACGTTCTCGTTTGCAATGGACTGGGCATTTGGGTGGGTTTGAAGATTTGTAAAATGCTTGAAATGCGCGAGTACAAATGGGCTAGCATACGTGACATCTCGTCGACAAGTGGCAAGATAAAGCGAGCTGTGTTGCAATTCACTCCGGAGAGTTGGACGAGCATCCGATGGCTGGATCCGAATTCGACATATATGAGATTTGCTGCTGTGTGTCAACTGGTTATATTCTGGCAGGTTTGTTGGCAATATTGTGGTGTGACACTTTCATTTATTCAGTCGTGATGTGAAATTTCAGGTAACAGAATTGAATACGTTCTTCTTGAAGCACATTTTCGAAATGCCTCCGGATCATTATATTGTGATTGGACGGTTGATGTTCGTTGGATTATTTGTAGCACCCTCTGTGAGGTGAGTTGTTTTTTCCTTTGTTTTCTAATTAGAAGTCTAAACAAAGTTTTTGTCCTTTTGATTTCAGGCAATATTACACATACGCAACTGACCCTCGATGCAAGCGAGTTGGTACACAATGTTGGGTTTACGGTGCCATAATGGTGTCTGAAGCGATTCTTTGTATCAAAAATGGCCGAGAGCTATTTGAGCAAACACAAGCAACAAATATTATTATTTGGCTGTCGATACAAGTTTTCATTTCAATTGGATTCGTCTACGGTTGCGTTATGTGGCAGGTGAGTTTTGAGTGAACGAATTCTCTTTTGGGACATCTGATTGATGATGGATTTTTCGTTGCTTGATTTCATTTCTCTAGAAACAACAAGCAAAAACCAAACAACAAAAGTCTCCAATCAAAATGGCAAACGTCGAATTCATTGATTCGGCTCGTACTCCGGGGAGATTCAAAAGGTATGTTTGGAAAGCATAAAATTAATTGTTTTTCTTGTTTCGATGTTTCCTAAGAATATGATTTTGTTTGGTTCATATTTTGTTAACGCACTTGATTGGTGTTTCTTTATTATTTGCACATTTTTTTGGGATAATTTGTAACTATTTTGTGACCTGTGCTTGGTAGCTTTTACATTTATTGATATAAAGAATTCATGTTCGGAGCATAGAGGGCATTCGCCCTTCAACGCAAATGACAGCATATACATCAATATGTTGACAAGTTTCTACGTTCACAAATACACTACGAAGTACACTTTGAACTGATTTTGACGTTGTTCGATCTAACGTTGACGGTCTAATAGTTTTAATAGAGGAACAATTAAATGGCCGAGTAACTGATCACCTTTCCTTCTTAAAACCCTGAAAAGATTGATTTGAATTCACATCAGACATAACTTGAAACCATGTCTCATTTCCACAGCTCAACATGCGTACTCTAAGGGAAAATCAGTAGAAACAGCACTTCATTCGCTGGGGCGTAGTATTGAATACTCCCTCAAATACAAAGAATATACCCTTGTAGCTTTCCAAGATATCGAAGGAGCTTTCGATAATGTCAGCTACCTGTCCATTGAAACTAGAGAAATCATTCATAGACCTAATAAGTATCATGCTTAAAAGCAGGACAATAACTTCTAGCATGAGGAGTTTAACTACCACCAGATCGTTGAATCGAGGTACCCTCCAAGGTACGGTCCTTTCGCCTCTTTCATGGAACATGGTAGTAAACGACCTCCTAACATTTTTGGAAGCAGGGGATTCCAAGGTGATTGCGTATTCCGACGACGTTACAATATCTGCATCTGGGAAACACCCTCAAGTTTTTTCGAAACTCCTGCAAAATGCTTTAAACAGGCTAATCAATTGGGCAAAGCATTGTGGCTTGGACGTCAATCCACATAAAATGGTACTAGTACTCTACGAGAAGGTACAACATTCCTCAAAGTAGACCATCCACGATTAAAGGAATACCACTGAGCTTTACCGACCAAGCCAATTATTTAGGCCTCATTTTAGACGAAAAACTAAATTAGAAGGCAAACATTGATGAAAGAGTAAAGAAGGCTACTGTAGCACTCCTTACTTAATAAAAAAACATACTTCTAAACCTAACACCTCTTGGACATCCTTCTCCAAAGTTGTGTGACAGTCAACTCATGCGTGAGGCTTAGAGCTACCTCTCAATTCGAGTCCAGTACCAAAACTAGTCATACTACTATCTAAGACAATTTTTAGATCAAATCCCAGATCGCTTAGACTATACCACCCCAAAAATGGTATTCGATAATAACTTCCATGTATCCTTCAGTTCTTCTTCAAGAACCTCTGAGAAAGAAAATACGATTCACTTCTATACAGACGGTTCAAAGACCGACTACGGCGTTGGAAGTGGTATCTACTCGAAACAACTGAATCTCAGTCTATCATATAGACTTCCCAATCAATTTATGTTCCAGCAGAAGTAATTGCGATAAAGAGGCACTATCCTGGCTCAAGAAAACGTTATATCTTGCAAGGATATACGTATCTTCTCGGACAACCAAGCCGCACTCAAATCTCTGGCGTCTGTCTCCACAAACTCTCTTATAGTCCACGACTGTCGATCATCTCTGAATGAGATGACAGAACAGTTTAATATTCACCTCGTTTGGGTTCCGGGCTACAGAGACATTCCGGGAAATTGCAAAGCTGATGAGCTCGCCAAACAAAACCGAAACACTTCTGCCCACTGTTAGACAAAGACGTAACATAGCAACATCACTAGCTACATGCAAATTTCTTCTCAAACATTATGCTCTAGAATCAACAAATACTAGATGGTCACAGTGTCCAACCTGCCATACAACCAAACAAATATGGCCAAGCATAGACCTGAAGCGTTCAAAAGACTTGATTTCCCTGAGCAGACAAAGTATAAGCTCAATAATTGGAGTGATAAGAGGAGACTGCCTCATTGATAGACATGCTATGAGGTTAGAGGTCTACAATGACTTCTTTAGAAGCTGCTTGGACGAGGAGGAAGAGGCTACAGTCCAACGTGAAGGACACTGCTTTGGGAACATTGCAATCATTACTAACATAATTATTTTGGGAATGAAAACTTTAAGCATCAAGCCCAAGGAAAAATAATGGTTTGGATCAAGCTGTAAGAGGTTATCAGGAAAAAAGAAGTAAAGTTGCTGTGTCTTAGAGCCAACCCAACTGAGGAAAACCGGAACAAGTTTAAACAAGCCAGGAAGACCTGCAATGCCCATATTCGACGGAAAACCAATTTTTACATGACCAAAAATTAAGACAAAAAATTCTGCAATGTCCCAAAGGCAGTAAAAATGTTTGGTCATTTGTAAAAATATGATAATTCTTCTTCTTCCTCGGTCCCTACGCTCGTTGACGTTTGTTCGCCGCCAACTCTTCGAGTATCATGACTCCGCCTGTTCTTGAGCGTGTCAATGATTCCATGGGACAAATATTCTTTCGCACTCGTGTTGTGGCGAGAGTCTTAAAGGATGTCAACATACATAAATCCGCTGGTCCGGATGGTATCCCCGCTATTGTTCTGAAGGGGTGTTCTTCCACGCTGGCAAAACGCTTTGCTCGTTCCGAGCAGTTGGAAAACAGTCAATTCCAAAAAAAGACGAGTCTTCTTCTCCATCCAATTATCGTCCGATTGCATTAACGTCCCTTCTTTCTAAGGTGATGGAAACGCTGATAAACTATCAGCTCAAGAAATATCTCGAAGAACGAAAGCTTCTTAATGACCGGCAATACGGCTTTCGCAGCAATAAGTCCACTGGTGATTTTATGACATATCTCACCGAACAAATCTTTACACCGTTTTGGAGAAAGTAAAATTGTTGCACTTGATATTTCAATGGCATTTGATAGAGTTTGGCACCAGGCTCTCTTATCCAAAATGCGTGCTTTCAGAGTCGCTTCTTCGTTGGATTAGAAACTTTCTTTCGAACCGTTGAATACAAGTTGTATTGGACGGATTCAAGTCTGAGACCCACAATATATATGCTGATGTGCCCTAGGGCTCCGTTTTGTCTCCGACCCTTTTTCTCATTTTCATAAATGATCTCCTGTCTGTTACTTCTAATCCAACTAATTGTTTCGCTGATGATAGTACCCTTAGCTTTTCATATTCGTTTCCAGACTCACATCCCTCCTCTTCAGATGTGGAACTGCAACGGCAAAATATGATAAGCTCATTAAACTCTGACTTAAACAGCATTGTTCAATGGGAATACAACATCGTATAGAGTTTAATGCTTCGAAAACTCAATGCTGTCTTGTATCGTTGAAGCGAGATATACTCCCTTACCACTGTCCATGAGTGGCACTTGCATCAATGAGACCTGAACATCTCGAGATTCTCGGTATGTGCATTCACTGACCACCTCTTGTGGACCGAGCACATACGCGATGTCGCCAAAAATGCCGCAAGATGTTGGTTTCTTAAGACGATGCAAGAAATTTGTTTCCCCTTCTGATCTGGCTATCATCTACAAAACGTACATACGTCTTAAGCTTGAGTATAACTGTCATGTCTGGGCTGGTGCTCCAGTGACGTACTTAATTCTTCTGGACAGTATCCAAAAAAGAGCATTCAAGATCATTGGTGATCATACCATAGTCGAGTCATTTACATCGGTCGAACATCGACGTAATGTCACATGCCTCACCCTAGTTTACCGTTACTTCAACGGTATATGCCAGTAATAGCCAGTTGCATTCCTCCCCTTAATATATTCAACCGTAATACCCGCGCCTCCAGGAATGCCCATCAGTTCACCCTTGAGCACAACTTCGGACTTACAGTCATGTACAGAGAATCGTTCTTTAGCCGTAATACGCGAATGTGGAACTCGCTTCCACACTCTGTCTTCCCTGAGCCATTGCAATATTCAAGAATTCAAAACCAATGTTCACCGACATCTCCTTTTACATACTCTATCCTTTCCCCTATACTCGCACTGTGCTCTTGGCATATAAAGGATAATGAAAAAAGTCCTTAAGTGCGCGTTAATTATAAAAAAAAAACAATCCTCATGCTACCTTCTTCTATCTCAGATGAATTCTAAGACTTCTTACTACAAGAGAGGGTATTCAGTTTGGTGACAATGTCCATTTGAAAAGCAACAAGAGTTACGAGCGATGTTGACTATTTGTAGTGGGGAGTATAGTGGGGTCTAATAAAAAGGAGATATTTTTTTTTGTTCTTCTTCTCAAATCAAGATTCTTTCCGTCCTCAAATATTTGAAGCAAAAACACCCGCAAAAACTCCAAAATTTTAATATTTAAGAAATTAATTTATCTTTAGTTTTCTTTTTCTTAATTTTTTAAAAACCCTTTGTAAATAATATCACACGAAAAAAGAAGAAACAAAAAAAACTAAACAAATATCATTTCTTGTTTGTCTCTTTGTGTTTCATTTAAAGGTCCTATCTATTATGTTCATCCTAAAATTATAGCACATGCACATGGAAAATTAAATAAACCACTTGTTGATGTTGTTGATACATCGTACGATATTAAAATAAAAATTGTTTAGCAACTAACAGCGTTCTTGTAAAAAAAAAACTATAAATTCTCTAAATAAATAAAATAATTTTTTATATTAAAAAAACAGAAACTAGCAATAATATTTGTATACTATGTAGATTTTGAATGTCTTTATTTTTGTTTTTAAATTAAATTTAAGCAAAAGTTTTTGTGCAATATATTCAGCCTTATTACCGTACCCGATGGGAGAAATAAACTCTCTCCGATTCGTACAATTTCTACGATTTTTCTACCACCACCGTGTACTTTCGGACAGGTCAATCGTAGACATCTACGAAATTTCAAATTGAGACTGAGAGCGACGTTTCGCGATTTCATGCGATGCATCGCGATTTGTTACTTTACTTACTGTTTTCGTCCGATTTCATCCGAAAACACAAACAGCCATATCATCGTATCCGTTCGGAGAAACTTGCGATCGTAGAAAAGTCCCGATCGCAACATTTATTTTGTTCATGGTATCCGTTTCGTAAAGGAAATATTGACGTGTTATAACGCATGTCGTTTCGCAAATGTTCCGACACAATTAGCTGTCGGAACAATCGGAGACGCATAACACCAAATAATCGCTATGTCCCCTATTACACGTTGACTCACGACTCACGTCTCACTTTTGAATTTCCTTATAAATTTTTATTCGCTGAGGCAAACGCTATTACACGTTGACTCGTGCCCCATGCCTCAAACTTGACAATTATTGTTTGTTTTGTTTTAAGTGCTCCTTCTCGTTGGCTTGAATTTGAATTTGTCTGAAACTCCTCTCTGGTTTTCAAACAAATCCGATGTATTTATCCTAGCAACAAGAAAATCGAATGAAAAAGAACAGCATAAAACGAATATGAGAAAAATGAAACGTCAAAGTGAGTCTACTAAAAATTTGCCCGAGACTCACCGGAAATTTTTTTTTGCATCTCATTTTCTCACATCTGCTTTCTTTTTCGCACTCATGTGAGCCGTGAGTCGTGAGGCATCGTGTAATAGCAGACTATGCATCGCAAGCGTTAGTTGAAATTTTGCTTTTCGCCGCATGAAATCGTGATGCGTTACTGTGAGTTTGACATTTCATCGCAAATTTGATGTTTTTTCTGAGGTATGTGCGATTTAACAATCGGAACCCTTAGGGCGATACCAGATTCGTATGTTTCGTACAAATCGGATAGAATTTTGTTACGATCGGATACGACGGCAGAAAGTGTCGGAAAATTGCAAGTGCATTGGTACTTCTACTTGGTAGAAGCCCGATCGGCCATTTTCTCCGATCGTGTACGGTAATCAGGCTGATTGTCTTTTTGTTTATGAATCCTGTGTGAACCCTTTGTTTTCCGTTTGCATGTGTTTGTTGTGTTTCAAAATGAGTTTGTTTTAAATTTTCCTACCTTTTAATTTTGTGCTTTTTAATTTAGGAAATCCATCGCCAAAGACGTCACCAAAAAAGAATGAATAAAAACCAATGAATTAGACTAGACATGGAAGCTGTTTCTATTTTAACGCATTTATATCACTGAGATATGAAAACATTGAAATATGCTCAAAGCAAGCAAGAACAAGAAATCATCAAGAGAAATGAAAAAAGCAAACAAAAAACAAATTGAATTGAATGACATAAACGACGTGCAAAGAGACTAGTTAGCATTAATGTCCTTTAATAATCTAAGGATATCGTTATTTTATTATTTTTATTTTTTTTTAAACAATAAATAGCTTGTGTGACCCGCCTTTCTTTTCTTCCACATCCACGCTCTCCAGAAACTGAATTATTCTTTGACTATTGTTTTTTTTTTTTTTAGATCGTAAAAGTTGTATTAAATGTACAGAGCGGATTGTTTACACTTACAAGAAAACCAATTCATAGATATTATTTTATAGTTAGAAGAAACAAATAAAAAATCACAAATTGTTGAAATAAAAACAATTAATTCTAAGGAATGAAGATTTCCTATTAAATTTTGTTTGTATATAAAAATGAGCAAAATCTAAAATTAATCATTTTCTTTGTACAAAACAGACATAACTGTAGTTTAGAATTTATGTTTTTTTTTTTATTTTTTTGTAGAATTCATTTTATTTGATAAAACATTGAAGTAAGTAATAAGAGTGATTATTTAATTAAAAAACGAAATTTCGTTTCTTGAATTTTCCATTTGGTTGTTATAAACAATTGTGTGGATATGTATGAATTATGTTTTCGTATGTGTTTTGTTTGAGAAACGAATCATTTATAAAATAGAACGAGAATTTGATTTTTTTGTCTTGAGAATTGTTATTTACACAAATTAATGTTTAATAAATAATTCTGTAACGTGATAATTTTCTTTTATTTGCAACGACTCATGGGTGATGAATTAAACAAACCTTAAAAACGATATTGCCAATAGTTCAGAACACAAAAACGATATTGTAAATATGTTGATAACCGGTTATGCAAAAACGTTTTCTATGCGTTTTTTAAATAAGGTTCTCAAAGACCTTTCTTTTGGGATATCACTCGATGGGTTTCTGAAGAATTTTTTTTCGAGCCAAAATTTTGGCAAGGGTTAAACCAATGATTTTTGACGAAAATCGCAAAAATAGATTTTGATAATATTCTCAAAACTGAGAAACTGAAACCCCTCCATGGGGTAAGCCTTGACGTGGTGGAGCGGCTTACGGTAACTACTACTATGAAGCTTAGAGCTATGCGATCGCAAAACTTGTTTTCGCAGAAGAGCCTCCCATGGTTGACAGGTCGAAGCGGAGTAGGCTGTTACTACTAATTACCACACAACGAAAGAGTATTCCCACCAAGGCACTCCCATCGAGGGACGGCAACGAATCAATTTCTTTTTTGGACGGTGGCGTCTACAGTTCCAGTTAGGCCCTGCCGAGCTTTTCAAAGCAGCAGGCGACGAGCTAAATAGGAGCATGCACTAAATCATCTGTAAGATATGGTCAGAGGAATGCATGCCCGATGAATATAACCTCAGCATTGTTTGCCCGATCCTGAAAAAGGGAGATCCTCTAAACTGGGCCAACTACAGAGGAATCAGTCTACTTAACATCGCCTACAAGATCCTCTCTGCCGTAATATGTGAACGTCTGAAGCCTTCGTCAACAATCTGATTGGTCCTTATCAATCAGATCCTGGAAAAGACCTATGAACTCCAAATCGATACCCACCACCTTTTCATCGATTTTAAGGCCGCGTATGACAGCATCTACAGAGACGAACTGTATAAAGCTATGTCTAGTTTTGGCATCCCTGCCAAGCTCGTTCGCTTGTGCAAAATGACGATGGAGAACTCACGCTGCTCCATCAAGGTTGGCAACGAGCTTACGGAATCTTTCGACGTCAAAAAAGGATTCAGACAAGGCGATGCACTGTCATGCGATTTCTTTAACATCGTTCTTGAGAAGATAGTGCAGAACTCCACCGTCAACACCAGAGGCACTATCTTCCAAAAATCTGTTCAACTTCTCGCGTACGCCGATGATATTGATATAATGGGAAGAACACAGCGTGATGTCAATGGCGCCTTTGTGAGAATTGAGACAGAAGCGGCAAAAATGGGTTTAGCGGTAAATGAGGGAAAAACGAAGTATATGCTGTCTTCGAGGAAGGACACCCAACACCGACGGCTCGGACAGAACGTCACAATAGACGCATATAACTTCGAGGTAGTAGAGGAGTTTGTCTACCTAGGCTCCGCTATAAACACGGGCAATAACACCAGCGCCGAGATCAGACGAAGAATAACTCTTGCTAATCGCTGTTTCTTTGGGCTTAGAAAGCAATTGAGTGGAAAAGCCTCTCTCGAGCAACTAAGGTAAAACTGTACAACACACTCATCATCCCAGTCCTGCTGTATGGTGCAGAAGCATGGACCTGACAAAATCGGATGAAAGTGCCTTAGGCTGTTTCGAGAGGAAAGTTCTTCGGGTCATCTTTGGCCCCGTGTGCATTGAAGGGGAATGGCGAAGAAGATACAACAGCGAACTTTACGGGTTGTACAACGACATGGACCTAGCCAGAAGGGTCAAGGTCCAGAGACTCAGATGGCTCGGTCATTTAGAGCGGATGGACACCAATGCTCCGGCCCGGAAAGCCTTCGACACTATTCCCGAGGGACGTAGGAGGAGAGGAAGACCGCGACTCAGGTGGCGCACTCAAGTGGAAGAGGACCTCAATCAACTTGGAGTGGAAAACTGGAGACAGCTAGCTAGGGACGAGCTGGCTGGCGGAGACTGTTGATTGAGGCCCAAGTCCACAACGGACTGTAGCGCCACCTTAAGTAAGTAAGTAAGTAAGTAAGCAAGATAGGTATGATCGTTGTGGGCATCTAACTGCAATCAGAACTCAATTCTGACCACAGGCTGCCGAGATATCTGGATCTGAAGAAATTTGATCAAGGGTTTTTGGGGACAAAAAAAAAAAATAAAGATTTTAGGGTCAAAACTCGAAAGTGTGATCTTCAAATTGATTTTCAGGCGTTAATAGAAGGCTTTTCGGTCCTTAATTTGATGTACAACTTGATGTGTGGCATGTGGAATAGTTTTGAAGGGCAGTTTCTTGAAAATACGATATTGTGAATATTTTGATAACCGGTCATGCAAATCTGTCATTTATTAGTTTTTCAAATAAGGTTCTCAAGGTTGATGCATCACTCGATGGGTTTCTGAAGAATGTATTTTTTCGACTGAAAATTTTTGAAAAATAGATTCTGATAGTATTCTCAACTCTGATCAATATGATCGTTGTGGGAATATAACAGCAACCGGAATTCAATTCTGAGCTCCGATTACCGAGCTATCAGCATCCGCAGAAAGGGTTTATGGGGACAAAACCAGAAAAAATTGGGTTTGTGAGCTCAGTTCGCAAGTTTGCTCTCAAAATTGATTTTGGTCTTCAGCAATTGATAGGATACTCTTAGATCTTTAATTTGATGTACAACTTGGTCCGTGTTCAAGAGCTCCATTTATTTTGAACAAAATACCAAATACACAATATCCAACGAAGCTGAAGTCCTTATTTGCCCTTCTCCGGATATATCTACCATTTCCCTTTAAATCCATTGCTCTTAACTCTATCTCCATGTTACAACAGCACTTGAACAATCTCTTAAATAAATTATCCACCACCCTTCACGCACTTTATCACCGGTGAACTATGTCTGTATGGTCCTATCTAACCTCTCCCTCATACCATTTACAATATTCCTCTGTAATATAACTCTGTTGAGCTTTGTCCATTAAACATGTGTTGCATCTATTTACACTTTGAAATCCTTGTCGTACACTTCCTATCCAACTCTAACACAACAGCTCATTGCCTCCTTTAGCAACATAATACTCGTTCACATCCACTTTGTTATCCTGAATTCTCTCTCCTTATCCTCATGTCTGCCGATTGCCCTCTCAACCCCAGTGCATGGGCAAAGACATTGCTTACAAGTAAAATAAAACGAAACAAAGTACGTAGTCGCATTAATTTCAAAAACTCACATGAATATTTCAAAAGCTTTGGAGAAACTTACAAGAACAAGCACCATCCAGCAGCTAGGACTACTTTGCTACTTTGTGCAATAAGAAGAACAAGAAGAAGAAAGTTAATGTCAATTTTTTAGTTCGTCGGTTGTTGCTCGTGTATCATTCGGTTAGAAGCTAAATTGCGTTTGGGAAAAGTTTTGTCGAGTTTACTCGAAGCGAGGGCAAGAAATTGATGTGAAGTGCCATGATGAAGGGGTTCAAAAACTAAAAACAAGCAACCTCTAATCGGCCCGACAGAAACTCTTGCTGTGTGATATTATAGGCCCACTGGGTGGATGATGACGACGATGAACCCTTAAGACCGAAGAAAAAAACAAAAATTCCTTCACTCATTGAATGTAATTGAGTTAAATATTTATAAATCTTCAGAGCCAAAAGGGATCACACTGAAACAAAACCACTTACAAGGCACAAGGTAGGTATCAGGCACGAGTAAACAAATGACTCAAGATGGATTTTAATTAATTTTTATGCTCAAATCAACTTAAACTTCTTCAATTTAGCTGCAAGGCACAAGTACAAATTACAAGAAAATGGCAACAGGCAAAAAAAAAAGGTTACGTATACGCCCTGTTGAACGAGTAGAAGAACAAGTTAAAAGAAGAAGAGAAAAATGTAAACAAAACTTTTGAATTTTATTCAGAAGTTTTATTTAACTTTTCTAAAGTACTTTATTGTGATTTATTGTCACGCACAAGAATTGAACTTTTGAGTGCACGGAAATTCTTTTTGAAAAGCGATTATGGCAAGCAGAGTTTTTTCTTTTCATTTTCCGTCTATCTATGAGCAGGATTACTGTGTCTCATTCGTAGTAAAAGAAAATGGATTTGCAATTCAATTAAACAAATTTTTGTTACAGAAAATTGGCTTTGCTCATTACACCAAATATTGAGGCAAGTTCAGTTTTGGTCGAAAATCAATCTTTTTTTTTATAATTAACGCGCACTCAAGGAGATGTCGGTGAACATTGGTTTTGAATTCGTGAGTATTACAATGACTAGGGTAGACAGAGTGTGGAAGAGAGTTCCAAATTCGCGTAGTATGGCTGTAAAACGATTCTCCGTACATGACAGTACGTTTGAAGTTGGGCTCAAGGGTGAACTGAGGGGCATTCCTGGAGGCGCGGGTATTACGGTTGAATATCTTAAGATGAAGAATGCAACTGACTATTTCCTTAGAGCATATACCGTTGAAATAACGATAGAAGAGGGTGAGGCATGAGACATTACTTCGGTGTTCAGGTGAGAGTAAAAGTCCCAATGATGGCATGGTCACCAATCATCTTAAATGCTCTGCTCTGTATACTGTCTAAAAGACTTAAGTACGTCACTGGAACACCAGCCCAAACGTGAGAGTTGTACTCAAGCTTAGGACGTATGTATGTTTTGTAGATGATAGCCAGATCAGAGAGGGAATCAAATGTCTTGCATTGTATTAAGAAACCTAAACATCTTGCGGCATTATTGGCGACATCGCATATGTGGTCAGTGATGCACATACCGAGAACCTCGAGATGTTCGGTCTCATTGATGCAAGTGCCACTCATGGACAGTAGCAGGAGGGGGAAGCATTAAACTCTACGCCATTTTGTATTTCGCATTGTACAATGCTGCGTAAGTCGGAGTTTAATGAGCTTATCATACTTTGTTGTTGTATTTCCACATCTGAAGAGGAAGAATGTGAGTCTGGAAATGAATATGAAAAGCTATGGGTACTATTGTCAGCGAAACAATTTGTTGGATTAGAAGTTACGGACAGGAGATAATTTATGAAAATGAGAAATAGGGTCGGAGACAAAGCGGAGCCCTGGGGCACACCAGCATATATTTTGTGGGCTTCAGACTTGAATCCGTCCAATACAACTCGTAGAGAACGATTCGAAAGAAAGTTTCTAATCCAACGAAGGAGGGATTCATCGATACCGAAAGCACGCATTTTGTATAAGAGCGCCTGGTGCCAAACTTTATCTGCTTTTGAAACACCAAGTGCAAACATCTCATTTTCTCCAAAACGATGTAAAGATTTGTTCCACTGTTCGGTGAGATAAACCATCAGATCACCAGTGCACCTCTGTTGCTGCGAAAGCCGTACTGCCGGTCATTAAGAAGCTTTCGGTCTTCGAGATATTTCTTGAGCTGATAGTTTATCAACGTTTCCATGACCTTAGAAAGAAGGAACGTAAGTGCAATCGGACGATAATTGGAGGGAGAAGAAGATACGTCTTTTTTTTGGAATTGGCTGGACAAATGTTGTTTTCCAACTGCTCGGAACGACCCCAGAAGAATAGGATAAGTGGAAAAGCTTACGCAAAGGTTTTGCTAGCGTGGAAGAACACCTCTTCAGAACAATAGCGGGGATACCATCCGGACCAGCGGATTTATGTAGGTTGAGATCTCTAAGGACTTTCGCCACAGCACGAGTGCGGAAGAAGATTTGTCCCATGGAATCATTAACGCGCTCAAGAGCAGGTGGAGTCATGACACTTTCTGGCAGCGAAGAGTTGGCGGCGAACTGCCTAGCAAAAAAGTTAGCTTTCGCGAGAGATCTAACAACTGGAGTGTCATTGTCAATGAGCGTAGGGACCGAGAAGAAGAAGAATTCTTCATATTTTTTACAAATGATCAAAAATTCATACTGCCTTTGCAGTACTTTTTCCCTAATATGTGGTCATGGAAAAATTTGGTCCGACGAATATGAGCATTGCAGGCCTTCCTGGCTTGTTTAAACTTGTTCCGGTTTTCCTCAGTTGGGTTGGCTCTAAAACACCGGAACTTTACTTCTTTATCCCTGATAACCTCTTTTCAACTTGAATCAAACCATGACTTTTCCTTGGGTTTGATGCTTTTAACCCTATTTGGGATAAAAGTTTTCATTCTCAGAACAATCATATTAGTAATCATATCTGCGCTGGAGTCTACATCGCTATCGAGGAAGCATAGTGACCAGTTAAAGATCCGGAAAAAATTGTTCAGACCGTCTCAGTTGGCTTTCTCGTATTGCCATACGGTTCTCTTCGGAGCTCTTTCTCTAACTGGATTAGCTTGACACGAGAAATTTGCAGATATAATACTATGGTCTGATCTGCCTAGAGACCTTAATACACTGATAGTATATTTATCAGGGTCAGACGTAAGAAACAAGTCAAGAGTGTTTTCCGCTTGGCCATAAATGTCCGATATTCGAGAAGGCTCAGTGACAAGCTCAGCAAAGATCTCAGCACACATTCCTTCGGGTATTGTCTGGCCCGAATGGAGAAGCCACGAAGAATTGTGTACATTGAAATCGCCCGTAATTACGATTTCGGTGTGAGGATACAGGGATACAATTCTTTGAATGGAGTCAGACAGAGCGTCAAATTCGCGAGAAGTTGAAGCTCTGTCCAAATTTGGGCTCTGATAGAGTAAACAGTAGTGAATGATGTGCTTATTGACGGAGAATTTAAACCACATAAAATTAAAAAAAGAGGTGCAACGTCCATATTTAGAAGAACTCATAAGCAACATCATTCCTAATGTAAACGGCGAGACCATGTTGGGGAAAGAATAATGGGACTAAGCTATACCCATGTATGAGAAATTCAGTTTAATCGGAATTCTCACCTACTTGGGTTTCACTTAGCGCGAAAACAGCTGGCTTGTTAGGCACAGTGTGGATGTACGCACCCAAAAAAATCGTTCGAAGCCCACGAACAGTACAATAATAGACTCTGAAATCTTTAGTCTTTGCAATTAAAAAAAAAAAAAAAATAAGAACCAAAACAGACGAAAATCTAAGAAAAACTACCCAATGAACTAAGGCATCTTCCCATATCTTTCACTACAAATAAAAAGCGTAATGGCGTTGTTTCAAAAGATTTCATCAAAAGTGAAATCAAGCAAAAGTACTCAAATAGTCCTAAGACTCTCATTTTGACAGGATATTGCAACTCTTGGCCTTGGTCACTAACAATTTCCAACTCGAAGGCAAATTAAGATCGATAAATTCATTATTGTGATTATTTGAACTGCCAACATATCAAACAAAACTCCTTTATGTTGTTTTGCAAGCTAATATATGATTTTCGCATGCACGAGTATTCCCTGGAGGATTTTCTAAATGCGTGCATAACCATTATTTTGCCAACAACGATTTGAATGCTCTCTAAAATGTCCTCAAGCACGCACTCTTGTTTCTCGTTACAATAATAATTAACACTCACGTGAATAACTAATTAGGAATTACCCATTTATTGGAGCGCAATGCAAGCGAGGAGCAAATTTTAATGTATGCAAATACCCTGCCTCAGGCATGCATCACATAACCTATAAAATGCTTAATCAAATCAAAATCCCAGTCATCAAGGAAAAGGACATAAAAATAGAGTGCCTCAGAGGGGGTTGTATGATTTGTGTGGAGAGTGAGTAATTTTTGGTTTTGTTTTGCAATTAATGAAGTCGAATAGTTTTTTATGGCAGGTCGGAATTTACTCTGGGAGTTCTGTTTTTTTTGTAAACAAGCATAAATTAAATGGTTTGGTCGATTGAAAGAAGAAGTTTTGTGACCTTGGTGACTCAAATAAATGTTTTGCCTTCAAAAATGTTCTTCGCATTTCCTGTGTAGATTCTTTGAAACTATAAACTGCTAAATTTCGCTGACTCCATTAAATTGGATTCACGCAATAAAATACTTACTCACTTATGGTGGCGGACCATGGCCTCATCCAACAAACGTCTCCAGCCAGTTCGGTCCCTAGCTAGCTGTCTCCAGTTTCCAGCGCCAAGTTGGCTCAGGTCCTCTGCCGCCTGTGTGCTCCACCTGAGTAGTTGTCTTCCTCTTCTGTGACATCCTTCCGGGTTGGATTCGAAAACTCAACGAGCCAGAGCATTATTTTCCATTCGTCCTACATGACGCAAACATGTCAGTGTCGCTGAACAGCTCGTACTGATTCTTCGTTTGATTTCAGCGCTGTTGTTGTTGTCTGACTTTATAGCGGATCCAAGGTAGACGAAGTCCTTAACTACCTCGAAGTAAAATCTGACTACTGACGTTGGATCCAAGACGTCGATGTTGGGTGTCCTTTCTTGTTGACAGCATTTACTTGGTCTTATCCTCGTTAACCGCTAGACCCATCTTCCTGGCCTTCGTCTCAAAGACTCACGAACGCTCCACTGACATCACGCTGTGTTCTTCCAATTATTTCAATGTCGTCCTAGCAGCTGGACAGACTTTTGAAAGATTGTGCTTCTGATGTTGACGTTGGAGTTTTGCACAATCTTTTGAAGAATGATGTTGAAGAAGGCGCATGACAGTGCATCGCCTTATCTTATCTTTTTGACAACAAATGCATCCGTTTCCGACCATGATGGAACAGCGTGAGTTTTCCATTGTACTCTTACACAGACGGACGAGTTTTTCTGAGATTCCTCAACTAGGCATTGCTCTGTATATTTGGTCTCTATAGACCCTGTCATACGCGGCCTTGAAATCGATAAGAAGGTCGTAGGTATCGTCGATTTGAAGTTCCTGGGTCTTCCCCAAGATCTGCAGTAGAGTTAATATTTAATCGATGGTGGGCTTTCCGGGTCGGAAGCCACACTGATAAGGAACCATCAGGTTGTTGATGTTCACGTAGCATGGCAGACAAGATCTTGTTGGCGATGTCCAGGAGACTTATACCCCTGCAGTTGGAGCAGTTCAAGGGATCTCTTTTCTTGAGGATCGGGCATACGATGCTGAGGTTTCATTCATCGGGCATGCTTTCCTCCGACCAAATTTTGCAGATGAGCTGGTGCATGTTTCTAACTGAATCATCTCCAGCTGCTTTGTACAGTTCGGCGGCGAGGCCGCCTGCTCCAGCTGCTTTGTTCGACTTTAGTTTAGATATGGCTATCTTCACTACGTCAATGTCGAGTGGATGGAATTAGTGGTCTGCTCCACCCATGGTTCTGTAAAGCTGGCAGAATTTTGCTCATCATCGCGAGCTTACAGCTTGAAAAAGTGGTCTCCATATCCACAGCTGACTGTGATTCTACCACAATGTTCCCTTGCTGGTTTCTACAGGCTTCGGTTCAGGATGTAAAACCTCCTTGTGCTCTTCTCTTCTTTTCTGCTCGTAAAACTCGAGAGTGGCTCGAGTCGTTCTTTGTAGCGCCACTTTGTATGCCTCTTGTTAAGCTACATGTGCTCGCCGGCACTCATCGTCAAACCAGGGGTTTCATTGTGGTGGCCGGGTGAACCCTAGCATTCCAGAGGCGGCATCTGTGATGATGCTTGGCAGTGTTGCCACTGCCACTGGTTCTCTACGTTTTGTGCTGGCAGCCAAAGACTTCTAAGGATGTTTTCGTAGACACGATCGCAAAAGGATCTAGCAATCTTTTGCAACTTTAGCCGTTTGACGTCGAGTTTCCTCCTAGCATTTTCGCGTGTTGGTCTTGATCGGGATATCCGCATTCGTACCTTGGCTTGGAATCGATGTTGGCACCTCGGAATGTTTGGACATCTTACATGCTAGAGAAGTGTCGTGCGTCGATCGCAATGTCATCAATTTAGGTTGACGGTTGATTGGTCAGGAGATTTCCATGTTCCCTTGTGGATATCGAGATGTGGGCATTACGTACTTGCTTCCATTACGTCTCGCCCCGCACCGAAGTCGAAATGCCTAAATCCGTTATCGGAGGTGGTGTCGTATAGGCTATGTCATCCGATTATTCCACCAAATATTTCTTCTTTGCCCAGCTTAGCATTAAAATCTCCAAGGACAATTTTAATGTCATAGCTAGGATATTGCTCGTAGGTCTTGGCGAGGAGCTCGTAGAAACTGTCTTTAGTGACTTCATCCTCAGTGGGGGCGTGAGCGCAGATGAGGCTAACGTTGTAGAATTAAGCCTTTATGCGGATTGTTGTGATGCGCTCATTCACTGAGTTGAGTTGAAACTCAAGACCATCCTCCTGAGTCGAGTTCCAACTACGAATCCGCATCCAAATAGACGTTGATTTTGTTCTCGGTAGCAGTCGCCGTAGTAGATATCAGAGTTCTTCATTTTCACAGGCCCGTACCATACCATCGCATTTCTTGGATGGCGGTTATATCTGCACACAATAAATTGGCGTCCTAAATTAAAAGCATTCCATCCATACTTGGAAATAGAAGCAACAGAAGACCTTGCAATTCTGTTCAGCACAACTTGAAACCAGATACAAATTCTCATAAAATTAACTGCCAGAATTTCGGAGTACTTTAACTTCTCTTGTGCTAACTTCTTCTCCATTTAGTTAAATTTATTTTGGTAATTCTATCCAACTCGCTGTATTCTCTTCTCTCTCAGGATATCCTTAAACAAAATTTATTTTATGCAGAATCCTGCATCCTCTCAAAAACACAAAACATCAACAGACTACGCGTTTAATTTGTTTTGGAATTTTATTATTCCCAAGAGTCAAATTAAAAATGTGTATTCTTCTCGCAAGGTCAAGGTGTTTTCTAGAAACTTTATTCTTCAACATAAATCGATAGAAATTTTCGATAGAAATTTGTTTTATTTTTTTCCCAAGAAGATAAAAACAAAATACAGAAGTTTGATGTCGAAAACCAATTCACAATAACTTTGCAAAATGTCTCAAGTATTTTACTGACTTCATGGATGTAGATACTACCACCACCGGGGCTTATGGACGATCTGACAGAAGAACAAAATAACTTCTGACAGCTTAAGTTGTAGTTTGTGTTGACATCGAATGGATAAAATAGAGATAATGATATCAGATGACATTGATTACGGCAGAAATGGAAGGATTAAAAATTCACAGGAAAATAAAATTTTATAAAAGATAAAGTCACTCAATCAATCAAATTAATTGACCTTTATTTTGTTAGAGAGCGATAGTTGGAAAAGGAGGGAAAGAGACGTAGAATACTTTATTTATTTAGAATGACAGTATTCACCGAAGTGTAAAAAAATGTACCTCAACAGAAATTAAAGAGGTCAGACAGGAGCCTTTCATCGGACACGATGATAGTCAGCGATTCCGTGAACCCGACATAGATTAGGTAAAAACGGCAATATCACGACTGAAATCCAACAAAGCCGCTGGATAGTCTAGCTGCCGAGCAGTTCAAAACAGCTGGCGACGAGCTAAATAGGAGCATGCACCAAATCATCTGTAAGCTATGGTCAGCTATGAATGCATGCCCGATGAATGGAACCTCAGCAGTTTTTGCCCGATCCTGAAAGTAGATCCTCTAAAGTGCGGCAACTACAGAGAAATCAGCCTACTTAACATCGCCTACAAGATCCTCCCTGCCGTAATATGTGACCGTCTGAAGCCTTTCGTCAAAAATCCGATTGGTCTTTATGAATGTAGCTTCAGACCAGGAAAGTCAGCCATCGAAGAAGTTTTCACTTTGCAACAGCTTCAGGAAAAAACCTTTTAACTCCAAATTGATACACACCACATTTTCATCGATTCTGAGGCCGCGTATGACAGCATCTACAGAGACGAACTGTATAAAGCTATGTCTAGTTTTGGTGTCCCTGTCAAGCTCGTTCGCTTGTGCAAAATGACGATGGAGAACACACGCTGCTTCATCAAGGTTGGCAACGAGCTTACGGAATCTTTCGACGCCAAAAAAGGATTCAGACAAGGCGATACACTGCCGTGCGATTTCTTTAACATCGTTCTTGAGAAGATAGTGCAGAACTCCACCGTCAGCACCAGAGGCACTATCTTCCAAAAATCTGTTCAACTTCTCGCGTACGCCGATGATATTGATATAATGGGAAGAACACAGCGTGATGTCAATGGCGCCTTTGTGAGAATTGAGACAGAAGTGGCAAGAATGGGTTTAGCGGTAAATGAGGGAAAAACGTAGAACACGCAACACCGACGACGGCTCGGACAGAACGTCACAATAGACGCATACAACTTCGAGGTAGTAGAGGAGTTTGTCTACCTGGTCTCCGCTATAAACACGGGCAATAACACCAGCGCCGAGATCAGACGAAGAATAACTCTTGCTAATCGCTGTTTCTTTGGACTAAGAAAGCAATTTAGTGGAAAAGCCCTATCTCGAGCAACTAGGTTAATATTATATAACAGCCTCATCATTCCACAAAATCGGATGAAAGTGCCTTAGGCTGTTTCGAGAGGAAAGTTTTTCGGGTCATCCTTGGCCCTGTGTGCATTGAAGGAGAATGGCGTAGAAGACATAAAAGCGAACTTTACGGGTTGCACAACAACATGGACCTAGCCAGAAGGGTCAAGGTCCAGAGACTCAGATGGCACGGTCACTTAGAGCAGATGGACATCAATGCTCCGGCCCGGAAAGCTTTCGGCACTATTCCCAAGCGACGTTGAAGTAGAGGAAGACCGCGTCTCAGGTGGCGCACTCAAGTGGAAGAGGACCTTAATCAACTTGGAGTGCAAAACTGGAGACAGCTAGCTAGGGACCGAGTTGGCTGGTGGAGACTGTTGATTGAGGCCCAAGTTCACAACGGACTGTAGCGCCACTTTAAGTAAGTAAGTAAGGGAGTAAAGGGAATTCTAGTTTCTCAGACGAGAATAAATTATTCATTTGGATGTTGACAACTCTTAGAATTTTAAAAATTACAAAATTTACTGCTTTGTTTTTCCTCCGAAAGAACGCATCACCCAAGGGCGCCGAGTTCTGTTTGAATACTTAATACTTCGAATATCCAAGTCCCAAATTAATTTCTGAGGATTGTAAGGAAAAAGTAATAAGTTGCAGACGTCTGAACAGAGAACAACATTTTAATTTTCCTTTTTTAAATTCAATTTTTCTTCAGAAATTAATCATCAAAACTCCTGTCAAAGAAAATAACTTCTTACCGACTTAAAAAGGGTCACAATCATCCAGAGCCAGACTTGCCCCTCTTGTCTAAACAAACAATCAATTGAAAAGCATTTCTGTGTTCCTTTGAATTACAGAAAAGATTATCCTTTTTTTCAAGCAATTCACGCCACAAGTTCAAGGATTTAATAAAATTTATTTTCATAACTCGAAAAGTTAGTAAGTACCCCAGCTTGCGAATTCCCAGTGTGAAACAATTTGCTATTGGTCCGAAGTTGTTTTTAAAAAAAAGCTTAACAAAGACACAGTTTTTTTGTATCTCTCGATGAAAGCAAAACACAAAAATCCTTAACCTCCTTACAGAAGTACCACACGGCTGGCTTGGCACTAACTTTTTTATCCATTTTTATTTGGTTTCTTCCGCTGCCGTTGATGTTGGTTTGATGGAGTATTTTAGTCTGGCGTTGCATTATTAACGCTCCATTCCAGGTGAAGGACATTAGACCAAAGAATATACAAGAAGCGCAACAAATATACATCTACACACAAATGCAGGCCATATCGCCTACTCTATCGTATCCATCCTCATTTCCTAGGCAGATAAGACTATAAATAGACGCAGGCTTAACACTTCACTTTTAAAGAGGTCGGCGACGGGAGGAAAATATATTTTAGGATTCTTTTCACACAACGACGAAAACCCAGAAATAAATATGACGTAGCTTTCCCTAATTGAGGGGGAGAAATAAATGATGATGAATATAATCCACCAGAAATCCGTCATTGCATCCTTTAGAAAACCGCATAGTTTTCCGTTCGTTGTTAGTTCCGTAATTTAAAACATTTCCTTTTTTGTGTTGGTTGTTCTTACATTTTTTTTTGTTGCTTGAAATATGAATGAGAGGAGAAGAATTCACACTTGCCTCAAGCCAAAAACTACAAAAGAGTAATTTCATAGTTGACGAAGTTTATTCGAAGAAAGTCATTAGTGGAAAGTCTCGCCTTCGTGCCTTTAAGTCATTTTTGATTAATGTTAGATTTCTTGCATCCATTTTGTTTTTGTTAATTTTTTTTTTTTTTTTGTTAATTAACTACAAGGAAATGTCGACGGTTTTTTTTCTTGGGAACAAACTTTCATTTACTGGTGGACTTTTGCAATGATGAAGACTTTTTAGGAAGGTCTAAGGTCTAGACATTTTTTATGGAAATCTTTCAAGGTCGTCTATCACTGTTCCTTACTTGTCAAGTTTAAAAAAGAGGTAGCAAGTTTCCGTTGCATACAGTGCACTTTCCTTATGCCGAACTCTACTTAAGTCAAAACTCGTGTAATTCAAATGTACCGCTCAAACCCTTATATAACCCCTGACTCGAACAATTTTTGCTATGCATGCCGTAAAAATTCGACTTAGAGAGAGTCGACTGTAATATACAGCGTTGGTGGTTTTGTATCGCTTTAATGATGATTGACGGAACACAGGTTGATTTAAAATTGCTTTGCTATTTGAGAAAGAAAATTGGAAATAAAAATAGGTTTTACGTATTGTCACAGAGCTGTCAGTTTGAAACTACATAACAGGAAAAAATTTCTTAATACAAAAACATGGAGTAAAAGTAATGAGCTTTTTGTAAACTAATGAGGTTTTGTACCGCAGAAACAACAGACTTGTTTTAAAGAGATGTATTTAAAAACCAAATTATGAAGTCACATGTTTTTTCATATATAATATTTTTCCATAGGGATTTGAACTTCAATTCATTCAATTCCCACTCACTCCCTTCGGAAAATATTTTAAGTAGACAAGTACGATCGTACTAAAATTGCCTCTACTACAACTAAACTACCGATGATACAATAGTATCAACTTAGTAATATTGGTCAAAGTAAGCTTGAAACAGTCCGACCATTTCTTAATCCGCTCTCTCCCCCTCCACCCCAGAAGTAAGGGGTTTCCACATAGCAGCCAGGGTCTTTGGTACCAACTGATACATGGCTAGTGCTAAGGCTGACCATTTTACTAGCCACGAGGGGCATTATACCCCCGATCCGTGGCATTAGTGGCGTTATACCTGCTGATTTGTGCAATTAGAGACATCATATCTACCGATCCGCAGCCGCTTAGGGTACTGTTCCCGATCAATGCACCGTTCAGATATTGTTCAAGGACTTGTCATACTGTACCGAAGAAGCAACCAATGGCCGTCCTCTAGGGATAGTTTAGACCACCAGAACGTATCTGCAGAAGTTATGTTATTATGTTAAGCTTTTTTTTACTGTATAATCAGGTGTACGTGTATTCTTAACTAAGGTTATTTCTTATCTGTCGAAAGGTTTATCGGAAGGTAAAACAGTTGGTTCAGGGCCATTGAGCAAGAACCGATGCCTACAGAGATAAACAAAGGAACATCATAGTACTTTGTTGGGGATTTGGAACGACCACTTCTGTAGACTGTAAAAAGGCGATGACGAACAAAATCCCACCGTCAAGTAGGAGCCATTCATCGGACACGATGATAGCCAACAATTCCGTGAACCCGGCTTAGTAAATCACGGCTGAAATTCAACAAAGCCGCTGGCACAGATGATCTAGCTGCCAATCTGTTCAAAGCAGCAGGCCACGATCTAGATAGGAGGATGCACCAAATCACCTGTAAGATATGGTCGGAAGAATGCAAGCCCGATGAATGGAACCTCTGAATTGTTTGCCCGATCCTGATGAACGGTGATCCTCTAATCTGCGCCAACTACAGAGGAATCAGCCTACTTAATGTCGCCTTTCGTCAACAATCTGATTGGTCCTTTTCAATGAGGCTTCATACCATGAAAGTCAACCATCGACCAAACTTTCACTTTGCGGCAGATCCTGGAAAAAACCTATGACCTCCAAATCGATATCGACCACCTTTTCATCGATTTAAAGGCCGCGTATGCCAGCATCTACAGAGACGAACTGTAAAAAACCTTATCTAGTTTTGGCATCCCTTGTATAAAATGACGATGGAGAACTCACGCTGCGCCATCAAGGTTGGCAAGGCAATACACTGTCGTGCGATTTCTTTAACATCGTTCTTGAGAAGACGGTTCAGAACTCCACCGTCAACACCAGAGGCACTATCTTCCAAAAATCTGTTCAACTTCTTGCGTACGCCGATGATATTGATAAATGGAAAGAACAGAGCGTGATGTCAATGGCCCCTTTGTGAGAATTGAGACAAAAGCGGCAAAAAGGGGTTTAGCGGTAAATGTGGGAAAGGACACCAAAAACCGGCGGCTCGGACAGAACGTCATAAAAGACGCATACAACTTCGAGGTAGCAGAGGGGTTTGTCTATCTAGGCTCCGCCATAAACATGGGAAATAACACCAGCGCCGAGATCACACCAAGACTAACTCTTGCTTGAAAATTGAGGGGAAAAGCCCTCTCTCGGTCAACTACGGTAAAACTGTGCAACATCCTCATCATCACAGTTCTGCTGTATGGTGCAGAAGCATGGACCTTGACAAATCGGATGAATGTGCCTTAGGCTGTTACGAGCGGATAGTTCTTCGGGTCATCTTTGGCCCCGTGTGCATGGGGAATGGAGAAGAAGATTCAACAGTGAACTTTACGGGTTGTACAACGACGTCGACCTAGCCAGAAGGGACAAAGTCCAGGGACTCAGATGTCTCGGTCATTTAGAGCCAATGCTCCGGCCCGGAAAGCCTTCGACACTATTTCCGAGGGAGGTAGAAGTAGAGGAAGACCGCGACTAAGTTACCGCACGAAAGTGGAAGAGGACGAGGACCTCAAACAACGTTGAGTGCAAAACTGGAGACAGCTAGCTAGGGACCGAGCTGGCAGGCGGAGATTGTTGGTTGAGGCCCAAGTCCACAAAGGACTGTAGCGCCACCTTGAGTAAGTAAGTAAGTAAGTAAGTAAGTAAGTGAGTCTTAAGGTTCAGGATACCTTTAATTAAATTTTCGTGTTTTCTTCAATTTTCATTTAAACGTTTAATTCAGAAAAAGCTTCCTAACGAAAATTGAATCAATTTCGCCCTTAATGAGGCCACTGAAGACAAGTTAACATCCTCAACTTTTAAGGCACAAGCAAGCAAGTCAAATGAGTTCAATAATATCACAATTTGTAAAAGAACTTACACACCTCCCATTTTGGTATCGGTATTTGCATACTCCTCTATTCAAACGTGCCAGATTGATTGTTCCCTCGACATGAAGAAGCCCAATCTTGCTGTCAGACAAGCGTCAATTGCACACTATAAACCATGACTAAATCACAGAACGTGATGCTTGACGACATACAACATTGTCGCGTGATTCCATCGATTCACATGCCGCACTCAAGAAGGAGCCATTATTTTTTTTCTCGAATTTTTTTGAAACATTGTTTTCGAAGACACTTTGTCGTGTAATGGAAACCGTCATTGTTATAATAATGGTTGGCTTGTGTGTGTAGCCTTGTAATAAAAGCGGCACATCATTGATGGGTTGATCCTTGACACTCAAATGGTGTTTTTTTGTTTGATGCTGTGGCTGGGTGGCTGACGCGTCGTCGTATCGTATGAAGGTTTGATTTGATTGAGGTATAAAGTAACTTGTCGTTTAGCTATTGTAACACAATTCATTTATGTCTTGGGTTATGTAGTGTGAAAAGTGAAGGTTAAGGGTCTTCTTATACTTTCTCATGCCACCATCTCCCTTTGGAATTTTGGTCGAACGGTGGTTCTCCTTTCATTCCTTTCTCGTGTGGTGATATTTCACAGTATAAAGGATGAATTTTTTCTTCCTTCAATTTATGTGGGAGTCTTGATGGAAGCCAGGAGGTGCCATTTGGTTTTTATGTGGTTTCACTAACAAAGATTTCCTGATTCGCATCATATGGTGACACCTATAAGACGAATTATGTGTGATATACGGTCGTAAATTGTGTAAGGACTTTTTTCACTTTTGTTGCTATGTCCTGTGGTTATAAGTGAGAGCAAGGACAATATTTGATGTGGCGAAAAGAATGTTACACTCACATGGAGAAGGCAGAAAGGGAAAAGGCCGGGACAGCAGGTGGTCGTAATATTGTTTGGATAACTTACTCGTTCTCGGTTATGTTTGTCCATATTGAATGGTTTCGAAAGTTTATTTGAAAAGAAAAATAAATATTGAAAAATCGTTGGACTTTCGGGACGATTGATGGTTATTTGAGGATTCTGTTTTCGAAGAAGATAAATGTCATGCTTTCAATTTTATTTCAAGGATGTTTGGTTGCTTTTTAAACGAAGTGGGAATGTTGACTTTGTGAGAGAATGAACCTAATGAAGATGTAGGAAGAGGATGTTGAGCCTTAAATCTCGAATTAACTTGCATTTGATACCCATTCAATCTCTCTGGCAATATTTATTGCACTTTAATTTAAAAAATTGAATAAAATTCCACTTAAGAGCATCGTGAGCCTTTCAGATTTATATCCTTGAAATCCAATCCCATAATCAGGGCTTACGACAAAAATCGTAATAATGCAATTAAAAGAAGGAAAAATATAAAAACTGTGATATTTTTATTTGTGAGCTTCATTGGGCGTTGCGAACTGCGACACTCTGTATAGCCGGATATCAGAGAGGACTCCCCAGCAACTCTCTTTATTCCGCACTCCACGGCCCCAGTGAGATTTCCGAGTCTGGGTGTTGCATTGCAGGAAAAAATGATATTTTATTTCAATTTTCATTGCGCTAGAAATAAACAGTACAATAGTCGCCATATCGCCATCACAACACAACACTACAGCACACCATCGCATCGTCCTGGACGAAAAAGAAATATCATCAGGATTCACGACTGTCACGATTGTTAGCGCTGAAGGAATTTATTACGATGAAATAAGTCATTGTGCGCGCGTTATGGTGTTGCATCTCTGCAGCTCAAAGGGATATATCATTTTACCGTGTGTTGTCGCCAACACCACCGTCTTTGGTTGGCCGCTACGAGGCTACGACATCAACAAAGCCAGGAAGTGATGGAATTCGAGGAAGCAATGATGGCTGTTTGATTTTTTGAAAACAGAAATTCCTCAGTGGATTTTCAGTGGACGAAGTTGAGTGAAATACGAACAAATATTTATGTTCAAAATGATGTATACATTACTTTTGTCCTCGGGCGTAATATTAAAGCTATAAGGAATGTATACGGTCCGTAAAAAGTTCTTAAAAATTAATTTATGAATTAAAAACATTTTTTTAACCTCTTATCACCTTTGAAAGATATATATCGTTTGAGAATGACTATTAAGAAAGTGCATTGGTACTCACTTACTTCCCTTTCCGTCCGGCTCCTTTTCCATGTAGCTATCAGCCTGAGGCACTGTAGGTAGTTTTCTTTCGGACGCAGTATCTTCTGGGTCATCTTGAGTCTTTGTGAACGTTCTTGTCCTTCTCGGCTACACTCACCTTTTTTATAATAATTTTACGAGCGTCTACATCCAACTCTTCAGAATTCCTTAAAATTTTCAGTTCAATGCAAATTTAATTCTTCTCATATTTTCGTCCTTTTTGTTGTGAAAATGTAAAGATATAATTTTTCCTTCACTGAGTTTCTGTGGTTTCAGATTCAATAGCGAGAAACATAATATTATGATATGATTTTATTTTTTGAGCTTGTGAAGAAGTCCTTGAAATATCCCGACGACGACGCACAATCTTCATTTAAATGTTATATCCTTAAATACGATTTCTTATTAAATTTTTCCTCCAAGAACTTAATCCAGGAGTTGAATTCGTCGAAGATAAATGAGTCTAGGAGAGAATTTAAGAAATTCCTCGAAAAGATGCGCTTGACTTCACTACGATACGTGCGTTTTGTTTATGTTCTTGTTTCCTGTTCTTTATTTTTTTTGTGTGTGTGTCGGAGATGCTTTTATAATGCCCCAGGATCTAGGAATATATTTTTATGTTCCACTTAATTTGATATAGTTTACGTGATGATCGTGATGGATTAACCATTAATTCACTATAAGGATAAGGAGGCATTGGGGCTAGAGAAATAAATATATCTTTCTCTGGGATATTTATTTACGTCCTTGTACAGGATTGAAGTATAATCGATTGGATAAACAAGGATATGAGGATATTTTGCTTGGCTTTGAGGAAATGCTAGTGTTTATGTTCAACTTGAAAGAAAAGTACATACGTGATGTGGCTTCTCGTCAACACTTTTGACTTTAAGAAACCATAACACTGTGAGATCTGAGATGGCTTTCAAAATGATATTCTCAAATTGATTTTATTAAAAACTTAACAGCAATACTGGTAAAACCAGGTATCAATTTTGGTGATTTTGAGTTTAAAAAAAGAAAATTAGAAGGAAGGTCTTTGAAAAATTAATAGAAGATCCCGTAACAAGTTTTTGGTGTTTTCAAGTAGCTGGTCTTCAAAAAATGTCCACATAACGCACAAGAAGTTGCTCACCAAATTCAAGGTCTGTAGGTATCCTATAAAAATAAAAAGGTAAAACAAACCTCCAGGGCTTATACACCCCGAACTCTACAGTTCCATCATGGGAACATCTTAGTGAAACCGCAGTCAGTGCTGTGGATATGGAAAGACCACTTTTCCAAGCTGTATAATAGCAATGACGAGCAAAACTCCGTCAGCAATACAGAACTATTTAATTTGGGTGAATAAGGCCAACAATTCCACCCACCCGACATGGACGAAGAAGATAGCGATACCTAAACTTAAGTCGAACAAAGCCGCTGGAGCAGACGGGCAAGCCACCGAACTGAATAAAGCAGCTGGAGATGATTTTTTAGGAGCATGCACTAGCTCATCTGCAAAATTTGGTTGGAGGAAAGCATGCCCGACGAATAGAACCTCAGCATCGTATGCTCGATCCTCAAAAGGGGAGGTCCATTGAACTGCACCAACTACAGAGGTACAAGTCTCTTGTCTGCCTTGCTGTGTGAACGTTTGACGCACTTCGTCAACAACCTGATAGATCCTTATCAGTGTGGCTTAAGACCAGGAAAGTCCACCATCGATCGAATATTCACCATACGGCAGATCTTGGAGAAGACCCAAGAACTTCAAATCGATAACTACCACCTATTCATCGATTTTAAAGCCGCATATGACAGCGTCTTTAGAGACCAACTATATAGAGCAATGTCTAATTTTGACAACCCAGAAAAACTCATCCGTCTGTGTAAGATGACAATGCAAAACTCACGCTGTTCCATCATGGTCGGAAAAAACCTAGCGGACGCTTTTGATGTCAAAAAAGGTTTTAGACAAGGCAATGTGTTGTCATGCGATTTCTTCATCACCATTCTTGTAGCAAAGCTCCAACGTCAACACCAGGCTCACAATCTTTCAAAAGTCCGTCCAGCTACTACTAGGATACGCAGATGACATTGACATAATTGGAAAAACACAGCGTGATGTCAGTGGAGCGTTTGTGAGCCTTGGAGACGGTGACCAGGAACATGGGTCTAGCAGTTAACGAGGGCAAGACCAAGTTAATGCTGTCGACAAGAAAGGACTACCAACATCGACGTCTTGGAGCAAACGTCAACATAGACAGATTTAACTTCGAGATAGTAAAGGACTTTATCTACTTAGGATCCGCTATAAACTCAGACAACAGCCACAAGCGCTGAAATCAAAGGAAGAATCACTTTTGCAAATCGCTGTTTCTTTGGACTAAGGAGGCTTTTGAGCAGTAAAATCCTCTCCCGAGTAACTAAAATGACACTCTACAAAACCCTCATCATCCCGGTCCTCTCATGTATTCGAGTGATTTTTGGTCCTGTCTGCATAAATGGAGAATGGAGACGAAGATTCAACTAAGAACTGTACGCGCTGTTCAGCGACAGTGACCTAGCCAGAAAAGTTAAGGTCCAACAACTTAGATGGTTGGGTCATGTTGAGCGAATGGAAAATAATGCTCCGGCTCGTAGAGTCTTCGAAAGCAAACCGGAAGGACGTCGCAGAAGTGGAAGACCGCTACTCAGGTGGAGCACATAGGTGGTGAACCAACTTGGCGTGTGAAACTGGAAACAGCTAGCTAGGGACCGAATTGGCTGGAGACGTTTCTTAGGTGAGGCTCTGGTCTGACCTGGACTGTAGCGCCACCATAAGTAAGTAAGGTAGCCTATCAATTGCTGAAGACCAAAATCTATTTTGAGATCAAACTTGCGAGCTATGCCCACAAACCCAATTTTCTCCGTTTTTGTCCCCAAATAACCTTGATAAAACTTCTTCTGAGATTTTTGTGGAAAATCAAATTGCCAAAATTTTGAGTCGAAAAAATAAATTCTTCACAAGCCCATCGAGTGATACATCAAAGGAAAGGTCTTCGAGTACCCTATTTGAAAAACTCATAGAATATGCTTTTGCATTATTGGTTTTCAAATGATTCTCAATATCGTCACACCTTTTCGAAATAACACTTATCAAGTTATCAGTTTCCTATCCACCACATAAGACCAAACCCTTTTTCAGGGTCAGACTTTCGCATTTTCCTAGTTTTTGGTTTGATGACTTATGTGTCAAGATTTCATCTGAATTACCCCCTTTTCCTTTAAACCTTTGACAGTTAATGTGATTCAACAAACATTAATTCGAATTAACAGGAAAAGTTAAACAAATCCCTAGTTATATCGTAGTCATTTTGAAAGTTCACGTGCTTATAAAGGGTTTATCAAAAGGGACGCTACAAAAGTAGACCGATAGGGACAGCAAACGACGCCATATTTTTTCCCGCTCTCTTGATATTTTGCCATTTCATCATGGAAAGGTATACGAGCGCTACGTACAATTTATGGTCGTCATAATCGTCCTGCCAGATCAACAATTGAGCGTCTTGTGGAAAAATTTGAATCCACAGGCTTCAGTACAAAATTTTCCCGTGCCAGTGAGACAAAGAAGTGCCCGTAGTGTCGAGAATATTGCTGCCGCTAGCGCATCAATTGCGGAAGACCCAAATCAGTCTCTCACACGTCGTTCTCAAGCGTTGGGCATCTCTGTGACGTCGTTGTGGCGAATTTCGCGAAAAGATCTTGGCCTACATCCTTACAAGATCAAATTGACGCAAGAACTGAAGCCGCTTGATCACCAGAAGCGTCGTATGTTCGTGAATTGGGCTGAGCAACAACTTGAAAATGATCCGAATTTTCATCGAAAAATCATCTTCAGCGATGAGGCTCATTTCTGGCTGGATGGCTTCGTCGATAAGCAAAATATGCGTTATTGGTCAGGCAGCAATCCACATGTGCTTCACGAGGCACCATTACATCCCGAAAAAACCACTGTTTGGTGCGTTTTACATGCTGGTGGTGTCATTGGGCCGTACTTCTACCGTGATGATCAAGACCGGCACGTTACTGTGAATGGGAATCGCTACCGCTCAATGCTAACCGATTATTTTTGGAATGAATTGGCTGATATGGACTTGGACGATATGTGGTTTCAACAGGACGGTGCCACATGTCACACAGCGGGCCAAACAATCGAATTATTGAGAACGAAGTTCGATGAGCGCATTATCTCCAGAAATGGATCTGTGAATTGGCCGCCTCGTTCATGCGATTTAACGCCGTTAGACTATTTCCTGTGGAGCTTCGTCAAATCTATGGTTTATGCCAACAAGCCAGCGACGATTGATGAACTTCGTACGAATATCGAACGTGAAATTGCAGCAGTATCGGCCGATTTATGCTTGAAAACCGTCGAAAATTGGGTTCAGCGTCTGGACTTCTGCAAGCGTGCCCGTGGTGGCCATGCAAAAGAAATCGAGTTCCATACATATTGGCATCAAATGTAAATCCACAGCGTCCCTATTGAAAAACCCTTAAGCTTAAGATCAGCTCAAAAACATTTCCATTTGATCCACCATTCACGCTTCTTGCAAAGTTTTAATTTGTGAAGCACACTCGCATGAACCACACATCTTACAGAAATAACTTCTCAACTCTAACACCTTAACTCGATAAAGTTAGAGTGGAGAAGGAGTGCGAGAAAATTATATCTTTATCAAAACTCAATTTGCACGTAGAACTGCTTGAACGATTCGCTTACGTGATTAAAATTTAAAACTTTTACCAAACCAAAACCCCATCCGAATACCGTCATACTCTCTTAAATTCCATAGGATATCCATTTTCACTTACAAGAGAGAATAGCTTCAGAACAAATACAACAAACTACCATATTTCTTAAGAAATCTCATATCCCTGCGGCGTGGGCTGCCGGGCCCTCCAACTTCTATCCCACAAAATCCCCATGTAAAAAAAGAAGTACTCATTCCATGCTCTGAAGCGTACACCTTCTGTTTCTCCATGCTTCAGTTCATTCGATTTAATTTCTCGACTCTAAAAGCAATTTTCAGATCATGATGAGCCACCTATACCGAAAATGTGATGTTGATTTGTGATGTTAGGAGTGAAAGGAGCAGAGAGCACGTCATTCACCTAAAATATACACAGACACATAGAATTGATTCTTTTATCATGTCAGAGGACTGACTATACAAACTTGGATGAGGGCAGAAAGTAGCTGAAATGAAAATCCTTTGTAGTTTTGTGAATTAGATTTCGAGATGGAGCATTTACGAGGGTTAGTGTTGTTGTTTCTTTTTTCTGCTTTTTTGTGTTGTTCCATCTCATTTTATTTCTCTCCCCGGGACGACTTGGATTATGTTTTTATCGGATACTTTTTTCGTCCTTTGTGTGTGCTTTTTGCTTTTTAGAAAGATGATGATGATGATGGAAGACTTTGCAGAAATTCCGGTCAAGGATGAAGCGAATTAGAGAAAAAAAGATGAAACATCAACAAAATTTAAATTTTCTTCTTCAAAGTTTTAATGAAATTTTATTTCGTCCTTTGTTCAGCTTTCTGTATTCTTCAACAGGTAAAACAAATTCATTATCATTTTTATGTTTGTCAAATTCCTAGGACCCCTGTTTGTCAAAAATAGATTTACAAGGAAAGCAACAGGAAAGGATAGCATTTTACTTTTACTTTGGTGAGTACTTGAAACAGCCATAATGCATTTAAGGGAACAAGCATGTGAAATAAAAAGGACTCGTTTTCGTTTTTAGAAAAACATATTTTTCAAACTTCTGACATTGCAAGAGTGGTGTTAGGTTATATTTTTGTTGTTTTAGTCCTTTCGCCACAAAGTTGTCTGAAGGATATTTTTTTGGAGAACAGAATTTGAAGTTGTGATCTTTGTTGCCATCGCTTTTTATTTGAAGGAGGTTTAACTATTTTAGTCCTGCCTTTGGCATCGGGTGCTGCTTCAGGCTCTCTAGTTTTTTTTTCTACAAACATTTATGTCGCTTTTGTTCCTTTTCAAGGGATTTTTTGGTTTCATTCATTAGAAAAACGGTTGTCATTTATTTGGGCTTAAATTTTGTTTTGAGTCATTTTAGTTTGAAGGAGTTTATTCCTTTTTCATACGAAATTCTAAGAATTTGTTCTCAAACCTTAAGGGATCCCACTTTCCATTTAAAAACAGAATTAAGATCAAATTATTTTGATTCTCTATATTTTGAGGAAATAAAAGGTATCACATTCACAGTCCCCTTACAACAATCACTTCCAATTCCATGTTACATCTCCAATTATTCTCGATTCCATGGAAAGATTGAGGTATCGTTGTCCTCTCAAGGTACGCCTAGAACTTAAAACCCATTATTCTGAAATAATATCATAAAAGTCGATATTTTCAATCACCTTGTGGTTACCACATGCTTGAAAACTCCCAAAAACTGGTTCGATTACTTTCAGAATTGCTTCAATTTCAAAAAATCTATGAGAACAAAGGCTTTAATCATCAGCAACAGTTTCATTTGAGTTCAGTTGGGACTTGATGGGCTGGGTTTGCATAAATCATCACATCATATGCCTTGCCTTGTCAATAAATTTCATTTCCTTAATCCCTTGTTCAATCAGAACAGAGAAATTCTACCACAATAAAATGTGTGCTATGTTCCCAAACACACGTCGTGTTACCCAATGTGTTAACATCAGTCAATATTTACTCCGGCTCTGGCTCCGGCTCCCACTCACACAACAAAAACGTGTGTAGGCCCAGGATAAGAAGAATGCTTATCCAGAATTGATGAACTATTTGTAATTTTACGCAAAAAGGGAAATGCGATTTGATCCTTTTTTAATTAACCCCAGCAACGTTATCGTCGTCCTTATTTTCATACACACGCTCAAAAGCGCCCTCACCTTCTTTTTTAGACTCTTCGCACGAACAAACATCGAAGACAAGGAAACACGCATTGCGGAGATATTATGTCGATAAATCCCTTTATCCGTTTCGCCCTTGCTTTTCATGGTTAACCTTTCTTTGTAGAGTGTAGAGATATTTAAAGCGCAACAACAAAAACAACAACAGAAGCTTCTAAGAAAAGAAAACATAAACTTGGGGATCTGTTGCCTTTTCTGCTACGTTCAATCTTCTATGCGGATGGTAGAATATGTTGTGTTAGGGGCTTATGGCATGTACGAGCGATACCCAAGACCCTCAGGGACATTACACACGAACGACACGATGACGACGACAGCGTTGCAGCATGACAGAATAGTAACAAGTGCAAGGAGGGCTTTTTGCATTAAAGAAGACATATTGCAACAAATCCTGTTTAAACAGAAACGTGTAACTTAAAAAAAAGGAACGACAGCAAGCAGGCAAACATTAAAGGACATTTTATATTGAAAAGACAAGATGCAGACATATTCTTGTTATACGGCATCGCCATTGGAGACTTATAACTTCAACAGGGTGCTTTTGTTTGAAATGAAATGAATGGTTTTTCATTTAAATGAAGTTTAATTTGACAGCTGTCGACATATTCTTGTTGGACGTCATCACCATTGGAAACTGACAACTTCAGCAGGGTGCTATGTTTGAAAAAGAACAAATTCGAAGAAGCTTGAATTTTTCCTCTTGTTTAAATGAAAAGTTTTATTTGACAGCTGTCAACATATTCTTGTTAAACGGTATCGCTATTGGAGACTTATAGCTTCAACGGAGTGCTTTGTTTGAATTTAAAAAAAAGAAGAAGTGTGAATTGAGCATCTTCTCATTTGAATGAAAAATTTGACAGCTGTCAACTTATTGATACGGCATCGCCAGTAGAGACATAACTTCAACAGGGTACTTTGTAAATTTTTCATAAGAACAAATCCCAATGAATTGAATGTCTTCTCGTTCAAATCAAAAGTTCAATTTGACAGCTGTCAACATTTTCTTGTCTTTCGGCAGCGCCAATGGAGACTTATAACTTCAACAGGGTGTTTCGTTCGAATTTTGAAAAAGAACAAATTCAAAGAAAAATAAATTGAACACGTGCGTCGTCTCGTTAGAATGAAAGACTTAATTTGACAGCTGTTATAAATTCAATCTTTAATTTGATTATTACATTTCAAAAGCAGTATCAAATTTCAGAAGGAACCAACAAAAGAAAACACCCTGTTCCAGAAGAGATAGCCTAAGTAGGTTGAAAAAAGTGTCTGTTCAAAATACTTTTTTATCCTGCAGCAACGGTCGGTGGTTTAGAAGGCTTAAGGCGAATATTTACCTTCTTTTTGGAGTCTTAAACTCAATTCATACATTTTTTTTTCAATCCCTAGCTCGTTGTAGACAAGGTTCAAAATATGCCCAAAGCAGAGCAAAATCCTTCGTACATTAAGAATTAAGGTTATGGGAATAAAATTGCATTTTGTTGATATGTTCGAAGCATGACCGAACTGGACACTGTGACCAATAAAACCTAGAAAATCAAGAGACTGGTTGGGACTTGGAACTCCCAGAACTGATATCACATGAAATACTGTGCCACCTTCAGATTGAAGAATTTAATGGTATTTTTGTTGTTTTTGTTGTAGCAGCAAACAACCTTGAGCTAGAAAAAGCTTTATCCTTATCACAACGAGTATAACAATGTGATTGTGAATGGGACATTTGTGTGGTATTGAGAAAATATTGGATAGGGATCATGAGAACATATCAATGAATCGGAATAGAAACGGAAAATGTACAATTTGTCAATGGGAATGAGAGGAAAATAAGATTTCTTATCAGGAAATTGGCCTGTGGGAAATAAATTGCAATTCAATTTATTGTGATTAATCAAGTGGAAATGCAGTAGAAGTTCAATTTATATGAATTTAGAGATTTATTTTGTTTTTTTTTTTGTGTGGGAAAAGGGGGCATTTGTTAAGGGTGCAAAAATCTATTTCGTTGATGAAGAAACGGTTTTGTTCATTTCATTGGTTTCTTTTTATTCATTAAAGGATTGAAACTAGTAAGCAAATCAAGTAATTAAAAATGAACGAGAAAATATATTGAGCGGTGGCTTTTTTTCCAAGTTGCGGTGGTTTTCAATTCTACGATGTGCCATTTTTTAAGTGATTGAACCTAGTCCTGTCACATTTATTGGACTTAAGAACTATGACATACACCTAAAGGAAGATTCTATTTACTAAATAATTTTTGGACGAATGGTTACCGAAATATTCGTTATATCGTTTTCTTACGATCTAGCACTATCTCGCAGTTTCAAATTGGAATAACTCGGGATTTTCAAGGGCAATCATGTCAAATAGTACATCAGAGTTGAATGAGTCAACTTGGTTCACAAACTCGGTTCGACAACACTTAAAGAATGGAAAAAATTAAGTGTTTAATCCGTCAAAATCTGTAGCATCCGCTGATGAAATTTGATAGTCAAGATACGAAGCTAGGTTACCAGAGGGATATTTCGTTTTTAATATTACCCGATTGCCCCAAAAAAACTTCTAGAAAAAACGTATGAAATTTGACAACTGCCTTTGCAAAAAGTTATTTTAAAAATACATAGAAAGCTGGAAGCAAACTTACACGTTTCGTTTGCTCAAAAGGCGAACCGTTACATTACGAGCCACCACCGAAAAAGATGTATGATGATGAATGCACGTCATTGAAAAGGGAGACGGAGAATGCATGTTTGCTACAGAAAACTAGAGCAGCAAGAGAAAAGTCTGGGGTCAAGAACAACAGCCGACGTTTCTTTAAAAGGTCGAAGCAATATAATAGCTTCTGCTTTCAGAACCGGGGCACAGGCTCTTTGTAACAGTGAAAGAAACCTAGTCATCGAAGCACAAGGAATTGTAGAAGTTTTCAAGCAGCACTTCCAAGTTCCAACAGCTACTGAATGCGCTAAATGTCGAGCGAGCTAATGACGTAAGAGAAGCGAGACCAGTCAATTAAGGCAGCCCCCAGCACAGAAAACGTAGAAAGACCCATCCAAAAGCTAAAAAAAAGCGATCCTATGTGTTAAGCAAAATCTACCTACTGTGTGAGTTTCTTAAACCGTTCTGCAACGCAAAAATCGTCCCGTACCAGTGTGGCTTAGGCCAGGCAGAACAACGATAGACCAAATATTCACACTGAGGTAGATCCTAGAAAAAACCAACAAATTTCAAGTCGAAGCCCACCATCTTTTCATGGACTTCAAAGCTCCTTATGCGCCAAGAGCTATTGATGGCGATGTCTGAATTCGGGATCCCGAACAAACTGATCCAGCTGTGCCGCATGACGCTAAGCAATACGCAAATGGGTAACAGCTCATCCGAGTTGTTTCAAACATGCGCAGGGTTAAGACAAGGATATGCGCTGTCATGTCAACATAGCGCTTGAGCAGATATTGCACAAGGCAGGTGTGAGCACGTAGAGCTATCTTCAACAAATCCACCGAGGCTATGCGGATGACATAGACATCAAGTCGATCCAAGAGAGCTGTGCTTGAGGCCTTCACAGCGATTGAAGAACAGGTGAAACTCGTTGGTCTTGAAGTGAATGTGGACGAAACAAAGTACATGCTATGCAAAACAAAGCAACATCTGTTCACCGACTAGGACAAAACGTCACTGTTGGTAGCAGCAATTTCAAGGTAGTTAAGGAGTTCGCCAACCATGGAACAAACATCAATCCCACAAACGGTGAAGACATAGTTGAGATCCGAAGAAGAATTACCCTAGCGAATCGCTGCTTCTTCAGGGGGGCAAAACAACTCGGTTCAAAACTCCTCATATGAAACACAAAGTGTCTGCTATACAAAACTTTGATTTTACCAGTCCTACTCCACGGCACCGAGTGCTGGACGATGATACTGGACACTTTCGAAAGAAAAATTCTTCGACGGATTTTCGAACCCATATGCGACGATGGCGAATTCAGAAGAAGGTTCAACCGAGAACTGTACGAGCTTTACCAAGATGTGTACAGAAAATCAAGATAAGACGATTACATTTGCTCGGCCACATCGAGAGAATGGACGACAACGATCCAGCTAAGAAGGTCTTCTTATCGCAGCCCCCAGGTTTGAGACGACAAGGAAGACCAAACCTATGGTACAAGGACTAAGTGACTGTGGATGCCAGAGCGCTTCGTTTTGGCGACTGGCTGAGGCTGAGATCCTTCATGTATTGTGAGTCGGTTATGTAAGTAAGTAAACCGAGTGGACTCGTTCAACTGGAGTAATCAAACCGAGTTGATCCATCACTAATCCTATACGATCGTTTCTTTCTTCAACGGAAAGGTCTAAGAAAGACTGAAAGACTCAAAAACTGATTCATGTCATCTCAAACTAAACTCCTGCGGTCTGTTTGTGGGTCCTGATATAAAAAAAGATGACTTGCCTGTTGCTTATTGAAAAACTCAGCTTATCCTTATACTTAGAGATAAGGGGTTTAAAGTCTTCCTTCCTCATTGATTCTTTCAGAAGGATAATAAGGAAGAGAAAACATATTTCTATCCCATCCTTGCGAAAAAAGGAAACAAAAAAATTCCGTTCACTCTTAAAACCATCGGAAAACTCATCCCCAGTAAGTATTCACATATCCTCGTGAATACTTTAGTTCGTTCGAATTTATTGCTTCACGTCACGTCTCGCTTGTCGCAGGAGTATCTTCTCCCATTTCCCGATTTCCGTCCTCGTCATCGTATCCACCAAGGTAGACACACACAATACCGAACGTATGCTCCCATACGAGACCATCAGCAATACCGAACCAATATATTCATCCAGCCACTCGTCCGACTCCATAAAGAGGTGGATTTATTACACATTTAAGTTTGATAACAAAAAAAAAACAAAAAAAAATCGATACTTTAAGCTTAACCCTGGGATATAGCACTCTCCTAAGAGCTAAGTGGTTTAGTTGCAATGGCGATGGATATGGAGTATGCATGAGCTGAGCATATACGACCATCCATGGCCAGGCCAGCCTTGCTCGATGGTCGTTTTGTTTTGGGAGTTGTCTATATGCAGCAGTTGCGGTTGCAATATTTTTATTTGAATCAACAGAATAATGGAAGGACTAACACAAAAAAGCTCCTCCAGACCACAAAAAGGCTTCGCCAAAGGAAAACATTTCTTAAAAACGAACAAATCAACTAAGCTAGTGCAAGTGCATTGGAAATGGCCATATGCAAGGCAGGTGCTTATAAAAAATTCACCAAAAAAATTGCAGTAAGTTGTATGCTGATGCTCGTAGGGAAATAAAGTTAAACGATGTGATGTCAGTCAGGCGTCGTAAAAACCTGCTCTGACAAGTGGGTTTTTCGTGTATACATTTCAAAAGAACACACGCCGCCGCCGCAGCTGTTAAACTTTAAACTGTCAATCAGGATGCCAGTTTGAATTTTCTTCCGTTGTTGTTGTTATTTTTTGTATGAATCCAATAGAAACTCCACTGACAGCAGCAAAATAAATTCATATAAGAAACAGCTTGAGCTTGAGAGCCACCATTTCACAAAGGGGCGGTTTTTTGCTTCGTTTTTTGAAGAAAAATGAAATTTTTCTAAAAGGAAACTCACACATGTTTACCTCGACGAGAAAACTTTATTTCAAGTTTTGAAGCGAAATACATTTTTTTACCCTTTCTGGATGCAAAGTTTGTTGTTATTTTTTTCGTGCAAAACTCTTTTCCTTGTGCATCTGTAGATGGAAAAATTTCCTGTGGGATTTCCACTTTTGAAATTTTGTTGTGTTTTCCTATTTCTGATTACATGTGTTTCTTTCATATTATTTTTTCGTTTGTTGTTTGTTCAGAAAGAGGAGAAAAAAATGTGTATTCCGGTTGCAGTATTGTCAAATTGGGTGCAATGGGATTTCGACACAAGAAATTGTCATTTCTTAAGGGGTTTTGAAGAGTTTTTTTTTCTAGAAGAGCGAAACTTGATAAAACTCCTTGAAAATGGGTTTATAAGGATATTCACAGTGTGTGTTGTCGGCTTAAGAGTTTTGAGGAAAACGGGAAATGATGCTTTTTGATGTATGCTTCCTTTTTCCTGCGAATATTGTATTTAATATCGGAAAGTTTTGTTTTAGGATGAACTCAGACATTTTCAAGGAAAGAACAATGTTTATTTCCCGTTTGAAAACTCAGACCGAGCTCTCAAGGAATATGAAACTACCCACGTACACGCAGAAACGTTTGCTTGCTTTGCATTGTACTCACGAAAACTCGAACGTTTTTAATTTGTCTTCTATTCCACTGCTGGCAAAACAATTAAAAAATAATCAAAAGATGCATCTAACTTGAACCACAAAACAACCTTACAGCTTCGCTTCAAACAAACGAAAAAACATCTCATAGACACACAATTCATTCAACATCTCATTAGGACATCGTTTCGACATATAAAACTACACAATTACGTGATAGGCTCATGTACTCATTAAGGATTCTACACGGCCCATCACAAGTGTGTACACAATCAAATTTCCACCAACACAACAACGTGCGATGCCAATTAAGATGCCATCTGATGCCTCTCCACACATTACATACGAATCCTTCTGCTCATTAAACCAACACGATCTTAATATACAAGAGAGGGCTCATGACTCAAGCATCTTACACGTTAGAAACTAACTTTTACAAGACCGGTCACATATGAGGCAAGAGAAAAAACACTCGCGGAACAAAATTGGAGGACTTGACGACTCAAAGATCTACTTAGCTGGTTTTTCGACAGGGCACTAACTTATGATGTTTGCAAGAGTAAAGAAACCCTCATTTTCATGTTTTAATAATTCTTCAAGCAGAAGAGCATAGAGAATATATAATACCTAGAGTCGCGACCTTTTCCTCCCTTGCCGAAAACACCCTCAACATTTTTCTGAGGTCAACTCTTAAATTCCTCTCTTTTTTTCGTGTCCGTGAATCTGTGTAAGAGGTGAACTCTCACAATCTTCACCTTTTTTTCGTGTTCGTGAACCTGTGTAAGAGGTGACAAGAGAGTGAGCACTAGCCGTGACAAAATTGTTTACCTGATGCACAAACCCAAAGTGACAGACTTCCACCACAGCAAATACGAGACTAAACGCACGAATTTTTTTTAAAGATTTATTAAGATTTTTGATACAAATATTGGTAAATTATAGTGCAATTATGTGTTAAAAGTGCAAAGAAACAATATAACGTATTTATTTTTCATATTACATGCATTTTTTGTATGTTTAAGTTTTTTTTTGAAAATGCTGAGCTCAACGGAATCTTATTTTCGAAATCTGAGCCCATGAAACCCACCTCGACTCCAACCTGAGCATTGTATCTAACTCAGTGCAAATGTATGGGTGCAGTTTCTCATTTAAAAAGCATTGGAAAACTAACACATTCTCACTGGGTTAGTACAAAACAACCAAATTGCAGCTTGTAGGCAAAAAGAGAGCGAACACCCGAAGTCGTGACTCTAGGTATTATATATTCTCTATGCAGAAGAGGCTGACTGCGCTTCCCACATAATTATTCTGTCGAGTTTTGTAAATCTTAGCTTTTTTGATTCTTCGAGTGAAGCAAATTCATGGAAGTGAAAATCTCTCAGACTTTATTGGGGTATGATTTTAAAATTCACAGATTGAAGTTTGCACTTTGTGTGATTAAGAAGATGTGTGAACTTTTACCTAAGAGGAAAGAGTACGTGTTGTTATTACTTTTTCCTTCGTTTCCTGTTTTAAAATTCCGGTTCAAAACATTGATTTTAATATTTCCGCTTTTCAGTTTCGGATTTCGATTTATGGATCTCCTGTTTGCAGTTTCTATTTTTGGTTTCCTGTTTTCAAACTTCCGGTTACTTAAATTATAATACCCGTGTTTTTTTCACTTCTCAGTAGCCAGCACAGTAATCAAGTGCAAACAAAACACTTTATCTGTCAAATTCCATGATTATGCCAGTTGTTACATAAAACGTCAAAATATGAGGGTTTCATCTCGGTTTCATTTCTTCATGGAAACTCATTTCCCCGGTTGTAAAAACCCAAGAAGTTCTGATTACTTGCAATCGAACACGCTAGATTTTACTCACACGGAATTAAATTTAGAACTGAAACAGGTTATTACTGAGCAGAAGATTATCGGGGCAATAAACTCGTTCGAACCCTATAGATCAGTTGGACCAGACGATATATTTCCGGCTTCTTCAAAATGCTCTCAAAGTAATAACTCCTTGGCTTATTAACTTAGATACGTCCCCAAGAGCTGGAAGAAGGTCAAGTTAGTCTTTATCCCAAAAGCCGGGAAACCGACTCGACCGCTCAGGATTATAGACCAATAAGTCTCTTTTTGTTTCTCCTTAAGACACTAGAGAGAATAATTGATCTGAACGTTAGAGAACTTCTCAACGAAAACAATTGGTGCAACTACCAACACACCTACCTCAAGGGTAAATCAGTGGAAACTGCTCTGCATGAGGTAGTTTCCAATATTGAGAAAAGCCTCGAACAAAAAGAATATACCCTGGCAGCATTTCTTGATATCAAGGGTTCGTTTAGTAACGTAAAAACGGAATCAATCAAAATTGCCTTAGTTGAAGTTGGAGTTGAATCTGTCATTGTCGATTGGATCTTCACCATGTTAAATGGCAGAATTATCAACTCTCAATTGGGAGTCAGCACTATTGAGAAAACAGTTACCACCCCACAGGGACGGGTCATCTCACTCCTGCTCTGGATCCTCGTAATCAGCAAAATTCTCACAAAGTTTAAAGATCAGGGCATACAAATTGTAGCATATGCAGATGACATAGTGGTTTTGGTAGCAAGCAAGCTCCTTGAGATCATCGAAAACATTATGGAAGACGCATTAAAGGATTTATCTTCTTGGACAACTAAGAACGGTCTCGGGGTCAACCCCACCACGACAGAGCTAGTTTTGTTCACGAAAAAATGCAAACTGGAGGGCTTCAACCCTCCTAAACGAAATGGTATTCCTCTAAAACTTTCAAAAGAAGCTAAATTTCTAGGAGTAATCCTTGACTCCAAGCATACATGGAAACGTAATTGTGTGTAAAGATTGAAAAAAGCACTACACATGCAAAAGAACCTTCGGTGTACGTTGGGGTATGCGATCGCAAGTCATCCAATGGATGTACACACACTACACAGCGATTGTCAGACCCATTCTTACCTATGGCTCTGTTGTATGGTGGAAAGCGGTGGAAAAATCAAGCTCAATCTCTCAGAACCTGAATAAGGTACAGAGACTAGCTTGTATAGGAATAACAGGGGCTTAGAGATCCACACCACAAGCTGGGTTGGAAATGATTTTGGATCTTCCGGCTCTGGATGAGTTCATAAGGTGGACGGCAGCCAAATTGCAATTCGTTTAAAAGAACTGAGTTTATCGAAGCACAGCACTTATGGACACGGGTCAATCTTACAAAGATATGACATGGTTCCAGTACTGATGGAGACCACCAATTACATTACCCCTCCACTAGATTTTGATGTTTGCATACCAGAAAGATAGGGTTGGGATCCTAATTCAATTATAGGTAAACAGGGTTTCCCTTTCTATACTGACGGTTCAAAAATGGAATCAGGAACAGGTGCTGGAGTGTTTTGCCAATCTCTCAACATCAGAGAGGCGTATAAACTCCCAGCTGACTGTAGTGTCTTTCAGGCCGAGATCTATGCCATTGAAAAAGCAGCTGAAAAATGGCACATCATGAAAAGCTGAGCTCCCCGGAGATTACTTTTTTCTCGAACAGCCAGGCTACTATCCAAGCCAGTCAGTGAGACCACAAGATCAAAGGCAGTTTTAAACTGTAGGAAGGAATTAGCTAATAAGAATCTGCGACACTAACCAGGTTAAGCTCTGCTGGGTTCCTGGACACAGCAATATTGAAGGGAACGAAATAGTAGATGAACTAGCCAGGAAAGGGTCAGAAGCAGATACGATACAAGTAGTAGCGACCATTTAAATAGGGGACCACTCGTCCCGATTGGGGAACTCAAGAGGGAAGGAAGACAGACCTTAAATCAAAAGAGAAAATCAATAACTCCTGGAAATCCAGGCGAGATTGCGAAATCTCTAGAAGTTTATGGCCTAACACTAATGAAAAGGAAGTTCGGCCAACAAGATAGGGCCTTTTGAACCCGATTTCTGTAGTAGCTGTCAAGATGAGGAAATAGAAACAATTAAACACCTGCTTTGTGATTGTCCGAACCTCCAAACTAACTGACTCCTTCATTTCGGGAACAGGTTTGTTGGGGAACTGGATGATCTAGCACAGGTCTCAATGGCAAACATGAGGAAATTTATAGATAGCACAGGCTGGTTCGTTAACGAGCCAGTCTACGTTAATCGGCCACTTTGAAGAGCTTTGATGCTAACTTCCATTTTTCTAGGGGATCACAATGGACCAGTAGGCCCCGTGTATGCCACAGTTCACGCTGTGCACACCCCTTATCACCTAACCTAACCTAACCTAAGTTTCATCTCGGATGGATAAATAGCACATACTTCAACCTAAGAGAGTTCATAACTCAGATCATTAGGTTCACATAGCAAAACATTTCTTCTTAAAGCCATCAGCGCTGTCTTCTTTTCAATAATAGAACCTCTATCGCCGGCACAAGTGCTGTTCTTCTACTGGCCTTTTTATCGACTGCAATCCAAACTGTTGTTGTTTGCCAAGGGAAATTTATTAATAAAGTACGTGGTTTGATTAAGTTCTGTATTTTCATAAACCGTAATTCCAATTTGTTTTTAATCACAAAAGAGACAAGCTCCACCTATTGCACCAATAGAAAGCTATTTTGGAAAACGTTGGATTTATTTTTGTCCTCAATTCCAAACAACTTACTCAATAATGAAAAAGTTAAGGGAAATTATTACACTTTCCGTTTATGAATAAAAAAAAGCTAATTAAGTTAAGTAAGTTCCGAAAACAGAGAGGCAACCAATGAACCTGGAAGCGCCTTTGATGTCGACAGGATTAATGTTAACTAATTAGATGAGTTTGTATGGGTGCGCTGGCTTATTTTATTAATGATCCTTAGAAGAAGTAACTATATGAATAAATTGTTCTCATGAAAATGAAAATGATTTTTTCTTTTCTTTTTATTAATTCTTCTTCAGTCCATTCATTTTTTTTCAAATAATTTTCTTGTGATAAAATGTCAGCTACGAGGATTGAAGGGTTTTGAAGGACTTTTTTTGGGATGAAAAGTAATAACCTTAAGATGCTTTGATTTAATTATTCTCTTGAAATTATTAACAAAGGTATATTCAGGTTCCCATTAGGGGAAAGAATTTTAAATTAATTAACTATTAAAACGGTTTCCAAAAATAGGCCCTCTTGATTAATACATTCCAAAAGGAGGAATATAAGACGTCTAAATTTTAACGTTTTACACATCGGGAAACTGACTTACGTTTTATGAAATAAAAGTCACATTTGCTGGGAGGAAAGCATGCCAGATGAATGGAACCTCAGCATCGTATGCCTGATCCTCAAGTAAGGAGATTCCCTGAACTGCACCAATTACAGAGCTTTAAGCCTCCTTAACATCGCCTACAAGATCTTGTCTGCCGTGCTGTGTGAACGTATGCAGTCCTTCGTCAGCAACCTGATAGGTCCTTATCAGTGTGGCTTCAGACCCGGAAAGTCAAACATGGATCAAATATTCACCCTACAGCAGATCTTGGAGAAGAACCAGGAACTTCAAATCGATACCTACCACCTTTTCATCGGTTTCAAGGCCGCGTATTACAACGTAGATACCAACTATACAGAGCAATGTCTAATTTTGGCATCCCAGAAAAACTCGTCTGTCTGTGTAAGATGAGAGTGGAAAACTCACGGCTGTTCCATTATGGTCGGAAAAAATCTAACGGACGCATTTGATGTCAAAAAAGGTTTTAGGCAAGTCGATGCGTTGTCATGCGATTTCTTCAACATAATTCTTGAAAAGATTGTGCAAAGCTCCAACGTCAACACCAGAGGCACAATCTTTCAAAAGTCCGTCCAGATAGTAGAATACGCAGACGATATTGACATAACTGGAAGAACACAGCGTGCTGTCAGTGGAGCGCTCGGGAGTCTTGAGAGGGAAGCCAGGAAAATGGGTCTAGCGGTTAATGAGGGCAAAACCAAGTTAATGCTGTCAACAAGAATTACAACCAACATCGACGTCTTGGAGCAAACGTCAACATAGACAGATTCTACTTCGAGATAGTTAAGGACTTCGTTTACCTAGGATCCGCTATCAACTCAAACGACAACACCAGAGCTGAAATCAAACGAAGAATCAGTCTTGCCAATCGCTGCTTCTTTGGATTTAGAAGGCAATTGAGTAGTAAAGTCTTCTCCATAGCAACTTAAGTCACGCTCTACAAAACCCTAATCATACCGGTCCTAATGTATGGTGCAGAGACATGGACCATGACAACATCCGATGGAAACGCTTTGGGCTGCTTTGAGAGAAAAATTATGCGAGTGATTTTTGGTCATGTCTGCATAAATGGAGAATTGAGACGAAGATTCAACCAAGAACTGTACGAGCTGTTCACCGACACTGACCAAGCCAGAAAAGTTAAGGTACAACGACTTAGATGGTTGGGACATGTAGAGCGAATGAAAAACAATGCTCCGGCTCGTAGAGTCTTCGAATCCAACCCGAAAGGACGTCGCAGAAGAGGAAGACCGCGACTCGGGTGGAGCACACAGGTGGTAGAGGACCTGAACTAACTTGGCGTGCGAAACTGGAGACAGCTAACCAGGGACCGAGCTGGCTGGAGACGTTTGTTGAATGAGGCCCTGGTCCGACCTGAACTGTAGCGCCACCATAAGTAAGTAAGTCAGTTTTACTATAAATTCAAGTACTCTATTCTTACTATAATTCAGTGCTTAGCAAAGATTAGTATTGTGCTTAGCGAGTGAGGTTAAAGAATGAATGAATGAAGCCGCTGGATGATTCATGACCTCACAATTAAATGGTTCAGGAACCTGAAGGCCAAGCCACATTGCACGTTTTACTCCCTTTATCCCGCAACTTTTGGTTTCTTTCTTTTGCGCGTACCTGAATAAATGTGAGTTACGACCGATAAAAAATGTGTTTGTTAAAAACAAGCATACACTCTCTCCATTTGAACTTACTTTTTGACAGTTAAGCATCCTATCTCCCTTAATCTCTAGTAACAGCGTGCAAGCGAGAACGTAGAGCAAGCAAAAGAGAGGCACGATTTAACTTTTTAGAAACCACAAAAATATGCAATTCAATTCAAACGCATAAAAGTATGCAATGTTTTTCTGTGACGCAAAACACTCTCTTGCTAGGAATAACTCGTTGTTTGATTTTTCGATAAAAAGAAAACAAAATAAAGCAATTTACTAGTAAAAAAAATATAAATGTATATAAAATCGATGTCCTTTACTGCCGCAACTCATTACTTGAGCAAACAAAATATGTATAAATTAACAGACAAATATTATAAGCAAACATTATTCCTCAAAATTGGTGTTAATGACCTCATCAATTATGAAGTGTATACACAGTTGTAACCTTTCTCCTCTGCTAACATAAAAGCAAGGAAAACATAACCTAAAAGAAAAAGAACAAGTCACGCAGTAAGGTCTACGTTTTTGAAATTAATAATTTATGGCCTCTATTCACATTCGAATTCTCCGCCTTACCATCCACTTAGATAATTTGGAAAAAGGAAATTACTCTTCATTTATGCTATCAAAAATGCAGACCCCTTTTGTGTAAAGAATTTGATAGACCGAGAGCTTACCAAATTAGTTTTTGGAAGTGATTTGATTTGGGAGACTTGTTAACCTTTTGAGCAGACTATTCAATATATCTTAGCGTCCAATAACTCAAGTTGAGTAAAACTGGCTCCAATAACTTCCTGTTAGAAGGGTTTTGGTTTCTATTTGTCGGCTCCTAGACTATGAAATAGTTTCTTATCGGTTCTTAACATCATTTGAACTCAATTTTATCAAAAATGTTTAATCTTTCGAAGAACACATTTTCTTGGGCAAGGCGAAACCGAAAAAACTTTCTGGAATTTGGTTTGCATTTCATTTAATTTGTTAGAAAAGCAATCAATAAATTACCACCCATCGAGATTCCTTTATTCAGAAAAGCTTGAATGTAAAAGTTCTTGACGTATTCTGCTTTTCATCTGACTTCCTTTACAATTGGACCGGATCATAGCTTCTACGCGGAATAATACATTGGTCGGCCTCAAACTGAATAGCTTCCATAGAATATGGACTTTGGACTGTTAAAAACAGCACATATTCACTTCAGAAACACCAACAAATCCCCGCTTCTGATTACTCAGTATCGTAACCGATCAGCCTATAAGTGACATTTCCATCTGACAGCTTTTGTTTGTTTAGGGTCTGCAAACCCTGTTAGCCAAATTATTAAACTTCAATTAAAAATTCCTCGGAAATCCTATAATTCAGCTTCCGAGTACCAAAAACCCAAACGTAATCAAAACTCAATCAAAGCCAAAATTTCAAGTCAATAAATGACAAATCAATTCATTTGCAATTCTCAGAAATTGTTCCCAGTGAGATTGATTTTTTCTCTTAACAATCAAATCCAATCCGTAAATTCTAAACCAAATCAAATTTAGTTTGAAACCTAAACTATCGACTCTACAAAGAACTCAATTCAACGTGACTTAACCTCAGCCATTAAAGGTTGTTAAATATTAAAAAAAAAAGAACCACAAGGTCTATGCTCCATTAGAACAACATGCGAAAAACAAAATGTGCAAATCAAAGAACGTAAAGAGAAAACTCATTGGATACCACTGTAAAAGGCCATAAGCCATTACGTACAAAATATAGACTCATGCAAGGACTTCTAACCCCAATCGTAGGTCGTGTTGGCTTCGTTTTCAAAGAGCTTACTCGCGCTCTGGCTCTACCACACTTATCATCAACGTAGCCTTTTTTTTGTTCGAAGTTCGCGTTACCTTCACATTGACACTCCTTTGTAGTTTCAATGTAAAATTCTGTGCTAGTTTCCTGCCAGGCCATTTACTTACCAGTAAATTATCGCCACCCCTCCAGCACCCACACCACCTGCCTTATCTTTTTACCATTCCTCTAATTTTTTTTGCTTTTGTTCTGACCAACATTGTTGCTTTTGCGTTATAGGTTTGTGGGACTTTTAGAGCTCTAAGGCTTCGACTAGGAGACGTCATAAAAGAAGGAACAAAAAAACACACCTCAAGGCTAGAACAACTGGGCGTTCGATCGTTGGTGTGTCGTCGGTGCGGTGGTTATTGGTGTTGAATGGCTCTTACCTTCAACAAAGGCAAGGTTGATGGGAGGTCCTGGCTCTTGGACGTTATAAAAACGTGCACGTTGACAGGTGAAATGGCTTTGGACGCGTGTCTGTTAAAGTTTGAATCAATGGACTTTAAGTTGTTCAAATAAAAGACGATTGATTTTATTGCTTCAGGAGTTCTTAGGGGCTTGTGAGTTGTAAGTATCTTGAAACGGAAACAGTTAAAATTTATTGATTATTTTGATAAATAGGACGCGATAAGTCTTCTCGTTGTTTGAAGAGAGAGATTTATGGAAGGGGATTTAATTGGCAAAGAGTGATTCAGACTTCCTGTTCCTGGGTTTAAAATTTTGAAATAAAACAAAACTTTTTTTTTAATAAATATTCAATCATATTTTAATATCAGAATTTTTATTTTGTTTGCTTTTTTTCAATTATCAGGATCTTATAGTCTAATCATACATTTTTTTGTTTATTAAAAATATTTGCTAGTTTTAATATTGAATATAAAACTTATAAGATTTAAGGTATTTAAGTTCATGGAGTTAAATTATAAAAAAAAAATTACACAAGCAATAGATTTCTTAAAAAAATTTAATTTAAAAATATAATTTTTGAATATCTTTCAGAAAGGTTTGTTTTTAATATTTTTGACAATGTTTTGTTATTTAATTTTATTCATATAACGTTAAACTAAATTAATTTTCTATTTATTTTTCATTTTATAGATATTATCTTAAATTTATGAATTTGTCTACATTTTTCTACTAATACTCATTTCCTTTGCATTTTTTTTTATTGAAAAATCATTTTTTTCCAGTGTAAAAATATCTATCATAACTTTTCTTTAGGTTTGCATTTTTGTTTTTAATAATAAATATTAACATTTTTAAGTTTCTTATAGTAAATTTGGATATTTAATTGTTAATTTTACTTTATATTGTTTTTTGTTTTACTTTTGCATTTGAAATTGTATTGAAGCGTGAAAAGGATCATAATTTTTTTTAGCTAGGATAGTAATAGGCACTTGGATGTTTTTTTTTTTTTTTAAGAATGGAAAAGTTTGAGAATGATGGATGCATGTATATTTGAAATATGTGTATAAATAATTTTTTTTTTAATAATGTGTCAGCGACAATCTACAGAATGAAACCGCATAAAATGTTTCATTATTTAAATACACTAGCTACTTGAAACAGCAATTTAAATTTAAGAAAATTATTTTAACTAAATTAAGTTTAATATTTATATTTGTTTTTTAGATTAATTCACACTCGTAAAAATATTTATTGAATCGAAAATGATATGTTTGACAAAGACGTTTTTTATTTTAGAAACTTGTAATTAGAAGAAGAGTTTTAAGTTTAAGTTGCAAAACATAAATAAATAAAAATTAAAATTAAATGACTTGATTTTTATATTTGTTTCTGTACGTTTATTTCGTTTCTTTGTTGCTTTCGATTTGTTAAGTCATTTAAAATTGTTGCAATTGGAATTCTTGATAAATAATGTTTAAGATTTAAACAAAAAACTTGGGCTTACATTTTGTTTGATTAATATGTTTGAGTATTAAGACATAAAAACTTAACTAAGACAGACATTGACCCAAAGAGATATCAAATGTGTGGATTACTCACATGAAATCAAATGAAAGCACAAGAAACTAGCTGACCCGGTAGTCGTGTTTCTGTTAAAAAATGATTGGTTACTGAGATCTTCCCGTAGATCGAGCAGAAAGAAGATTAGGTCCGGAAAAAGCATAAGCAAATTCATTTAAGGTTTCAGCCCGCTAACCAAAGCCTTTAATGCCCATCAAATTCATCTTCCAAGTTTAACTCCACAGTCAATACCAGAGGCACTATCTTCCAAAAGTATGTTCAACTTCTTGCGTACGCCAATGATATTGATAATGGTAAGAACACAGCGTAATGTCAATAGCTTCTTTGTGAGAATTGAATTAGTGGTAGATGAGGCAAAACGAAGTAAATGCTGTCTTCGAGGAAGGACACCCAACTTCGGGCTAGTAGAGGAGTTTGTCGAAGTTCAGACGAAAAAGAACTCTTCTCTTATCGCTGTTTCATTGGGCTAAGAAAGCAATTAACATCTTAATATCGCCTACAAGATCTTGTCTGCCGTGCTGTGTGCACGTTTGAAGCACTTCGTCAACAACCTGATAGGTCCTTATCAGTGTGGCTTCAGACCCAGAAAGTCCACCATCGATCAAAAATTCACCCTACGGTAGATCTTGGAGAAGATTCAGGAACTTCAAATCGATACCTACAACCTTTTCATCGATTTCAAGGCCGCGTACGACAGCGGCCGTAGAGACCATAATATATAGCAATATCTAGTTTTGGCATCCCAGATAAATTCGTCCGTCTGTGTAAGATGACAATGGAAAACTCACGCTGTTGCATCATGGTCGGAAAAAACTAACGGACGCATTTGATGTCAAAAAAGTTTTTAGACAAGGCGATGTGCTGTCATGCGATTTCTTCAACATCATTCCTGAAAAGATTGTGCAAAGCTGCAATGTCAACACCAGAGGCACAATCTTTCAAAAGTCCGTCCAGCTACTAGGATACGCAGACGACATTGACATCATTGGAAGAACATAGCGTGATGTCAGTGGAGCGTTTGTGAGTCTTTAGACGGAGGCCAGGAAGATGGGTCTAGCGGTAAATGAGGGCAAGACCAAGTTAATGCCGTCGACAAGAGGTCTTTCTTCTCCAACATCGACGTCTAGGAGCAAACGTCAACACAGACAGATTTACCTTCGAGGTAGCTTAGGACTTTGTCTACCTAGAATCCACTATAAATTCATACAACAACACCAGCGCTGAACTCTTATATCACTCTTGCCGATTCTTCTTTGGACTTAGAAGGCAATTGAGTAGTATAATCCTCTCTCGAGCAACTAAAGTATCACTGTACAATACCCTCATCATCGCGGTCCTAATGTATGGTGCAGAGAGATGGACCATGACAACATCTAATGAAAACGCTTTGGGCTGCTTCGAGAGAAAAATTATTCGAGTGATTTTTTGTCTAGTCTGCGTAAAAGGATGGAGACGATGATTCAATCAACAACTGTACGAGATATTCAGCGACACTGACTTAGCCAGAAAAGTTAAGGTCTAAAGACTTAGATGGTTGGGTCATGTAGAGCAAATCAAAAATTATGTTCAAGCTCGTAGAGTCTTCGAATCCAACCCGGAATGACGTTGCAGTAGAGAAAGACCGCGACTCAGGTGGAGCACCCAGGTGGTAGAGGACCTGAACCAACTTGGTGTGCGAAACTGGAGACAGCTAGCTAGGGCCGAGCTGGTTGGAGACGTTTGTTGGATGAGGCCTTGGTCCGACCTGGACTCTAGCGCCACCAAAAACTAAGGTAATTTATAAAACTACCTTATCATCCAAGTATGGTGCACAATCTGTTTCCAGAGGAAAGTTCTTTGGGTTATCTATGGTCCAGTGTACAGTGATGGGTTAGGTTAGGTTAGGTTGATGTCTTTACCGTCATACTTAGATCAATACAGATCCATTGTGATACCCGTGAGTATTGCTACTTAAACTAATAAAAACCTATGTGTTCAGCTAATCAAGCCATTTGGAGGCATTGACGAAGTTCAAAATGTTAGTAACTGAAGTACTGAAGAACTCTGTATTCTTATAAGTCTCCGAAGAAGAATGCCAAGCAATTTCTTCCTTTGGTGGGAAGTGTCTTCATGCACCTCCTCGTCACCGCATTCTCTGCATAGATTATCTGAACTGATTGCTCACAGGTGTCAAAATGCCACGTTTCAGATATTCTATATATGAGATTTCCTGCATAAAGTGACAGTTTGGGGTGCTGACTAGCTGATTTCTTGCTAATTCATCGGCTTTCTCGTTGCCTGGGATACCGCTGTGGCCTAGGACCCAGCAGAGTCAAATGTTATTCTGTGTGCCAAGAACATTAAGCTCTTCACGGCAGCATGAAACAATGATGGGAAATGAAGAAGAGGATTCCACAGTGAACGTTACCATTCTCGAGGGACGAAGAAGTAGAGAAAGACCGCAACTTCACCCAAGTGGAAGAAGACCTCAATCAACTTGGAGTGCGACCGATCTGGCTAGTGGAGACTGTTGGTTGAGACCCAAGTCTAGAAAGGACTGTTGTGCCATCAAAAAAATAAGTAAGTAAGGCTTACAAGCGATAACGCCTACCCAACCTTGATAAACTGAAAATCTTGAAATAAATAACGGGCAGATGCCATAGTGACCGTGGCTTAGTTTTAAGGTGTGTTGACTGCTAATTAGAACGTCGTGGGTTCGAGTCCTACTCGTGTCCATAGTTTTTATTTCATCTTTCACCGGGAACTGCCTCCTGCGAAGAACTGACAAAACTTCCAAGAGTATCAATCTGTCATGAAAAAGTGCTTCTCAACTTTGCTGTTCGGAATCGGCGTTAAATTGTAGGTCCCCTCATAGCTTTCTAGCTCCTAGAAGCAAAAATGATTTGCCTAAGAGTATGCATAAGGTCATTTGCCGGTACAGGTAGTTAAACAGAAAGGACCACCCTCTGAAATGGCTTAAATTCCCCTGAAAATATGCCATTCGAATGTAATATAAAAAATTCACAAAACGTCTATTTTAAAATGAATTCCAAAGATGGATTTAACCTTTTTTCTCCATAAAAAGTTTTATTTTTTAATTGAATCATCACAATGAAAAGGATACGATAAAGTGTACATTTCCATAAACAATCAAAAGGAAGACAAAGAGTAAAGACAAACAAAATGAGAGAAACAAAAACGATCAACTCTGACATTTTCTTAATAATAAAATGTCACTTTGACACTTGGGTTTGCGGTTAAAGGATTTGTAACCAGATGATAAGGGATGTGCAAAGACAACCCTATTTTACTTCACTTCACAATTAAGTGCTCAACCGAGAAAAATAAACATTTCCGGTTGACATTTTTATTTTTTTTAGAGAATATCAAATGCGGTATTTTCTTTTTTGTCATATTTTTGATTTAAGGACTTGCAAAAAATTCCACTAATTATTTCTGTTTGTTTTTTGTACATCCTTTGCATTAATAATAAATCATCAACTATTTTTTTTGTCTAGTCAAACTTCACGTGTGTGCTCTTAACCTATGAATTTTGCATGTTTGTGTTTTTTAATTAATCCCCATTTTGCTTTGCTCATCATAATAATTATTTTTATGTATCACAATTTGACCGAAACAAATTTGCATTCATGTTTGTGTGTTTCAATCAACAATATAGATATTTTTGTATTTCATTTTGAACTTAGCCTTTTGCTATCCGTTTTCCCTTTGACCCAGTACTCTCCTGAACCCCGACAACTGCTTTTTTGTGGTATTGACGACCGGATATGTATTTGATGAAAACGCCACCGGAAAATCCGTCGGGGCCAGGAGCAAACCTCACGTTCGAACGAATTTGTACACAATCAGAAAAACCAAAAAACTAACCACTACCAGAACAACGGCCGTTATTAGTTTAGCGAAGGTATTCAGGCCCGATTCGTTTGGATTGAGTGGTCGCGACGAACGGGTCGGCGAGCGACGACGTTTTGTCGCTAGACCACGCGCCAGGGCCGGAAATGCCAGCGACTGGGTGAACGTTAGTTTGTGTATTGATTCACTTAGCGAATAGGGTCCGACGGAACCGCGTGCCGCCGCCCTCAACAAGGCATATTCAAGATCCAAGGCATCGAATAGGGAATACCGGGCGGTCATGGTGGACAGCCGTCTTTGGTCGCGTTCACGATCCGATTGCGGCTGCAGCCATGGGTCAGAGACACGTTGTGACGCCGTCGATGGTGATCCACCGCCGCCGAGGCTAACAGCCGCCACCGAGGTTAGGGACGATGTGGTGCTCGAGCTGGCCGTACACATGTGTATGGCTGTTGTCACGGTGACAGTTTGGAATTCTGCAGCGTCTTCAAGGGACGTGGCATCGGGAGACGTTTGCGACATATGCTGCTGTTGGTGCATGCGCAGTGCAAACAGCCGGGCATGGTCGGGATGTAGCAATGCACTGGATTTTCGGCGATTTCGATCGTGACCGATCGATAGGTTGGGCGAGCCGAGAGTCGGTGTGGTCACCGGCGAGGGTGTCACTGAGCCAGCTGTTGAGGCGCCTGGTGGACAGGGCAGTGCATTTGGTGAGGGCGATGCCTGCACCGAATCGATGCCCGAATCAGCTGCATGGAGCGTATCACAGTACAGAGAGTTGCGTCGATTTGAAGGCGGCGTTGTCCGATTGCTGTGGCTGCCACCGGCGGCTGTTGTTGTGACAGCCGCTGTGGTTGTGGTAGACGTTTCGTTGATAACTGGGAATATGAAGCTCTGTCCGTCGGCTTCTCCACGAGGTGAGTCCTGCAAGATGGAACAAAAATACAAACACTCAAATTGTGTTTGTGAATATTTTTTATCAATTCTTATTTTTTTACCTGACTTGGCCACACCTGCAACAGTGGCAACGAACATGTTGGCTTATTTTGTTGTAGCAAATGGCTACAGTGATGATTGAAGCGTTGTGCATCAATTGACGTTTTACTTCTTGTTGGACTTTCATATCCGTTCGAGTCTTCCGATGATGTGGTCTTTGGCGAGCGCCAAAATCGTTTTAGACGCAGGTCGCGCCTTTTTTCGTGTTTCTGTTAGTAAAATTAATAAAATACATTTAACATATTTAGAATGTGTTAAGTTTGTTAGTTTTCAGAAATTTGCTGAGGAAAAAGAGGAATTGTGGCTTTTTAATTATTCCAGGATAAGTTGAAAAGTGTTCCAGGAAGGACTAAATGACATGTTGTGTGGAAACTAATGACAAATGTGTTATTTATTCACTAGCGGTGGAGTTCCTGTCCATGAGTATGTTTTTAAAATGCACATTTCCCTAACCACAAAGAAATAAATGTTCACCCGAAGCTGGGTACAGATTAGCATCTCCCACAACTGTAAGGACTCAAACAAAAAGTGGTTACGTGTGGAGTCCAGGTTTCCGGCACTTCTTCGAGTTTCCAGACCATAAATTTGGTGTAGTATTTAATGAGGTTTACCTGGGAAACATATAGCATGGCAGGGGTTTGAATTTCTTGAAATAAACAAATACGATATTGCAAATATTTGGACAACTGAATTTCAAATCATATTTTTAATCAATTTTGCGAAAAGACCTCTCAAATACCTACTTTTTGATATATCACTCGAAGGTTTTTCTTAAATATTTTAATTTTCGAAAAATTACGATATTCAACTTCAATGCATAGCTTTGGACCGACAAGTTGTAAATACTTTCTTTTCTAAGACTATCGTCATACAGCCCTTAATCATCATTCTAGATGAGAAAGTTGTCGGATATCTGATACAAAAATGCAAGCAAATGGTTTCTCGTAAAAAAACGATATTACCGATATTTCGGTTTTCAAGTCTTCGAAAAAGTTGTAGCTTAATTTCGTCTATAACCCTTAAAAATACCTTTCTTTTGATGTATTACAAGTCACCATCCCCTGTTCCCTTCACTGTTTTCTTTCTTGAATCCTTCATTAAACTTCATAATTTTTAAGTTTAATCTTTTATAACTGATAGTTTAGTGTCAATTGTCATGTTAACCAAAACAAACAACTAATTTTGTTAAATCAACCTCACTCTCATTTCCACAATCTAACCTCAATGTCACTTTCGAAACTTTCGAATGAACTTATATTAATTCTTTTGTTCTTCAGTCTTTCAAAAACTTTCCAAAACCAACTGTGAGAAACATAAAAAAAGCAAATAAACCCAGATAACTTCCTCTTGTGCACCAATAACCCAGACCAAATTCACTGCATATCTAATCCGTAAAACTTTCATCCTTCGCATTGAACTAGTATTCTTTTGATTTCTGCTTTACTTTTTTCTTAAGTTTACCCTCTTTCAATAAAGAGAACCTCAAAATGGTGTTGAAAACATATAATACAAAGAAAGTTACCTCACCCGTGGTAAATACGGTTTTTCCGGTGGTGGTAACAATAACAACTAACAACCCGTCCGACATTACAGTAACGACCGACGATCTCCTCCATAACATTTCCAGTTTAAGTTTTAACAAAAACTTTGTCCTTAACTTTTTTGTACTGAAAGTCACAGATGACTTGAAGTTTATTGGTAAGGTCTGCTGTTCGTGCTTGTCAGTGTCCATCATTATCATCATAGTCATCAGGTAAATGGCTGACGTACGATGACTTGCAAAAATCATCATGAATGAGGAAGCAAAAGTTTAATCCTTTTCATTGAAAATGCAACTAACCGCACAAAAAAATTAGTTTTTTTTTCTTCTTTGCTATCGAATATAATCGATTTCCGGTTGAAATAACAACAAACACTTAACTTTTTCAAACATGGTGGCGGCCACCTATTGCCATCATCGAAAATCTAATATAAACGTGTGTGAGGGATGTGTACGTTGTGTATTGATTTCTATTCAATATTGAAATTGAGTTGTTGAACTTGCATGGGAAATTGAATTTTTAACAAGTGATGTGTAAATATTTTGATTTCATGTTGTTGTTCTTTTTTTGGTTGTTATTTTATTTTACATCCAAACATGCGAAGGTCGACGATTGGATTGAAATCTAGTAAATTCAATTCGAGGTGATGGACGAACAATTTGCATTGATTGAATAAGATTGAACTTAATTTGAATTTGTAGCCACAAAAAGAGGCTTGTTTAGATTCGTTGGAATTGTGTGTATACATTCGAAAAGACAATCTTTTTATTTGTTTGGTTCAAGTTGAATGCACTCAGCACCAGACAAAAGGTTCGAAATTCGTTGTTATTATTTTTCAAACGATTGAAGTGTGTGTCGTTAGGAAAAATGGAAGAGCTTTTCATACATTTTTTTTCGTGTCGTGATGGTTTTGTGTTCCCTTTGTGTACCTATTCAGACTTGTTTTTCTTTTTTTTTTATGTAATGGATAGTTGTTGTCTGTTCGACAGGAAGACGGTGATAATTTGTGAGTATCCTTCAGTTTTGTATGGGCAAATTGTTGAGCGGTTAGTACAAGAAAAAAAAAAAAAACAAAACAAAACAACAAAAGGAAATCCACACGATTTTTCATTTTTCTCTTTCCACTCACCTGCATTTTGATTGAATTTATTTCTGTGTAGTTTTCTCATCCCCAGTCTATTGTTGATTCGAATTTTCACAGGAAATGTAAACACAGGACAATCTGTAAAAATATAATTTTTGTTCATGTAATTTTTTGTTTGTTGTTTTTCACTTTCTTAAATAAACAGAGACTACAAATACGATTTAACAAAGGGAAAGCTGGAAAACTATACAATTACTTAGTGCAGGTCGAATTAATTAATTAAATATTTTCACAATGGATTCAATTCGAAAAGGGAATAATTTTTTTCAATTCAATCGATGCAGATGTTGTGTTTAAACCACAATATTTCTGTCAAAAAATTTGTGGAAAAACGCAGGTTTCAACATAAAATAAAAAAAAGGACCACATTTCTACGAGGACATTATTTAAACAGCAAACTTAAAATCGTTCACTGTGGCGTATACTTAACATAAACATTCCTCTTGCTGTTTATCTTCAGAGATGTAAAGGGTCAGCCAATCAAAAGCAAAATTAAAGCTGTCATCAAAGAATGTCATCAAGAATGGAATGGGAAAACGGTTTAAATCGAAAAGTCATGGATTTCAGCCAATTAGTGATCGCCTGGCTGTAATCCGCATCTAGGTCACACAACAAAACATCAGTATAATAATGTGCACAAGGAGGATTTTTACGACCTCCTGGATAGAGTCTACGGAGAATACAAGAGTACGACAAAAAAAATCGTGCTCGGAGACTTCGGTGCTAAAAATTGCGAAAGGAAGACATATTTGGCCGATTAGTTGAAAAGCACAGCGTCCACGAAGTTACAACAGATAACACCTTCCAACTAATCGACTTTGCTGCAGCTCGTAATACATTGATAAGAAGCATGAGGTTTCCAAGACGAAAGACCTACACAGCAACCTGGCGATCTCCGGATGTTCGAATCGCCCTTCAAATCGACCATAATCGGCGCAAGGAATGCATCCAACATCTTGAACATGCTCACTTTCCGAGGAGAAAATGTCGACCACGGAGAATATATAATACCTAGAGTCGCGACCTTTTCCTCCCTTGCCTAAAACACCCTCAAAATTTTTCTGAGGTGAACTCTCACAATCCTCTCTTTTTATCGTGTCCGTGAATCTGTGAAAGAGGTGAAAACAAAAAGTGAGTACTCTGCCGTGGGTAAAATTTGTTGTCCTGTTGCCCAAAGTGACAGATGAGATTTGTAAATAAAAAAAAATTACAAGTCAAAAAAAGAATTTTTAAAAAGCAGCCAAAATGTGATGAAATTAAATTAAATTAACTGGTAAGTCAAGTCAAATCACTTAAATTCTTTTAAAAAGGCAAAAGAAGGTTTCTTGTGCTTTGATTCTTTGTATTTCAGACTACACTATCTTGGAATGTTTGCCCAACTCTGTACGACTGGACGCGAATATCTTCAGGGGAACAAGGAATCGCTGGAAGGTTGGACAAATAAGTAGGGTCAATGAGATTTTCATTGAATGTATTTGTTTTGTTATTCTTCCTGAGCAACTATGTACCTACTATAATGTACACGCAACATCTTGCCGGATTTTGTTGTTGTCGAAGATGAAATCGAAGGCAATGTATGTGAGGCTGACGACGTAGTCAAGGCAACTCCCACGTTGCCTATTGTATCAAAAGCTTCCTCGCCTTTGGCTGGAGCTGTTCTTCCAGAAACCATGTTGAATACATCATCCAGTCACGCAACCGTAGCATCCACCGCCGCCCCAGCAGTGACCAAGACCAAGCAACGCTGAAGGCAGTTTCATTCTCTGTCAGACTGCAAAACGTCTATCGGTCTTCGCTGCGTATAACAATTCGCTGGCTGTCCGAGGACAAGAAAGACAAAACAGTTTTCATACCAGATTTCTACATTGATGGTGTCCACTTGGAGAAGTTCGAAAAGGGCAATCTGAGATTGCCGCAGAGAGAGAATATTTTGAAGAAGGCAATTGACGTTGAACAGGGCATTGTTCCGCGTCCTGATGTTACCGAAGAGAATCCAGATGGACGTAAGTTTTCTTTTCAAACATTTCAATAAATTTTTTAAAAATTAATTTCGATTTGCAGTTGACATTTCGCTCTACAAAGATGAATCTGAAATCGAAAAGAAACCATATCACAGGGCGGTGGCTCTAATAAACGGCCAAGTTCTTCACGAAGCCAAAACAAAATCATCTTCTAAGAAGAAGAAATTCGCCTTGTCATCTAAGAAGAAACGAAAAGGCAGCGATAGCGATTCAAGCGACGCGACTGCATTTTCCTTGTATGCTCCGAAGGTGTAAGCATACCATTTCGACTTTTTCTTGTGTTCTTTTTAAGATTAAATAATAGTGCAATTATATGTTAAAAGTGGAAAGAAACAAAATAATATATTTATTTTTTATATTACATGTATTTTTTTGCATGTGTACGTTTTTTTGAAAATTTTGAGCTCAACGGAATCTTATTTTTGAAATCTGAGCCCAGGACACCCACCTCGACTCAAACCTGAGCACTGTAATTAGGTCAGTGCGAATGTATTGGTGCAGTCTGCCATTTAAAAAGCATTGGAAAACTAACACATTCTCACTGAGTTAGTATAAAACGAACAAATTTCAGTTTGTAGGCAAAAAGAGAGCGAACACCCGAAGTCGCGACTCTAGGTATTATATATTCTCTATGATGTCGACTCTGACTTTTTGGTAGTGGCTAAGATAAGAGCTTGATTATAAGTGGAAAAAACATGTGCGACTTAAAGAAAGATGTTCAACATCGGTTGCCTTAGCATACCGGATAATGCCAGAGACTACAGTGAGCGCCTGAGTGCGCCGTCCTTCCAAATACCACAGATGTCAACACCTTGTGGAACCAATGTCGGGATATAATAAATAATCTAGCAAAGACCACCCATAGGTTACCATTACCAGCCACTCCCGAAAAAAAACCCGTGGTATGATGATGAGTGCACGTTTGCAGATTCAAACGGAAAAGAAGAGCAGCAAGAGAAGAATACCGAACAAAAAAGAGAAGTGAGAAAACGACCCTGTGAAGGAAGTAAAGCACATCTGCAGTTTCTCACCTCAAAGATCTGGAAGAGTTTCGGGCCAAGAACAACACTCGGTGTTTCTTTAAAAGGTCGAAACAATAAGCTTCTGGTTTCAGAACCGGGACACAGATTTTTTGAAACAGTGAAGGAAACCTAGTCACCGAAGGACAGGAAATTGTAGATGTTTTTAGGCAGCACTTCCAACAGCTGCTGAATGCGCAAAATATCGAGCGAGTTAACGACGAAGAGAAGCAAGACAAGTCAATGAAGACCCAGTCCCAGCCCCCAGCACAGAAGAGGTAGATAGAGCCACCCAAAAGCTAAAACATAACAAGTCCGCCGGGTCGGATGGTATACCTGCAGAGCTCTTTAAATATGGAGGAGGTTTTTTGATGAATTGCATGCACCAGGTCACCAACAAAGTGTGGGACGATAAATGCATGCCCAGCCCTGACTGGTCGATAATCTCCATAGCACATGGACGACAACGCTCCTGCTAAGAAAGTCTTCTCATCACATCATAGCATTATGCGTAATTGAACTCCTCCGAAACGGCTCGACCGATTTTGGTGAATCTTTGCGAGGATATCGGCGAGAATCGGACAACACCTATTTTTTTCATCCCCCTTAATGTTAAGAGTCGCCCACCCTTGAATTTTTTTTTATTTTGTTTTTTATTTTTACAATCAACCCTTAATTTTCACCCCTCTCTGATCAATCTTTGGTTATAAGGAAAAGCAGTCGATATGAGTACAGGAATAGAATATTCACGACTTAAAATCGGTAAACCCTCATGACAGTTTGATTTAATCAATTGAAAATGAATTTCAAGGGCCATATTTTATTTAAATTATTTTTCTACTCTGGGAAGTTTGTCGTGTGGATCACAAGTGTCGCACTCATATTTTTTTTATTCTTTATCTGCTTCGCTAAATCTCGTAATCTCGAGTCAGTCGAAACAGTATACTAGCTTCGTCTTTGCTTACGTTACGAGTTTACTTTAAGTAAATTTTGTTTGTTGCCTTTTTTAACACCTGTTGAGCTGTCATACAAAGCAAGTCTTTAGCATATTGGAACCAGATCTTCTGTTACGTTACGTTCGTAACGTGAGGTTGAAGCTTCATATTTAACGTCAGACGAAGCTAAAGCAACATTTCAAAAACATGTTTTATGATGTTTCTTAAGTATAAACAGTATTGTTTTTTATGGAATTGTTCAATTTTTAAGCATCAGTTTAACTAAAAGAAAAATTAAAATTCACAAAAAAAAAAATCAGAAAATAAAGTAAATATGGAAATTCTTTACACATTCAACCCATGTGGACACATAAAACGTATGTTTCCTCCTTAAAACGTGATTTTCATTACAGACGTTTTTTAATGCCAACTCAATAAATTATTCACAAGCCTTTCACGCGCGTGCTTAAGCTTAATGATTCCCAAGATAATTAAATCCCCTTTCCTTAAATCTCCACTGAATAATGCAACTATTTAATTATATTCACTGGCTACTCAGATTCGAGTAAATTTTTTGGTCACTCCACCATTCCAAAATTTATTTTATCTTGTAACACTTCCGACTAACCGAATTTAAAAAAAAACCGAAAATTTCCCAAACATCTGGAATGATTGTTCATTCAATTGGAAAAAGCCATCACAGAGGGAGAAATTGAAATGAAAATAATTGCGATTGCGATTGCGAAAACAATTCGCTGGGAAACTTTAACTGATATCGTTTATCCAGTTCATTAGTTTCACTTAATCTCTTTTGCCATAAGAAATAGTCGCTCGTAATCGTTCGTTGTACAAAAACGCCCTTAAGCTCTCCCTCCCATAAATACTCGTACATTGATGATGTGGTCAGCCATCACTTCATTGTACACTCTACTGAAACGCACTGATTTATTAGCTCAACAAATAAAATCCCCCCATTGAGTACATTTGCTATTGGTTGTAATGAGGATGATACACAAGTTCTTAATAGGCGAGTTTTTCCTCAGTTTGGGGAAACAAAAAATCAGGGTCGTAGTTACACTTTTTCTCAGACTCGGAGTTAGAAATTCTTCACCAAATGTCGATAAATCCCGTCAGAGTAATACAAACCATTCCAAAACCTCTTTAAGCTACGTCCCTGATCTCAACAATTCTGTCATAGAAAAAAATTGTATGTTCGTGTTTCAACCAACACAAAAAATAAATAAAGTAAAGACCATCAATCAATTACATTCAGCATGATTGTTCCCTCTATTACCTGATGAAATCAAAGTAACGTTTTTTGTCCTGTTGGCTTCCATTTCCGAGTATAATCCGGTTTGGTATTCGGAAACAGCAAAGAAAAGAATTACAGAATCACTCTGCAAATGATAACATGAATTGCAGAATTTCGCTTCTTCATTTATTAAAAATGGATTTTCGTTTTTGCTCGTTTCGTTTGTGGATTATTACGAACAAAGTCAAGGCAGGAAGAGCCAAAATTTAAACGATGAAAGGGCAGAAAGCAATGAGTCTTGTAATCCCGGATGAAGGGGATTTTGTTGATATTTTAATTGGAATGGTTTCTTTGAAATTTAAGGTTAATGATAAGAAGAAAAAAGATAATTTAATGTTTTATCCGAAACTGATTGTAATCGGAAGAATGTTGACATTTTTGAAAGTAAAGTCCATACCTTACTTACTGACTTAACTGGCTGCCAATCCATGAAGGATCTCAGCCTGAGACACTACAGCCTTCCATCGAATACAGTCCCTCGCATGCACTCTCCAGTCGCCGAAACCAAGCGTTCTAACATCCGCAGTCACTTGCTCCTTGTACCGTAGGTTCGGTCTTTCTTGTCGTCTCGTACCTGGGGGCTGCGATGAGAAGACTTTCATGGCTGGAGCGATTTCGTCCATTTGCTGGATGCGGCCGAGCCAATGTAGTCATCCTTACTTGGGCTTCTGGACTAAATCCACATCTTAGTACAGCTAATACAGTTCTCGGTTGAACCTTCTTCTACATTCACCATCGTAGCATCGTCGCATATGGGACCGAAAATCCGTAGAAGAATTTTTCAGTCGAAGGTGCCCAGTATCAATTCCCCTTTTTTAATTATCATTGTCCAGCATTTGGCGCCGTAGAGTTGGGCTGGTAAAATCAGAGTTTTGTATAGCAAACATTTTGTCTTTCGAGTGTGGAGTTTTGAACCCAGTTGTTCTGCCAAACCGAAGTAGCATCGGTTCGATAAGGTAATTCTTCGTCGGATCTCCACTAAGGTGTCGTTGGTGGAATTGATGTTTGTTACAAGGTAGGTGAACTCCTTAACTACCACGAAGTTGCTGCTAGTCGGTGGACAGATGTTGCTTTGTTTGTTGACATCATGTACTTTGTTTTGTCCTCAATCACTTCAAGACCAACGAGTTTCGCTTCAATCGCTGTGAAGGCCTCAAGCACAGCTTTTTTGGATAGACCGATGATTTCAATGTCGTCCGCATAGCTTAAGAGCTGGATGGATTTGTTGAAGATTGTGTTTTCCGTGATCATACCTGCCTTGCGCACTATCTGCTCCAGGACTATGTTGAAGAAATCACATGACAGCGCATCTCTTTGTTTAAAATCTGCGCATCACCTTGTCTTAATCCTGCACATGTTTGAAACAAATCGGATGAGCTGTTATACCCATTTGCACACTGCACTGCGCATTGTTTAGCGTCATGTGGCACAGCTTGATCAGTTTGTTCGGGATCCCTAATTCAGACATCGCCATTATAAGCTCTTGGCGGTGGATGCTATCATAAGCAGCTTTGAAGTCGATGAAATGATGGTGGGTTTCGACCATTCGTTTGACTTTTCCAGGATTTGCATATTTACGAAAATTTTAATAGTTTACAATAACTCGTCTTCGTGCAATTCGCATTTTATATTTTATTATTTTTTAATTTTGTAAAAGTAAGTCTTTAGCTTAACAAATGGTTGTGTACATTATTGTATTACCTTTTTATATTTTTTATGTAATAAAAGTTCCCCTGAGGAAGGCAACAACCCTTGCCAAAACGTCGGGAAAAGCAAAAGTTTCAAGTCTTAGTTTCTTTGCAAAAACTACAGTGACCAAAATAGCCGACGGAAAATTCAATTTCCAACCAACCGTTTTTGTTTTTTCTTCAATTTAACGGAAGAATAGCTTGAATTTAAAGAAGTCATTTGATATTAATTAGCCTGCTAAAGGTTAATATCGTTTACTACCCCGAAATTTACGATCTTGCCGATATTTCGGTTTCCTAATAGGAAAACAAGATTACTAGACCTTAGTGCATCATTTGATAAGTATTTCGCGGAATACTTAAAGTTTTTTAAATTTAAATCCAGATAATATGTTTAGCGACCCGTAAAAATACGATATTGTTAATGGTTTGGTACTGAGACGACTCTTCGAAAAAGTTAGTTTGTCAATTTTTCGAACAGAACCTTTAAAAACCTTTATGTCGCTGCATTCGACTTTCGACATTCGATTTTTCGACCTAAGAGTTTGTGAAAAGGTTGGCAGACGTTATTAGCTTTGAGTGGTTAAATGAAAACTTCTTTAGGTCTACCTGCTTTCAGTATACCGATATTTTTCGGCTAAATCGTATATTTAAGGAATGAAAAACACAAACAATATTCATATTTCAAGAACGTAAACAAGCTTTGATCACGAGCATAAAAATAACCTCAAAATATATAAATACATAAATTCCCTGCAAATTCTTCTACATGACCGCACCATAAGCCTTCAGAAAACTCCGTCGCGCAAACGAAAAACGTGAGTTCACCGCACCACGACACAAAATGTTCAAATGAATGATTTTGCTCTATTTATTGGCACGTACACTGACGCAAAAATATTTCCTTGAAGTCATACTCGAAATAATGCACAATATGACGCATTTCCTTCTAGCTGACCTGACCCCCTATCGTGTATACACGATTTTCCGTTCCACCATCATCAAAGGCAGAGTCCTTGAATGACGTCCTTATATTTATGGAATAATAAAGAAAACATTGCACTCGCAGATTTTGTCTTTCAGCAGCTTTTAAAACATTTTAAAGAGTCATGCTTGCTTGAGCAACAGCTTCACTTTGTCAACGGTAATTGATTTGCCCTCAATACTTAAAACCATCATTATCACGATTGTTGAGATAATCGCATCTAGCTAAAGTATCTCTCTATCCACCATCTTGTTGTGCATTTCCAGGACATGGCAAGACAGATCGAAGAGAATGAAAAAAAAAAAAAATTCTTTAGTGGAAAAGTTCTGGAAAATTAACTCTCCGTATCATTGGCTTTTATTTAAGTGCACTTTAGCGAAACTTTTCAATTTCATTGCATTCTTGTTCACGCCGGATGACCTACCGTCTGTTTTTTTTTTGCTGGCTTACATACGACCGAGTGAACATCATATGCGGTGAATGTGGTAATGTTACTTGACACAATGAAGCACGTCCCAATGTAAGGACGACTACGCGGACTGACTGTGCGAACATCCTTATCTTTGTCTCGAGCACCAGTGTCGAGTGCTTTTGCTTGTCAACCATAAAGTACACTCCTACCCTTTTGCCACAACGTCGTCGTGGTGTCTTTAATACCACTATCACAGTAAATGCTTAGGGGCCGCCCTATCTCCGTGCTGATGTCGTGTATGGGTTAAACACTATACTAGACTCAAATGGCGGGTCGAAGGAAAAAGATATGGAAATGAAAATGGACGAACGTTATGCAAATGGCTAAACTGCTGCCAGGCGACATTCATATCAAAGTAGTTGAGTTCACTTCTGAAGAGTGTAAGTATACCTTTATTACACTTTTGCTACTTTTCCACAAGTTGTCCTCAGCATCTTCTCCGTCGTCGTTTCGTGCTGGGTTACATTAACTTGCACTCGATACTGCGATATCCTGTGTGTTGCAATCGCAATCCGAATGGTTATTATTATTTGTGTGCACACCGCATGTGTGTGTTGGAGAATTTGGGTCATGAAGATGAAGATGGAGATAGCTTCTGGGATGAGGTTCGGGCTAGTGAGGGTAAACTTTGTATGCAGTTGTCATCAAAAACTCGCTGAAAAGTCGAAACTCAATTAAGGTTGCGAACTCTTTTTCCATGCTTCATTAGATAAGTGTTGACACTGTGCGTCGTCACTGATGCTGAGGGGTATATCACTTTGTTTCAAATTGATTAAAGGCTTCGCAAGGCTTTCTGAACAAGGATTATTGAGTACAAAACCAAATTTAATTCTGAGATCTAGTTTGGAAGTTATTTGTATTTCAATATATTTTCTAGTGGGGTCAAAAAGTGGTAAGAATTTACGATCAATTTCTTCACTCCTACAATTTGGAAACCAATCCTCGTAGAAGGTTCTCGTCTTTGATATTTTAAAGGAGGAATCTACTACTTAGTTTTCTGCTTAATTTAAAGTTTACCAAATTTGAGTTTTAAGCTTTTCAAAGCCTTTAAACTTAAACTTTATTTCTAATTGTTTATGTCTGTCTTTAAAATAGAAGAAAAAGCAACAAGTCATTATATTTAAGGACGATCGTTTATCCTTTTCCAAAGATTAAAAAAAATGTCCCAATTCTCATAGCCAAGTCCTTAGCAACTCTTTACACACAAAAGACGACTCTTTGTCTTCATTAGGCTCCCAGATCGGAGAGCCATCCATCGTAACCACAAAAACCCAAAGAGAACCTTTAATTTTTTCCATTTTAAAAGCTTCCCAAAGGAAAAGTGGAACACAAATCAAACAAAGCATTCTTCTTGCTTAAATCTCTAAGGACTCCGAACCTTTTTGAAATGCCAATCTTTTGTTGTTGTGATTAGTCTCTCTTGTATGGCCTTCAGTGGCTATTGTCGCATGGCAAAGAAATAAAAAAAAAACCATTAATCGACCGCCCACTCACTTAATCTGACCTTTTTCATACCTTTCATTAAGCTTTTAACCTCAATATCCGGTTTCCTGTTTCCCTTAAAAAAAAACTCTAAATTTGTTTCGTTTAACTCCCACTCATTTTATTCACATAGTTGGGGCTACTTATGTGGATTTTGTGTTTTGATTCTTTCGTTAATCCTTGTCAAACAGGATTCTTTATCTGTGATTTTAACCTTTATCCTTTGGTAAGCTTCCGGTTCTGGATGCGAGAAGTCAACCTCTCTTTGTCGCATAAATCAAAAATACTAGAATCCTTAAATTCCAACGAATTTTTTGTTCATAAAACAGCCAAGCAACCTCTTATCCATGGAGCGAGATAAAGATTCCTTTGAAATGGCTTCCGTATGTTTTTACATTTTTTTTCCTCTTTGATTATGTTTTGCCCCTAGGAGCCGTTTGCCATTTCCTTTTTAATAATATTTCTTCCTCTCTAGTCGGTTGTTGTTTATTTTGTTTTTGATTTTTCTGTTTGTGTCTCTGTAAAGAGTTTTTGTTTTTTTTTTCGCTTTGATAAAGTTTGTGTTCATATCCTTGCATCCATGCACAGAGAAATAGCCCTCAGGACAACACAAACGAGGATAACGATGTACCGTTACGTTCAGACCAGCAGAGGTTGCATAAGGTGTAACGTGTAATGGCATTATGTCATTTTTGTGTAGCAAACGATTAGGTACATTGATGAATTTATTTCGTTTTCTTTTTCAACGAACAAACATAGATTTCTGCCGGTCGGTGGTGGTGTATGAAAATGTCGATAAAAATGATGAATACTTTGAGCCAGGACATAAATTGAATTCCTCCATGAGGAGCAGTCAGAAGAAATGGAAAAATGTTTATCTTGTGTGCGGATATGGAACACTGGCGAATGACGGAGACAAATTTATTGCACAAAGTGTTTGGTCGATAAGTGAATGAAGACTAGACGGCAACGCGAAATATAGGTTCATGGAGATCATTTGAAATTTATGACATCTAACAGAACTTGTTGCGAAAACTGGCAACTTCATTGCACTCTGATGGTTTTATGTCAACAGATGTGTCATAAAAATGTCAAAATCAAACAGAACTAGAGTGTTTTTTTTTTGCAAACAAACCTCTAACTCAAAACTAATAAATTCGAAGAATGTCCTTTTTTGTGAAAGCAGCAAGGTTTTTAGTTTCAATCTAAGACCATGTTCACATAAGATGCAAACATCGAGTTCTTTTTGACGTTTATGGCAAAGCGAGACAGAAGATGAATGAATAGATAATGGCATACAAAATACTTTTTGCATCATTAATGTCGTTTTCCATTGGTCTTTTTTTGACGATTCTGTTTTCAAAACAGAAGAGTTCTGTCCTCAGAAGCATTCCGTCTGTCAAAGTCAGTTCAATGGAATAGTTTCAGAAGACTTTTGGACTCTTCCGAATCCTTCTGCACAAGCAATGGAAAACGACATAAAATAAATTCAGCGACACATTTGACATTTTCAGTTCAGAAACCAAACGTCAATCTCTTTTTTTTTTGAATTGTCGGTATAGAACTCATTTTAAATTGCTTTTAATTACTGAGAATTCCAAATTGCAAAAATGTAAAAGAAACCAATTTAAATGTCACTTCCAACTTGATACTCTGTCACTGAGTGTGGTAGAAGTTTCATTCAAATAAAGTGAATTTGATCCTTCAATTTCCTCAAAAATCCCATTAAATTCTCATTTATTATATTGGCCACAAATTTCCCAACCTCATCATCACTTATGTATGTTGTTTGTATGGCTTTGTGTGTGAGTGTGACTGTGTGAACGACACACAAAAACCTAAAAGAGACTGAGTGTGTTTCATTTTGAGGAAATGGAAACATCAGCTGCTTCAAAATTTCACAGTCACCCATAATCACATTTTCGTTTATTCAGTACAGACGAATATGCGTAAATAATTTGACAATTGTTTCGTTATTTTTCATCACAGCCATTTTGTTTTTATGTTGACAGATTAGCTGAATGATATTTTGTCTCAAGCGAGGAACAGATGTCACTTTTCATTTCGCGGTCATTAAACGTCATTTATTTTGTTAAATCAACTGTCATATATGCAAATTATAACAGTTCTCAAATTTCATTATAATTAATATTATTAGTGAGACAAAAGGCCACGGGATATTAAAATTTAACGACACGTCCATTTATGTAATAAAATTCCAAATAAAAATATCAATGGCCATGTCAAACCTTGACTCTTACCATTCAGCGGGCCATTAAAACCAACCTAAGCATATTGACCGCAATAAAACCGAACGCGGAAATTAACATCCCTGCCAAAAGTGGTGGGTATTTTCATATCAAAAAACATTCATCTATTGAGGGATTATTTTCAAACGAATGCTCCTATCAATGAAATTGTATAGAATTTAATTGAAATTCCATTTATTTGGGGCATCGAATCGAGCGATATTAAGCGGAAAACAAGCCCACGAATAACACAAAATGACAGAATGACAGCCAAAGGAGGTTAAAGAGGCCAAAATGCGGCCGAATAAATTCCTATACACTTTTATTATCGACTATAAATGATGTGGAAAAACATGATATCGATAGACTGACGACATTCACCGTCACCAGCATAAAATTGTCATGTGGTTTGGTGGCAATTTCGACAAAGTTTACGATGTTCGGATATCTTTTAGAATTTGTGATGGGTTTTGGTCTAAAAGTCATTGATATATCAATGTTGAAGAAGAGAATATTATATCTGTCAAATGTCGAGAGGAGTGTGAAGGAGTGGGCTCTTGAAACGAGGGATTCTTCTATTTGACTGACATAATGGCAAAAGCAGGAATGTTTTGGATACTGTGTGGAGCAGATGTCGTGCATATTTAGATGTGAAAGTTGCTGGTTTTATAGGCTTGCTGTTCCCGGGATGTTTTTATGAGAAGGAGAAGTCGAAATAAAGATAAACATTATCCTGACAGGCAACATGATGGGTTTAAGTTATTTAAGCATCTAAGAATGAATTTAAGCTATTTTGGGAGTTTTTATTTGCAAAAAAGATAATTGGCTATGTAAAGAATTAATGGAGTTGTTCAAGATTTATGTATTTCTTTTGTACAAAAAGAGTGAGAAGAGATTACTTTTTTGCATGTTCAACTAACAACATTAAAAGGGAATTTACTGCCGCGCAGGATTAGGGTTTCATGAGGGCATTTACCCTAGTTTGAACATTGTTAAGAATTTAATGTGTGTCGTTTATATTTAAAAACGTTTCTGTTTTACCTTACAGTCTCTTGATATAGCAGAAAAATGCTCAATTAAAAATATTCAATAAACGTCTAAGTCAGAGCTACGGTTTCCGAAATATTCACAATATCGTATTATTACGAGATTAACTTTTAATCAGTTTTAATGTTTTTTTCATTCGAAAAATTGGTTGGTATTTCCTTCAGAACATTAACTTCCGAAATATTCGCAATATCGTATTTTTACGAGATAACATTTTGTCGCTAATTCGAATGCAAGACATTGTCCATTTTAACAAAAATCCTTTCTTATGATACACAAAAAAGCCGTCAAAATGTTTGATTTTGGGACACATCCATTAATTATTATTGACAGTTGTCAACAAATTTTAGTGCAAGAAATTCCTTAGAAAACTGTCGAGTAATACATCAGAAGGAAGGTAATTTAAACTGCTTTCCCGCTGAAATAGAAAAAATACTTTCCAATTGATTCTTCTTAAAATTTTACGATTTTTACTTTCGCGATGAAAACTTTTCAATCGATATCACACGATATCAATAACACGATGTGACAGTGACAGTTTCTTAGCAAACGCTATAATCGCCGAGCTAACGGGCCCAAATCCCTTGCTCATCACGAAGGTAGAACTCCAGCTCATCTTCGATTCAATAAAGAATAAGAAGTCAGCAGGTGTCGACGGTGTATATATCGTATATCCAACATTATACTAAGACACTTACCGATTGAGGCCATTGACATTATACCACACTGTTCAATAACGCGCTGAATAATGCATATTATCCAGTGCATTGGAAGACAGCATATCCGTCCTTCAAATCTCCGGTCAATAAATCTTCTTCCAAGCATTAGCGAGGTATTCGAAAAGGTAATCAATAGGGCTCTGGCAGAGTGGGCTGCGGACAACACAATAATTCTGGATAATCAGTTCGGGTTCAAGCAGGACATGCCACTATACATGCCGCGTCTAAGCTCTTTTCTGACATCCAATGGAACAAGTACAAGAAACAATGAACATCCGTGGATTTGGAGAAGGCCTTCCACACCGTATGGTTAGAAGGTTTTTACCTAAAACGCACCAGACTAGGCAACGGTAAACCATTATTGTATATGTAATACGCTTTATGATATGCTCAAAGGTAGAAAGTTTATTGTCAAAATTGGCAATGTTACTTCTACCACCACCTTTGAAATTAAAAACGGTTTTCAACAGGGAGCGGTGAATTCGCCGATCCTCTTCAGCAATCTAATAGGTAGCTTAACTAACGCAATTGCGTATGCCGACGACCTGATTGCGTACAGAACGGCTCGAAAGGTTGAAGTTATTAGAATTGTCTTGCAGCGTGACTACGAGAAGATTCAGCGATACTGCGACGACAAGAAACTGAAAATAAATGTCCAAAAGTCGGAGACAATTTTGTTGCGCACTACGTTGGGTAAGGCTTCGCGAGATACGTATAACAATTGGCGCAAGATGGTCATTGTTGGACCTCACGGACAGCGATTAACGAGCAAAAGTGTAGTGAAGTATCTCGGTATCTAGTTGGACCAGTATTTGTATTTCGACAAACATACAGATGCTGCTCTGACTAAGGCCAGAGGAACCTTCGCTCTGACCAAACCGCTGTGTTACAGCAATCGGCTTGACCCCAGAGTGAAGGTAATTTGCTACATACCCTCATACGGCAGATGATCGTTTATGGCTGTTCGTTATGGTTCAACATTGCCCCTTCCCAAATGGAGAAGCTTCGAGTGTTCGAAAGGCAGTGTCTTTGGCGCTGGCTCGGTTGGTATCGGACAACAGAATCTTCTTATCTGCATTATTATTCAAAAGAAGTTTTATACAATGGGGCTCAAATCATCAATAGAATTGACAATTTCGTGATAAAACTTGTTCGGAGCCATATTGCAAGAGCTATGGCTTCGACCAACAATTTGATTCTCCCGTTCTATCCGAACGACAACTATTTCGACAATGCACGCTTGAGCGGCTTCATCCCACCAGAGGCATTCCTCTATTTAGACCAGAAGTGCGTTTTTGCGCTGACGATAGTTGACTATAGTTTTTATGTCAAAAAGAAAATGGTTGATGTGTCATAGTTGAAATAGTTAGAAATAGTTGAAATCATCCAAAAACGCTTTTTAGTTAGGTTTGGTTGATCTGTCAAACAAGAAAAAAAAAACAAATCTTTTGAGGTTACATTTTTTCTTTTCTTTTGATCATAACAATTTTTGTTGCTCTAAATTTATTTCAAAAATTCAAGAATGATCTTGATATGGTAAGATTTTAAAGCCAATTGAGATGAGAAAATATTTATTTATTTTTGAACAACCCACAGCAAGAAAAGAAAAGAGAAAGAGACTGAAGACCACCCTCCATAAAGAAATCTTCAAGCTGTTCCAAGTAAGCCAGCTCCTGATATTCTCCTAATTGCGGCTCCCAGATTCAGTGAAAAACTCTCAATACCAATATCTAGTTCGTGATTTCATATAAATAAACGAAAAAAGTCTTTATTCTCCGAAACTAATTAAACATTTTTTATTGCTGACAGACAAACATAAAAACAATGAATTCAAATATGTATGCCGATTTCGTCCTTCAATTATTGATTTGGGTTTCCTTATGCTTGACTTCTGCGAGAGCGTCATTGAGCTTCCTCTCAGTCAGCTCCATTCACCGCTGCGTCAATTTCTTCTCATGCAGAGTAACTTCCATTTGCCGTTCCTGCGGACTGACGTTCGACAATCATTATGCTCATGGGCAGTGGCCAACTTATCCTCCAAAACCATGTCCATGTCCTCGAGTTTTTCGATGACTTTTTGTAAACTAACCGAACGTAGACGCTGACTGTTTTGGCCATCTTTGGCAGCCTGCAAGTCGCCACGCAGTTGCAGTTGAAATAGGAGTGTTTGCGGATTGCAGTATAGCCAATTCGATTGGAAGGGTTTGTGACCGGTAAGAGAATGATTCTTGAAATTGGTGCTGAATTTTAAGCCACTTGGAAATGCGATCATTTCCTTGGTGTGTATCTCCTCGTAGTGACTGAGGATTTTCAGTTTGACTCGAGGAGCTTTAAAATTTGTAAGGGGAATCTTATTTTCTTTATATTTTTTAACTTAAATATTTTTAATTGAAGACGAACAGAAATCTTTTGATTGGAATTAAATTTGCGGCGACACGGATACGGAGAACTACGACGGTAAAAAATGCACGAACAGAATGTTTTTTTTTTTTTTGAGTCATTAAAAACACCATTAAACAGAAAAAAAAAGACTTTGACACATCAACCATTTTTAACTCACCTCCTGAGTAGAGTTGGGAATAGTTAGAAATAGTTACAATTTGACACTTTAACACTGACCGCAAAAACGACAATTGTGGTTACGAAACGTAACTATTGGCGTGCAAAAACGAGAAATAGTCAACTATAGTCAACTATAGTCAGCGCAAAAACGCACTTCAGTGCGGCATGATACAGGATACATTGGCAGTACCGCTTATCTACCACGTTAGGCGTAAAATTGTAGAACGGCAACTCCTGTATGAACGAGGCATCCTCGCTCGTGATGGAGCGGAGCTGCCTCGGTTTAGTAGGGTTGTGTCCGAAACTTCATTTGACAATGGTTAAACCGGGGTGGGGTATTTTTTTTAGGATTAAGTAGAACAGGAATGGTGGCACAATAATAGAAAAAAAAAGAATAAAAAATAAATAAAAACAAAAATTATAAAAATCCTCGATAATGGAATTCAAACAAATAGAAGGACATAGTTTTTGCCGCTGTGGTTGTTCTAGTTATAAGTAGTTTGTAGGTGGAATAGGTAATTTAAGTTTTATTTTAAGGACCCTAGCTTGTTACCCTTCCAAAAAAAATAGATAAAGTCATTAGTTTTTTTTAAACTTTCTAAAATCAAAAAAATTAATATGAGGTAAAATGAAACAAACTTAGTTCGAAGGCCGAAAGGCATTAATTTTAAGAATCATGAATTGCTTAGAGCGCCCGATTAGGGCCAGAAAGTTATATATAAGTAGAATTAATTAGGCTAGTTTCACATTTTTGTCTAGCATGTAAGTAGACTTAAGTTTGAATTTGAGAAAAAAAAAATGTGCACGACTGGGTCGTACGAACTTGCTCCTGCATGCTAAAACTTAATGTTTATGATTACTTACATTGCAAAAAATAGTGTTAAAATGAGAGATATACTTTAAGCAATTCTGATTACACTCTTACTTACAGCTTACACTTAACTCACAAAAAAAAATCTCAATATATAAAAATAAGTAGAATTCATTAAAAAAATTAAAATTTGAAAATGTACCTCGTAAAAACATTTCATTCCAAAAATTTAAATTCCAAACAAATTCAAACCTTATTCTTGATTTATTGAATTTTTTTTTGAAAATCGTCGTAGCCGTTTTTTTTATATTTAAAATTTTTAATATATAAAATTTTTCAAAAATGTCTTAAAATTAATTTGGGTACGCACTTTTTTAAAACCATGTAAATATACATATTATACTCCAATTTGGATTTTCAAAATTGATCCGTTTTTGAGATACAGAATTTTGAAAAAAAAAAGTTAAAAATATTTTTTAAGAATCCAAAATAAATTTGAAATTTTTTTGAAAACAAAATATTATTTGAACAATATATACGTACTTTCGAAAAAAAACTTACGCTGATCGGACTTTCAGTTTTCGAGAAAATCTAAAAACAAAAAAACCGTTCTATGGGAGGTACCGTTTTGGAGCAATACAAAATTTTTGTTTTTACATAAAATACATGAATGTTTAAAAAAATTAAACTCGAGGAAGTTTAAAAAAAATCGTTCGAGCCGTTTTGGAGAAAAAAATGTTTTGGTTTTTGGCCAAAAAAATCGTATGGTGGCTACCCTAAATTTTGATCTTAAAACAAAAATAAAAAAATTGGGATATATACTTTTTTGCTCAAACCTCTAATTTTCAAATTTGAAGTCAATCGGACCAGTAGTTAAGGCTGTAGATGCCTGTAAGCTTTCCGACAGACAGACAGACGGAATCGCCGGACCCACTTTTTTCGACTTCTCTATCATCGTAATGTCATATCTCATCCTCATCTCAAATTTTTTTTTTACGAATTCAATACTTGCCATATATTCTATATGTCGCAAGTAAAAACGATGTGACAGTCCTCCACAAGCAATGCTCCCACGAAAATAAATTATCTCAAAATTGATTACTCATCTAAATCAAATGACTTTCGCGACGCAACGCGCCACTAACCCTAGACATTTAAATCAAATTTCAATCATGCCCACACACATCCCATTGCCAAAAAATTATTAAATCCCATTTATTAGCTCTTGCACACCAATTCCTCACTCTTAAAACGAACACGTTCCACCCTCAACCCCAGAACCAAGTTGTTTCTTTGTCGAAATCTCTTTGACATTTTCTTCCAACACAAAATTTTCCACATCCAATTAGAAACATTAGCTACAAGTACATACTTGGTTTATCAATTTTCTTTTAAGTAAACATACAAATGGCATTTTGATGTTCTTGAATCCATTTTGTCGATTACGTGAAATATCAACATGGCTGCTTGATTTCATAAATTCCCACGAGATATTCTGGCTGCAAGGGGACTTTTTTTCTGCTGTATTCTTGTGGTTGGTTCTTGGGCGGCGGCGTGCCGTCTTCATCCGCCGCCCACATATACATATATATATTCGTTGATTATTTTTTGTTTGTTTTGACAAAAAAAAAAAGCGAAACGAAAAACAAAGAACTCGAAATCCCTTGAAATCCCACACAATCCCGGCTGATGAAATATTTGCAGTGTTCCATGTTTATGAAATGCTTTTGTGCGTTGTGTTGAAGAAGTTGTTGCCTTCCATTTGTATCCTCAAACACGCCAATTCTTGTTTTGCTTTTTGTACTAAATCAACTTTGAATATCCTCAAAGGACAGTTGAAAAGTATAAATTGGCGAAATCTCTTGTAATGGACGATTTAGAGAAGGAGTCTGTCTCTCTGAGGGCGTGTGACACGTTGATGTTTTGACAACCATGAAAGGAACTTCATCGGGAAGAGAAATATTGAAAAGCTAGACACATTCAATAGACCATAGTTGAGGTTGATGTCCTTTTTAGATTGAAATCAGGACATTTTGTTGAACGCCCAAAAAATAAGGAGAGGAAACAGATTATCTCGTTTATTTCCTGGGTTCTTTGTAGCCTGTCACTTAGTTTTGCGTTCATTTTTCTAAAAAGGAAAAAAAAACTTCAATTGAACTTTGGCTATCTGTCTCTTTTTTTTTTGGCGATCACACTTTATTTCCATGTGAAACCGGAAGTAATAGCAGATTGCGAACTACCTGCCGTTTCCGTTTTCCATTTTGTTTTTGTGTTATCTTGTCCTTCATTACAAAAAAAAGAGAGAAAATAAGAAAGGAAACACTTATCGTTTGCCCAAGAGAGTGATAGTGTTTTATTGGATTTTCTTTGACTTCAGTGAAATTCAAAAAGGTCAATGTGTGTTGCGTGGGACGTTTTCTTTTATGTGTTAGAACACAATACTTAAATTTAACAATGCTCAGAAGTGGGGAATGTCATTTCGGTAAGGAAAATCGATTGATTTTTGTATGAACGCAATGAAAAAGGTTGTCAAAAAGATTTTCGTTTGTTAGGGGAAGCGAATATTTCAATTTTAAAAGGGTCTTTTTAGTATTGTTCGTTATCCTTGAACCGAGGTTTTACAGAATCTATGACGGCTGTCTTAAGTAGTTTTTTTCTGTCCAGAAGTCGTTGTGGTAAGTTTCAGAAGCATTCAATATTTATTTAAAACGGCTCTAACGATTTCGATAGAATTTTTCTATCGCGAGCGGTGGATAGTCGGCTCAATGCTGACTACGACTTGTATGAAAGCCCCGCCAACAGGCCAGTTCTTTGGTTCGGGAATAAACACATTATTACCTACGAAGGTATGAGTGCGGATATCCCGATCAAGGCCAATACTCGAAAATGCTAGGAGGAAATTCGACGTCGAACGGCTAATATCGCAAGAGATTGCTAGATCCTTTTCCGATCGTGTCTCCGAAAATCTTCTCAAAAGTCTTTTGCTGCCACACCAAAATATAGAGAACCAGTGGCAACACTGCCAAGCAGCCATAAGAGATTCCGCCTCTGAAGTGCTAGGGTTTACACGGCCACTTCAACGACACCCCTGGTTTGACGATGAGTGCCGGCGAGCACATGCAGCTAAACATGAGGCATACAAGGGGGCGCTGCAAAGAAGGACACGAGCAGCTCGTGATCCCTAAGAACAGAAAACGAGAGAGGAGCATAAACTTCTCAGAAAGAAAAAAAGGGAGCATGAGAAGCGCGTGATCGAGTTAATAGAGGGATGTCACAACAGGAACGAAGTTCGAAAGTTCTACAATAAGGTGAAACAAATCTCCAGGGCTTATACACCCCAAACTGAAGTCTGTAGAGAAAATGGGAACATTGTAGTGGCACCGCAGTCAGTGCTGAGGATATGGAAAGACCACTTTTCCAAGCTGTATAATGGCGATGACGACCAAAACTCCGTCAGCAATACAGAACCATTCAATTTGGGTGAAGAAGGCCAACAATTCCACCCACCCGACATGGACGAAGTTAAGATAGCGATACCTTAATTTAAGTCGAACAAAGCCACTGGAGCAGACGGGCTACCCGCACTGTACAAAGCGGCTGGAGATGATTTGGTTAGGAGCATGCACTAGCTCAATTGCAAAATTTAGTCGGAGGAAAGCATGCCCGATGAATGGAACCTCAGCATCGTATGCCCGATCCTCCAAAAAGGAGATCCCCTGAACTGCACCAACTACAGAGGTATAAGTCTCCTTAAAATCGCCTATAAGATCTTGTCTGCCGTGCTGTGTGACCGTTTGAAGCCCTTCGTCATCAATTTGATAGGTCCTTATTAGTGTGGCTTCAGACCCGGAAAGTCCATCATCGATCAAATATTCACCCTATGGCAGATCTTGGAGAAGACTCAGGAATTTCAAATCGATACCAATCACCTCGTCATCGATTTCAAGGCCGCGTCCGGAAAGTCCACTTAGAAGGCAATTGAGTAGAGACCAATTATATAGAACAATGTCTTGTTTTGACATTTCAGAAAAACTCGTCCGTCTGTGTAACATGACAATGGAAAACTCACGCTGTTCCATTATGGTCGTAAAAAACCTAACGGACGCTTTCGATGTCAAAAAAGGTTTTAGACAAGGCGATGCGTTGTCATGCGACTTCTTCAACATCATTCTTGAAGAGATTGTGCAAAGCTCCAACGTCAAAACCAGAGGCACAATCTTTCAAAAGTCCGTCCAGCTACTATGATACGCAGACGACATTGACAAAGTTAGAAGAATACAGCATGATGTCAGTAGAGCGTTTGTGAGTCTTGAGACGGAGGCCAGAAGGATGGGTCTAGTGGTTTACTAGGGCAAGACCTAGTTAATGCTGTCGACAAGAAAGGACTACCAACATCGACATCTTGTAGGAAACGTCAGCATAGACAGATTTAACTTCGAGGTGGTTAAGGACTTCGTCTACCTGGGATCCGCTATCAACACCAGCGCTGAAATCAAACGAAAAATCACTCTTGCCAATCGGTTCTTTTTTGGACTTAGAAGGCAATTGAGTAGTAAAGTCCTCTCCCGAGCAACTAAAGTTATGCTCTAATCCCTAATGTATGGTGCAGAGACATGGACCATGACAAAATCTGATGAAAACGCTTTGGGCCGCTTTGAGAGAAAAATTCTTCGAGTGATTTTTGGTCCTGTCTGCATTAATGGAGAATGGAGACGAAGATTCAACCAAGAACTGTACGAGCTGTACAGTGACACTGACCTAGCTAAAAAGGTCCAACGACTTAGATGGTTGGGTCATGTTGAGCGAATGGAAAATAATGCTCCGGCTCGTAGAGTCTTCGAATCCAACTCGGAAGGACGTCGTGGAAGAAGAAGACCGCGAATCAGGTGGAGCACACAGATGGTAGAGGACCTGAACCAACTTGGCGTGCGAAACTGAAGACAGCCAGCTAGGGACCGAGCTGGCTGGAGAAGTTTGTTGGGTGATGCCCTGGTAAGTAACTAAGTTATTGTTTATTTATAAAAACATCAAATAAATGGAATGGAATTGAATTAAATTGAATTAATTTGTTTTTCTGTTTGCCAAGATAAATGTTTCTTCGTTAATTTATTTTGTGAACTTTGACATTGCCAAGAGAATTTCACAATTCAGACTTTGACAAATCCCTACAACCTCAAGTAAATAATTATCAACAAGTCAAAAGTCACAATTTATAAATTGTGTGTTGTCTCAATCCTTGTACGAGTACGAGCAAAATGACTAATATTTCTGTCTTTTTGATTGACTCAATTAAATGTCCAACAATACAACGACGAACACGACAAAGAAAATGTTCATGTTCCATTCGAACTTCCTGTCACTTACATTAGCAATTATTTAATTTAACCGCAAAAGACTTTTTGTTTCTTGAGGTTATAACTCTCTGCTCCTACATCAACAAATTGTCACAAAAAGTAAAAGAAAGCACCCAAGCCCAAGAGCACAACAAATCAATTTTTGTCCTTAACATTCCTTTTCATTCTGTTCATAAAAATAATAAACTTGCCTTGAAGTATCCATCAAGGACATTTTGGTAAGTAATTTCTTACCTGAGGAACTGATGTAGGTTGATAAAGGCAGCCCCGAACAAGGCTCATGGTCAAAATGGGTATGTGTGGGTGGAGTACGACGACATACAGTGTCGTGTGAGCAAAGTTTGTCACTAAAATGAGGAAAACTCTATAAATCCTGCCCGCAAGCAAAGAAATTTGTCGAAGGCAAAAAGCTGAAGGTGAAGGCAAAAAAGGGAAATCGTAAAAGCATAATTTTTGATTTGTCCTTCAGACATACATTCACGCCAACAGTTGGTCGATAGCGTTTTTTTTTCTCGATTTCAATGTCGTCGTCGTTTTTTGTCATTGAAGTTCTCCTTGTTCTTGTCCTCGTTTGTTTCGTCCTTGGCCCTCCCCTTGGTTCTTTTTTCTTATAAAATGGATATGGTGAAATGACTTCAAAAGAAAGGATATAATTTATACCCTAAGTGGATTTCATGAATATTTAAAACTTCAACACATTTCATTGTCCACCTTTCGCGCTGTATATATCCTCGAGGGGAAAGAGCAATACTTTTTTGTCTCCTTGCACTTTGTTCAATTTTGTGTTCATGTACGAGAGCTCTGGACAGGACAGTGTCATTTAGATTTATAGCTTCATTTCCTTTTAACATTTTTTGCGCTCTTATTTTGTTTAATGGAACTTGGTGTTTGCTTTTAACAATGTTTAAAAAATTAACATTTTAATACCATGTCTCTGTACATCATCGCACAGAACCGCCCTCTTGTCACATATGGGAGAGCAGGTGCATCCTCCTTTTTTTATGAATGTCCTTTATGTTCTTCCTTCAGGCTTACCAAAAAACGACATCATGCAATTTATTATTCAGTCAAATGTGCAGAAAATGCTTATTCGTGTGCTAAATCAACACACAAAGGATGTGCCAACAGCCAACAAGTCACCCACCACACCACAGTCCACAACCCAACCACCTCACCACACATCAAGAATGCAACATGGCAACATGCAACGCAACCTTTAATGAATGCCACAAGACAAAAAGATTGCTATATTTCCATCCTACAAGAAACTTGCTTCTATTTTCGACTTTTAGGGGGACTGTAAGGCAAAAACTTAAAGAATGCTCAAAACCAAAAAGCATCAAGGCTAACAAATGTGTGGGGCTATGGTGAATTGAGTGCTTCGGGTTTGAAATTCTATTTTTAGAATTTTTGCAAAAAAAAAAAGAAACCACCGCATGACAATGTGAGAAATTTGTTTGGTCCTTTGATTTATTTGAGGCATTTTTTGTTTCTTCTTGTACTTTCATAGTTTTCCCATGGGCCATCATCATCATAGTTTTCATCAAAAGAAAAGTGGAAGGTATGTGCTTTTGTAAGCAGGATGATGGTAATAGGAAGACAAAGTTTTTTGTGTTGCAGATGAAATTTTGTTTTGTGATTGTTTCAAATTATTTTATGCGCAATTGGGTCGAGTTTTCACAAAGCAAGATGATTGCGAGAGGACTATTTGACTTGAAAAAGTATTTTTTGGGACCAATTTGTGTACCAATAAATGTCAAAATTTGTGTGGACTTTAATGGTTGAAAGTTTGTGAAAACTTAAATTGTTTCTGGGGGAAAATACTTTATAAGACAGTTAGGTTTTCATTTTTTTTAAATAACTAGAAAGATTTTATGTTTTTTTTAAACAACGATAGCAACTTAGAGGTGCTTCCACCAATGGCTTTTTCCGTCAATTCCTTTATTTGGCTGGAGTTATAGCTATTTCACGGGTGCCAAGCCGATCATCAGACTCCTTTATTAGTGGTACTGTCTAGGTTCTTTCATTTTAATCGAAAAACTTTTCGAGTTCACATGGGATTTGAACCTAGGACCAGCCGGTTGGGAAGCCAATGCACTACGCACTGCGCTAACAACTCTCCAGCTAAATAAAGGAATTGACGGAAAAAGCCATTGGTGGAAGCACCTCTAAGTTGCTATCGTTGTTCAAAAAACACATAAATGGAATTGACGGACGCAGCCTAACTGCAGTGTTAAATGACACAAAAACAAATTATATAGAAAGATTTTGATTAATTTTTTACGAAGTGGAAAAGGCAATAATGTCCCATATTACACCAACTTCATGTCAATAAGATCCCTCATAAGTGTGATAACGGGACATAATCCACTCGGCTACCACAAAAAGAAGATGGGGCTTAATACAGATGACATATGTAGAGGCTGCGGCGATGAGGACGAGTACGAAAACACAACTTCCTTTGCCACTGTCCAGCACTCTGCAGTACTAGATTAAAATTTTAAGGCAACTATTTCTCTAATGAACTAGCAGAATTATCTGAACTCCCAGGCAATCGCCTACTGAACTTTGTCAAGTCCACCGAATGGCTCGACCAACCATAGAATTCAAAGGTTAAATCACTTTTTTAGAAGTTACAATACTTCAGGGTATCACAAAGAATCTATATTGATCTAAGTGTGATGGTAACAAAATCAACCGTCAGCCCATAAAACCTAACCTAACCTAACCTAACCTAAGTCATGTCAAGCCCTATGGAATCATCTTGTGTTTGAACGATGCATCTGAACTGACATCGTTGTCTTTAATTGGTTAAAATCTAACTAAGAATGTTTCCCCATAAAAATAATTTCTTCGATTTCTTCGTTCGAAAAATTTCCCGCAATTTCAAGTCTCCGTAAATTTCAATTTTCACAGGTAGCTTATAACATATTTGACATGAAAACAAAGGCTAGTATATCTATAAGTCAGTGAAAACCAAAAATACTTGAAAGGTGGGGTTATAGAGTTCTGGTCTGAAAACCATTGTTCAGTTTCTCTCTTACGATATGGGCATTCAGAAATTTCCCTTTGCTTTTCACGTATCCTATTGAAAGTGATACACAAAAACAGAGGCCTGAACGCCTCCTTTCAGTCACTGAAAATCTTAAATATTTTTAAGGTCGGATACCCGAGTGATGATCTCAAAACAATTTTTTTTTTGTTTTTGCCCTCAGGTTCCTTGTGAAGGACTTCTTGTGATGCAAAAATTTCAGCAACCAGAGATCGGAATTGAGATTGGTTTCCAGTGTTATGATCAGATTGATCAGATCTATCAATAATGTCGAAAGTAGCGAAGTCAAGTCATTCATAGTTTTCGACAAAAATCATGAGTATAGGTATCTACCCTTGGGCAAAACTCTTGGTCGAAAAAATATTCTTCAGAAACCCATCGAATGATACATCAAAAGAAAGCTCTTTGAGAAGCCTATCTGAAAAACTTATAGAAGACGTTTTTGCAAGACCGGTTATCAAAATATTCACAATATCGTATTTTGTTCGGGTAAGCATTTTTGGTATTTTCAAGTATCTGTCCTTCAAAACTTGCCACACAACACCTACGGCAGATCTTGGAGAAGACCCAGAAACATCAAATCGATACCTATCACCTTTCCTTCGATTTCAAGGCCGCGTATGACAGCGTCTATAGAGACAAATTATATAGAGCAATGTCTAGTTTTGGCATTCCAGAAAAAATCGTCCGTCTGTGTAAGATGACAATCGAAAACTCACGTTGTTCCATCATGGTCGGAAACAGATGCATTTGTTGTCAAAAAATGTTTTAGGTAAGGCGATGTGCTGCCATGCGACTTCTTCAACATCATTCTTGAAAAGATTGTGCAAAGCTATAACGTCAACACCAGAGGCACAATCTTTCAAAAGTCCGTCCAGCTATTAGGATACGCAGACGACATTGACAAAATTGGAAGAACACAGCGTGATGTCAGTGGAGCGTTCGTGAGTCTTGAGACAGAAGCCAGGAAGATAGGTCTAACGGTTAACCAGGCAAGCAAACAAAGTTAATACTGTCAACAAGAAAGGAGAACCAACATCGACGTCTTGGAGCAATTGTCAACATAAACAGATATAATTTCGAGGTTAAGTTAAGGACTTCGTCTACCTAGGATCCACTTTAAATTCAGACGACAACACCAGCGCTGAAATCAAACAAATAATAACCCTTGCCAATCGCTACTTCTTTGGACTTAGAAGGCAATTGAGTAGTAAAGTCCTCTCCCGAGCAACTAAAGTGAAACTCTACAAAACTCTCATCATCCCGGTCTTCATGTATGATGCAGAGACATGGACCATGACAACATCTGATGAAAACGCTCTGGGCTGCTTTGAGAGAAAAATTCTTCGAGTGATTTTTGGTCCTGTCTGCATTAATGGAGAATGGAGACGAAGATTCAATAAAGAACTGTACGAGCTGTACAGCGACACTGACATGGTTGGGTCATGCATGGGAAAATAATGCTCCGGCTCGGAGAGTCTTCGAATCCTACGCAGAAAGACATCGCAGAAGAGGAAGACTGCGACTCAGATGGAGCACACAGGTGGTAGAGGACGTGAGCCAACTTGGCGTGTGAAACTGGAGTCAGCTAGCTAGGGACCGCTGCTTTTAGCTTTAGCTGCTTTTCAAAACTTTTCCACTTAACACACATGAATTTGTAGATCAAATTAAAGATCCGTAGGTATCCTATCAACCGTTGAAGACTAAAATCGGTTTTAAGATCAAGCTTGCGAGCTGTGCCCACAATTCTTGGTTTTCGTCCTCAAGAACCCTTAATCAAGTCTCTTCAGATGCAGATATCTCTGCAGTCTGCGGCCAGAATTGAGTTCTGTTTGCAGTTATATGTCCACAATGATCAGACCTATCAGATTTGCGAATGTTATCAGAATCTACTTTCTTGAGGTTTTCGTTAAAAATTGTGGGTAACATTTGCCAACATTTTGGGTAAAAAATAAATTCTTTAGAAACTAATCGAGTGATACATCAAAAGAAAGGTCACAACGAACTTTATTCGTCAGTTTAGATCATGATTTCTTTGAAAGCTTGGAAGTCGAAATATTTGCAAAAATGTATCTTTTGAAATTTTTGACTTCATATGAATTTTTGCCGCAATTTCAAATCTCCATCTTTCTAGTTTTTTTCAGGAATAAAATAAATAGAGTGGCGCGACAGCTCTTGAAGAGCCAAGGCCTAAGTGGCTAACTCTCATCAACAATTCTCAGGTGCGTGTGAAGAATTGAGGGGACCTACAATTTTACGCCGATTCCGAACCGCCAAGTTGAGAAGCACTTTTTCATGACAGATAATACTCTTGGAAGTTTTGTCAGTTCTTCGCAAGAGGCAGTGCCCGTGAGAGATGAAATAAAAACTTTGGGCCCAAGTAGGATTCGAACCCACGACGTTCTGCTTAGCAGCCAACGCACCTAACCACTAAGCTACGGACACTACAGTTTTTTTTTTTTTTTTTTTTTTTCAGGAAGCCTACGCAAATTATACACCAATACGAAGGTTTAAGCGCCTCTCTATCAGTTACTGAAAACCAAAAATACTTGCGGGCTCGGGTTACAAATTTATGATCTTAAAACCATTTTTCATCGGCTTTCTTAAACCCCACAGCCTTGGAGTTGGCTTTTATGGAATCATGCTTACTCAATTTTAACGTTGCTTTATGTTAAAAGAAAGATTCTTAGAACCGAATATAGCAAATGAAGCTTGTGGCTTATTGAAAAAAAAGGCTTTGTGTGGTTAAACATACCTCCTAGAATTGAGTAATTAAATAAACATTAAATAAAACATTAAAAACCCACAAATTTAATTATTGTTAAAATAGAGAGCTCTTGTGGGGAGATTACAGAGATATTTGGAAAGCATTTATTTTTATGTTTTTGGACCGTCAATAAAAAGAATAATGCCATTATCATGAGCACTCGTTAAACCAACCCAAATCATAAAATGAAAATGTTTATGAAATATTAAAATGTCCAGAAAAACGGTCCTGTATTATTTAAATCAAATTGCATTAAACTCATAGCCAACAAGTTTATTTCCCATGATACAAAAAATAATCCCCTTAATGTTCCATTAGTTAAATATATTTTTGTTAACCTTTTTGAAGGGTAATTTGCAGTAATTAAAAACAAAAAAAGGCTCCCTGCAGAAAGAAACGACCCGACCAAATTTACCCAATACCTACACAAACTGCCGATCAAACACATTCAAATAAAAAAATCTCTCTCTTTGTTATTTTTTAATTTCACTACCCGCCATTGCGCCCATAACGGACGGAACGACAATTTTATTTTCATTTTTCCATCGGCCTGCCACATCCGCTGCTGAAACCATTTTTTTGTGTGCTTTGTTGTGCTTGGGAAAAACAAAATACCTCAACAGATATTCGCACGTCAAACACAGCAACGTTTAATATTCAATGTTCAACATGACTGCATCCAGCGAGGTCAATATAAGGACGCCCAAATCGACACTAACGCACGTAATGAGGACTTGCGAAAACAGTAAAAAAAAGCAAATATCCGGTTGGTGCGTTGGACTAGAAAAATTCTGTTTCAATATTTAACATATTCCCAGTCCCAACGTTAGATGGAATTCACATCCTAACGCAGGGACATTTGGCTGTCATCGAAGTGGATAGTGGAGAGATTCAAAACGGTAGGCGGTTCATAGAGGGACAGAATATCGTAAATTTACATATTATTTTCATTTTGCTTATGGTCTCTGGTTTATACGGTTCCCACTCGTGAAAATAAAACATCAAAAATGAATATTTAATGAGCTCTCAATGGATAATGGAATTTTTATTGTTTTCCTTGGTACAACAAAAAAAAAAGAGTACTCAAACAGGTCTACACATAAAAATGTCAGAAATTACAAATGGACGGAGTTGAGTTTGAAGGTTTGTTGTGCTTTTGTTGTTGTTGTTGTTGTTGTCCTTGTTGCACCTTTAAATTAATGAAGCCAACAACCAACTAACTAACGGTAATCCGTAAGTGCTTTGCTCTAAACAACGGTAAATTTTAACTCAAAACAATGAAAATATTTATTTTTTCCAGAACAAATGGTCTTTGAAAATTAATCACCGTAAAAGTTCTGATGAAAAGAAAAATAAACCAAAGTGGATTGAGATGGAGTACTTATAGCTCAATTATTATACGGTAAAATGCAAATTGATTACCACGATATGCCGTTTACATCGCTGCATATAAATTTCAATGGATGGAAAGTAATAATAGAACAGAAAAAATTGAAAAAAAAAAAAAAAAAAAACAATAGAAGGCATAACTGAACGCTGCCATAGCGATATGGCAAAGGCAAATCTCCAAGTCTCATACTGTAGTAACTGGGTGATGCCCTGACTGTAAAGCTGGTGCAGGAAGAAAAGTGGTTCCTGTGAAATTAAAACAGTAGATATGGGATAAAATGTGAAAACCAATTAGAGCGTTAGAGTAAGCTTAGTGTAGCGCATTGCTTTGCTTTTGTGTTTCCAACCAAGAGGGTTCGCTTGCATGGTGGATAAATCTCCTTTGAGAGATGTGGATTTGGCTAGATTTGAAGCACCAAGATGAGGAGGAGCGAGTGAGAAAAGGGAAGTTTGCAAATAGATTTGCAATTTTTAATTGTCTTATAGTCTTAACAGGAAAGCTATGCGTGCGTCCTGTTTTAATGGCTGTAGCTGTGGCACACCAGTTGGTAGCTGAGGTAGAATTCTCACAAAGGGCGGTCGGTAATGAAGTGAAGGCTTTGGGGATTAAATGGATTGCTGGTCGATACAGATTCAGTGAACACGTTCAACGCTGGAACATGGTTATTAAATAAAGATGTAAGGAAACATTAGAATGTTGTGCAGTTTCACTTTTTAGGAGTTCAATGAGTTCACTTGCAATATTAAGAGAGGTTGAAAACCTGTCGTTTCGAAACAGTATACTTGTTAGTTAAAGTTCTCTTAGCTTTTGAAAAAAAAATCCCCTTGAAAAATGATCCCTTCAAATTGTTATTTCTCGAAAATGTATCCACAAGACTATCATACATCCGCCCTTATAAAAAACCGAAGACATTTTTGTTGAAATATTTGTCCTCTGTCATTACACTTTGAACTTATGCAGTAAACCACATAAAAGGTTCATATTCCGATTGTTTTGTTCGTTTTTCCACTGCCACAAAAAAAAAAAGAAAACAGCAAAGAAAAATCATAAATATGTTATGACTCTTTTTCGACCTACCCTATAGGATATCCGAAAGCTATAAACAAACCAGTAAAGTCGGTTCTGTTCGACCACGAAGCCCACACCGACAACATAACCAAAACATTTTATTCACATCGCTGACAGTTTTGTCCGTTGTCTGGGTCCTGGTATTTGGGTTTTGTTGCTTTGTCCATATTCTTTTGGGGTTTAGAGCAAAAAAGAGGAATTTATGAGATTTATCCTAATAAATATTTGCTGTCTCTTTTGCTAAAGATAATAATCTGTTGTCATATCAAACACAGAAGAATATATTCACACATTCTACTTTGTGTGGAATCTTTTATGCATATTATTCTGTTGTCTCCCTGTGAAATGGAATTTCTATTATCTTTGTTTTGTGTCGTACGTTTATTGTCTACATTGAAATTGATATATGAACCACCATTTCAATAGAGAAAGAGCAGGTTGAAATTTATTTATTGCTTGATTCAGAAAAAAGGTAATTCTGCTCGATAAACGGAAATTTGAACTTGGCAGTTAAAAAATGATTCAACAGAAAATAAAAGTGTCAGCATTGTTATTTTGTTCAACTGTCAAATGGGACTCTCATGTGGTGTAGTTTGACGTTTGAGTGACACGTACAGTCAGTCGGCTTCTACACTTTAAGAATTTTGTAGCATAAAAATGGAAACGATAAACGATTCACTCTTCTTAGTTTGCAACATGTCTCCACTCTCCACAGTTTTTCATTCGCAATGGAATGAAAACTAAAAAAGTCGTTTCGTGTAAATTCAAGCAAAGTTATTCAATGATACTTCTATGTCTCTTCTTATTTAAAACATTCCTGGCAACTTTGATTGTCAGTTGAAGGCACTCAAAATTAAATGTTAATAAATTAAGCTGCCCTCTTCAACTTTGCTACAAAAATTACAAACTATTTATTACAATATTCATTTTTCTCAACAAAAATAACAACTTTTCGACGATAGCCAAATGATGAACATGAAATTTGCATACAGCTGTCTGTCTCATTTCACCGGTTCTAAAAATAAACCACTTCAAAAACAAACAAAAAATGGCTTAACAACTTTTTGAAATAAATTCTTAATTAGATGCCTTTCCTACAGGACATAAAAAAATCATTTTTTAATTAAAAATGTCTCAGCGAGAAGAGCAATTCAGCGCGAAAGCTAATGCAAATGCAAAGTGGCAAATGGCATAACCACTCGAATTCGCTCCCTTAACGATATAACTGTTACCGAGATTCTTTTGCTTTTTTCACATTTTTCTTTCTTTCCTTTTCAATGACAAATAAAATAGAGTGTTGACTGTGGAGGCCTACAGAACGAAAACAAAAAATAACATACAAAGAAAATGGAAAAGTTTTCAAGTCGTTTATTTTCGGAAGAATATTGTTTTATTCTTTCTTTCCCTATTTGGACAGAAGGTCTATTTAAATAAATTTAATAAAGAGAAATATGGTAATAAAATGAATTTCAAATTGATGCTTTTGGAGCCAAAGAGAACAAACAGAACTTTGGAAAAAAAAGCCAAAACAAACAAACTTTTTTTTTGTTGAAAACGAATATGAGCTTGACAGCGAGGCAAATGCAGTGTCAAGTGCCGAACATAATGATCGCATTCCGAAACCTAGTGACTACGTAGTCAACTCATTCTGACTGGTTGAAGAAACAAACCAACCAATGAGAATGAGGTGACAACGTATGGCGTTTTTAATTGGCAATCTGGAATCGAAAAAGAAGCATTCTGTTTTTGAAATCAGAAGGGAAATTCTCTTCTTTTCAGAATCAGAACTGTCACTTTTGCCCAATTGAACGCTTTCAGAATGCTTTTTTTTACTTCCAGATTGCCAATTAAAAACGCCAGTAGTCGGAATGCGCTCAATGCTTCGCCAATCGCGACTATAATGACAGCTGTCAAAAATGTCAAAATGTTACCCATTGGCAACAGAATAAGTTGTTTGCGCCCTACAAACCGCTCAAAAGTTAAAGATCTATGTCTCCTCCTCCGTGCCACGTAGGTTTCTGTTATGTGTCTATGTGTCTCTCTCTCTCTCTCTCTTGTATTAATGTCTTGTGATGTCTCAGCCGATGGCCTCAGTCGCCAGTGCTGTATGTAACTGTATTTCGTTGCATTTATGTGCGAAGTACTGTGATGTCAATATTTTTTGATTCAACTCAAGTAATTATTACTGAAACTATTTTTTTGCTATTTGAGAGGCGAATTTTTGACAGCTGTCATATTCGTCGTCGGGCGACTGGCGACTGCATTCTGTTCAGCTCTTCATTGACATTTAAATGCTGTTGCCACTGACATTAATCATGAGATTAAGCGAAGTAGATTAAGAACAAATCTCCACTTTTCTAGGATTTAGGCTACTTATATCAAAACGTAGAATAATAGTACGTTTGGTATAAAACTACGTTTAGCTCTACCCTAAATCCCAGAAAAATCGAGATTTGTTCTAAATTAACTTCGCTAAATCTCTCGATTGGCGTCAGTGCAATGAGCATATTAAGATTGGTTACAAGAATATCGATTCTGAACGTTATCGCTATGCTCCCGCTAACCTCCAAATTGCGCAATTTCGAGACTTCAATTTCAAAATTACGGAAAATGCCCACACTCTACATGAGACAATTCCGTTTGACAGGTCAGCTCATAATAAAACCACTGTCAGTTGACAGTTGCTGTCAGCTTTGGTAGCTCTGTTTGCTTATTTTATTGAAAAACTGGTATAAACTGATAAAAATTTAAGAGACAGTTTCATTGAAATTGAGGCAATTTGAAATTGTGTCATCTTATGGGAAATTGCACAATTTTGAAGATATGTTATTCTAAAACAAAAAATTCAAAATTGCGCAGTTCCTTTCAGTGAGAAGGTAGTATAAGGAATTGTACGTTGAGAAACGTCAAACTTAAATTCAAAACTGTCTTCTTTTACTGTCAAATGTCAAAATAAATCCTTTCTCCGTCACGAAAGAATGAAACAGAACTGTTAAAAAAAACACAACATTCGAAGTTACAGGTAGAATTTCATAGGTGGATATGGTTGTCTGGGCGAATGTAAACATATAAAATTACGTACGTAAATACATATTGTATGGCACTTATGTAGACACAATGCTTTGCCAGCACGACATCCCCAGAACCCTTTTTTGTCAAAAGTAGCGGCGCCAGCCATCTGGGAACTGACTACTTAATCACCAAACATAATGAAAAAAATATTCCAAAAGTGTCTCTAATGAGCTTCATTTAATTCCCATTAAAATGTCACATTCTGTCTCCTTCACAAAACACTAACGACAACTTCATTTTCAACATGGCGTCTCACTTCCTGTGTCTTCCACAACTCTGATTATTTTCTCTTATCCTTGAAATCTGTCTAATCCGCGTTTTGATTGAATGTGAATTTTTCAAAAGCTTGTTCTTTGGTTGACATTAAAGTTGAGAGATGGTTGTGTCGCGTGTGTGTGTTTCTGTCAAAGGAAGATATTCCAATATTATTCACGGCACTTTTTTTCATAATTAATTTTTCATGAATGTGTGATACACTCATTGTCAACTTTAAAGGAAGTCGCTTCTCAAAGTCTGCATACATTTTCTAAGAAATAGCTATTTTTAGCCACAATGATGACGAGTGACGTTCATCAGTCGATTCTGCTTTACCGCAATGTATAAATACTTAAAAGCTGCAGCAGATTACGGTTGAACAATTTTCGAGTTTCCTTTTTTTATATTTTTAAGTTAATGAAAAAAGAACCGAGAATAATGTCACAATTTTAGGTCCTTGTAGGCTCTCAGGCGAAGGAGGCTTAGTTTATAATTGCAATGTGATGGGAGGTGTAAGAGAACAGCGTTGCCAATGTACATTGCTTTAAGATTGAGGTTCTGATTCTAAAAAGTTGATTTTTTTTTTACTCATTCTCTGATCAACTACCAAAAGTTCAGAACTCACAAGGAAGCTATTTTCCCAAAACAGAACACAATTCCCAAGAAAATGGCAAGCTAACGAAATCGCTCTTAATTTCCCCAAATGGCAACACCTAATTTCTGTGAGATACAATTTTAATAAACTGCCGCTTTGGGGCTTGAAAATCTTAGCGATGCACTGGTGCAGTTTGTAACATGCTATCTCATGGTTGGATACAAAAATAGAAAAAAAAAAACACATTTTTGCTCAAGGAAAGTGAGAAAAAGGTGTTTCTTTTTTTTTGAAAATTTGATGCCAGAGAATGAGTTCTCTCATTTTGTAGTTTCTACATCCACAAGGACCGTTTGACTCTTCAGCGGCGTTCTGTTGCAGTGTGTTGTTTTTTTTTTTCGGCTCCACTCCTTCAAGAGTGGATAATGATGTGAAGCACCTTCCATCTATCGCACCATCATGCCATCATCATGACGGGCATATGAACCCTCCAGCTTATACGAACGAACCAGTGTTATAGAATATTAACAGCACAAATTTTCTTTCTTCTTCCTTATGTGTGAATTTATTTTTAATTTAATTTTTAAGTTTATGAGAAAATGAGTCTGTTTTTTTTTTTTCGTTTTTGTAGAATTTTATTATTTCGGGTAAACATTCTGGTTTTCAATTTTCCTCTCAAAAAAAAAGGAACGTAAATTTTTATGTTCTATTGCTGCAATTTGCTCGGTTTCGTGTCGGATGAGGGAAATTGCATTAAAGTTTAATTTTAACGGGTTTCCGCGTTGGGGAGGAATTTATTGTTATTTTTTGTTTTCTTATTTGTTTTTTTATGGACCTTCGGATGGATGTTATAAAAAGTACATTTCAGGGTCAGAAAAAACGAGGGAAACGTGTGATTGAAAAGGAAAGCATCAAAGACTGATCAGCATTATCATTTGAAAATCATAAACTTTTGACACTTTGTCAAATATAAACCAACTAGCTGACCCTGCAGACTTCGTACTGCCTCAATCGATAATCGATAAGGATAACCCTCTACCACTCTACCCAACCCAATACCTCCTTGTGCTACCCAGTACGTCTACCCATATCCGCTACCCCGTTACGAAACTACTCTGTTACGCTACCAATTATTTCTACACGCTTACCGTTACACCATTAGCCAGAAACCCACTTCTCATTACCGCAACGCGCAACCAATTTTTTTTTGCATTTTTCCATTTTTTTTTTTTTACTTTTTCTTGCTTACCAGTTCATCACAAATTTTCCAGTTTCCCTTTGAAAACCAGTGAGTTTTCCGAGTTCCTTTCTATTCGAAAGTTTTCCATTCGAAATTTTCCAGTTTTCCACTTGAAAACCAATGCATCCACAATTTCATGCAATTTTCCATTTGAAAACCAATGGGTTTTCCTAGTTTTTCATCAAGAACTTTCTATTTTTCCATTCTAAGACCCATTTTGAACCAAAAAATTCCAACCAAAAATATCTAATTTCCGACTTTTGTTTGGTTTTTCCAGTTTTTCCACTCTCCCATGAGGTTTTTCCATTTTTTTTTTTTTCACAGAAATCATCACTGAATACAACAGTATCAACCATGAAAATTTCACAAACATCTGTTGGGCCATTTCGGAGTCTATAAGAGACATACAAACAAACACACATCCATTTTTATATATATAGAGATTACGTGCGATGAGTACTTAGCCTCACCGCTTGATGGCGCTAATAAATTTGCACAGACGACTACATCAAATCTTCAGCCAGATTGGACTCGTAGTTTTGTTTTGACGTTCCATACGCGGTCCGTGAAAGTTTGCACATTTTAGAAGAATGAAAAAAGCGCAATGGGCCAGATGGTCTAGCTGCCAAGTTGTTTAGAGCAGTATTCGACAATCTACATAGGAGCATGCACCAAACCATCTGTAAGATATGGTCGGAAGAATGCAAGCCCGATGAATGAAACCTCAGCATTGTTTGTCCGATCCTGAAAAAGGAGAAGATCTTTCTGCGCCAACTGATGCCTTTCGTCAACAATCTGATTAGTCCTTATCAATGTGACTTCATGCCAGGAAAGTCAACCTATGAACTTCAAATCGATACCCACAACCTTTTCATCGATTTTAAGGCCGCGTATGACAGCATCTACAGAGACGAACTGTATAATCTATATCCAGAACTCACGCAGCGCCATCAAATTTGGCAATGAGCTTACGGAATCTTTCGAAGTCAAAAAAGGATTCAGACAAGGCCATGCACTGTAATGCGATTTCTTTAACATCGATCTAGAAAAGAAGTGTAAGACTCCACCATCAACATCAGAGGCACTATCTTCCAAAAATCTGTTCAACTTCTCGCGTACGTCGATGATATTGATATAATGGGAAGAACGCAGCGTGATGTCAATGGCGCCTTTGTGAGAATCGAGACAGCAGCGGCAAAAATGGTTTAAGCGGTAAAATGAGGGAAAAACTTAGTATATGCTGTGTTCGAGGAAGGACTCCCAACACCGACCGACGCACGGCTCGAACAGAACTTCACAATAGACGCATACAATTTCGAGTTACATAATAGAGGAGTGTGTCTACCTAGGCTCCGCTATAAACACCCAATAACACCAACGTCGAGATCAGACGAAGAATAACTCGTGCTAATCGCTGTTTCTTTGGGCTAAGAAAGCAATTAAGTTTTAAGGCTCTCTCTCGATCAACTAAGGTAAAACTATATGACACTCTCATCATCCCAATACTGCTGTATTGTGCAGAAGCATGAATCTTGACAAAATCGGATGAATGTGCCTTAGGCTGTTTCGAGAGGAAAGTTCTTCGGGTCATCTTTGGCCCCGTGTGAAGAGGAATGGCGAAGAAGACATAACAGCGAATTTTACGGGTGTTACAACGACATGGATCTAGCCAGAAGAGTCACGGTCCAGAGACTCAGATCGCTCGGTAATTTTTAGCGAATGAACACCAATGCTCCGGCCCGGACACATTCACTACACTATTCCCGAGGGACGAAGAAGGAGAGGGCCTCGGCCACGCAGTAAGCGGCTGAGCGGCTAGCGGCTGAGTGGCAGCTCTAAGCGACGTATGGCCAGGCACTGAGCGACTGCTTTTGAGCGATTAGTAGTTAAATTACTGTTGTCAAGAACAGTTCGTCGTATTTTATTGTCGGAAAATTGTTTATATGTGTACAAATTACTTAAACGTATACAAAAAAAGAAGACGATTTGGTGTTCTTCCGATTAACCAATTAAGATCGGGGTTTGAAGAATTCAATCATTTATTTTTGAATCTACGAAAATTTCCAGAGAGATTCTGGCAATATCTACGTATGTCTATCGAATCTTTTGATTTGCTGCTTGAAAAAATGCGTACTTTGGCCATCTTTATTTCTTGCCGCTCAGAACAATTAAAACAGGTTTGGTTGCTGAGCGGCGCCGCTTAGCCGCTCAGAATTTTGTTTTGCCGCTCGCTCATATCGTAGCCGCTTCTATGTGATTTCATATGTTTTATATTTTTTTTCCGCTCAGCCGCTTACTGCGTGGCCGAGGCCGAAGACCGCGACTCAGGTGGCGCATACAAGTGGAAGAGGACCGCAATAAACTTGGAGTGCAAAACTGGAGACAGCTTGCTAGAGACCGAGCTCGCTAGCGGAGACTGTTGGTTAAGGCCCAAGTCCACAACGAACTACAGCGCCGCCGCCTTAATTAAGTAAGTAAGAAAAAAGAGCAATATTATTGCTGAATTGATTCTTGATTTTGGAAAGGAAGTCACTCAGCAAAATCTAACAGCTTTTAGGTGCTGTGTTCGGTGACTCTTCTCCTTCGATAGGGACCGTCAAAAATTGGTTTAGCGAGTTTGAACGTGGTCGCGGTCTCCAGATTTGGCTCCTTGCGACTTCTTATGCTTTCCAAACATGAAGGAATTACCGTCGAATTAAAAGGTCATGGCCGTCCATTCTTCAACTCATCATTCCACTTAAATTGAATTCCTGAAAAAGCGTCTAACTTCTGACCTCATTACCTCATTATAACCCTTATTTCACTTAGCCCGACTAATTTCAGAGAATTCATTGCAAATATATGTTAATGTTTCCTCCAACCTCAATGAATCCAATTACAAGTCTCCTTTCCTATTCCCCAGTTCCCCACACAAAAAGTCTATATCCTCGCATAATTCATGAAAATCCACTACGACTGCCAGTTGATATCGAGAGTAGGTACATGAAAGGCAGAAAGACAGGAACTACATTATAGAAATTCGCAACTCATTGAATACTGGAATATATTATATTTTCCTATGCATGACTGCCTTTGGTTTATTTTCATGCAGGATTGGGACGACCAGGGAGGTCTATTATATCCGATTCCTTTTTTACCCAATTCCCCGAAACGCTCGGTCAATTTGCCGATTTGTACGAAGAGGATTTACGCTCCAGAGTAGATGATTACAATCTAGATTTCAATTGACGGTTATAAATGTGAAGGCCAACTTCTAGATTTCAAGGACTCTTCCGAAGAAAGATGACGATAGATGAAAGGTCTCGCCGGATTTCACAATGCTTTCAAAAGCACCCAAATGAATAATCAATTCAAACCGTTCTGTCTGTTCCGTAGTGAATGGCAAATGATTTATAATGGCGGCGCGTGAAAATAGAAACAGAAACTGTGCACAAGAAAGAAAGAAGAAACAAAGCAAATTGTTACGTTAATGTGCTAACCTAACCTCGAACCACAGACTCTTTGTCTACACGCTGCGATTTGCACCATTCTTTTCTTCACAATTACGGTTTTTTTTTTCTCCCGTAACAAGTGACATTTAATATGTCATTTAATCTAAGAAAAATTAGTTCTGTAGCTGACAGCGATGTTGATGGGGTGTTTCGGTTGTCGATGGGAGGGACAAAAACACAAGTCAAATGGGTAATTCCCCGGTTTGTTCGGTTAAGTGATTTCATTCTGATTTCTGAATGTTTGAGAGACAAGACAAGCCACAAAGTGCGTGGGATCAAAATCTGAAGGATTCCAAAAACGAATGTGTGGGATATGTTTTGTTTTGTTAACGGTTTGGTTATATCTTTTTTGATGGTTGACTGGGAGGTGGCGTGAGTGTAGAATGCTTCAGAAAGGCATCTCTTTTGAGATCAATGTGGGAAGATGTATTATTTTTGTTTTTGCTACTGGCGGTGCTGTGGCATTGTCGTCGTCTAGTCTGCAAATAAGAAAAAGATGAAAAAGAATACAAAGACTGACGTGCATCTGACAGCTAAGTAAGAAAAAAGCATCGTCATCGTTCGGTGAGTGACACGTGTTTGAGTGAAAATGAGATCCGCTGGTTATTCAACAGTCATGCAAGAATGAAATTGATTTTAATTTTTATTTTTAGAGGAGGATAACGTCAATTTTCGTATTCTTATGTTAAACGTAACGTTAACGTTAAAGTCTTCGTGATTTGCAAAATCCCAAACCAGAGTTAGGAAATAAAACGAATATGAGATGATAATAAAAATAAACTCACCCCCATTCGGAGTGTTGAAAGGTATAACACTTGTTCTCCAGAGAAACAGTCTGAAAGATTAGAATTGCCGATTCTTAAAAAAACTGTTTTCCTCAATGGAACTTTACAAAGTGTTTCTCAAGTCAATTGCCAACTTTTTCCCTTCATTTTGGTGCGAAGTGCCTTCAATTAATCACGCCTCAGGCAACTTGTTCTTTAATTAAACAGTATCCTGTTGCTTTCTGCCCTACAAATTCAACCGATAATTTGTGGTAAATCAAATTATTCTACTCCTTCCAAAGAAAAAAAAAGGAAAAGGAGCAGAAAGAGTAACGAAGCACAGAAAAAAAAGAAAAACAAACATTACGAAATCTGATTAAAAGCAATAACAACAGACAAGTAAACAAGAAATTGGTAGGTTTTTTTTTTAGTCCGTTTTGTGCTTGCTCCCTCGATTACCATTCCATTTGGTTTATTTACTCTGTGGTCTTTTCCATTACGGCACAAGAAAAATCCGAAACAAAACGAAAATGGAAATACAACCTCCATTAAGGATTCAATTTGCACAAAAGTGTAAATAAAATATTTTTACGAGCCAAACGAATACAAACTAAGCTTAGGGGTTCCTTTTTTCCACTTTTTTTCGGTCGAACTTTTTATTTACTTTTCAAAAACGAAGCAAGCAGTTGCTGATAAAGAAAACAAAAACGCGAAACAAATAAAATTAATTTTACGAAACGTTCTTACGTTCTTAGTGCCCATCAATCATGACAAATGTGGTAATAAAAAACAAATTCAACAACGAATGGATGAGTTAGTTCGATTGTGTGCCGGTAGGGCATTGCTTTGACAGCAGATGTCATTAACCGTCATTTTGTATAATAAGGTGTCGTCGTTGTTTGTTTGCAATGAAAACAAAATCAAATATCATTCAAATTGCGGGTAATTCATTCGATGATCGCAAGAAATGAGAAACGATTATTCATTTTTTTTTATGATTTCTGCCAAAAGAAAGAGGTTAACCCTTAAGAATGACAGAAAGAGCTCATAAATCCAATTAATGAAGCAATTCAGCATATCTGAGACTCAAGGTCAAAAAAACAAAAATTGCGTTTCTTTTCAAAGATCTTCCTATCATTATTTATCTCTTTTGTCTTATGGTTTCTTTTTGTTGTGTCTCTTGGGCACGTAAAATGAAATCACTAGAACTACTTTGGTTTTCAAGTAAAGAACTGTCAAACAGTTTTGTTTTTATGTCTTTATGTGAAAAAAAATTCTTAAAATTGTCGAAAGACAAAATGGAATTTTCTCTTGTCAGAGTATTTTTTTTGTATTTATGACTCTGTTATGGCGAGTGAATTGACATTGACATTGACATTTATGTTTAAATCGCACTTAAGAGAGGGCATAATACAAAATTCAGCAAATGTCTGACTGTTTGAATTGAATATTTAATAGAGAATGACGCCATTACTGGGTCATGAATATTTGTGGTGATTATTGTCATAAGGTTACACACACACACAGATATTCATTGGCGCCCAACGTGGAACCCTTGGGTTCTTATGAAGAGTCTTGAAAGTGTACTGGAGAAAAAGTTAAAAACTTGAAGGATTCTTTTTGACTTATTTAAGTGACCTGTAGTAGCCCGTGGCTTAGTGGTAAGATGCGTTGGCCGCTAAGCAGAACGTCTCGTGGGTTCGAGTCCTACTCGTGCCACGGGTACTGCCTCTTGCGAAGAACTGACAAAACTTCCAAGAGTATCAATCTGTCATGAAGAAGTGCTTCTCAACTTTGCCGTTCGGAATCGGCGTTAAATTGTAGGTCCCCTCAATTCTTCACAAGCACCCAGAGAATTGTTGATGAGAGTAAGTCCCTTAGGCCTTGGCTCTTCAAGAGCTGGCACGCCACTCAATTTTGATAAGGTGGCCTGGAGTTTCGGTGGGGCGAGAACTTGTTGAGGTCTAAATAATTGATGGTCCATTTGAACGACATTTTTGACTTGGAGTTTCTGATGTTTTTAAACAAATTATATGGTTGTTGCTTTTTCTCAACTCAAAAAAATCAAAAACCAAAAATTCTATTTCCTTAATATCTATTATTCAATGCACACTGTGTTTTCAAGAAGAAAAACTTCCAAGAAATTCAATCGTAATGGAAACGTCACCCACCCATGTCAACATATCACAAGATAAAACAAAATTGATTTCAAAGATTTTCAAGATGAAATCATATTTCTTTGAAGGGTCTTATTGATTTTCTTACTTTTCTTTTTATTTTTGCACAAATTCAGCGAATTGAATTCTGACAAAATACTTTTCTCTTCAAAGTGCACCCATCTGCATTTTCATTTCGCTGAGTGGTTTCTATTGCATATTGGTAGATAGTTACTTTTGATTTGCATATTTTTAGGAGAATCGTCGAGCACGCGTTTCTCTTGTGTGGATAACCTTTTTTTTGTGGTTGGCCTTTCGGCAACACACTTGAATGAGCTCTTTCTTCGTGTTGATTCAAAATCAATAGAACGAAAATGGCGCCCAACGCAGTAGGGACTTGAAGAAATAGCCAATCAATGATTTTGCCTTTGAAAAAAAAGATTATTTTCACACAGGCTATTGCACTTTCGGTCTCTCAAATTTTCCATGTCATCAAATTTGGTTTTCGTTCTACGTTTTTCAAAGTTATTTTTGGCATAGCAAAAAATAATCTCTTCTCTGCTTTATGCAAGTCCTTTCTAACTGCCTACGTGAAGGCGCGCTTAACAAAAAACAACAAAAAAAGAAAGGCAGAAGGTTCAATTTCCCAGAATTATGTCATAGCCAGCGTTATGGGTCGCGTGTGTACTATAAAAGTAATCGCAACCTTCGCAGAGTCACCTGCTAATTGGAAACATTTTGCTTCGCTTTTTTATTGTTTTACCTTAACGCAGCAGCGTGCGCGTTCCAGAGAAACATTGGTTGAAGGTAAAACAGCAGCAAAGGTATATTCTCAAAGTTTATTTCTGTCATGGATCGTTGAGGAGCGAAACCGCAGACGGAAAAGAAATTTCTTTTATTTTCGTCCTTGCTCGTGATGAGGCTGGAATTTCGACCGCAATTACAGTTCGATAATTGCTAGTGACACTTTCTCAAAGCGATACACTGGAAAATTGTTTTTCGTTGAATGTTTGCTTTTTGCAGCTGTAATTTTGGCAAAGGTAAATAATTTCGTGGAATAACTACATAAAAATCGATATTATTATTTTTTGTTGTTTGTTTACTTACAATAAATAGACCTTCAACTTTTCAAGCCATTTAAACTGTTTTTAATTTAATTGGACAAAACAAACCAGGGAGGCTCTCTGCCAGGTTGCTCGTTTTTTTATTTCTGTTGTTTTCTTTTTTTTGGTTTGCTAATGGTTTTAAAAGTAATTACGTTTTAAATGGTAATTAATCGGTTTTCAGTTAAATTGGTCAGAATTTTTTCAAACGGAAATTGCTTCTTTTTTTTTGAGCTGAGCAATTTTTTTGTTAACATTTTAAATAGCAGTCAATCGATCAAAATTAAAACTTTCATTTTAATTAATTGTTAACGCTATTGAAGGTGTAAGGAATTAATGGAATTGTGTGGTTTCTAATTAACAATTTTTTTTATGTTAAACAATAAATCAATGTTTTCATATAAAAATCTATTGGGCGCGTGTATTTATTTGCTAACACTCTCTTTTTCTTTACGAGTTCTTAGGAAAATTGTGTTTTATTTCTAGGACAATTGTATTTCTTCTTAGAAATAAACAATTGGTAGATAATTGGATAGCTACCCCTTCATGGGGTAAGCCTTGACGTGGCGGAGCGGCTTACGGTAACTACTATTAACTAGAGCTATGCGATCGCGAAACTTGTTTTCGCAGAAGTGGCTCCCATTGTCGACAGGTCGAAGTGGAGTAAGATATTAAGCACTATTCACATGAGCACGAACGACGACCAACGAATGAACGAAAATTCGTCGATTTTGACATTTCTTTCACATGAGAGTTTTTAATTCGTCGCGAATGAACAACCAAAACACAAGGCAAGAATGATTTTTGAGGTTAGACGCGCGCGAAAATTTTGTTCGTTGGGAGTGTGGATGATGTGGAACGCGAATAGAGTTTGGCAGTTCGTATCAACTACAATTCTTTTCGCGACGAATAAATTTGTTTTCTCAAATTTGTTAACATTTGGGATTAAAAATGCAATTAATGTATTACAAATCAAACATTAACTTCACTTTTATCGTTTTGTTGACAATTTGTAAAGAAATACGGCTCCAAACCTATCTAAAATCACTTTTCTTCATTCATTCGTCGTTCGTTGGTCGTGCTCATGTGAATAGTGCTTTACTACTAATTGCCCCGCAACGAAGGAATGTTCTCACCAAGGCACTCCCATCGAGGGACGGCAGCGAATGAATTTCTTCTTTAAGCCGAACTACTTGGTGAACACATTTACGGGCTACTTCGACTTATTTGAAGCCCAGGCCGTAAAAGGAGCGGTTTTTCCGGCTCTTACACTTGGAGTCACATCAAGTGCCTGGTACTCCAGGTTGGGGGTTGTACGTCAGGGTGACTTCCCGACTACGTAGAAAAGCATGTAGTTGCGAAGCAATAACAGTAACAGGAAACGGACGGATACACTGATGACGGCTCAAGCAAATATTTAAAGGACAACGAATTTCAGATATAAACGTGGTATGTTAGTTCCCTTAATAGACCGCGTGCTGCCGAACTATTAGCGGAGACCCCCAACTGCTACAAAGCAGACATTACCGCTAACCAGGAAACGCGACGGGATGGACCAGGCAAGAGGAGGATGAGAAACTGCGACATCTACAATGAAATGCTCTCGAGAGGAACAATAGCGACTCTTTGGATGTGAATTCGTCGTGGGAAGCAGAGATTGCGGTCGACGGAAGGCATTTGTCCAGCATTTTAGATGTTCGAACTATCCGAGGAGCTAACATCAACTCGGACCACTACCTCGTCGTAGCCAAGGTAGTGCTAGGAATATCCCGAAAACGGCCAAAACAAGGAAATGCGGCAAGAAAATTCGACGTCAGACGGTTACAATCGCAAGAGATCACCAGATCCTCCTCTGAGTGATTGTCAAGTAACCTCTTAAGGAGTTCTATGCCACCAACATCAAATAACGAAGACCAGAGGCAACATTGCCAGAAAGCAGTAAGAGATGACGCCACTAATGTGCTGGGTTTCACACAGCCACCAAAATGAAACCCCTGGTTTGACGAAGAATGCAGGCAGGCCCATGTAGCCAAGCTGGAGGCATACAGAGCGCCACCGCTGCATAGAAGGACAAGAGCTACTAGCGAGCTCTACGAGCAAAAGAGGAGAGAGGAACCCCGGCTTCTCCAGGAGAAAAAAGAGAAAGCATGAGAAGCGTTAGATCGAGGATGTTGAGAGAGATAACAGCAGAAATAAAGTTGGAAGGTTTTATCGGAAGGTAAAACAGCTGGCTCAAGGCCATCGAGCAATAACCAATGCCTGCAGAGATAAACATCACATTAGAATCGCAGTCAATGCTGGGGATTCGGAAAGACCACTCCTGTAGACTGTATAATGGCAACGACGAACAAAACCCCGTCGTCAGACAGGAATCCGATGAAAGGACCCGATGATTGTCAAGAATTCCGTGAACCCGACCTAGAAGAAATAAAAACGGCAATATCACGACTGAAATCCAACAAAGCCACTGGAGCAAATGGTCTAGCTGCTGAGCTGTTCAAAGCAGCAGTCGACGAGCTAGGAGCATGCACGAAATCATCTGTAAGATATGGTCAGAGAAATGCATGCCCGATGAATGAAACCTTAGCATTGTTTCCCCGATCATGAAAAAGGGAGATCCTCTAAACTGCACCAACTACAGAGGAATCATTCTACTTAATATCGCCTACAACATCCTCTCTGCCATAATATGTGAACGTCTGAAGCCTTTCGTCAATAATCTGATTGGTCTTTATCAATGTGGCTTCAGGCCAGGAAAGTCAACCATCGGCCAAATTTTCATGTTGCGGAAGATCCTGGAAAAGACCTATGAACTCCAAATCGACACCCATCACCTTTTCATCGATTTAAAGGTTGCGTATGACAGCATCTACAGATACGAACTGTATAAAGCTTTGTCTAGTTTTGGCATCCCCTGCAAAATTCTATGAAGAACTCACGCTGCGCCATCAAGGTTGGCAAGGATCTTACGGACTTTTTCGACGTCAAAAAAGGATTCAGACAAGGCGCACTGTCGTGCGATTTCTTTAACATCGTTCTTGAGAAGATAGTGCAGAACTCCATCCTCAACACCAGAGACACTTTCTTCCAAAAATCTGTTCAACTTCTTGTGTACGCCGATGATATTGATATAATGGAAAGAACAGAGCGTGATGTCAATGGCGCCTTTGTGAGAATTGAGACAGAAGCGGCAAGAATGGGTTTAGCGGTAAATGAGGGAAAAACGTAGTACGAGGAACGAACGAGGAAGGACACCCAACACCGACGGCTCGGACAGGATGTCTCACTAGACGCATACAACTTAGTAGTAGAGGAGTTTGTCTACCTAGGCTCCGCTATAAACATGGGCAATAACACTAGCACCGAGATCAGACGAAGAATAACTGTTGCTAATTGCTGTTTATTTGGGCTAAGAACTCTCGGTCAACTAAGGTGAAACTATATAACATCCCAGACCTGCTGTATGGTGCCAAAGCATGGACCTCATATGAATGTGTCTTAGGCTGTTTCGAGAGGAAAGTTCTTCGGGTCATCTTTGGCCCCGTGTGCATTGAAGGTGAATGGCGAAAAAGATATAACAGCGAACTTTACAGGTTTTACAAAGGTCTTCTCAAACTTTGTTCATCAAAATAGATTATCGGGCCTAGCTGTGATTTTCGTTGAAATGTTAAGTATTTGCAAACATTCTCCCCCAATTTCTCACAACTCTCGTTGACAACCGTTACCTACATAATTGTACCTACATCAAAAAGGGCTTACCACTATTTTATCAGCCATTGAAAGTGAAACTTTTCTAAGCACTTTTCGATTTCTGCCTTCAGACCAACTATCAAAAAGCTATCTGTTAGCTTTGGTTCGGATCGGCTAGTTTACGTTTTTCTCAATGTTCTTTGCTTTTTCCTAAAACCTACCTACTTCGGTTCAATTTTTTGTATCAAGTGGTAACGCTACAGTGAACTCCAAAGCTGCTTTTCAATTAAAAGTCTAACGGAGAAAAGTTTTTAATGAAGGACGATACAATTTTAAACTATGTTTAATCTATCGCGAAAGAGAACTAATAACAAAAATGACGTTTGGTAGACTCTCGCGAAACCTCCAAGGCCAACCTTGATGAACTTCAACGACTGCAACTCGCTCGCTTGATTTGATGAACTTCAACGACTGCAATTCGATCGCTTGAGAAAGGTTGAAACAATTCGTTCCCATAGCTTCCGGAAATGCTTGCTCATCACTTTACTTGGCAAACGCGTGTCCTAACTATGATAATGAAAGATCAATATTAAGAAAATTGTGGTGTAGTGTTTTGTATCAAGAAAACAGATAATTTAGAATAAGCAGTCGACAGCTTCATGCTTCACCAAAGCTTCGTCAGCATTTCCGGAAACATCAGCTTAACTAATGCCACCTGTCCGATTGCATGAGGCAATTTCTAATTAGGGTATCCTCCCCTGTGCCAAGTAGTTTTCTGTTATACTGGGTGGGTCATCAAGTTATTTCTTTTCTAATCACAAAACATTTTGACACTACACCACTTTCGCTAGAAATCTTGACAGAAACGTAACGAGTCGCTTTTCACTTGAACAGCATTTGGAAAAATGAAAACTTTGTTCTAAAGTGATTGCCCAAACAGTGCGATTTTTAAAACAATTTTTGGACGAAATTAAGCATTGCTCGCAAGTTTATGCAAAAAATTAAATTTGAGAAAATGGTAGATCCACAGTTCCCGTCGTCAAATCTCCAAAATCTCCATAGACAAGAATATGACTGATGTTTGTTCTGGTCAATGGTTGTGCGCTACAGACACAGAGTCATGAAATCAGAGACATGCTTCAGAGTAAATCCGCACCATGAACCGCGAACAATCTAAGTCATCAGCAAGGCCTTTTGAGCAATTGATTGGAGTGCCGATGCAGCCACCTTTGCTTATCGGTCAATCGCCAACAATATTCTTTATTGTGTGAATGGGACAACATTCCACGGAAATTGACGTTTTGCAAGTGCTAGAGGAGGGTCAACGTTAAAGAGTGTGAACAAAATTTCATACAAAATTGATCTGTGTGTGCCGAGATAGTGGCAGAATACAAAATCAGGCATAAACAGCCTGATGTATGACTACAATGTTTTTTATTGAAGATGAAGGCTGAGTTAATTTCATTCGGAACATTCCAGGCGTGTTGGAAAAACAGCAGTCAAACCAGAATTGGATGTGACTTTTAATGGCGACAGTTGTACAATTCAAGGATTAAGATAAAAAAAGAAATATTGTGAACGGTTTCTTCTTTCAACGTTAAATTCGAAAAATAAATATTTTGAATGTTTTCAGAATACAAAATATGTTGCTGTATAAAAAGAGTAACACCCAATTACTAAAATGGCGCCCAATCCGGATCAATGTTCCATTTCCAGAAATATTGTCAACGCAATGAAAGTATACGACATGTGCTCAATCTTCTTCTCTAACAACACAACGCTTCAAGAATAAATTTTATTAATTTATCAGCAAAATCAAAAAAAGAAGCACATAACAAAACAAGATGACAGACATATTAAAAATGATCCCCAAAGATTGATTGTCATCCAAAATTTTGCATAAAAATATGGAAAATATCCAACACAAGCAAAATCCTTTAGAAGAAAGAAGAGCATTGATGGTAAGTATCCAACGGAGAGAAGCATTAAAAAGAATCGTTTATTCCCCCCGCCCCCCTCTAAAAAAAAATACATAAATTCGAGCATAAATCATTGAAAATATCTTCTCGAAAAGAACGTAAATTATTACCAATAACCGAATATAACTTTTGTTCCGTTCTTTATGAAAAAGTTTCACAACAAAATATCCTTTTTTTTCCAACTTTAAATTTCCCCCCCTTACTGACTCAAGAAAAAAAAGAAAACGTTCTCAAATTAATATTCAGTTGCACGAAATTCAAATACACATGCCAGACAATAAATTTTATACTTTTCTTTGATTGGTTAGAAAGAGAGAGGAAGAACAACAGGATCTTCGTGTTGAAAACCATTAATCAGGAGGACACTTTTTGTACGAAATAAAAAGAGTCCTTGACATTTGAATTAACACAACGACGAATGAGTTTGAGGCAAAAAAAAGAGACAAACCTTTTACTAAAATCCATTTGTAGTTTTCAACTCGTTCATTTTGTTAATTAATCCAAGAACAGCAATTATTTTACATTTAGGTACAGAATATTCACTGTTATCCTTGTAAGGAATTTTTTAAATTATTTTTTTCTGTTGGTCACTTGAACATTCTTTAGCCACTTCACTTCACATCACTTCACTTTAGTTGGCGTTCCCGTGAAATTTGAGTATCACTTTTCACACAGCAATAATTTTGAATGCCGTCATCTGCTTAAGGACGAACCAAGGATACCCATTGGCCAACAAGAAAGCTCAAAAATAAACACGAAACCACTTCAACTATTCGTGGTATTTGGGGCAAGTACAAGAAGGAATTCTTACACACTGCTATGAGGGAAATATTCTTCAACATTCAAAGGACCAAGGACTGGGCGCAGAGATAGAGGAACTTTCAATTCCATTGTCGTCAGTTCTTCTATTGCCTTAAGGGTTTATCAAAAGACTGGTAGATATTTTCACAATTGCACTTTTTCTTTCTCGCTTCTTTGGAGTGGTTTAGTTCGCCCGAAGGACCTCAGTTCGCATGTGAGGTCCTTCAATAATCCTTTTTGTAGTCACAGCGAATTTTTTGAATTCCTCTGGTTCATAGATATAACGGTTATTAGTTATATGCAACACTTTTGAAAAAATTCCAGACTTTTTGTCTGGTTCAAGGAGAACAACACATCGCGAGAGAGAAGGAGACACAGATGAGGAGAGTATTTTTTTGTTCTTTTTCTTCGGTTGTGGTTGAATGGCGTTTTTTCGCGTGCGTCCAAAGTACCGTCACGAGTCAGGCTAAGCAACAAACTGTTGTCGATGGTTTAGGAAAATACCGTTACCGTCATCGTGTGGCCCTGTGAAAAGCTTTCAAGGCTAAAACACCACTCTCATTTGCTCTCTCGAAATCTCTCTTTTCTTGTGAATTTCACAGTGTTGCCGTTGTTTGTGTGTTTGGTACCAGATGCGAGGTGTCCATAATGGGCCATCCTGTTTGAATAATACTTCCTTCGGAAGGATTCTCACGTTTCTCACTTATACACTCATTTTGTGTTCTTTTTGCTTCCGACTATTGATGATTGTTTTTTTTTTTTACTCTTGCTCTAGCCTAAGGGGCAAGGACTCTACCTTGAAAAAACAATATTGCCTGCCTGTTACGTTTGTTTACTTTCTCTCGAATTATAGAAGCTTTTTGTTATGGCAACGAAAGGATGAAAACAAACTAACCCAGAAATTTCGCACATGTGTGTTTTTTCTGTCCCTCTTGAAACTGAAACGGATTCAAAGGACATTATTTGTATTTAAAATAAATATCTTAAAATTTTTCCATGAGTCTCTGATGCTGTCTCGAGAGGAAAACTGTGTGTTGTTTTCGTATTTTTGAAAGCTTGTCAGCGAGTCCTGGTTCGTGATATGATATGTCGTCTAAGGAGCGCTTCTTCGTCGTGCATAACTTAGACTAATTAATATTTACAATCTTAAATTTTTCTGCATACACTACGTTTGTGTTTGCTTATTTGAGAATTTATGAACGCACAAGGACAAGACAGTCTGATAGTAATGGAAAAAGTGTATTAAGGATTATAAATTTTACGAGCTTCGCCTTCAACGGTATAGTGACAATTCCCTAGAAGCTCTGCTCTGCAAAAAAGATACAAATGTTGGTTTCTAAGAAGAGTGAGTGTGATGATGGTTGAAATACAAAATTTTCTGGGAAGATAACACACAAGTAAGGTGTGTAATGTTGATGCTGGCGTTTAAATATTCATAACGAAAAGGTCAGAAACGAGAGTGGAATTATGGTGCACACGAAACAGCAAGAAAAACATATTTTTAGGAATTTTATCACTGGCCACATTTTCATTTGGGATGTTGGTTTATTGGGTCTTCTTTTTTTTGGGGAAGGGAGGAATTTTGTTGGGGTAGAAGCAATAAATTGGTAGAATTCACTTAGTGCTGGCTAATTTGACTTTTGTAGATTGTATGCTTAATTAATTAGGTCAGTACTTTGGTTGTGTGGTGTGTGTGCTTTCTCTTTGAAATATTTTTGTGAGGATATAAATATTTTTAATTCAATTTAATTTGCTGCATATTTGATGGGAGGATTTTAAAGAGCAATTCACTAAAATGGAATGCTTTCATTTTCAAAAATTGAAGAGGCAATCGATTGAGTATTTAGACTCGATGACAAGCAATAAAAACGAGAACTGAACTTTTCTGTAAGGTTTCATTAATTTCTAGCAAATTTCGTCTGGTCGCCACCCTAAACATCTACGACCAATAAGCCTATCATCCATCCTCCTTAAAGCCCTAGAAAGGTTTATTGAAATTCACCCGTTCTCTAAGGGAAAATCAGTAGAAACAGCACTTCATTCGCTGTTGCGTAGTATTGAATATTCCCTCAAATACAAAGAATATAACCTTGTAACTTTCCTTGATATCGAAGGAGCTTTCAAAAACGTCAGCTACCAAGCGATCACAACAGCAATGAACAAGCTGCAAATATAAAGAAATCACTCATTGATCTAATAAGTCACATGCATAATAGCAGGACAATAACTTTCAGCATAAGAGTTTTGCTACTACCCGATCGGTAAATCGAGGTACACCCTAACGTGGGGTCCTTTCGCCGCTTTTATGGAACATAGTAGTATACGACGTCCTAACATCATTGGAATCAGAGGGTTTCACGATGATTGCCTATGCCGACGACGACGCGACGTTGCAATATCTGTATCTGGGAAACACCCTCAAGTTCTCTCGGAACTCCTACAAAATACCTTAAACATTCTAACCAACTGGGCAAAGCACTGTGGCTTGCACATCAATCCTCTTGACGAGAAGGTACAAAATTCCTTAAATAAGACCACACTCGATTAAAGGAATACCCCTAAGTTTTTCCGACCAAGCCAAATATTAAGGCCTCATTTTAGACAAAAAAAAAAAACAATTAATTGGAAGGCAAACGTTGATGAAAGAGTGAAAAAGGCTACTGTAGGACTCTTTTCTTGTAAGGAGACCTTAGGCTCAAAATGGGGCTTCCCCCACAAAAAAACCCACTGGTTATACACTTAGGTAATCAGACACTCGTTTGGTGAACCGCACTGAACAAGATGGTAAATTTGAATAAACTCATTAAAGTCTAGTGGTTAGCAGGTATGTGCACCACGGGAATCTGCTAAACACCAACAGCAGCCTTAGAGGTACTTCTAAACCTAACACCTCTTGACATCTTCTCCAAAGTTGTGGCAGCCAACTCATGCGTGAGGCTTAGAGCTACCTCTCAATCGACCAGTACCAAAACTAGTCATGCTACTATCTAAGACAATTTCAGATCAATCTCAGATCGCTAAGACTAAACCACCCCGATAATGGCATTCGATCTCTTTAAGATGCTTTTGGTCTTTCCAAACGTCTGGAAGAAAATACAATTCACTTCTATTCAGACGGTTCAAAGACCGACTACGGTGTTGGAAGTGGTATCTACTCGAAAAACTGCATCTCAGTCTACCATATAGACTTCCCAATCAATGTAGTGTGCTCCAGACAGAAGAAATGGCGATAAAAGAGGCACTATCCCGGGTCAAAGAAAACGTTGTATCTTGCAAGGATATACTTATCGTCTCAGACAGCCAAGTCGCTCGCAAATCTCAAGCCTGTCTCCACAAACTCTTATAGTCTACGAGTGTCGATCATCTCTAAATGAGATGATATAACAGCTATGTTCTGTTGAAATGGGGACCATGCCGGGCCACAGAGACATTCCGGGAAATTGCAAAGCTGATGGGCCCGCAGAAATCAGAACACTTCTGCCCACTAAACGTCTGAAGCCTTTACTAAGGAATCTGACTGGTCCTTGTCAATGCGGCCTCAGATCAGGAAATCAACAATCGGCCTGATTTCCACTTTGCGGCAAACCCTGGAAAAAACTTCCAAATCGATTTGAGATCGGAGCGGCAAAAATTATTTTGGCGGTGAATAAGGGCAAAACGAAGTTCAATATGTATCCGTATGTTAGCCCCAAGGAAGGACAACAAATACCGACGATTCGCACAGAACGTCACAATATAGACGTCGACCTTGGCTATTAACAAATAAGGCAATAACACAAATACCAGATCATACGAAGCAATTGAGTGATTAAGCCTTCTCTCGATCAACTCAGGTAAAACTATGTGACACTCTCATCATATTTGTCCTGCTGTTTTGTCCACAAGCATGAACACGGATGGTTAGGACATGTATAGCGAATGGAAAACAATGCTCCGGCTCGTAGAGTCTTCGAATCCAACCCGGAAGGACGTCGCAGAAGAGGAAGACCGCGACTCAGGTCTCAGGTGCAAAACTGGAGACAGCTAGCTAGGGACCGAGCTGGCTGGCGCAGATTATTAGTTGAGGCTCAAGTCCACAACGTGTCCGTAGCTTAGTGGTTAGGTGCGTTGACTGCTAAGCAGAACGTCGTGGGTTCGAATCCTACTCAGACCCAAAGTTTTTATTTAATCTCTCACGGACACTGCCTCTTGCGAAGAACTGACAAAACTTCCAAGAGTATCATCTGTCATGAAAAAGTGCTTCTCAACTTTGCCGTTCGGAATCGGCGTTAAATTGTAGGTCCCCTCAATTCTTCACACGCACCTAGAGAATTGTTGATGAGAGTAAGCCACTTAGGCCTTGGCTCTTCAAGAGCTGTCGCGCCACTCTATTTTTTCAAGTCCACAACGAACTGTAAGGCAACCATAAGTAAATTGATTCTTTCAATCATTTGAAAGTCTAAACTTGAGAGGAAACATAATTGATATACCTCTTCCGAACAAAGCGAAGTGCATGTACGGCTTCAGCCAAAATTCACCACACTCCGGCTCACCTCTCTCCTTTTTATGATGTTATGAATTGTTTAGGTCGCTCTGTGCAGCTATTATAGGAACTTTAATTCTTTTCGTTCATTCTCAAACAAAGTTCCTTTGGGAAATGGTAGGTAATTGGAAATGGAAGTATGGTCACGAACAAACCGCTTCTGTTTTTAACCTTCTGGTGACAACTGGCAATATCTTCAAATCTTGCGTGGAATATGGTTTTAGGCTAGGCGCATATTGGGACGTGTCTAAAGTGTGTGACGTGACCTGACAACGGTCGCACGACATGATTATAGAAACATGTCATGCCGTCCTCCGCAAATTGATTCGCGTGTCTCGTGTCAAAATACATATCTATATTAATCAAATCACAAATTGTAAAGCAGGGCAAGAACATCTCAATGAATTCGTCAAAAGTTAACTATTTTTTTTAATTTTTTGAGTTCTGATTCTGAGGAAGAATACGAGGAGGAAAAACTTTTTCTGATTTCATTGAAGACCAAAAATTTAAAATCCCAGAATGCAAAATATCTTTCAAAAAGAAAAAGGCCAACGACAATTTTTCAATAAGAGGTGTTATTTTGAATACCCCGCTATTTCGGTAGTTGTCACTTTTGAAGCTGTCATTTTTTGACGTTTCACAAGTAGAAACTACACCATAAACTAAAATTATTAAAATTATTAAAATTCACTACAAAAATGGTGAAAATTTAGCATAGACGGTTCGTAAAACTGGAAAAGTTTCCGGACCGTGTTATCTCTCGAAGAGGTGATCACAATTGGCCACCGAGATCTTGTGGTTTAACACCTTGCGATTTCTTCCTTTGGGGCCACGTAAAAGATAAGGTCTACGCCAACAGCCCAGCGTCGATTCAAGATCTCAAAGATGGAATTCGTGAGGCTGAGGAGGACATAGGGCAGCCACCTTGCGATTTGGTTATGGAAAAATTCATGAAAAGGATATGGTCCTGTGAGCGTGGTCAAGGCGGCCGTTTGGCTGATGCTGTGTTCATTAACTGCATACCTTCCTCCTTATAATGAAATAAACATCCGATCATTTATTTTAAAGAATTCCATTTTTCTTTGAATATTATTTTATTTTTGACATAATAAAACAAACTCATAGCAGTCTCGCAAGAAAAACTGTGTTTCAATCACTGTGTCACGCGATTTTCGGAAAACGCTCGTCAAGTCATGTCATGTCGTTCTATCAATATGCGTTGTCCTGTTTAATTATATTGTTTACAAAAACAAGTGCTGTGCTGTGTAGCGTCACTCGTGTGGAACGCGCCCCAATATGCGCCTAGCCTTAGGCACCACCTAGCCGAATGTAAAAACTTTTCTCCTCTTCACTGGCTGTCAAAAAAGTTGACGCATCAAACTGTATACTAGCGTTGGTGAACCTCCTTCCAAGAAGCTGCAAATAAATTGAGATGCTGCTTGCTTTGTAATAGAGAAGCACTTCGCATAGCTCCCAAATGTCTATGTGATCCCGCACTAATGGTCTCTCAATTCGGCGTTAAATCAATCTGCCATGGTATGGTCTTTAAGTTAAACCTAAGTATTATCAACGATTAAAAAAAAAATAAATAAATTGAGTGGCGCGACAGCTCTCGAAGAGCCAAGGCCTAAGTGACTTACTCTCATCAACAATTCTCTAGGTGCGTATGAAGAATTGAGGGGACCTACAATTTAACGCCGATTCCGAACGGCAAAGTTGAGAAGCACTTTTTCATGACAGACGATACTCTTGGAAGTTTTGTCAGTTCTTCGCAAGAGGCAGTGCCCGTGAAAGATGAAATAAAAACTGTGGGCGCGAGTAGGATTCGAACCCACGACGTTCTGCTTAGCAGCCAACACACCTAACCACTAAGCTACGGACACTATCAACGATTGATGCCTAGAAATCTTTTCGATCAATATGAGTTGGAATAGTTTTGTCGATTAAAAGTATGAAAGGTCAATGCTTTCTTCAAGATACTTTTGCAACTCTTCAAGATATTAAAACATCTTTAAAAGCTTCTTAATGCACGTGACCTTTCAAGAAAGCACCAGTCCATTCGACTAAATAAATTCCCAACGTGTCCAAACACCAAAAAACAAACAAAACAAATTGTGTTTTCAATCCTACACACCGCCGCGCCGGCCACTCAGGCCACACGCGCATTATGACTCCGCACGGATTCTAAACAATTATTTGCCCCTAATCTAGCTCCGATAAATCAAACAGGTTGACATAATTTATTTTAAATAAACACCTGCCTCGGTGCTTAACAACAATAAAGCAATAAAAATGTTGTAGGCGAAAGTCGTTGTTCCATATCCTTTTTTTTTTCAAACCTTTTCTTTTCTTGGTTATCCTTTGAGAAGCTCTAAACTCCCACATAATCCCATTGTTGAATGCTGCCCGTTCAATTAACGTCGAACTCACCCATTATGTGTCCCAAAAAGCCAAATGTCAAAATTTATACTTGAAATTGTTGAATTTGTAATGTTTATTTGTATTTGTTAATTTTGTAAAGAATATAAGAATTTTAAAGTCAAATGAAAGTCAAACCGATTTATAAATAATGTAAATAAAAGCCTCTTTAATTACTGTTGAACAGATATCGAAATCGTCAAGGTGTTTTTATTCCAAGATTGAAGTTTTTTACCCACCCTTTTTATCACCCATTTTCTAAATCGCCCTTTTTAACAAACATTTTTGGTCCTTCGAGCCTTAAACGAACTAAGTGCCAAGACAATATTAAAGTGCCAATAAACAATTTGATAAATTGCGCCCTAACTCAAAATTGTAGAATTTTTCCGACATTTTGTGGTTTTACCTTTAAACGAATTGAATCCATTTCACCCAATTTATTGAAAATCAAAAGACATTTGTGCCGACATACTGTCGTTCGAAAACTTTATTGAAATTCAGTTTAAAAGAAATACAATATCAGAATAAATTACAATTCATTTACATAAAATCAATCAGCATTAGAGTCAACCGCCAGCCGCATCGCCACACATCGCATTCGCAACGCAACACATCGACAATCGCCAACCATCAGCAAATACGGTCAATCCATCATCGTTCAAGAAGTTCATCTGCAAATACACTACGAGAATCTCAAAGTGAGTACAATTTTTGTTCTTTACATATACCTACCATATTTTGTAAAATCAAATTGTATATACTCATATTAAATTAACATACATACATATAACGCAAATTGAAATGAGTGCTTCTGCAAAAATTGTTAAGAGCGTTTCCATACAAATCTCAAAAGATCTTGAGAATTTCAAGAAAACAGTTTCTGAAAAAAGGAGAACTAAAAACTACGTTAATACACGTTTAGAAACGCTTCAGACCAATTTTAAAAGACTTGAAAATAGTTATTATGAAGTCATTAGCGACGAAGAATTAAAGTCGGAAACCCTTAAAGCGACCGAAGACTGGTACAACGAAGCCAGCGAAAACTACACGATTTATCGTTCATTGTTGCTAGATGAAGTTGATAAGTTTAACGCAGAGGCTGAAAAAGAAAAAGAAAAACCGCCAGGCGATCCAAGAAACGAAATGTTTAGCCAAAAGCAGCATGAAGTTCGTCTACCAAAAATTCATCCACCCATTTTTACTGGTGAATATGAGAATTGGAGATCATTCCATGATCAATATGTTTCTCTAGTACATAATAATGCAACATTGACAAAGATTGAAAAGTTACATTATTTAAAATCCAGCTGCAAGGAGGGCGCTGGTGTTTTATTAGAACATATAAGTGTAGACGATGCGAGCTACGACCAAGCCTGGGAGTTATTAAGGTCTCGCTACGATTTTAAAAGAATCCTCGTCAATAACGAATTGAAGTTATTTTACGAATTACCGGTCATTCGAGAAGAAAATTCAAAAGGTATTCGTGAATTACTAGACAATGCTACGAAAATATTGCATGCACTCAAGAATCTCGAGCTACCCGTACATCATTGGGATGCAATTGTAATATTTTTACTTCTGAAAAAGCTTCCGGCTTCCCTGCAATCCAAATGGGAAACGCAGCTTGGAACCAAAAAAGACATCCCTACGTTCAAGGAATTCTCGGAATTCTTAGAAACGAAGTTCCGAGCACTTGAAATGATGGATCAACAAAATGAAAAACATCACACATCAAACAAGAGACACAACACTGTATTCCATGTCAATGCTGATTCAAAAGAGAATTTTGCGTGTAAAGTATGTCACCAAGGAGTGCATTCGTTAAGAACTTGTTCGAAATTTTTAAGGATGGATGCAAGCACACGACAACGAATTGTCAGACAACAAGGCAATTGTTTCAACTGTTTGGCTTACAGTCATCAGTCGAGTAACTGCCCAAGCAGCAAAAGATGTCATTTTTGCCAACGAAATCACAATTCGCTTCTTCATCTTGGAAACACAAACAATCTTAATCGCCAATTTTCGCAAAATCCATTCAATCAAACATACACACATAACAGTCAAATGCCACACAGAACAAACAATAATAATCCAAATAACGCGCACCAGATTAATCGCAGTCAAATACAATCAAACTCACTCAATCACGCTCAACAACATAATGCATTCAATCACTCAAATTCAAGCAATCAAAACCGCACTCAAACTCATCACGTTACAACAGATATCAACCCAAATGCTCCAGCCTTTCAACCCTACGATTTTCCGCCTTCAACGTCTTCGAATTGTTTTCATCTAAACGAAATCAGGAACACACAAATATTACTCGCAACAGCAATTGTTAAGGTGAAATCTGCTCATGGAACTTTCTTCAAGTTAAGGGCATTAATTGACCCTGGATCACAAGCAAGTTTTATAACGGAATCAGCTGCTCAACTTTTGGGTTTGAAAAAGCATCCGACTTCCTTCGACATCTCTGTCTTAGGACAAAAAAAGACAGGTTCATGTCAGAACTACGTTGAACTGAGCTTACACTCAAACTGTTCAGATTTTGTAACTGTGACAAGAGGCTTCATTTTCAAAACCTTAACAGGACTTCTGCCAAGCCGAGAAATTATAGCAGATAAACTGAACCACATCCAAGGTTTAAAACTTGCCGACCCCACATTCCATATACCTGCTCGAATTGACTTGTTATTAGGCAGTGATGTATATGGTGAAGTGGTCTTACCAGACATCATCAGAAGTGATGAACTTGTTGCGCCAATAGCACAAAAAACTGAATTCGGCTGGATAATCTTGGGAAAAGCACCCATCGAAAAAACTTGCTCAGTACAAGTATACACTCAGTTGACCCTAAATGATGTTGATACAGAAATGAGGAAGTTCTGGGAAATCGAAGAATCTCCGTACGCTAAGGTTGAACCTGAAGAAGATGTAGCGTGTGAAAATCATTTTCTACACAACATCAAGAGGTTGCCGGGAGGGCGTTTTGAAGTTGCTCTGCCTTTCAAAGGAAATCAGAGACCTCAGCTTAAGTCAACACAACGTAACGCACTCAATATGTTTCTTAAACAAGAGCAAAGGTTGCTTAATAATCCTACTTTACATAAAGAATACAGTAAATGTATAACAGAGTACCTTGAACTCAGACAAATGGAAGAAGTAGACATTCAGAACGACACTAGATTAATTTCACCTTACCACTATGTGGTCCCACACCACGCCGTCATCAAGGAGTCAAGCACGACCACCAAACTTCGGGTGGTTTTTAACGCCGCGTTCAAAACTTCGGACGGAAGTTCACTGAACGATCACCTGATGACTGGTCCTAAAACACAAACGGACATTTTATCGATTATGTTAAAGTGGAGAACGTACAAAATTACCTTCACATCAGACATTGAAAAGATGTATAGGCAAATTAAGATCCATCCAGAAGACGCCTACTACCAACTCATTTACTGGCGTGAAGATCCGTCCACACCTATAAAATTGTACAAAATTCAAGTGCTAATGTTTGGTACTGCCCCAGCACCATACCTGGCAAACCGAACACTGAAGAAGTTGGCAGCAGATGAAGAATCCACATATCCATTAGCCGCAAAAATGATACGTGAGGAGATGTATATTGATGACTTAGTTTCAGGAGCTGATTCCCTAGAAGAAGCCAAAGAAAAATATAATCAGATTTCGAAGCTGCTTTT